>CM060171.1:73449292-74657129 GCA_030549775.1 Tamarix chinensis | reverse complement strand
TCAACATTCGGCCACCACAACCAATTCCCTCCTTTGTTGTGCAACTCTCAATCAAAGCACTTACCTTGGTTTGATTTGGTTTTTCCTCCATTCTTTCACTCTTATTTACCTTATCATTTCCTTAACTATATCATTAAGTTATATTGGTGTTTTATTATTTTCTCTTATGTAATTTTTAAAGATTCTAGAGAAGGCGTGATAGGATACAAGCTTAGAGACTGGTGCATTTTTATGTAAGGATACTAGTTGTAGTTAGGATTTGATGCTAAATGTATAATAGGATTTTGTGTGTTACTATGTTCTTGTGTTATGTTGATAATTTATGTTGTTCAGTATTATGATGTGGCAATATGATATTATAGGATGAAAAGTGAGTAAATTGAGAAAATGAGATATCGTTATGATAATTTCTATATTGAAAAACCCTAAGAGAATTAGTATGATATGTGGTATTGTATTGTGGGTTAAATAAGTACGAATATTGGGGAATGAGTATTTAATATTTATGGTGATAAATGGAGGATTTGGAAATAATGATACTAAGCATATATGATTTTCATGAAATAAGGACATTTTTGTCATCATGGGTCTAATATGGAAATTTTGGCATTTTAATGTGTTATATGGGTTGAAATATGCTAAGAGTATCATGTAAAACATTGGGAGTAAATAAGAATGGGATAAGTTCCTCAAAATAGAAAAATAACTTAATTTGGGAATAGTAACCCTAAAATGGCAATGTTATTACTACATATATGAAATGTTAGAGTTAGACCACTATTTTCCGATATATTGTTCATAACGGTATTTTATGAAGGTATATTGAATTTCGTAGTCATGGGAGTATTATACTAAAAGTTATGACGTACTTGTAAAATTTGAGTTTCGTAAGCATTGTGAATAATAATTCTTGAGATAGAGCTAATATGACATGTGTAAGATGCTAAAGTTAGAACTTTATTTTCGGGTATGTTGATAATAATAATATTTGAAGAAGACATGGATAAAAGAGCAATAAGGAATAAGTTATGCCTAAAATGTGAAATTAGGGTTTCTTAGGAGGTTTATGAACCCAATCTTTGAAACCGACCTTGATATCTATGTGTTACTTCAATTATGTTTTGTTCCTATCAAAATAATCATGAATAATACATTAACTATTTAAAGTGAAAGATTATGTGAGTCGGACCGATTTATTTTATTGGTCTGTTTTACCAAACGATAGTAGTGGCTAGGGTGTGGGTGTGGGTGTGTGTGTGTGTGTGTTTTTGTGAGATGTACATTAGTCTATTCCACTATATTAAGAATAGTGGGACTCAAAAATCAATGTAAATGAGAATATGACTTGAGATAATGTAACTAATGGATAAGTCATTAATTACTTCAAGTAAAATATTATGAAAGTCAAGATCAAGTTGTTGTGTCTGTTCCATCATATAATAATAATAGATTAAGTGTGTTCTTCCTTGAGAAGTATTTCATATCATTCCACCTGTTTAAGAATAGTGGTTAAGAGCGTGTTGCCCTAGTTTATGTTGGGTCTGTTCCACCAAACGATAATAGTGGGTTAGGTGTGTTTTCCGTGAGAGAAGATTAATTCCATTCCACTAAATTAAAAACAGCAAGATCTCTAAACTCAACGTAAATAAAATAATAAAATATGTTATATATAATAATGAGAGATTAATAGGTAATTATCTTGAATTATTTTATGTATCATGTATGTATGCTTATTCTCCTCTATGAACTCATGTAATTATCTGTATCCCTTACATGATTATATTGTTACCTCCTCAATACATAGTGTATTGACCCTAATTTTTACGGGTGCTCATTCCCATGAGCAGATGACTCGGATGTTTATGTGCATATTGATGAGGATCTAGTAGATGATTTTGCAGCTTTTGATGCTTTATATAGGGTGGAGTAACTTTATGTATTAGGAATTTTGGGTATAAAGTCATGTTATCAGGATGATAGTTTTACCAGGATACCTTATTAGACTCTTAGATCTATAGTATCCATTTGTTTGTATTTTTGGATACTGTACTCAGATTTAATATCCAACTTATATTTATGTTTATGAAGTTTCTCTCATTTTCTAATTATTATATTTTACATTCTAATTATTTTTTGTTGTGATTGATTTAAAGATGATTTGGTAAGCCAGAGTTCTGTCAATTACAATAATAACACCCAAATATTTTAGTATTGTGCTCTTACTGTAAAAAAATTAGTAGTGAATTTTGGGGTATTATAAGACTTATGTTGAGTACAATAGTAACATCCAACTATTTTGATATGACATTTCCTCTAAAATAAATTTTTTTGGTAGTAAGTTTTTGGGTGTTGCAACAACACTAAGTTTATTGTGATTAGCTCTCCTCTCAATTGTTATTAGAGTCTTTCTAAGCATTATCTATGATCTCTTTTGTGCATTAAACTACTCAGACCCATAATTTGCTATTAATATGCAATAGATTGAGCAAAAGTAGCTGAATCAAATATGGGTCATCATTCCATTACAATGTGTGTTCATAAGGAGAGACATGCATTTTTCATATATTGCAATTTTTTATCCTCTTTAGTGAAGGGAGTCCATTGTTGTGATGTTTGTTAGGTGTCCAAAAAGCACCTGTAGCAAAATGAAGGAGAAGCTTTTGATAAAAATTTGCTATAATTGACAAGGAAAAAAGAAAGCTTGTCACTCATTGTATGGGAGAAGTCTCTTGTAAGGACTCATGTTGAATTGGTTGTTTTGATTTCATGTGTTTGTTCCAGATCTAGTTGTTTGAATATGTGGCTTTTTTTCCCTAAGCCTTCACTACCATTTTTTTCTCTATTGATGCATTTCGATTGTTATATGATTGTGATAGTTGATTTTGGAGAAGAAACAATGGGTATTTTAGCATTATTTTTTGAAGTATTTGGGAATGTGCAATTGTGTTTGATGTCATCTTCGGTTGCCATTGATGCTAAATTGGGTTCATTAGTTTGAATATGACTATTTGTCAAACTTGCTTCTATGTTGGTTTATATTGTTCTTGTTGAGATAGCGTACCTTGAAGATATGATGCCCAATTTTCTAAGTTTGTGGGTTAATTTTGGCAAGTCTTTTTATTTGCTTTATCATTTATTAGTATGTGTTTGAAGGTGTGTACAAAATAGATACATGAAATATGGGATAACAGGTTATTGATATTTTATGAAACTAATGAGTGCATTAGTAATCGGAGTTATCTTTCTTTATGTTTATTATGTCATGTTTAAAATGGAAAAGGATGTGAAATATTTTGTATTTCTATTTTTTTTGGGGAAATTATTGTAAGTTTTTTATGTGATAATTTTTTATAAAAATATCGGCATAGTATTGAGTAGGTAATAAAACCATGATCGAGGTTGCGATGTTGCGGTATCACTGTATTGAGGTGTCGTAGGGATATTTTATGTTGTGGTGTGAATTTTAATTAGTTTTCACAATAAATATTGATAAACATTAGTAAATATTGGTGATATATGTGTCCTTTTTTTTCTATCTCGTTTTTCCAATATATCATATTGGGACTATCAAAATCCGAGAGGTATCGACTAATATTTTTTATACGTTATTTAATTTATAGAGTTATTTTTTAAAAAAAAATTATGTAAACTTTTACATGCTAATAAAATATTTTATTTTTATTTTTAAATTTTTATTAAATATATAAAAAATATTCAAATAATAAAAATTGCAATGATGACGACGGAGAAGAAGATGATGATCTAACCTTTTTTTTAGAATTTTCTTTCTATGAAATTATTATTATATATATAATACAATTTAATTTATTTTTTTCCCACAAAACTTTCGTAATAACCAAATACGAGGAAGAAAATTGATCCTTATTATAAGAGTTATTTGAACTTTCTATTTAATCCAAAATTCAAGGAAAGAAAGTCCCTGTTATTTTGGATCCTTCTGAGCCCAAATGAAGACCCATGTACCCGCACACAAGCTTCCATAATATTGCAAGTTGCACGATTTTTGAACCAGAAAATCATGTATAGGATGAATTTACGAAGTGCAGGGGAGATGAAACCCATTCGGCCGGGGTTGGTGTTCCTTTGAGGCTCAATGAGAGTCATACACCATATTTGAGCCATGAAACACGATGCTTGATTCTTGTGCTCAAGCTGGCCTATCATTTTAGGCTAGCTAGTTTTGTGGGAAAATGATTCCGGAGGAATAAGAGGCTCGACTGTTTTCTGCTGTTTCCTTGGCGGCCTGAAGAATTCTACGTCGTCAAGCATATAGCGTCATTACAATGAGGATGGCAGCTGGATTCACCGAGAATTTGATTACCCCCTCCCCTCTCCCAGTTGTCAAACACGAGAACTTCTGCATCTTAAATCTTAAATTTTCTACACGCTTACACATGTTTAACGTGAGATACACTTATGTGACGTAGTAGCTAGTTAAGATAAGAATATAATCCTCTCACGAAGAATGAGGGAGAGAAACAATTTATTACCCAGCGAATGGCCACATAATTTGGGAAATCGCTTTAATGTTTCGTTTGGTTCATGAAAAATTTTAAAGAAAATAAAGAGAAAATATTTTTTTTTGTGTGTGTTTAGTTTACATGAGATAATGAAATAAAAAATAAAATAATGAATAAAATTATTAAAAATTAACTATATAATTTTCTTTAAAGAAAATTTGAAGGAAAAAATTTTAATATTAATTTTCTTTTCCTTCAACTTTCTTAGAATCAAATAGAGTCTAATTGTTTAACTTTTTTTTTAATAAATAAAATACAAATAAGGAATTTTGGACTTGTATACCACGACTCTTTGTCTTATTCCAGTTTAGAATTGTGTGAATGTGTGTTTTGAACCATTCCATTTGAATATCATGTATTTCATGACTATTTTTTCTTTGACATTATCCTATTAATATTTGTAGTCATAAACTATTATTTTACTCCTGCTTTGAATTTGATTGGAATTCTTGAGTCCGTTGAATGTTTTCATACTTTTCTTCTTCTTCTTTTAATTTATAATATTTTAGATAAAGCCACGTTAGAGCTTTATGAAATTTAAAGAATTTAGGGATTTTTTTATAAATAATTTCAAACAGTTTGAATTGTCTCAATTTGTTAGTTTGTATAAAATTTATGATTAATATAACAGCTTTGCTTATTAAATACATATTTAATTTATTTTGAAAAATGATATTAAAGTAGAAATAAAAGAATATATGCAAATTTAGATGTTGTTGAATGTAAAAAAAATTGTTATTTTTAGTACATATACTAACTATACTCCTAAGGAATATTGTTGATAGATTTTTTATAAAAAAAATATTGGACGTACAAAAATACAAATTAATTTGAAATATATACTATTTAAATAAAATTATTTAAAATATACAATACCTAAATTAAATTAGGAACATATTATGATATGTAAATAATAAAATTTATCTGAGGATTGTATAAACTTATTCTCTGAACACAAGTATGTTACATCCAAAATGACCGAAAAAGTCATCTCCACTAAGAGCATATATAATAATTCGTCCGTATAAAAAAGAAAGTTGTTCTATCACAAAATTTATATATATATATAATTATTTTAAAAAAATTCAAAACCTACTTTTGATTCCTCTTCATTATCTATGCATTAAATACTTTTTTATTTTTTTAATAAAGGGTATAAGTATAATTTTAAGACTACTTTTATTAGTTCTTTAAAACGTATGCATATTACTAGATTGACTTGCTTTTTTTGATACGAACGGAGTAGTAATAAGCGATGAAGAGAAGCATCGTGTCATTAATGGAGGAGGGGTGGAATAGTAGGAAACACAAAATCACTAAATGAAAGGACAATGCTAATTTTATGATCAGATTAATTACTCTTTAGAGGGTCGTCCATACAATTTTTTAATAATATAAATCATATTTTAGGCCTATTAAAAATTAACTAGCTTAGTTCATAATTTATCTTTTTCTATTTTATTAATTTACTAAGTCCTCTTCTAGGTTCGATCTGATAATATTATTCAAGTTTCAATGAAAAAAATTTAATCTATTTATGTATCATGTACTTGAAATATTATCAATAATTTTTAATGTATGTGTTAAAATATTATAATTTTATTTATTTATTATTAAACATAGGGAGTATAATCCATTTTTACGACTATCTAACAATATCAGAGAGTTATATGGCATAACTCAAATAATAATAAGGTACGTGAATCAAATAAATAATAAGGCTACAGTAATTTAAATAACTACAGTATAAAAGATTCAATTTTTTTATCAATTATATAATTAAAGGCAGACTCGTTATAAGTTAGTATCTATGTTTACAAATATATATTTTCTACGCCGTTAAGACACATTCCGTAATTTGTTTTTTGGGTAAGGTCTGGTGGCGGTCTGGACCGAAACGTGAAACACAAACACGTCGCTTTTTTAGATGAGAATTGTTCGTGCGTGTGACAGTATGCTGATGTCGTGTAAAGGTAACGAATCAGATCGTAGCGGAGATCCGTACACTACGCGCAGCTAAGGTGCATGCATAATAAACTATTAAACTGCACCGGAAGCGACGGCATTAGTTTGGGGCACGATTTCCCCCGTCAGTATTCGCAGAGGAGTTAAAACCGGCGCAGCATGCTACGCTAGTCCAAGGTTCTATCCTTTTCAGTTTCAACAATAATGATTGACCGGTGGGTCAGGTTCCGACGTCGGCTTCTTTCCACTAATACCCCCACCGTTCCCATGCTGTACTGGATGCAGACAATGATCCACGAGGACGGAGACGCGGGGATTGGGACGGGGACCAGGAAAATCGCAAAAACACCAAATTTTGAGAAATTAAGAAATGGAGACGAAAAAAAAACAATATATATATATAAGTTAGTCATAAATTAAAATTTAAGTTTATATAATCAAACCAAACTAGTTATAAACAGAAATTTAAAATTTACATAACTAAACTAAAATAGTTGTACAAAAATATTCAAAGTTTATATAACCAAAATATATCTCAATTTCATACTAAGTTACTAATAATCATAAACTTAAAATAATTAGATGCAATATTCATCAATTTTATTCTATTTCATGAGTGACATCAACTACTTCTACTTCATTCCCATCAAAATTTGTTTAATCAAATATCACCGCTTCTAACTCGGGTTCAACAAGAGAAAAGGAAGCGATATCAAGTAATCCAATATCTTCACAAGAACTATAGTCATCACCATAGATGTCCCACGTCATTTATTTTTATTTTTTGTATTCTAAAAGTTTTTTTGATTGAAGACGGTGATTGTTATGAACAAATACCAAATCTTCGGTACGTGTAGGAAGCAATCTATTCCTCTTCATAGAATGAATGAAACCATATATACTCCAACTGCGTTCACTACATGAAGAAGAAGATACTTGACAAAGCAATTTAAGAGCAATATTTTGAAGCAATGGTGCACTTGAGCCATGAACTCTCCACCAAGCCTTTGGATCAAGAACATCTCTATCATAAAGAGAATTAAATTTTCCAAAATGAACCATGCTTAAGAGAAAAGTTAGCAAACTCCAAATTAACTTTTGAACGATATTCTTGGATAGAAAAAAGTCTTCTAAAACATTTGTTTCTTTCGATACAAATATCCTCATCTCTAGAAGAAGCAACTCTAGTTGACTTAACATCTAACCAAGCATCACCTCTATACCTTCATTGAAATAAGAAAATCAACAAAATAATATAGACTATTATTAATTGTCAAATTGAAGAAAAAAAGGAATATTTTAAAAAGATTATTGAATTGGAGAGTTAAGGTTACCTTAGATTCAATGAGTATGTCAAGCAATAAATAGGTGTATTACTTTTGGTCCAACGAGTTGTGAGTATGACATATATCACTTAAAAGAAAAAAGACACTTCTCCAAGTTCCTTGCCTTCATGTTTATAAATGGCATTTCTCACTTTACCAATCATTGTATCCCACATTTCATAAACAAGGTAAAGGGTTGGTTTATCAGCATCACACTCTCTAATCATATGGTACATAGGTCGTGTGAACTCAAGAATACAATCAACTTGATCCCACCATAAATTATCAAGGAGTTTTTCTTTCACAAACCTTGCTTTTCCAATGTTATCAGCTTTATAACACAACCATTCCTCACCGATCACCATTGCTTGAAGACTAAATCTTATAAGCTTCATTCTCTTTAAGGTAACAACAACTTGAGCGAAACGAGTATCAATAACTGCGAGCAACTTTAATGTAGAAAATCTATTGAAGATAGATAATGTCATGGAATGCATCATTATAAAATTCTTAATTTGCATATAATCTCCATAAATTTCAATTATCCGATGGCACTCCTCATATGTATCAATATTGTTCTATAATTTTTTTACGGCACAAATATTTTTCAATACAAGGTTAAGAGTACGAACAACACAAAGAGTCAAATAGATATTAGGATAGATCTTTTCAATGATCTCACCACCCATGCATTATCATTGATGACTTGTACAATATTCTGATAGCCCACATCCTCAATGACTTCTTTTAGCAACTTAAAAATAAAGTGTTTATCTTTGATCTCACCTAAAGAATCAATGGCCTTTAAAAACACAGGACTCATATCACAAATCGCAATAAAATTTATCAATAGTCTTCTTTATGGATCACTCCAACCATCAGACACAATAGTAACACCTTTTTCCCTCCATGTCTTCTTGATTGGTTGTACTAACCTCTCTATATTTTCCTTCTCTTCTTAAAGTAAACTTATTCTCAAAAGATTATAACCTGGTGCAACATAACCAGGTAAATTATGGTTACTAACAAAAGCAAAGGCTTCCATAAGAAAAGGATTTCATGCCAAATTAAATGGAACATCACCAGTGTAAAACATTCTAGCAATCAATGCATCTAATTCATAGCATGCTTGACTATTAAATGCTTTCTCTATGGGATTGTTCTTATTTACTCTTCTCTTCTTAAAAAAAGACATATCCGTTGTCGAATTAGAACTACTTGAACGAGGGAAAATCACATTCTTTGGAAGCATATCATCGTCACTTTTCACAACTTCTTTTTCTAACTTTTCCATCTCAATCTTATCCTCCATCCTCACTTTCTTACAAGTTACAATACCTTTCCCGGAAATATTCAATAAATGAGCCATTACTCTAGTATAATTTCCTTGCTTTGTTTGATTACAAAAGTTATAAGTCCACAAAATAGTCCCCCCTCCACTATTTTTCCCCTCTAGTAACATATTTCCAAAGAGCATTATCACTTTCATCATTAGAAGATGCACTAACACCAGTACTGCCACTACCACTAGCACTAGCACTAGAAGACATGAGACGACAGTCACAGCAAAATAGCACCACAATTCCAATAATCAAAACAGCACCATAGCACTAGATCACAACACAATTCCAATAATCAAAACAACACCACAACACTGGATCACAACACAATTCTAATAATCAATACCAATTGTGCCAATATTCAAACCAAAGCAGCAACATACAATCAGAATCAACACAGAAACATAACACTAGATCTCAGCAACATAGCAACATAACAAGAACAAAACGCAATAGCAAGTCAGTGACACAGCATCGAATCACAACAACACACCAACACGGCAATACAACAACAACAAAGTAGCAACACAGACTATATAATTACCAAGAAGCAAGATCCAAACAACCAACACCTAAACATAATTAATGGATTCATAGCTTAAATTCTAAATAGAATACAACAACAATAATTATGTAACACCCCGATTCGATACGACCATGCGGGGGCTACCTTAGAATGTTTTCGAATTGATCGGCTGACCCTACATATCAACACGAGTCTTTCCGGCGGGCTTTGTCCTCACTCACGTACTTTCTGAGAAATTTTTTAGAAAATTCTAAAACTTCCCAGGAGGGTCACCCATCTTAAAAATTACTCCACAGCAAGCACGTTTAATTGTGGAGTTCTTAGGGTATTACATTCACCCTCTAGGATGGTATACCATGTTGATATAAATAGCCAAATCAATCCTTGTAACACTCCTCTCAACTTAGGGTATTACATTCACCCCCACTCAAAGAATGCAATGTCATCGGTGTCCATCAACCACTAACTATCTCAATAAAGTTTATTCCAAGAATGGTCCCACTAGGTGGCTGACTAGCTCATCCAAGTTTAGTTCATGGTCGCAGTTTCACTCTAATATCATTTGTAACACCCCGAGTTGATACAACCATATGGGAGCTACCTTGGAATGCTTTTAGATTGATCGAACGGCCCCACAAATCAACACGAGTCCTTTCAGAGCACTTTGTCCTCACTCACGTACTTCCCGAGAAATTTTTTAAAAAATTCTAAAACTTCCCACGATGGTCACCCATTATAAAAATTACTCCATAGCCAACACGCTTAACTATGGAGCTCTTAGGAAAGAATTACCAAAAGGATGGTATACTATGTTGATAAGTAATCAAATTAATCATTATAACACTCCTCTCAAATTGGGGTATTACAAATTATTTGTTTACAAATCAAACAAAGGAAGATTCAATTATTAAAGTTGTTACATGTAAATGGATTAATTAAAATGGTGCCCTCAAGTTGAGAGGTAAGCAGCTCAAAATATGGACGACCAACACCAGTAACGACCAACGAGTGAAGGAATTGGTGGTGGTTGGTGGTTGTTGCTCCGGATGTCGAACGACATGGAACGACAAACGAAGTTGACAACAATATGGCGGAACCTCGCAGTAGCCTAGAGCTCGAGTGGGTGGAGAAAAATTGGGGATAACTAGAGGCGGAGAGGAAGAGGAGCACAACGACAGAGGTTCTTCCTGTCAGATTGTGTTGTTGGTGTTCGTCGACTCGTCAAGAGGGAGTACAAAGGAGAGGAGAGGAGAGGGTCAGAGGGAGAGAGATTGAAATGATGAAATCAAATTGAAAGGGAAGGAGGCAGGAGACTGTGTTTGGCAAGCGGCATTTGGCATTAGTCTAGTTCAAAACGATGTCGTTTTGGCACCATTTTTTTTCTTCGCCGTTTCCTCTAAATTTCAGCATTTCAAGGCTGTTCCTGTCCCCGGGACATTTAGGGGATGTAGAACGGCTCCAAATGGTCATCCCCGTACATCAGAGGACACAGATGAAGCGGGTCCGTGATGAACAAATCTAAAAACTATTGAACAAAATGAGTGCACTATTTTCTTTTTATTTTATTTCATATCATTTTAGTTTATATTTTCACTACTTATCAAAATTAATTATCCCATAATAATTACTTACTTTAAAAAAATTTCATCTAAAAAATTTCTAAAATAAATAATTATCATGGATAATTACTTTTGATAAGTAATTCCAAACAAGCTAAATTTTGATCGGATATGATTTTACTTTATTAGTACAAAAAAATAATATATATAATTGATATCATTTTATTTATTAATTTAATAATAGTGATAAATAATAATAATAATAATAATATTATTATTATTATTATTATTATTATGGTGTCAATCCGCAAGCACACATATTCATTGTAGCACTTTAAGGTCGTATCCCACAAGGACTTCGCAATTAAATACCAAACTTCATCATTTTAGCTATTTAGATCATTATGGAGTGGGAAAATATGCAGGTAGATAGTGAAAATAAATGTAATGACTAACTGAATATAAATTCTAAAACGATAAATATAAAGCCTAGGATTAAACTTTGGTATCTAAATTGGTATTCAATAATGAAATAACGCTATGTTTTAGTTTAGTTCAACGGCTATGGACAATCGATTTAAATATATTCATTAGTCTCTTTCAACATCTAAGAACGTGTTTAACCTAATTTGTTGACTACTTTTGTGGATAACTAATTAAATTAAACTCATTAAGTATCACCGATTTCATACTCCCTGAGAACCAAATATCTACTTTCGTAATCGTTTGAATTCCCGTCAGTATGTTAATTTTCGATAATGGCTTCAACCTTTCTATTGTAAACAATATCTAAATAGGTCAAATTATGTCAAATCTGACTTAAAACGATCAATCATAAAATATGAAACGACACATACAAACAAAACATACAACATATACTTTGATTCATCATATTAATACCAAAATGGACCTAATTCAATCCTAGAAAAGAAATTACTCATTCATGATTGCAATAAAAAATAAGAAATGTAAATTTCATAACAAATATAATGACAACATAAAAAATTATAAGGAAGAGAATGGATTAAATTAACTGTAAATTGGGGAAGAAGAGAGTTGATTGCCGAGTTGATCGTACACGAAAATTGCACTTAAATTCATAAATTAAAATAAAGAATTCAAGACATATTACATGAGGTTTTTGCTTGGGAAAGGGAGAGGAACAAAGTCCTCCAAAAATTGTCTAAAAATTTCCCCCAAATCTACTTAAAAAATTCCCTTAAAAACTACCCACAACCCATGCTACATAGTGTGTCGACGATCGTGGGTAACTGCTGCTGTACGATCGTGCAAGGTCTGCACATGTTGGTCGTGCAGCATTCTTAGCCAGAGTTTTCGCACACGTTGAGACTAAACTTCTACACGGTTGAAATACCCCCAAAACTCTACTTTAGGAAATTATGGCAAAATAAGGATTTATTAGGGAAATTAATTCAATTAATTATTTTTATTAAATAAGAGGGAATTAATTAAGGAAAATCTAGGAGAATTAATAAATAATTTAAATAGGAAAATTTGAGTATTTTGCTAATTAAAATGGAATTTAGGAAAAATCTTTCAAAAACCCTAAATTAACCTAAAAAGAGAATTTAATTATTTTTTTAATATTAATATTTTTTTAATATCCCAAAATACCCAAAATATGTTAATTAACCCCAACCCACCTTTTTCCATTTTTTTTCCTTTTCCCCTTTTTCTTTTTCCCCTCTCTTCTTCATTTTCTTTCCTTTTTCTTCTCTTCCTTCTTCCTTTCTTTTTCTTCTTTCCCCTGACCTGGGGCAGCCCGCCTTCGGCCTAGTCCCCCTTCCTCCTGCGCGGCTCAAGCCTGCGCTGCCCCCTTCTTTTTTTTCCCGTCCGGTCCGACTCCCTTTTTCCTTTCTTTCTTTCTTTTCTCCTGCACTGCCGGTCCAACCATCTTTCTTTTTCTTTTTCTTCTTCTTCTTCTTCCTTGCGCATGCCTACAACTCTCCCCAATCAGGGCCAAAATTTTCGCCGCCAACCACGCCGTTTGACCAGCCATTCCTCCCCTCTCTTCCCCACTGTCTTTCCTATCATTTCAACCTAGCCGCCCATTCCCTCTCCTACGTGTGCCCATCCCTTCTTCCCATAAAAAATGGCCTACAATGGTAGACCTACGCAGGCCTACCATCACCAGTCGGAGCACCCATACCCCTTTCCCCCTATATTCCCACTCCCCTCTGTCATTTTCCCCTCCAATCGACCTATATATACCCCCGTAGGTAGCTATAATCAGGTTTTGATTTGTATAGACCAGAAAACCCGACCTCACGCCACCATCCAAATAGACCATTGTTCCTCCGCCGTCGGCCATCACCTCCGCCCACGCCGCCCACCAAAGTCTTCCCTGCACCACCCTCTACAGAACTAAGCCTCCCTCCTCCCTTGCCTTGCCCTGCATGAGCCACCCCGGCCGTGCAAAGTCACCCTCCCGAACAACCCACTTCGACCTCCCGCTGCCCTTCGTGCACCGTCCGCCACCAATTCCACCGCCAATAACACCACCTCTACCCTCCAAAACAACTAGGGGACCTTACTTTACCTCCCCATACCTCCATCTCACCCTACTTCCCTCTCCCCTAGCCTATACCCCCATCTCTCCACCTCTCTTCCTCCTCCACCACTGTCGCCGCCAGCTCCGCCACCAAACCTAGGTGGTATTCTAATTTCCCTAACCCTTAAACCTTTTTTATATAAGTGTTAATGATTTTTAATATTAATAGTATTACTCTTAATATTATTATTAATGTTGTTGTTATTGTTGTTGTTGCTGTTGTTGTTGTTGTTGTTGTTATTGTTGTTGTTATTATCACTCTTATTTTAGAAACATTTCTAACTAATGGTATTATTATTTAAAAGGCTACAACTTTAGTATTATTATAATTATCCTTATTATTATTATTATTATTATTACTATTATTATCATTATTTTATTAATAATACTATTAATACTAACTTTAGCCATTATCACCCTTATTATTAGTGTAAATGTTGAGACCTTATAGTATTATTACCCTTTTTTATTATTATCCTCATTATGCTTAACATCATTGTTATTATTCTTACTATCATTACCACTACTACTATTACTATTACTATTACTATTATTATTATTATTATTATTATTATTATTATTATTATTATACTTGACCATATTATCACCAAGGCTACTACTATTGCAATTCTAGAACCTTATTAGCATTATTCTCAAGATTGAAACTATTATTACTATTATTATTGTTGTTGTTAGTATCATTATTATTATTATTACTACTACTAGCATTATCAATATAAGTATCATTATGGTCACTACTTTTATATTATTTGCATCACCATTATTATTATTACTAGAGTTTGGATCGATATTAGTATTATTACTAAAACTAATAATAATATTATTATTAGTAATATTGAAACTATTAATTTTAATACTATAAATATCACTAAGACTCACTTTGGTTAGTCGTGGCCTGATTAATTATTTTGAGAATAATAACCCTACTTTTAATTATAAAACTAGTAATATCATTATTAGCCCTAAGAGTAGGCCATAATAAGGGTAAGATAGAAAATTTTGGTAATTTTGGTAAGAGGGAGATTAACCCATAGTATTTCCCTCTTATAGGTGAATCAAGTCAAAACTCTAAGGAGGTGTAGGAGCGTGCTCCAAGCCCGGCGTCGTTTTAGGTAAAGGTGTAGCTAGGGCCTTATGTGTGCTATGTGTCCTACATGCCTTGGATGCCACATATAATGATATGTTGTGAATATTATGCTATTTTCTTAATTGTTTTATATGTAGCACACCTTGGAACAGAGGTATATTCATGTGCTCTCTTATGGTATGTGTTAATATGTATATATTGTAAGTTATGATGTGATGTGATGTGACCCTCTAGGACATGCTTGCTAGGATATTTAAGGTGGTAATATGGGATGGAAGCATGAAAAAGAAAAATGGGAAAGTAAGATAACCAAGGGGAAGTAAGTTGGCTAACATAAGCAGGAATGACCTAAATAATCCATGATCCATGAGTGGGTGAACAAAAGGACACTTAAATAAAATGAAAGAGTGGGAGAATCTACGGGTTGTATGGGAGAAACTAGGGTTCGCATGGGAATTTTAGGGTTTTGCATGAAAAATATCGATGGTTTGCGTGGGATGGTTAGAGTCTGCATGGCGGCGAACTTTACGTATGGAAAGTTGCCTTGGGGCATGATGAAGGTAATGGAAGAGTTATTTGGATGACTAAAGGCTTCAGGTGAAAAATAGTACGCGGGATAGTATAAAGGTGCATAGGAGACCGAGCTAGGGTTTGGGAGGAAACCCTAATTTGGGAAGGTGGAAAAAGAAAAAGGAAATAATAATAAAAATTAAATGAGGATGAGTGAGGTATGAAGCGAGGGTTGAATCTAAGGGTCGTGACGTATGGGTTGTTAAAATAGTTTGGGTTATGTGAGGCAGAGGAGGATGGGCCACATAGGCTCAAATTAGGGTTTTCTGGAGAAAGCCCCATGGAGGACAATGAATGGGCTCAGTGGTATGAGGTAGTGGGCCTTGATCCACACACATTGGAATTGGACTTCTAGTGTGAGTAATGTAATAAGGAAGGGATGTTGGGGTAGTTAGGAGGTGCCGGAGTCTCAAGATATGGGACATGTCCCTCTTGGGAGGATAGAAGTAGAAGATTGGTGGCATGCATGTCAAGGGTAAAAAACTTATCGATTAAGACACTAATCATTTAAAGAGGAAAATTGTTGAGCCGGACTTAGACCGACCCATCGATGAATAATAGTGGCCAGGAGTTGGGGTGCCCTAGAGACTAATCCACCGGCAAATAATAGTGGCCAGGAGTGTTTTGCCTTACATTATTTTTGGTCCACCGGCTATAATATTGGGGGATTCCGTGCTCAACAAACCAAACGTAATGAAGCTAAGACGTGGAAAATACACTAAGTACTTACAATGAAACACCATGTGAGTTAGGGCTAGACCGGTCCACCAGCAAATAATAGTGGCTAGGAGTGTTTTGCCTTGGAGACCAGTCCATCGACGAATAATAGTGGTCGGAAGCGTTTTTTCCTATATGTATTCCGGTCCACCGGCTATAATAGTGGGGTTCCCGCACTCGCATGGATTAATAAAGAGTACGTGTGAAATGAGTATATTGTTAAGAGATCTAAAGAACAAGTTTATCTGGAACGTAACCCGACCTCATTATATATATTACTGTATGTTGCCTATGTGATCATGCTTGTGTTATGTGTCTTACATGTTTGGCCTTAGTTGCACGGTTACCTTGCTCAGTACGTAGCTTACTAACCACCCATTTCATGGGTGTTGCTCATTCCCACGAGTAGAAGGCCCTTCTGACTTGGTGCAGGTTGGTGATTGTATCTTTGATACCTATGACACGTACGAGGCACTGGAGTTGAGCCTAGACCTAGCTTGGGGGTCGAGAGTGACATGGTCGGAGTCTATCTTTTATTTTGTTTTTCCTATATCGTTATAATTTAGTTTTATTCTGTTGTATAATGTTTCTGTCATTTAGAACTTTAAATCCTTACTTTTGAGTTGTACCACTTTTGGTTACCGCACTCTGATTTTCTATATGATTAACAGCTCATTTCCTTTATGAATGCTCATTTTAATTATCGACTTGTGTATGATGTTAATTTCATTCAGCCTTAGCACATGGTACCGAAATGGTAGAAGTGAACCGGTCTAGTACTAAGTGCGGCGGTAATATCCCCATAAGCTACATTTTGTTATTTCGCTTATGCTAAACCTTTTCATTAGTAAATTTTGGAGGTATTCCAACGATGGTGCAGCAAGATGTTCCAAGGACGTGTAACATGTCTGATATTTGAAGTGGGCTGCATCAGTGTCGCACAGCTGTGCAACACCATTTTCTTATCTTTTTTGACCTTTTAAACCTTTTTTAGCTCTTTGGCTTCCTAAACTCTCATACATGTGAGGTCGATTTATCTTCCTTTAATGCCTCTCATACTTGGTTTTCTACTCCGAATACATGTATTATTTCCTTGGGTTTGTGCATTCTTATGCAAACCCCTGAAAAACAAATACCAAGAGAGAAGTAGCGAGAACCATAGACTTGAACCACAATAAAATACATAATTTAGACTAAATAAAGTCTTAAAATGAAGGCAAAGCAAGGTAAAAATATATAGAAATATTCAATTTATCATATTATTCATTTAATTAATAATAATAATAATAAATTTTATTTGGTATAATTTAATTGGTGTCAATATAAGCTCTAATTATAATATAAAAACAAAGAGCCTTACAATTCCTTCTTTATATATTTTGTGCATTAAAATTATATATATATATTTGTAATTATAATCACTTGTTATCAGACGGGAACACAGAAAAGGGCTAACGCGTATCACATAATCCATCATTGTTATGCTCTCATCCATTTCTCTTTTTTGGATGTATTTACTCTAAAAAGAATGATTTAGCATGAACAAATTTTTCTTCACCGCATTTTTTTCCTAAAATAATCAAATAAGGTTGGTTTCTAATTGTAATTAATATATATTAGCATATAAACTATCCATTTTTTTATCCCAAGCAAATGCTAATTTTTTAAAAATAAGTTACAAAATAACAATTATTAGTTTTAACTTGAAATTACATGTATTAATTACTATTATTTATTTATACAACTTATGTATAACCATGGAATAATAATGCATTAGTTTATACTATTAAATTATTATTTGTTTACTTTTGGTCATTTTAAAATATGTATGCTCATACAAAAAAGTTGAAATATAGTGATTATATTGCATTTTATTAGTTGGTATGTGTTTTTTCTTTGTAAGATATTAGGTTCCATCAATTAACAATATTATTCACTTCATCTGTATTTTCATCTTACTAGGTATATAACATATTGGTTATCCTTTTTTTGGGTGTTATTAGTTCCCACAAATAGATGATTTAAATATTTTTGTGCAAGTTTAGGAGTACCTCTTGGATGATTTTGATCCATATGATGATTTATTTATGGAGGAATGACTCTTATATATTGGGGTCGGGTGTAGAGTCATGTTATCTAGTTATTGCTTTTGATACTCTTAGTTGTGATGTATCCCTTTTGTGTATTTTGATATTATACTCAAAGCTACCCTCCAAATTTTTATATATGTTTATGAAAGATTCTCCTATTCCATGTTTACCATGTTTTAAGCCTTAATTAATTTTCCTTGTACTCAATGTAAGAATGGTATGGTAAGCCAGACTTATAAAATTATGAATTTTAGCTTAACCACATTTTTATCAAACCTAATATTTATACCTTACCCTAACTCCTTAATCTTAATTTTTATCAAACCCTAATCTTCGTTCTGGGTTATTAATTTTAATTTTTAAACTAAACCTAGCACCAAATGATCAATAATTAAATTATCCTAATATCCTAATCTAAAAAATATTTTAACCTAAATATAATTTTAGATCCACACTTATTTTCCTCCCTCCTTTTTCCTTTCTCATTTTTCACTTCTCCCTTTCTTTTCCCTTCTAGCCAACCTTTCTTTTTCATTATTCCCTACCTCTCTCTCATGCGTAAAATCTTAGCATACTATGCCTCCACCCTTAACATACCTCCATCATATATACACTACCCCATCAACACATCATCATCTATACCATATTTTGATGGGTTTCATTTAAAAATCTTGCCCCATCACCTCTCTCCTTTTCTCTATGAGTTTGTGCATGTGTATATATATAACACATTTAATTCCCATGATAATATCCTCCCTCCCTCAAATTCTTTGTCAAAAAATTTGCACCACAAACCCAACCAAAACTATTCCTCCTCGTCATAGTTGTAAACACATCATAAAACCCACCATTGAAAGCCTTTTTCGTGCCTCTCCCATTAGCACCGTCCACTTCCACCGAAACCACACCAAAAATATCGGCAAAACTCACCACACACCTCCCCCTTCCACCGAAAAAACTCACCAAACACACCCGCTAACCTTTAGTAAACTCCATTGAAACCCCTTATTTTCCTTCCTCCATTGAGCATTGGTGATCCACACCATTCGTTATCCCTACCACTAGGCAAAACTTTTGTTTGGTACTCCTACCACCATCCAAAACCTCCCCAACACCCCACTCTCCTCCAACCACTTCCACCAAAGCCAATCATCCCCCTTTAGCATTCTCTACCCTTGCATACTACCTCCCCTCGACCACTTCCATTGCATCCACACTACCCTGTTAGGCCTCCTCCACCATTCCCTTATCACTAGCAATAATAGCTTGAGCCATTGCTACCCCCCAACAATCAGCCGCCACTTTTGATATCCTCCCTTTGTTGTGCAACTCTCCAGTAAAGCACTTACCTTAGTTTGGTTTGGTTTTTCCTCCATTCTTTCACTCTTTCCTAACTTAGCATTTCCTTATTTATATCATTAAGTTATAATGGTGTTTCATTATTTTCTCTTAGGTCATTTTTTAAAGATTTTGGAGAAGGCGGGGTAGGATATGAGCTTAGAGACTGGTGTCTTTTCTGTAAGGATACTAATTGTAATTAGGGTTTAGTGTTAAATGTCTAACAGGATTTTGTGTATTACTGTGTTGTTTTGGTAGGTTGATAATTTCATGTTGGTTAGTATTATGATGTAGTAATATGATATTATATGATTAAAAATGAGTAAGTTGAGAAGCATGTGATATTGTTACAATAATTTCTATATTGAAAACCTTAACAGGATCATTATGATATGTGGTATTATATTATTGGTTAGATAAGTGGGAATAGTGGGGAATGAGTATTTAAGATGTATGGGTGATAAATGGAGGATTTGGAAATAATGATATAAAATATATATGAGTTTCATTAAATAAGGACATTTGGTTATCCTAAAGGGTATCTTAGATATCATGGGACTAATATGAAAATTTGGGTATTTTAATGTGTTATATGGGTTAACATAAGCTAAGAGTATCTTGTAAACCATTAGGTGTAAATAAGAATGAAATAAGTTCAACAAAATGAGAAAATAACTTAATTTGGTAATAGTAACCCTAAAATGTCGATGTTATTATCGCATATATTAAACATTAGATTTAAACTATGATTTTTGGATATGATGTTAATAAAAGTATTTTAGAAGGGTATATTGAATTTGGTAGTTATGGGATTCTTATATGAAAAGTTATGATATATTTATAAAATTAGGGTTTTGTAAGTATTGTGAAAAAACCCTAAACGTAAATAAAAGAATGAAATATGTTATATCTAATAATAAGAGATGAATACTTAATTATCTTACATTTTTTTTATGTATCACACATGTATGATTATTCTCATATGTGAACTCATGTAATTATATGTATCTCTTATTCGATTGTATTGTCACCTTATTCAGTATATGGCATATTAACCATCATTTTCATGAGTATTGTTCATTTCCATGAGTAGATGACCTAAAATTTTATATGCAGGTTAATGAGGATCCGGTGGATGATTTTTTAGCTTACGATTCTTTATATGGGGTGGAGTGACTTTATGTACTAGGGTTTTTGGGTGTAGATCCATGATATGCCTTTATCTATATATTTTTAATATTATACTCGTAGTTAATTTCCAACTTGTACTTATGTTTATGAAGTTTCTCCCTTTCTCTAATTATTATAATTTAGACTGTAATTGTTTTGCCTTATAATTGATTTAATGATGGTTTGGTAAGCCACAATTATGTTAAGTATATTGGTAATACATAACTATTTTAGTAGTATTATTATTAGTTTATATATTTAATTATTAATAAAAAATAAAATTAATGCACTTATATGTATATTTTTACAAAAGTTTGAGTTTGGATTTGGATTTAAAATAGGGATATACAGTATTACTCTTAGAGCATCTGTAGTGGTGTAAAAATGGGTATCTCAAGCTCAAATTTGAGGTTGTGGTTGTGGGAAAAAAAATTTATCCTTAATTTTGGTGTAGCCTCAAATATTTAGGGTTCCTAATATCTGAAAAGTAGCTCCTAGGTCTTTGCACATAGTTAATTTTTGATATTTTTTAGTATATTTTGGATATTAAATAATATATAGTGTAAATAATTAATGATGATATGATTGATAAAAATAATTGGGTGTTCTAAATTTGAGGTTGATCATTATAAAGTATTAAATTAAATTTGAGTTAAATTAATAAAAGTAGGAAAAAAGGAGAAAATAATGAGATATTATAATTAGGATCTCAAATTTGATGATAGCATATGTGTCTATCTGACATTATGCTGATGTCATACAAAACAGAGCACAGTACGCTCCTGATGTCTTACTGATGTGAAAAGGGCGTAGTTGATGATTGACCATGAAGGAAAAAATATCGGGCGTAGCTAGGCGCACGTTCAACTGTTCAAGTGCATGTGGCAGTTGGCACGTACCGGTAGCGACAGCCTTTTAGTTTGGGGCACGACTTCTGACGGCGGTCTTCGCAGCGGAGTTGAAATTGGACTAGTAAGTATACTACTTCTTCCACAGTCACTTCAGTTTCGACAATAATGATAGCCCCGGGCCACCGCAACGTACCGGTAGTGACAGCCTTGAGCCTTTTAGTACAGGGTTCTGTCTATCCTTTCAGTTTCCACAATAATGATAGCCCCGGCCCACGGCAACGGGTCAGGATCCGACGTCAGCTTCTTTCCCTTAATAGTTAATACCGCCACCGTTCTCATTGCTGATTGCAGATGAAGCGAGTAAGCGACGAACAAACTTGGAAACTGCCGAACAAACTGAGCGCACTATTTCCTTTTTATTTTATTTTATTTTATTTTATTTTATTTCTTATAATTTCAGTCCATGCTTTCGATTAATATATATAATTTATATGTTTTTATTTATTAATTTAATAATAGTGATAACTATTCTTATTATAATTATTCATTTAATTATTATTATTATTATTATTATAAGTATAATCATATGAATTATAATAATGATATTAATTATTTTGCTAATGATAATGAATAAAATTATATTATCAATTAAAATAATTATAAAAATATTCAAAAGTATATTAATAACTGATTACAATAGTTATAATAACATTCATAATAATAATAATAATAATAATTAGTTTTAGTAGATATAATCTAATTGGTATTGATATAATCTACTCTGATAATAAGATGAAAAAAAATAAGGCTTATAGTGCCTATATCTTCTATACATTAACTTCTTTTTTTTTAAAAAAAAAAAGTCGTAATAATTTATTATCAGATGGAAAGACATAACGAATTAATAGGTACCACACCACCCATCAGTGTTATGTTTTCTTCCATCTCATTTTTTTTCGTTTGTATTTAGACATAACATACTCTAAAAAGAATAAAGTAGTACCAAAAAAGTTTTCCTCACCTTATTTTTCTTGCACAACAATTAAATATAATCTATCTTTTTTTCTTTATCCTTCGTTCTTCAAGCAAATATTAATTTTTTGGAAATAAGTTACAAAATAATAGTTAATAGTGTTAACTGGCAATTATATTTATCAATTACGATTATCTATTTTATACAGCTTATGTATAACCATGGAATAATAAAGCATTAGTTTGTGCTATTAAATTATTATTCGTTTACTTATGGTCATTTTAAAGTATGTATACGCTCGTGCAAAATAGTTGAAATATAGTGAATCTATTGTAATTTATTAGCTGATAGGTGATATTTTTTTTTATTTGTAAGCTATTAGGCTTCATCAATTAATTATATTGTTTGAAACTTTGTATTTCGTCAATTGTTATGATCAATAAAATATTATTTTTTTTATCATAATTTACAATAAAATATTATAAAAATATAACAATATTTTAATTCATATATCTAATAATATCAGTACAGATTATTTTAAATGATTTTTTCTCATCCTTTATTTTAGAATTATCTTTGAATTTTGTAAGATCTTAACTTTATTTAAAATTCTCAAAAGAGAAGAAAATAGTCCATAATTTTCGATTCAACCAATAAAATATATTTGATAAATGAAGCTATTATTCTAGTAATCTAAAACTAAAAGCATCCGTAATATAATACCAAAGGAAAAATAATTTAAAAATATATAGTATATAAGTGGAAATAAACCAATTACTACGATACTCTTTTGTGTTTTCGGCACGTTTTTTCCACCGTAGGAGATTCAATCATCGATACGTTTCCGATATACTCAGATCTACAGGTAGTCAGGAACTGCGGTGCGGGGCTAGACAAAGATTCGGCGACGCGCAGACGAAGAAATAACGTTCTCATGGGTCAGAAAAGAATTTCTGTATTGCTTGCGCCAGGGTGCTTCCGGGTGGAGCCAGTACCCTGTTGCTACCAGCTCTGAAAACACATGGGATATTTGACCCAGATCGCCTATGATGACATTTTAACAAAAAAAAAAAGAAAAAAGGAAAAGAGAATTGTGTACGCATCCAAACGTACACTAAAAATTTGGAACGATTCAAGCGTCACGTGAAGGGTTTTGACCATATATTACATTTTTTCGGCCCGTAATATTTTTAATGAGGGAAATAGAAACTACCAGGAGCTGGCATTTTTATCCGAAATGCCGAGTGTGAGTGATTATGTGAGAGGAGAGGAGTGCCAATAACTTTTTCTTGTCGCAATAAAAAGTTTTGTACGCGAAGGAGCACTATTGAATTCGATTACAAATGCAGACTTGTACGAGCTAAGTCGTCACAATACGTCAATTAGTGTTTTATATATTGCACTAAGACAAAAGCTTGTAGTTTAGGCCCCGATTCATTTTTAAATTAAGATTATTTGAAAAAAAAATTAATGTTTAATTTTTTTATTTATTTTAGTTCTATTTTTCTTCTTCTTCTTCTTCTTCTATATATCAATTGTTATATTATTTTTTTTAATAAATGATATAATTATTATATTATATTTATAAATAGTATGTAAATTGTTACAATTTTTCTTTTAGAAACGAAAGTAATGTCAATATTAAAATCGTAAATAAATCTTCAATATTCGATCTACCAATTCATCTAATATTTTTTTTTTAAATAAAAAATATCATACCGTGTCCGATTGAATCCTATTAGTTACAAGTTGAAGAGCAAATCAAAATTACCTAACTCAAATCGTTCTTTGCGACCCATATGAACTAAACTATAATCCCCCGATGATGATGAGAATGATGGGGAAATGAGATGTGAATTATTCACCTTAAGTGTTCATTTGGTTATGGGGTAATAGAGGTAGAAAAATCATCCTCATATTTTATATATCTTGTATAATTTAGTTAAAATTAAATATTTTTATTCTAATAAATATTTATTTTAGATCTCAATTTGATCTAAAATAGATATTTTATTAAAAATATATTTAATATTATTAAATATTTAATAGAAAAATGGGAGAAATTTTTTTTACTCCAATTAATTTTATACCAAACAAGTCCTAAGTCATTACGAGAGAATGGAATGGTATATCCTCCGCAACAAATCAAATCACCACATGAGATTGAGAGCCCGCAGAATGAATGAGTGAAACCATCATATTTGTCCATTAAAAGCCCCACAAGACGCAACAGAGCAGTAATCGTTTCAAAGTCAACATTTTGTGGCAACGTCTCGGTGGCCGAATTCCGATTCGTGACGCCTTTGGTCTTCGGCATACGACTTCCTCTAACTCGTTCAAAATCTGCAATCTAATTTAGAGATTTGCTTGGAATTTTTATTTTATTTTATTTTATCATGCCATGTTTGTTCCCCGTACCTTATAAGCTGGAGTTTCACTATCTTCGTCGGTAAACTTCTTTAATAATAATTTTTTTTCTAGTATTATTTTGTAATAGGCTAGCTGCTCATGAAAAACTATAAGCTATCTTCTTCTTTGCACTTTTTTTTTTAGATTCTAGGTTTATTTTTCTATTACCAACCTAGAAACGGTTTTAATAACAATTATTTTAATAACGTATTTAAACCAGTATTAAATCAAACGTTATTAAAAATGTAATAATAATTCATAAACTGTCATAAAAACATGTTAAAAAATCCACAAAAATTAGGTTAAATTGTGGTTTTAATAACGCTTCACCCATAAATTATTATTAAAAATAAATGATTTAATAATCTTAAAACCCTTAAACACCCTAACTTCATCTTGATAAAGCATTAATTAAAACCCTAAATAATTAATAATTAACATTAAATGCATGCTTTAATGACGATTTTCTGCCATAACCATTAATAAAACGTGCTCCCTCCATATCAAAGAAAAAGTTATTTTGTTAATTTGCGTACTTTTTAAAAAAATAATAAAAGTAGTCTTAAAATTACACTAAAAAAAAGTAGTCTTAAAATTACACTTACACTCTTCATTGAATATTATATGAAACAATAATTACTTAACATATACAACAACAATCATTGTTGACGTCAATTTATGCTCACAAATGTCATTGACGACCTCCACTGATACCATGTAAATTGTGTCCCCCCCCCAACATATTTGAAAGCATAGTCAATTATAATTAGATAGCTACCGAGGTGGTTTTTGGCATAGAAATACAACACTGTCAAATCTAGTGGTGGTCGGCGGGGTTTTTTGTACTTGCTGGTTTTCCTTTGAAGATGGAATCTTTTGTAGCACAACCAATTTTTATGATATAACTCTCTTTCCCTTTTTTTGGTGCCCTCTTTTGTTTTGATCCTTCCACTAATAACTCTCTTTCACTTTGTATTAGGAACATTCTTATTTTCAAATTCCTTAATTCATAATATTAAACGAAATACAATGATCGTATATATATTAAAGAAGGTGTAAAAAATGCATGTAACACATTAGTTATAACATGGATGGAGAATGTCATTACCTATTAAGTATGAGACGTATTTGGTCTATGGTCTAAGGCTAAAAAATTTCATGAGTTTCAAATACTGTGGCTACCTTATCACCTTCTTTATAGTAAGGTAATCATGAATTTCCTTTTAGTAAAATGTCAATGCTTTTGGGCCTCGTATTTGGGGCCAAGATAGACCCATGGACCGTCAACATTTTAATACTATAATTAATGGGTACATTTTCTTTCGCCAAAAGAATTGAGAGTTCATTATCTAACAAATCACATTTATGCAAATCCTACAATAAAATATTACATATTTGAGTTGACAATTGATATATTTTATAGTAGTTCATAGTTTGATATCCTTACCTCGTGAAGAGAAGAAAAGCGTATATTATCTTCACGACTATCTCTAACACTATTTACATTGGGTATGTTAAGTAGGTCATGTGCATTCGAATAAGATGTCTTATACTTGTGAGATTTGATGGAGGCATACTCTTTCTCCATCGTGGCCATCAATTCAAATGCTAAGTTTAATTTTTAGGTTAGAAGAGTCATTTGGTCATTGCTATTTTGGATTCCATATGATCAACCACACATGCTTGTTCTCATAACCCTTAATCCAAGGCCTATGTGTCTTCTAGAGTGTTCTTCAATTATTGTTACATATGACATGATGATATATTGATCTACACCCTCAACAGAATCTTATGTTTCAAGTTCATCCTGTAATGTGTGAAATTTAGAATATAAGAATAAACATAACATAATAGTTTTCTCTAAGAAAACTAAATAGGGTTAGGGATATATTCAAAGTTACAATTTTTTGGTAGTATCTTGTACATCTTCATTAAGATATCTACATTTTTTTCTTTAGACTTCTTTCATATTGTACCAATTTTGTTTCTCTTGAATCGCACTAGGTTTCTCTAAATAATAATAGAAAAAGTGATCAATTTCTTTATTGTACCAATTAAAGCATTACCACAACACATATGATAAAAAATTAGATTGGGTAAGATTCAGATTCTCAACACCTCTAGATTAGGGGACTTTCTTTCACCTCATCACAAATTAATTAGTCATTCATGGATTTAATTAAGCTCAAAATCTTAAACATAGAGAATTGCATCAATTGAAAAATAAATAAAATCTAAAGGAAAAATACAATGCCTTCTTTATTCAAGATAAGGAAATTAATGTTCTATCTGTCCGACTGGGAACAAAAAATTGAGACCAAGAGATAGGGAAAATGTGTATGAATTAGGGATGGGTTTGGATTGGGTGATGCCAAGCAAAGAGCCCTATATTTTTCTTTTTTGCTCTTGAAGTCATAGTTTTTTTATCCTGTCCGATTCTCCACTCTAACCGAGCAAAAAATAAGCTTATAAATACATAATTTTCCATCTATAGGGCCCTATAAATCAGCACAATTGGGTTGTTTCAATGTGTGTTGAAGGATTTTTCACCATGCATCGATACGACCCTCTCATTTTGGGTGAAACAGGCCTTATTGGTTGCTTTAGCTTTTACCATGCTTAGTATTTTGACCATAAATTTTTTTTTTGAATTCATATTGATCCTATTTGTGGTACTTTTGATATATAACAAAAATTACTACAACTTTCATGTTGAACACTTTTCTAAATTCATATTGTAGCATGGTTGGATTTACAAGTCTTTCTTCCTTTTCATACTTTGAGCACTTGCATCTACTTCTGTTATGTTCTAGCTATTGTGTTTTATCTCTTTTTGATCCCATTTTCTTCAAATAACAACAAAATATAATCAAGATTAGTAAAAAAGAATGAGTGGAATAAAGTGTGAAAAAAATAGCATATAATCACACTAAATCGTCATGTTAAAGTCCATATGATTAACATAATTCATGCCTATCACTTGTACTTCTTGAGGTTATTGGGGAGACATAATATGCTTTTATACATGGTATAAATTTAATGGATAGTATTCTTATTGTATCAGAAACCATAGACACAAGCAAATAAGGTAAGGAGGAATCAATGTGCTTTAAGATTGATTTTGTAAAGTCTTATGATAGTGTGAGCTGGAATTTTTTGGAGTGGTGCAGGATGGAGATGAATTTCCCAACCAAATCGATAAGATGGGTAATTTTCTATGTATATATCGCATATGCATTGATACTAGTTAATGGCTCACCTACTATATTATTCAAGTTATAATAGGGTCTCCGACAAGGGATCCATTATTGCCTTCTCTCTTCAATACGGTTGTAAAAGTGTTTCATTTGCTTTTAAAAAGGGCAATTGGTAGGGGTTTGTGGCAGGGCTTATGGGTGGGGACACAGAGTGAGATCATCTCCATTCTACAATATGCAAATGATATTGTCTTCTTTTGTCTGACTTTAGAACACTTTCTATTCAATTTGAAAGGGGATTTGATAACTTACTACATGGCCTTAGGGCTTATGGTGAACTTCCATAAATGCTCCCAATTTTTCTTCAATGTGGAATGGTACCACTTACATAATATGGCTAGAAAATTAAGGTGCAAGGTTGGCAAACTTCCACTTCCATATTTGGGTGTGCAACTAGGGGCGTCATTCTCAAGATTGAATTTTATAGAGCCAAGAGTGGAGAATTTTGAGAAGAAGCTACCTTCCATGAAAGGAAAGGTAATATCTATGGGCGGTTAGTTGACTTTGATTAAGTTACTCTTAAACAACTTACCTATCTACTACTTATCCTTGTTTAAGTCACATATAGGATTAGTAGCGAAACTAGATGGGATGTGTCAGAAGTTTTTGTGGAACAACTGTAATATAGACATGAAAAAAATTTACTTCACCAAATGGGAACTCATTAAAAGACCAAAAATAATTGAGGGGAAGGGGAAGGTGTCGGAAACCTGAGATTAAAAAATTTAGCACTAATATTCAAATGGGCCCAACAGTTCTTGAGGAAGTAGGAAGGATTATGGCAACAAGTTATACGTCAAAAATATCAACAACAAACTCACTTATGCCTAAGGTCTTGGGAGGATCCAAAGTACGGGTGTTTGGAGTAGGAGTTATTCCATGCTTGTGGATCATAATCTCGTTATGGGAAGCCTAATACCTAGAGTGAGAATGATGATTTGGAATGGATATAAAGTGCTATTTTGGGAGGATATATAGCTAGGAGAGGAATTAATGAAGCTCGATTTCCCTAGATTATACTTAGTGACAACACATAAGTCCAGTAAAGTCTGCGATGAGGGTCAATGGGAGAATGGAGTCTAGGTTTGTAAATTTTAATAGCGAAGATCATTGCTTGCATGGGAGGAGGAGATAATTCAAAAGCTAAAACAAGCCCTTAAGGAAGTGCATTTGAATCCACACAATGACGATAGGGTACACAAGAAGTGGTGTAATAAAGGGGAATATTCTATCAAATCAACAATCAAATGATGATGTAATTAATGGCGAATGTGATCTTCTACTTAAACACACATAAATGTGATCATCATAATCCAATTTCAGATAGGCACTCAAAGTAACTGAATGATGATGGAATTAATGGCGATTGTGTCGAATGAAATGGAAGATGGATGGTGATAAATGCTGAATTATAACTTCTCAGAACCTCACAAAGATAACCCTTAAAAGGATATTCAAAGAGAACTCACATAAAAAAACCCTTTGAATAAAATCTAGATAAGAACACATGAATAATCCTCTTAAGACCACTCTTAATATCACAAAGTAATTGAAATATTTGCTCACAAAAAGACTTTACTTCTTTACTCAAATTTACACCACCATAAAAGTATCAAATGAATGCCATATATATAGGCATGTACCCACAAAAATAACCATCCCATCAGCCTTATAATACATATTGGGATAGGAATAATTAGTTAAAAATAAATCTTAACTAACTAGAAAATCTTAGCTGATAACTATTAAAAACTAGTTGACTTCTTGGCATGTCTTTGATCAATTGCTTGGCTTTGGGTATGCCTTTGTTCATGAGAGTGCCTCTTGCCGCTGCATCTAAAGTCAACCTTGTACTATAATGCAGGCCATTATAAAAGGTATGTACCAACAACCATTCTTCCAACCCATAATGTGGGCACATTCATAACATATCCTTGTAGTGCTCCCATGCTTCGTAGAGCGACTTGCTATCCTTTTGACGAAAACTTATAATGAGGTTCCTCAATTGAACTGTCTTAGATGGGGGGAAAGTACTTGCTTAGAAAGACTTGTGAAAGTCGATCTAAAGTGGTAATGGACCTTGAGGCAAGTGATGCAACCAAGCTCTCGCCTTATCCCGCAATGAGAATGGAAATAACCGTAACTTGATCCATCATCCGACACTGCATTCATCTTCAAAGTGTCACAATACTCAAGATAAATGGAAATGTGTAAATTCTGGTCCTCCAATGGCTACCATTGAATTGATTTTGCTAAACCATGTTGAGCAATACTGGCTTTAACTCTAAAATTTTTGGTAGCTACATTTAGCTTCTGTATACTTGATTGTGTCCTGTATGCATTTGGAGATGCAAACTCTTTAAGATAGCGATGATGTTCTTCCTCTCTTTCAGTTTTGGCCATAGAACCTAAGCTCATGCTTGCTTTTGTATTATGTATCCACCTCGTTAGTCTAGTCAACTTTCATTCGATCTCAGGGTTAAACTCAGCTGGGATCCAAAGTCAAAAAGATCATTGCATAAAAGGTACCTGAAAATGTAGACAACGAGCTATCAAACAAAAAGGATAAAAAGGAAAAAGCAGAAAGAAATTAAAGAATCTAGTCTAGTGAAATAATAAAGAATAGAATATCAATTAGCCGAAGTCCTTAGGAATGGCCCTAAAAACTTCATGGGCTCAATCAGTAAGTGCATGGATTCATTATAGCACTTCAAGGTCATACCCCACAGATACTTCGCAATTGAGTACACAACTTCATTATTTTAGCTAGCTAGATCAATATGGAGTAGGAATATGCAAGCAGATGGTGAGAATAATTACAAGAAATTTCTAATTGTAAACTCTAAAACAATAGATATGAAACATAGGATTGAATTTCGATCTCCAAATTGGTAATCAATGATGAAACAACGTATATGTCATAGTTTAATTCATTAATTGTGAATAATCAGTCTAATTATATTCGTTAGCCTCTTTCAAGGTCTAAGAATGGATTTAATCTAATTCGCCAATTACTTTCATGAATAACAAATTAAATCAAATCCATTAAGTGTCACCAATTTTATAGTCCCTGAGATTTAAACATCTACTTTCGTGATTTCTTAAATTCCCGTTCACATGCTACGCTCCAATAATAATTTCAACCTTTCGGTTGCAAATATTATCTAAAGAGGTCGGATTTTGTCAAATCCACTTTACAACAATTGATCCTAGCACATGAAACAGTGTATATGAATCAAACATAAGACATAATACCTCAATTCATCACATTAACACCAAAATGGACCTAATTCAATCCTAGCAAAGAGGATTACTCACTCATATCTTCAAGGGAAATAAACAAAATAAATTGCACAATAAACATAACAACAATGTAAAAATACAAAGAAGAGGAATTATATTGAATTAACCATAAACCGAAGGAGAAAAAAATTAATTTTGAGTTGATCATACACAAATATGTACTTGAATCTCTGGAAAATTGAACTAATGAAAACAACCAAAATTACATGAAGCTTTTGCCTGGGAATACAAGGGGAAAAGTGCTATGAAATCTCCTCCAATAACTGGCCAAGAAGTCTCCAAAGTGCTCCTTAAATACTTCCCATCATGAAAGGCATGTCGTGCATGACGAACGTGGGAGTAACCATCGCGGCACGGCCTGGCCGTGCGATTTCTTTTTCTTCGACAATACATAGGTAGGTGCTGCACATCTGTGTAGTTGGGTGTGCAAACGGTTGTGCAACATTTTCTCGTTTATTATGGACTTCTTGGCATATATTCTACTCTCTTTTCTTCTAGACTCTTTCATAAACACGTTAATTTGATGTATCATCCTTCAAAGCCTTCCATGCTCGGTTCTTTGCTCTAAAAACATGCACTTCTTTCTTAGATTTACGTTTCCTTATGGAAATTCCTGAAAAATAAAACTTAAAAGAGTATTAGTGTGAATAATATACTATAATCATAGTAAAATACATAAAAGAGACTAAATGAAGTCCCAAAGAGAAGGCAGAGCAAGGTAAAAATAGAGAAAATATTCACTTTATCAAACATTATCTTGCACAAACTCTTAATTTGTGGCTTAATCTTAAAAAAAGTGTTGCAAGACTCCAAACCACCTTCAAGATTACAAGAACCATTCCAAACATACTCAAGAAATATTTTTATATGCAAAAAAAAGGATACAACCGCATCATTCTCCCCTCTTGAAGAATTTGACCTCAAATTCAAGAATTAGAGAATAAATAGTAATGAAATCTAAATATACTCTTCAAGGTGATTCTTGTTCTTGAATGTCTTCCAATATGTTATCAAAAACACCATGGGATCATAAAAAATAGTAATCCATGCAAGACACTGAATACATGGTCATAAAATGCTACATATGGCTTCAAATCAAACTTTAACTCCATGCATTCTTTACATATTGATTTCAAACCATACCAACTTTGTTATCTAAGATTTAAACCATCAATGGAACTTATGGAATAATGACCATGAAACTTTAAATTATACAATGGTTGAATCATTAAATTAAAACCATATAAACTTAAAGAAACCCTAGGATAATATTACACTTTATTATTGAGTAGTTTAATCTTTATCATCATAAAGCAAGGTTCTCTTTCTTCTTCTCTGTATTCACTTTTAGACTCACTTGGATAAAACATCTAACCTACACTCTTTTCATCTTCAACCTCCTTCTCCTTTTCACAATTCCTGATCTCTTCAATTTTTATTAGAGTCAAGACTCTCTTGTTAGGGAATTCCCTAGCATTATGACCATACCCTCTACATTTGTGACATTGCCTCTTAGTATGTTCATTCAACTTCTCCTTTTCAATTCAAGGGAAAATAAATTTTTCCTCCACTTTTGAATTTGAAATAGGAGGGTGATCACTCAAACTCGAGGACCATGGTTTGTAGAATACCTTTGACTTCTTGAGTTGGTGTTCAAAACTTATTGCTAGTTTTATTATTTCATCAAGTGTGTCATATAAAGAAACTTCTACTTTTTTAAAAATGCTGTAATTCAAGACAACAATGAACCTTGAAGAAGTTTTTCTCCTTTGTTTCTTGAATATCACACATCAAGGAAAGTTTTTCAGATTCTCTTGTGTACTCCTCAACACTCCAATTCTTTTGCCTCAAGGAGATCATCTTGATGAAGTTGTGTTGCTAAAATTCTCTTTGGATGAACTTCATCTTCATATTATTCTTTAATTTTTTCCAAGACTTGATCTTTGTTTTGGCTTCTCTTTCTCTTGATCTTTTGAGACTATCAAACCAAGTTCTTACAAACTTTCTGAATTGAGAATAGTGAGCTTACATCTCGTGGCATCATCATACTCCTTGAAGTCAAAATTAACCTCCATTATTTGTAATCACTTGATAAAAACCTCAGCATCAAGCTCTCCCCTTTATTAATCATGCTCTTTCCTCTTTTCTCTTCGATGTGTGCTGCCACATGAAGTACTTGTATCATCTTCAATGTAATCAAGTTTATCATTCATTAGACCTCCTTTTGTTTGTATGATATGCCTTACCATTCCTTCAACTTTGTTGTTTTGATCCTCCAACCTATTCTCCATCTTTGTCTTAAGATGTTGGAATTGAAAGTTTATGGTCTTAATAATAGACTTCATAAACTTTTCATTAGCCATGATAAAAATAGAATGGAGCATAATCAAGGAAAAATGGTTTGACTAGAGAATAATAGGATAAAATCTAAAAAAGAATGGATCTTGATGATATTTATCAAGATATTGATAAAGATATTGGTGTGATATGCATAGAAAAGATTGAAGATCAACTAATGCATGATATCATACAATCTTGTTCGATTCTTGGATGAGAAAGAAAGGATAAAGAAATAAAAAAGGATAAAGAAATTAAGATTTTGATAAGTTTCTTAATAGGAGATGTAATATCATTATGAATATATGCTAATGAATGGTTTCTTGGTAGAATTCAAGGAAAAACAAGAAGATGAAATGAAGAGAAAAATGGTGTAGGTTTTGTGTAGAAAAAATGAAAGAAAAATCAACAAGATGAGTGAAACAAAAGGCTTAGAAAAGTGATTACATTTAAGAAGGATAATTTAAGAGGCTCTAATGCCAAAATGATGTGGATCTTCTACTCTAACACTGATCATCATAATCCACTCTCAAATAGGTACTTAAAGTAATAAAATGATGATGAAATTAATGGCGAGTGTTTCGAATGAAATGTAAGATGGATGGGGATAAATTCTGAATTATAACTTCTAGGAACCTCACAAAGATATCCCATATAAGGATATTCAAAGAAAACTCACATAGAAAACCCTTTGAATAAAATCTAGAGAAGAACAAACAAAGAATCCTCTCAAGACTACTCTCAACTTCACAAACTAATTGAAGAATTTGGTTGCTCAAATAGAGACTTTACTCCTTTACTCAAATTTACACCACCATATAAGTGTTAAATGAATGCCATATATATAGGAATAAAAGTGCAAAAATAACCAACCCATTAGCCCTATAATACACGCTGAGATGGGGGAAATTAGTTAAAAATAAATCTTAACTAACTAGGAAACCTTAGCTAATAATTATTAAATCCTAGTTGACTTAGTCACCACATTGCATGGCTAACTTTCCATATCCAAACCCTTCAATTTTTCATCTTGACACAGTCCAACTCCTTACATGACATTTGAGGTTGTTTTTGGATCATTATATTGCACAAACTCTTAATTTATGGCTTAATCTTCAAGAATGTGTTTTAGGACTTCAAAAAACCTTTAATATTACCAAGAACCATTCCAAACATATTTAAGAAATATTTTTAAATTCAAAAATAAGGATGCACCCGCATCATATACACTAGCCAAAATGGGATTTAACATATTAGAATCGATGATAACATGGATGTGAGTATCAAAAAACTCTTTATTATAGGGGGAACATAACGAGAACGGTGAAAAAAAATACACCATTATAGTGTGATGGGTGTGAAGATAAGTGGAGTATGTTTAGTAGAATTAAAACTCAAGGATGTCGTGCACTTGAAAAAATATATCCATAAAGGTAGATGAAGAGAAGATGTCGAAAAAAGAAAAAGAGAGAAAATTCTAGATGTTTTGTGTGTTTTGTGGTGGTAGAGAAGGTAAAAGTCTAGGTTTGGTGAAGCAACTCTAAACTTTGGTAGAGTCTTAGTTGAGAGAAAGTTTGATCTAGCTTAGGGCAGATGGAGTGCATGACTTATGGGATTGGTCTACAAGTGGTGTTTCAATGGAGGATTCCATGTGCTTGGTGTCATCCCTAGAGCACTACTGCCCCATGAGATATCTGGAAGACAGATGGAGAAATGAAAATAGTAATAGATATGCACAAAAGGAAGTCAGAAATGGAAAAAATATTGATGCTGTAATTGATATCCTTGATGGTATGGAACTATAGAAAAATTGGAGGAATATAAAACTTGGTTGCAATAGGGTATCCATAGAAAAATAGAAGTATAATGCTTTCATGTTAGTACTACTTTTTTTTATAGCATGGTAGGTTGTCATGAAGCAACCTCATTGTGTTACACTGTAGACTCTGTTAAATTTTATGCTAAATTATAGGAGTTTTGTAAATTTGTTGTGCTTTTAGTGCCACAAAACTGTTTGTTTCAATTTTAGTGCCTATGTGGCCTAGGTTAGCTGAAGTGAGTTTTTTCTGGGGTAAGTTTTAACACCTCTTCAAGGTGGAAGAAATCACCTATCTTGATGCTCTACAAGCTGATCTTATTGTAATTATCTTCAGTTTCATTAGTGAAATTCTCCTTTACCTATGGAAAAAGGGTCGTAAAAAAATAGCCAATCGCACTACTTATTCCATTTTTTATTCTATATGCTATAAATCCAAATAATCTTTACACATGTTGGCATGCACAAATTGTATAAAAGAGTTTTTTTAAATCCAAGAATATATTTTGAAACAAATCCAATTTAAGTATTATTACATATGTTTGTATATGGTATTATTATTTATTACTAAATTAAATATCTGCATTTTTTATATATTTGGGGAAGAGTTTGATTTCCTCACCTCAACATTTAAAAAAATATGTTTGGGGAACATTTTATCTTCCAACAACAACTTTTCAATTATAGATTTTTAAATTTGAGGTAAATTTTAATTAATTTATTTCTTAAATAATTTTGAAAGTAATTAATTGCTACAACACTTGTAGCTATATATTAATAGAAACTCTAAGCTCAGTACTCTTTTCTATAATGATGGATTTGTACATGGAAACTTTTTAGATTTGGCGGTACCTCATGTTTGAGTTCAGTTGGAAGAACATTGTATTAAAAATGAATAAAAACGGATGAGCAATACGTCGCTGTTCGTTTGACTTGTGTGTCATTTCACTAATGCAATAATCAACGATGCCAAACCATGGCTTCAAGTACTATTAACATAAACTATAATAATTTTTTATGATTAATTTATTAAATAATTTAAATAAATAATGAGTATGGTTGATATATATATGTATTTTTATGGAAATGTATTTAAAATAAATTATCAAATCATTCATGAATATATATTTGATAAATTATTACTTAATCTTGGTTTGGTATATTATATACTATACTAAAATGAAGTGAAATATATTGGAATGTGAAACAAATGATATGATGACTAAATATATCATTAAATTTTAATATTCTAAACTAATCTTTTATGTGTTATCCAATAGTGTTAAAGATAATCTAATTGTCAAAAAAAAAAAACAAATAGGTACAAGGTATTTTTAATTTATACAAAGTATATAAATATTAATATTAATTATCAATTTTTAATAGTAAATGTGAATATATATATATAATTATTGCCTATGACTCAGTTCACTGGGGTTTTCTGCATCAAATTCTTCATGCTTATGGATTCCCCTTACAAGTGGTTAGATGGATCATGGCCTGTGTTAGTTCTATCTCTTATTCCTTATTACTGAATGGGGAGTTGACTCAACCTTTCAAAGGTTAGCAAGGGTTGCGTCAAGGGGATCCTTTATCTCCTTACTTGTTTGTTTTGGTGGCTGAGTGTTTAACCAAATCTCTCAAATGTTTGTGGAGTGACAAGGACTTTAAGGGTCACCCAAAATGCAAAGGTTTGAAGATCATAAACCTTGCCTTTGCAAAAAATATGTTTCTCTTTTGTAGGGGTGATGTAAAGTCAGTTATAGGACTCCTAAATGTGGTTAAATATTTTTTTGAGAGATCAGGGCTTGCCATTCATCCACAAAATAGTAATATTTTCTTTGGTGGAGTGGATGAGACTACCAAGACTCAAATTCTGCACAACATCAAGTTCTCTTAAGGTAGATTTTTGTTCACCTATTTAGGTGTTCCTCTCTCTACTGTAAGATTAACCTCTTCTTAGCTATGAATTCTGGTGCAAAAAATAGTAAAGAAGTTAACAAGTTGGTACACTCATCTCCTCTCCTATGTTGGTCGAGCCCAATTACTAAAATCTATAATTTTTAGCTTACAACTGTATTGGTGCCAAGTCTTTATCCTGCTAAAGAAGTTGATCCATCAAATTAAGAGCATGTGAAAATAATTTCTATGGACTGGTAAGCTTGATACATCAAAGAAAGCACTGGTTGCATGGAAAACAAGTATGCTTACCAAAGAAGGAGGGTGGGTTGGGACTTATTAATGTTCAAATCTAGAGTAAGGTGGTAGTGGGTACGTTGCTATGGAATATATGCTGCAAAAAAGACTCTCTTTGGGTCAGATAGGTCCATTCCATTTACCCAAACACTCATTCCTTGTGGTCTTTCAACTCAAACCACCTGTGTTCCTAGCATCTGCAACAAATATTCAATCTCAAGGGAGAATTTAGATCATTATTTATTAATCATCATGGCATGTAGAAGTTCTTGAAGGGAGATGGAATTTATAACTTCTAGAAAAATGTATGAACACATTAGACATAAGGTTGAAAATGTATGGTGTTGGCCCGTTGCTTGGTGTGGATTGGCTACGCCCAAACATCAATTTATCACGTGGTTAGCCATCTAGAATAGATTTATGACCAAGGTTATACTAAAACAGTTAAACCTTCTAGAGGATACTAAGTGTAGCCTTTGCACTATAGGTCAATAGGCAACCATATATCATCTTATGTTTGACTGCCCATATTGTCAAGAGATATGAAAAATACAGAGATCCTTTAACAGAAGAGACAATCTTCATTCTTGAGAGAAAAAAATGAAGATCTTGGCCAGAACCACAAAACAATGCAAAGAGAAGAAGGACATGCTTCAAGCTCTTTTTGTCACTCTCATAGGTTTTATTTGGCATGAAAGAAATTCTAAGATATTTTGTAATAGGAATCAACCTCCACATTTGCTTCTTAATGATATATGCTTTGTAGTGTCGAGTAGAAGTTTTTCCCCGCATAGATACAATAAATATGACTAATGGAAAGATTGTATAGATGATTTGGTAGTCTAATTATTGGTTGGATAACTCTTCACATTTTGGTAGTTATAAATTTTTTTACTTACCAAAAAAAATTATTATGAAAAGGGGAGAAAAATTTAGCCTATGTAGGTGCATGTAGTGTTTTGCTTTAACACTCTAACTTTTCAAATGCAATCTTCTGATAATATATTAATTTTAGTAAATATATATTTAAAAAATACTTGTTTCATCTTATAAAAATAAATTTATTTAGATTTATATACATATTAAAAAACATAATTATTATTGTGTTTGTTGTATATTTTATTATATATATATATATATATATATATATATATATATATATATATATTTGCCCCCACATTAACAATTATTCACAAATAATCTTTTAAAAAAATTTATGCTTTTATTACAAATTAATTAGGACATTATAAAAGAAATAGAAATAAAACTACTCCCTCTATTTGGTAGAGAGTAATGTTTTCAACTATTTCATACAGTTTAAGACAATAATAGAATTAACTTGACTCTCCATATATACCCCTTTACTTGATTAATTACAGAGTAACATGAGTAATTATTATGTCTAGAGTAATTACAGATACAACAGACAAAAATACTCCTAGAAACATGCTTAGTAAATACAAAGAAAAAAATTTGCCGTCTTCTTCAAACAATCACATAGGAAAGAAAATTTCCTTTTCTTACAAATTATAAATTCCTTTCAAAAAATTGGTGAAAATTTTTGGCACCAATATTTTCTCAGTTCTTACTAAGGTGCCATTGTTTGTTAGGTATAAATTTGAAAAGCTTCATTAGTTCATACAAAGAATGAAATTCAGTTCATCGAAAATTGATTTGAATCTTTCTCCATCACATAATCAAGAATATTATCCTTCTGAAGCTATATATAACCATAATCCTTTGTTTGAAGATTCATCCGAAAATATTGATACGCAAGAGTTTGTATAAGTTATGAGGTTTTACTTTTGCTTTGCTTTAGTGATGCGAACAAAATAGTCAATGATTTTTGAATGTATTGCCATCGATTATAGCTTGGCTAAAATGACATGGTGAATGTATATTTGTTGTTGGTATGGTTTTAATTTGTGTGGTTTAATTTCTTTTTGTTAATGATAATCAATTTTATGAATACCATCTGATAGAGATAATCTTATGAATCCTTAGATTTTCCTATGATATGGCTGTGGTGAACTTTTATTTTCATTACAAGCTCAGTAATATTTCTATAGTGATGTGATCTGGTTTGCTTATGAAGTTTTATAAGGTCACTTAGGTTTATTTTGAAGCTAATTAATGTCATTATTTATTTTTGATATGCAAGGAATCATGATATAGAAGATGATATGATATTTTTTATTTTATAAATAATAAATCTAGCTAGAATATGCTTTAGGAATGAGTTTGTTAATGGTTGATAACCACATTTCTGTTAGTCACTCTTACTTTACAAACCATGAGGAATTAAAGATGTTGGGTTTTGATTTCAAGTCAGCTGAGGTATATATAACCATTCGCTATAAGAGAATTAATGAGAGTAAGGTATTAGCATTGGTAAGAAGAACACGTAAAGATGGAAAGTTGTTTGTTCAATCTAATTTAATATAGCTTAGTTATGTCTTGCAAGTTGCAACAAAGGGTGATCATATCCTTTAGGTCCTTTTATTTTTATTTTTATTTTTATTTTGCAAGCACCCTTCTATTTCTCATTAGTTTTATTTAGTTTTTAGAGCTTGGTTTAGATCTGAAAAGGCTTAAGGGACTCATCCTAAATGGGGTTTGATTTTATTTTTCTTTCTTCTTATAAGTTTGTGACTTGCTTATGTTTTGTTACTCTGATTTGATGGATATGGATGGCTCTTTTTTGGTACTCTTTGTCTTATAGGTATGGAAGCATGGAAGCATGACTCTTTTCTATACTACAACATGTTGATGGATATTAATTCATGCTCACATAATCGATTATTTTTTTTCTCTTTATGTCCTAATGATTTGTAGCTCGCATAATCAATTAGTTTTAGGAGACGTGCTTCTTAATGTGCTAGATATGTCTTATTCTATATATTTGGGCTTTGATGTTGTATGTGGGGGGTGCGTGTGCATTAAGTCCTAGTTTAATATTATTTTACCATAAGCGATGCAATATGCTAGCTTGGAATAAATCAACTTAGTCCTTCAATATGTGCAATAAAGTAAAATTTAATTGATTTGAAAACTTGATTCATTTATATTACCTTTAGGCTTCAAGAGTATATCATTTTTTTTGTTGTACAGGTGATGAAAATATCCCCAAGTAATGGGATACATATATAGTGGAGGAAAAAATTTGGCAAATCCGAAACAACAATCTATTCTTGAAACTTTAATGTTGATGAGCATTAACAATTAGCTGAAAAGGGGTGTGACTAAAAGTGTGGTCGAGAGGTTCAATGTTTCTATTTAGACAATGCAATGTATTTTTCATTGAGCAAAAAATCAACTACCAAGAGGGTGAGATGGTTGATGTCATTAGTATAAAAGTGAAGAACCATGGAAGAAAAAGGTTGAGATAGATTACAAGAAGTTTCATGAATTGCCTTTGCGACGAAAAATATCTTATCATTCAATTACTAGTGGCTTAAATGTATCAATGGAAACATTACACAAATGGTTTAAGTCTGGTGCGATATGACGTCACTCTAATGTCGTTAAACCTTTTTTGAAGGAATAAAATATGAAAGCTAGGTTACGGCTATGTGTCCAAATGATTGATCAAAGTAACATTCCTTGTAATCTATCTTTTTGTGGCATGCACACTATTTTTCACATTGATGAAAGATGGATCAACATTACGAAGCAGATAAAGAGATATTACCTTCTTCAAGATGAAGAAGAACTATTATGGACATGTAAAAGAAAAGAAAAATTATGACAAAGGTGATGTTTCTTGCTGCGGTTGCTCATCCACAATTCAATGAAAATAGGAATGTTGAACTTTTAGGTATAATTGGGATTTTTCTATTTGTTGGTACAGAAGCTACTAGAAGTAAGAGTAAAAATTATGAAGCAGAAGTACTTGTAACTAAACCGATAGCATAAGTGAATAAGGAGGTGTGCAAATGATTTATTAACAATGTTTTGCCATCTATTCATGAGAAGTGGCCAAGACATGAAATGGAATCCTTATTTCCATTAAATAAGATAATGCAAAACCCTATATCAATAAAAACGACGAGCAGTTTTTGGCATATAGAAAGATGTAAAGTTTTGATATCCTCCTGATTTCTTAGCCTCCAAACTCCCTAGATTTGAATTTACTTGATCTTGGATTCTTCAATTCCATTCAAGCTTTAAAATATCAAAAAACCCTTATGTTAGTTGATGAGCTCGTAACAGTCATGCAAAAAGCATCTGAGGAATATTTAGTAGCAAAGCTAGATCAATTTTTTTGACACTATAGTTATGCATGATCAAGATAATGAAATGTCATGGGTCGAAAAAGTATCACATAACACATATGCAAAATATACACTAGAAGCCTCTAGACGTCTCCCAATAAAATTAAATACTGATCCTCAATTATATACCAATGTCTTCAACTATCTACAAAAATAATAAAATGCTTAGTAAAGTTTTATAGTTTCCAATTATATCAAATTCTAATGATCTTAATTTTGTTGTCTTATAGTTTTTTTTCCTTACTTGGATGATTCAAGCATTTGATTAATTAATGAAGAGAACTTTATCCTCATATGAAAAAGTAGAAGCATATTTGTCAAGGAAAAACATATATTCTAGACCCTTCTATGAAAGGCTTGTTCACAAGATCTTGGTGGCCATAAGTTACTAATCTAATGGCAACATTTGAAACTTCCGGTACATAGTTTCTATACTTTAATTGTGCAGGCATGAAGTTCAACATTTTTTAGGCTTATGCACAAGTTCTTAGTGGCCGTAAGTCATTAATCTAACAGTGACATTTGAAACTTGAAGTACATGCTTTCTATACTTTAATTGTGCAAAGGGTTAGGACCTTGTGCAAATGCCTTGACTGTAGTTTTTTCTTACTACTTTCAAAGTTCACATTATCTTCTCTGTTTTTTAAGTTCACCCCTATGAGATACATCTTGTTTAAGGAAATGACCAAAGAGAATTGGATCCTATTTGGATTAAGGCTTTCTTAATCCTAATGTGACTTGACTCTTGGATTGTTGTATTGATTTTTTTTTTGTGATTGGCTCTTTTAGCTGTGATGAATATATTAGACTCAACCACACCGCAAGCAGCTCAAGACTTAACTGCTGAAACAAGTTGAGCATAGCATTTGTAGGAAGCCCGGTGTACTTGATAGAGCTGTTATCTATTATAAACACAAATTTTTTATAGCTAATTGTTTCATTTTCTACTTGTTATAATTAGCTAGAAATCAATTGTAAATGATTGCTGCATTTTTTTTTTGAATTTTCTTCACACAGTTTTTGGCAAATGAAAAGATAGAAGGTTTTTATTTTCTATCATTATCATCTTGTTATAATCAGTTAGATATGATGTTGTAATTGCAGATCATTTTCACCAATTTTTTTTAGTGAAAAACACAAAACTTGAAAGCAATATTGCTTGATGCTCATGAACGACAAATGGTGGTATAGCTGAACCCACATCAAGAAGTTTTTGACAAATTTTATACTCCTCATTGATATTGTGAAACCCCAACAAGAATTGAAACAGATACATTCCATTCATGCAAGGTAGATCTAACATATACACATTACTAATTAGATCAATATATCACAACCAAAATCAGCAATCTAATGCTAGAAAGCAAGCTGCTGGAACCCTTAAGCAACCGTAACTTGAATAATCTTGGGCTTCTTAGCTTTCAGAGGAGACAATTTCTGAACAACAACAATCAAAACATTATTCTAACAAATAGCGGAAATAACATCTACCTTCACATCCTTGGGTAAAATAAATTTCCTTATGAACTTATCAATTCTCATTTCCTTAACACCATCTTTTTCTTCTTTTCCATTCCTTTCACCAGTAATCACAAGCATAATATCATCCTCAATATGTACCTTAATGTCCTCATTCTTGAGCCCTCACATGTTGATAATGAATTGGTATATGTTCAGATATTCCTTAATATCTTCATCGGTCTTGTCTTGTAAACCTAATACTCTCTAATATACCGTAAAAAAAACGTCAATTAAAATCAAATGACAGTAAATTGATTTTTTCCAAAAAAAAAATAATTTGTAGAGAAAAGGTAAGTGCATTTAAAACACTTCCTAAAAATAAATTTTAGCATATCCTCAATTCCTTCTTGTTCTTGCAATAAGAAATTTAAATTAAGCATGGTGCTAGTATTAGGGAGAAAGAATAAAAAATAAAGTTACAGAGAAGAAAAGAAGATATTGACTGGTGAAAATAAGCAATCAATCATGAATCAATGTATAGGCAAAAGAACAATGGAATTAGTACCTACAACTCTTTAATTAAAACGAGCAATAAAACTTAAGCATGAATGAAGCCACTTATTAGACATTGAAAATTGAAATCTAGCCACCCCTCATTCATCCAAGTCTTCATCCATCTGAAAAAGCCTAAAGATAGGGGAGGTCTTGAGTATCTAATAATAGAGAGAGAGAGAGAGAGAGAGAGAGAGAGAGAGAGAGAGAGAGAGAGAGAGAGAATTCCTTGAAAATAGGATTGGGAGAACAAATACCTAAAGAAGAAAAGATAATACGAGATGACAAAAAATAGGAGTAAGAGTAATTACAAATAAGAAAAAAAATTAGTAATACCTAAAAAATTATACGGATTACAGCAAAAAGAACAAAGGATAAATTTAGATTTTTCGTGTTGATTTTTTTAATGTGAAACTTTTTATTAGTACACAAAATTAAACCTAAAATGACGGTCTTTACCATGTTATGGGCATATATTTTTAAATAAACTAGATTTCTACTAGTATGATGCACATAATAGGTGTTTAATATCATTTATAATGTATTAGTTATGTTACTACAATAATTAATTATTAAGAAAATTAGTTTGTCATGTAATGCATTGATTTTTAGAATTACTACAATAAAAAACATTTTATCTCTTATGTAATGTATCGGTTTAAAATTTTTATAGTGTTATATTTAAATAATGAGTATTATTATAGAAAATTAAGTTAAATGTGAAGAAAACTTTCTTTTTATAAATTTAAAATAATAGTCTTGATATAAAATGGATTGTTTATTTATATTCAAGATAACAAATCATTATATGATTATATTACTATTAAATATTGTTTAAAATATTTTTTTTAATTATAACATTTATTATTAAATTATAATAGGAATAATTGTCGTTAAATAGTAAAATAATAAGTTGGCTCTTTTGATTTGATTGTTAGTGTTAGTTTTTGTAAAAAAATTCTTTTTCTTTTTGACTTTTCTAGTATGTTTATATAGTCAAAAAGTTAATTATTTTTAGTAATATGATATTTTTAGACGGACATTGTTCTTTCTCCTCAATCATGCATTATATATTTTTTTTTGTAAGAGAGTTTTAAATGGAAAAAATCTCATGAGCGCATTCTATTTTTATATACACATCAACCTTAAAGTTTAAAAAACTATCGTCGGACATACTAAAAAAGTACACGACAGCAATAAACGGATCAGAACAACTTTTAAAACAAACGGGGTTAAAACCGAGGATCCTATGGTACCTTTGCTTCCCTTGTTACAACGGTGATGATGCAGTTTCTTACGTTGAAAGTGGGCAGTTAAGTAAATTCACTTGAACCTTCGGCCAATTCCCCATATAAATGTGCGGCTTCGCACAGGCTGATTTTATAATCACGTTACAGAGGTTCTTGTCGTTCTCAGGCTAGTCTGCGGTTGCTTTTTCATCCTCTCTCTGTCTCCCCCTCGCTGCTTTAGATTCTTTGAAATAAAGAAAGTATGTCCATCAAATGAGCACTTTTGATGTTGGGAAAATGAACTTAGTTCCGCCTCAGAGTTATAGTGGTCCAAAATTCTGGATATATATACATACGTTTTTTTAAACAAAAAAACTTCACAGTTTCCGGGGAATCGATTTTGAGCTCATATAGCCTCTATTTCAGCTGTGGGGGAGTACTTTGAGCTTTGAGTGCGAAATTCATAGTTGGGTTTTTTGTTTCTGCAGATGAGTTGTGACCAGATCTTTTAGAGGTTAGTTGTTGTATTCATTCTTGCATCTCGCTCACAAGGTATTTGTTGTTTTGCTTGAATGAAGTAATTTTTCCGGGGGTTACTTGTAGTTGAGCTTTAATATAATGGATCTTTACGGCTAAATATTACGTGATCCCCTTTTTTAATATGCAGTGAATTGATTATGGAATACATTTCCTTTGTTTTCTTACGTAATTGGGATCGGTTCCAGTAACTTGGTCCCATTTTCTGAAATTTGAGTTCTTTGTTAAATGAGCGGAGGAGAAAGAGAGAAGAGGCTTTTGCCCTGGCCATTGGAATATGAAATGTAAATGTATAAGCTTTCTTGATATGACCCGTAGGCTGACAGAGAATTTTGTTTTCCTTGGAAGTTGATTATGATGATGCCTTGAATAATGAGACTTTCAGATTACGTTTTAAATTTTATTAGTAGCCTGTTCTTGTTCTTCACTGGGCATGCGCCCTTTTTTTGCGCAAAATTGAAGCTGGAAAAGGGACGGCTATTGTTGTGTGAAATGGAACCTAACTGACGGTTGCAGCTTCCAAGGTCAGCCGATAAAGGGAGATTGTTCCAACTTCCAAGTCGCTGACGGGGAATTGAATTGTTTTGTCGTAACGTTTTGGTTGTAAATATGAATGCCATCTTTATTTCTATCTTTTGTTTCTTTGATTTTCAGCTAATCAAACTTGCTGCCTGCTATGGAGATTATGCATTTTTCCTGTGATGCCACCACCAATGGGCTGCTGCTCGAAAGTCTGCTGCTTGTGGCTATTAGATGCACGGGTGTGAGCTTGTCACTCTGGTTATCCTAAGTTGGTAGTGTCAGCAGAGCCGGCAGTCTTTCTGGTTACCTATTACTTTAGAACTTTGTTAGAAAATTGGACAGGTCTCAGCTGGTTTCCCGGCGCTTGCACATGAACCAGTGAGAAATACCTGTTAGATTTTCTGGCCGATGAAAGCAGAATTGCACGCCCAGCTATGCCTAACAGTTTCTACGGTCCTTCGAAGCCCGATATTGAGGCTCATTTTCTACCTCAATTTCAAACCTTAAATCCCCAGCCTTGCTATAGCAATTTCAATAATTCAAAGGACATCTCAAAATTATCTTCTGCACAGTACAGTACACTGGAATCATCCTCAGCATCGGGTAGTTACAACCCATCATGTGTTAGCTTCTCTGCTAATGAAAGCCCCCCTATGTCACATATTGATTTCCTTTCCTATCCATCGGGGCAACACAACTCTCCAGAGATTGGCTGCAGCTCACCAGTAAGTGGTTCCACCATAACCGATGATAAGAACGACTTGAAGCACAAGCTGAGGGAGCTAGAGACTGTGATGCTTGGACCTGATTCTGATGTTGTCACTAGCAGTTACGGAAGTGCATTTGGTGGTAGGACACATGTGGCATTACCCGAGATGGAAAGCTGGGGAGTGATGGAGATCATTGCCCAGAGAAACTTAAGGCAGGTTCTTATTGCATGTGGGAAAGCTGTCTCAGATAACGACCAATTACTGACCCAGTGGTTGATTGATGAGTTGAGGCAGATGGTTTCTGTTTCTGGGGAGCCTGTACAAAGATTGGGTGCATACATGTTGGAAGGGCTTGTTGCTAGGCAGGCATCCTCAGGTAGCTCCATTTACAACGCTTTAAAATGCAAAGAACCAGCAAGCTCTGATCTATTGTCATACATGCACTTGCTATACGAGGTTTGCCCATACATCAAGTTTGGATACATGTCTGCAAATGGCGCCATTGCAGAAGCAATGAAGGATGAAAACAGAGTCCACATCATTGATTTTCATATCGGCCAGGGAAGTCAGTGGGTGACTCTTATCCAGGCATTTGCTGCTCGTCCTGGTGGCCCACCCCACATTCGCATAACTGGCATTGATGATTCCTACTCAGAATATGCGCGTGGCGGTGGACTTAACATAGTAGGCAAGAGGCTCTCCGAGCTTGCTGATTGGTTCAATGTACCATTCGAATTCCATGCTGCCTCAATTTCAGGCCATTACATCCAATGTGAAGATCTAGGAATTCGACCCGAGGAGTCGTTGGCGGTGAACTTTGCATTTGTGCTGCATCACATGCCTGATGAGAGTGTTAGTACTGAAAATCACAGGGATCGCCTCCTGAGACTAGTTAAGAGCCTATCTCCCAAAGTTGTGACCTTGGTTGAGCAAGAATGCAATACAAACTCAGCTGCTTTCTTCCCAAGATTCCTCGAGACGCTGAACTACTATACAGCAATGTTTGAGTCGATCGACATGACGCTACCAAGGGATAACAAGGACCGAATCAATGTTGAGCAACATTGCCTTGCAAGGGACATTGTTAATCTGATAGCATGTGAAGGGGCTGAAAGAGTAGAGCGACATGAGCTTCTTGGGAAGTGGAGGCTACGCTTCAAAATGGCAGGGTTCATGCCATACCCATTAAGCTCTTTGGTTAATACCACAATAAAAACACTGTTAAAGAACTACCCTAATAAATACACTCTAGACGAGAAAGATGGAGCTCTGTACCTTGGTTGGATGGACAGAAACCTGGTAGCTTCTTGTGCTTGGCAGTGTAGTTAGTTTTCTGGTGTAGATCTTCTAGTTTTGGATGTTAAGCAGAAAGTTGAAGCTGGATCTTGTTCGCTTGCCACCTCATTACATTAGTTAAAATCAGTCTAAATTGTACTCTACACCTATCTGAAAAAAGTTGGCGATTTGAAAATCCAATATGATATTTAAAAAATATAATTTGACATTTAGGATATTCAATTTGGTATTTTAATACATTATCTAATTTGAAAAAAATATTCGATATTTTGGTAATAAAATCAACAATATATTATAATATTATGTTTTTATAGTGTTGTTAACTTTTAAAAATTTATATAATTTTGTGATTTAAACTATCATAATAATATTTTAATTTTTTTTGGATAAAATAAGATATTCATATGAATTTGGATGTGAATATAATTTAATATTCAGTTTTTATTTTTAGAAGTCTTATCATAAAATGTGTTAAATTTGATAAAATAATGCTTACATAGGAATTTTGGATATGTCTAATATCTGACCTATATTTGATTTGTATTTTTAGATATCTAGAGAGTTGAATATTTGAATATTAAATCTAAGGGACGTGGAGTAAATATCCAATACTGTGGAGATATATATCTAGTTATGGACAGCAAATTTCATAATTCATTAGAAGCTCTCCTTCCCCATAAATCGTGACACTTCATGCATGCCCCTGGCTCACTGCAGGCTTAAAATGCATCTAGCACCATTGGCCGAAAAGGTACCTAAAAGATGGTTGTTAAAAAGTTTTAGCAGCTTCATATATTAATTAAATAAGTTTATAAAAATAAGCTATCAAGGTCAAAATAATTACCATCCAAGCTTATATAAAATTGATCAAATGAATTTTTTAAACAAATAAGCTAAATATTATTATCCAAAATTATAAATATAGTCGCAGGCGATGATTTTGGTCCCTTTTAACTAATTACTAGATTAGCAGGTATTTGCGACAGTTTTTTTCTTTGAAAATGGCCGCTCGAATAATAGAGCGCTCGGACGCTAGTGCAAAGTATAGAAAGCAAAGCCTTGGACCACCTACACCACATTATGTTCATAGAATCCACAATAATTGCTACTTGTTTAACTGTGGGATAGGAATGGAGATGTATCCGGTTCTAGTTCAGAATAAAGATCTCTAATATATCTAAGCAAAGATTTTCTACCGTCAGAAAAGTTCTAAACACGGGGTTAGTAAGATGAAATCTGCCGCATTATTATGCAGCAACGATTTAGCACACATCAGAATCTGACAGTGGCCTTCCCTATCTTACACAATGTACTAAATCAGTATATACAAGGTACTACAGAAGCCCCACAGCCTTGCAAGTTTTCCTTAACATTATATCCAATGCTAATGAATTGATATTTTATATACTATAGATGGAACCAATAATTGTATCTAGCAGTTAACAGTTTCAGCGTCAGCCTTCGGTTGTTTGATATCAGGGCAAGAACTGTTCAGTTTCACATCAGGTATTCGTTGTTCATCCTCCTTGCTCTTAGATCTCGATGGCGTGATAACTGTATCTGGCTTTTGTTGCTCACCAGAAGCGCTTTGATCCGCAGGATTTTGGCCGACCGAATCTGCCTCCAACTTTGTATCACCTCCATCTTTCTTCACTGCACTAACGCCAGTGACCACATCACCACTCATGGTCGTTTTTTCCTCTTCCTTTATTGAGTTAACTTGGTCGACAGTTTCAAAATCCACGTACACTTCTTTCACCTCTTTCTTCACCGTGGTCTCTTGGGTAACAACTGTAGGTACTTTTAGTTGTTCCTCCAGCGTTCTTATCTGGGCTACGAACATGGATTCATCCTTTTCTCCATCATCGTTCAAATTGCCTTCCTCTAGTCGCTCATGTTTTGAAGAGCCATTCCTCTCCGCTTCAGTTTCTTCTGACATGGATTTATTGACACAGGCTTTCTTTGCTGAGTTAGCCTGGTTGACAGTTTCAAAATCCGCATAGACTTCTTTCTCCCCTTTCTTCACCGTGGTAAGTTGGGAAAACACTGTAGGTACTTCACGCTCATTATCCAGCGTTCTCGTCTGGGATACAGCCATGGCTTCATCCTTTTCTTCTTTCTTTTCTCCATCATCGCTAAAACAGCCTTCCTCTGGTCGCTTACGTTTTGAAGAGTCATTCCTTGGCCGCTTATGTGTTGAAGAGCCATTCCTTTCCGCTTTAATTTCTTCTGACTTGGATTTATTGACACCATCAAGTGGGGATGTACCTGATGTGAGGGGCCTATGAGGGACAATTGCCCTTGTGGGAGGCAAATCATGGTCATGTTGGCCTTCATATGTGGTAATAACTACCTTTGGATCACGAGATGCCCTTTCCACATGCTTCTTTGCAGGGCACCCCGAGTGAGAACACCTGTAGTAACTCCTGCACAAAACAGAGCCAATGTCACTGTACTGCCTACAGATTTTTATCATGTATTGTAGCATGTGCTATCATAGCAAGTAGATGCACATAAGACTGATGATTATATAGAGTTTTTGCTTCAAATCAGAAAACGATAATTATTTCTTTCACACAGCTGCCCATCTCATTTCAATGTGATTGTCTTCAACTGATAAAGGTAGAAGAGAAGCAAATGAGGCACATAACCCAAGTTGGCCCGTCAAAGTATGATACACAGAAAGCAAACAGGAATTCAGGAGGTGATATATATATCCTTCACTTAGCAGCAACCCAAAACAGGTAATTCACCACACCAGGAAAAGACCAATATTAAAGTATTTATGCAACATATGAAACATCAAGGTCCATAAATTACAAGTAAGAGAATCGTAAAAGTATACTCTTCACGTGACTGCGTTTATCTAAAGCTGAAGCAATTCACTCACTAATATCCTGTTATATATATGTAGAAACTTAATCTTGGGACTTGGAGCTACACATAAGAGATACAAATATGTCAAAGAGAGAAAATGTAAATGCAAGAACTTTCTTGTGCCACCTTGGATTTGGATTGCCTTTGACTAGTTTCTGCCCATATTTGCGCCAACGATAACCATCATTCACAATATCAACAGCACATACAGTCTCAACCACAAGACGAGATTCATCAGAAGGTTTCTCCAATCTCGCTTCAACAATATTGATGCCCTTTTTCCTGTGTTGTTTCATGAATTGATTTTGATCATTAAAAAAAGGCTAATGCTTTACAGAAGAAAAAAACTACAAGTAGCAGATCTCTTTATTCTATATTCTAACATACCGTCTCTTTTTTATTCGATTGTCAATGTTGGATGCCCGTGTTGAAGACACAGCTTGTGTACTGTCATCATTCACTTGAACAATTGCCAGCTCATGGCAATCCTTGGCCTTTGTAACATCAGTATTCGGGTCATGTGGATCAAACGATTTGTCTTCACATTGCAGAATATACTGTATAAATAATCGAATATGTATTACGAAAGAACTTTATAAGGCAACACGATGTCTCATTAATACCTTCAGCAACAGTTGATGTTAGATCAGGAATCTGCACTTGGGCTGACAGAAGAGAGGGAAGAGCTGGCTGGAGATTAGATAGAGATTTAGGGTGCTCATGGTTCCCGAAGTAAGTGGTATCTGTGATCCTACCATCATGTGCCCGCTCCACCTGTTTCTTTACTTGACAGTCATAGTATGAACATTTGTAATAGCTTCTAATAAATTCGTTTCCCTTGACATTTTTCTGCCCATACTTCCGCCAGCTGTATCCGTCCTCAGATGGTTTTTGTGGAATTACGGGAGAAGTTCCTTCTCTATAAGAATGAACTGAGGAAGTAGATCTGTGGCTCTCTTTTTGTTGTGAAGTATCATGAACTACTAACTCCTTTGAAGGTTTCCCTGAAGTAACCATTAGAAAAATATGCGCAGGGTGGTAAAAGCAGTCGACTCTAAACCATCTCCAATTTTAAAATTGAACCCCAGCTAACGACCGCAATCAACCTGCCAGATTCTGCCACATCAAACGACTTGCTTTTCCCAGTCCCAGATCTTAAAATTATAAAACTTATGAGCACAAGATTCAACTTATCTTCTTAATCATACTTGCAATAAGACGATCAACAAGCATGTATGCATAAAAGAGACCAACATGATAGGAAACATAAAAAAAACATTCCAACTAAAATTAAATTAGATTAAATAATTAAACATACAAATAATAAACTAAAGAAACAAATAAGTAATTGATAGAGCTGGCTCAACCCGAACCCAATTCACACGAAACTCGTTCCAACAATGACCCGAATATAATTAATCCAACCTGAACCCAACCCGTGACTTGAGCTAACCTGAAACACGGTATCAACCTGATTCAATCACAACATGACCAAATGTTAACCTGACATCAACCTCACTCTTGAAAAAACCAAATTCGAAATTAACCAGTTAAGATAAAAAAAAAATTACACATGTTTTATTATTCATTTAAAGCTTATAAAAATGTATTGTTTTATAAATTTTATTTTTTTTCTTATTTTTATTGTGAATTTTCTTATTCACCAAAGATATTCTAATTTCACCGACTTTTTCATATAAAAATAAAACATTTAAAAGTTATAATAATAAACAAGTAGCAGTTAATAACATATTTTTAATTACATACTTACATGAAATCAAATTTAATACTTGCCTACAAGGTTAGTGAATTAGATTAATTTTGGTAGTCAATGTCAGGTTTGATCCAAACCCGAAGTAATTCGATATGGAATTAGCTCAACCTGAATCTAATCAGACCTATCAAAACTCGAAAAGAACCAATTCAACAAATTAATCTAAGCACGAGCTAATATGGCCCAAACCCTAATTAACCCATCAAGTTTACATGGAATGACACAAATCCAAAATGACTCGAACCCGCCCCGCCCCGCCCCTCCCCAAATCCAATGGACTCAATTGTCACTTCTAATAATTTATTACAAGCCAAATAGTTAGTTTTTGAATCACCCTCCATGGTCTCATCCACATCGAACCATCAAACCTTCTTGAGTAGTATCGAAAAATTGTTGATTAACAGCAAAATCATCAGCTTACATTTCACTACTTCAGTGAAAATCACTGACTCATTGCATCATAGCTTCTAGCCTTCCACTTAGCTACAGTGAACGTCACGCTAGAACCATAAGCATACAACACCCGGACCCGTCCTCCTCGTAGAGATGATCTATGATATCATACAATATTTGCCTACACAGTACACATGTGACTGACTATGTCCCTTTTCCGACTAGGATAAATATCACGTGTAACAGTCACAGTACTCCTGGAGGAGGAAAAAATTATGATATTCCATGGCTTTCGATTACAGCATATTATATATATACAAGCGCGCGCAGAGAGAGAGAGAGAGAGAGAGTTAAGATCAAATAGATTTACCTGAGTAAGAAATACCAGCCCCACTGCCACCCAAACTCCCCTTACCACCGAAACCTCTGCCAACGCCCCAACTCCCATCACTCTCAGATCCTCGATGACCACCAAAACTTGTGTCACAACTGAAACACCCGTAACCAACAAATCTCCATCAACTCTCTGTCCTATTTTCCTCTTGTACCCCTCCAGCAGCAAAACTCCGACCATCACTACAGGGCTCTGTTAATGATTGGTAATACATATTAACAAATCATGATTTAAGCTTGGTATCAAAGTCTCCGACAATTTATAAAATATTCCAACAATATAAAATTTTCATTTGGATTGAATTTAATTACACTAAATAAATTGCATTCCCAATTAGTTAGCTACGATTCTTTCTCTCTACATCTCTTCTACTGTGGTGTCTACGGAGCCAAAATCCATCAGTCCAACAAAGACCTCTGGCAACCACCACCATGCCTCCTCCGGCACCAGTCAGACAACAATCGGCGTTCTTTTATCCCACGAATAACAACAACCATCGTTTCGAGGCCACTAAGTCGACTAATTACAGAAGTCATCCCCACCTCCACCAAAAATTGAGCAATAAACCTAATTCCATATTCAGCACAAATTTCAGCTTCATGCTTAATCAAATCGGCGAAAACAGCTTTGCGTCCGCCAATCAATCAGTCGCGGAGCAATGGGAGGGAAGTTGGCGTAATAGCGACAGTTAAGAGCGGTAGGAGGGAGGGATCCTTTGTCTCCACAACATATCAACCTTTCAATTTCGACATGCGCCATCAAAACCCCAGACCGAGAAACCAAAGCATGCGAAAGATGAATTCCTCCAGCTTTCAATAGTGAACAAAATTAACCGTCATCCGCTACCTAGACAATTTCAGGATTTGCTTCCAGCACAACAATTCGCGAATTAATTCATCAGCTCTAGCAACTAAATTTCTAGAGAACATGACTGAGTTTCGAAAAGTTGAAATTCCATATAAAAAGCACCACGAAGAAATGCCTTTATGTTATCCCAAAAACAAAAACACAGAAGAAGATGAAATGCCTTTCTACAATGATTATTTTTTCTCCGTTCTCGAAAAGATAATTTTCACTCAACGAATCAGAGATGAAGCTAGAAATAAAATTAAAATAATCGGAGAAGCACGTACTCCAATGTCAACTAATTTACTCGAAATAATAAAATAATTGAACAAGGTGATTGCAGTTCGGTCCACCGCTTTCCTACATAGAAACAATACACAACACCGCGACAGACATATTCGGATTAAAAACTTACAGCCCGCACGGGCGTAGCTCAGTTGGCCAAAGGATTAAAAACTTACAGGATTACTGAACGAGATAATGTCGAGACCGATTGATTGAGCTCAGAGCAAACGATTGTCTCCAGCAAAAAGGGTGTTTCTTTTTCGGCTCCAGAAGTCAAAATACAGAAACCCTAGGGTCTAGGGGGAATAGCACTTACTAGAAGTCTAGAAGTGACGAATGGCGATGAAGATGATGATCATGTGTCAGTTGTTGAGGGCATAGTTTCTGTTGGATCGCTTTTTTTTTTTTTTTGAGTTGATCACAGCCGTCGATCACTCACTATTATTTGTTCAAGTCAAAATGTTCGAAAGAGCAGCTGGGTCAGGATCCAATTCTCAATGTCGTGTACGGAGGTCTAATTACATATTCGAATTGAAGTACAAAATTTGTAAATATTAAATTCACTACTATTTGTCCTTTTCATCATTTTTATTATTATTATTTTATATACTATACTAAAAGATAATAAATATAACTATAATAATATAATTATACTTTTAATTAAAAATTAGTATAACAATTAAAATATAGAGGAAGAGAAAAACGAAAGGATAAAATAAAAAAAACTAAATATTAATTAATTTGAAAGATTTTTTTTTAATAATTTTTTTTACTTATAGAATTTTTTTAATGAAACAAATAGAGTATTTATATATAAAATTCTAGTAACAAAAAATTGTAGTACTGCTTGAACTTTTAGCATATATCCAACTAAATATTGCTTCAACTTTTTATGTATGTGAATTATAGCTGATGCAATTTGATATTTTAAAATCATCATTAGATATTAAATAATTACACTATTATAAAAAATAATTTTGTATGTCAGCTAAAACAAAATATGTTCATTGTTAAGGACAATAACAATAAAAACCAGACATCTCAAACAATATTGAATTATTTACATTCTAAAGCTGATGATTTTATAAACCTAATCTCGAATAAAAGAATTATCTTTTTAGTTTCAAATTAGTTTTATAATTTTAATTTTATTTATAAAAGAATTATCTTGTTTGCATTTACGAGGTAAATTTTAAATTATTTTTTCTACTATATCCTTAAATAATAATTACTCTATAATTTTTTATATATATCTACCTATTTTTCATTACAACAATAACTATTAATTATAATAATATTTTAATAAGGATAATTTAGTTATTTGCACATATATATATAATTATAATTTGTGTGTCAAAAGTTTAAACTATACTTATATAAAATTGAAGGTAGTAGTAAAACACCAATTTTCTCCTTGAGACATTTTGTAATCATCTGGTAATCCCTTCTTTTAAAAATATATTATATATTTTTTTTCTTAAATTTTGTAAAGTTCATGTCATGTGCATCATCTACAAAATTTTCTTATATTATCTGAGTTCATATGATCTAATCCCTTTAATATATATATATATATATATATATATATATATATATATATATATATATATATATATATTTCTTATGTCAAAAGTTAAAACTATATTTATATAAAATCGAAGGTAGTAGTAATAAGGATCACTTATGCACTAACATTCTGTCTGACTTCTGCTTTTTTGTTTTAGGAACGTTTTATTCTTTTTTTTTAAAAAAAAAAAGAAAAACACGTAAATGTATTGTATATCTTGAAAAATTATCTTTCTTTCGTTTTTCTTCGTCTTTTTTCTCTTGTACTTATGGGACACCGGTAATTATATACTTAATCCAACAAGAGAGCCGTTACTAGTTGAACAATTATTTTTGATAGCATAAAGGAGTTTAGGCCGAATGCGTCGTCGGACTAAGCGCTAGCGTACAGAATCACAAGGCATTGCGGCTCATGGGCCACATGAAAACAAGCCCAGGCTGCAAACTAAATTACGTAGGCTATGCTTAAATACGAATAAAGAGATTTGGGCTCTGACAATTACTGTGAGAATTTTAATAAACCCAACATTACAAAAGAGGCCCGGTAGACTAGAACATAATCCAGCCATTTAAATTCCGAAGCTAGCCCTGCTACAAGGCATCCTTGAAGTCCGGATAAAATCCGGAACACGATCTAAAAAACGGAGCCGACGAACCATATCCAGCATCCCTGAGGCTCAGAAGGAATAATAGATATATGGGTAGAGACAAAAAAATGTTAGCAGACAGAGCAGAATGTACAGAAGTCAACAAAAGGACGTCAGAAAAACATGTTAGCAATGTTAGCAAAAATATATTTATTTCCTGAGGCTCAGAAGGACGTCATCGTTTGTAGCAAAAGGTTTGAAACATTTACATGTAGTACAAATATACTTATTTCAGGCTCAGAAGGACGTCATCGTTTGTGATTAGCAAAAAACTGAAACTTTTCCTGATGCTCAGAAGGACGTCATCGTTTGTGTTTGTGTTTAGCAAAAAACTGAAACTTTTCCTGATGCTCAGAAGGACGTCATCGTTTGTAAATGTTAGCAATGTTAGCTCTTCACCAGACAATGGCCTCACTTCTCTTTCATCTATAAATAGAAATCTTCTCTCCTATTTTTGATACCAGTTTTTAACAACCTAAGCCAGAGAAAAATGTGCGAAACTAGCCACAATCAGAGGTAGGTTAATCCAAGCACTCTTCTACCTGCCTTCTTCACTTATATATATGAACTGTCTTTCTGATGTATATCTTCCTTTTCCTTTTTTTTTTTTGACGCAGTTCCATACACATTTCAACCAACCAATTGATAATCGCATTTCTCGGCATAGTCATCGGCTTACTTGAAGTGAGGCCATTGTTCGATGAAGAGCCAGTGAAGATGTGGGTTTTCTTCTGTACGCTAGGCGCTTATTTTTTGATTCTAGCAATGAATTTGCAGGTCCGCCGAATTGACTGGGTTCGACGACTAGAACTGATATTGGGCTGTCTATCATGTGTGTTTTTGGTCCATATTTTTCTTCCTCTACAACGTGAGCTCTGTTATTCTGCTGTTGCCGTCCTAATTGTTAACGCGGCCGTGAACTTTGATTTCATGATCAAAGTATATCACTGGGCTCATGGGCGTATCAGTTCTCTCATTACTTTTCTCAGACGCGTTGGGAGTGGGACTGTCACTGCTCCTCCTCAGCAGATATCCTCCTCTGTATTGGAAGGGAACGCAGCTCTGTCCCAGGAGGAGGCTCCTAATATCCAAATAGTGTAAGAATAGCAATAAAATAAATATAGATTTAAGTCCATGTTTGCTGCTATTTAGTAATGTGAAAGGTTATCTATTTGAGAACTTTCATTGTACTGTTATTGCTACCTACCCATAATAATTTCTTCATTTTGTTTTGTTTTCGCATATCTATGCATCCGTTTATTTTTAACCCAAAGCTATAATCTGCCAAAATGTACACCAGCACCACCACCTCTCGAAGCCATCAAAATTTCGGATGAACAAATGACCTTTAAGATATTCCGAATTTTTTAAGATTCGATTAGAAATCAAGCTTGCCATATCAGCATAAAGCAAATACTGCCATAACCATGTAAGCACCGGGGACACGGCTACTTGCCGCTGTTTCACGTCCCGGACACGTCTTTGGAACGGAAACGAAACCAGAGACCCCGAGCAAACGCTGTTCTTTATTAAACAAAAAAAAAAGAAAAAAAAGACAATCAACCTCAATGCCTGGGAGCATTGTTGTTGCTGCAGCTTGCCACCGTCTCCCCTACTTCTAATTTGACCAAAAAGTTTAGGAGGAAAGAAGGAACGTAAAAGGAGGAGAACAGAAAGACGGTCGTATACAGCAGAGGAACAGAGAGGGAGAAGAAGGCAAGAAGAAATGTGAACAAACGGTGGGATCTCACAGCAACAGTGATTTACATTTTACAGTTTTCAAGAGAGGAGATGAAGAGGAATGAAGAGTTTGGAGAGGGAACAACGTACTGTACCGAGGCAGAGAAACGAAAGCTAGAGGCTGCTTCCTTTTTTGGTTGACTTTGACGAGGGCTATCCTCAATCCTCATCGCAAAGTTTTGGGCCTTTGGCAGGTTTATTACGGTGCTTTTGTTTTAAGAAAATGTTTTATTATGTTTTGCCTTACGTCGGCGGCTACGCGGCTCAAATAGTAGAAAGTATAAAAAATAAGTATAAAACATCTATTAAACAAAACTTAATGCGCGCGCCAGATATTTAATATTTTAGATATTTAAATATTTAATATTTTAGATATTTAATTGTCAGATATTCGAAATTTCGGATATCTAAAAATAATATTTGATTTGAAACTACCAAATATAACCGATATTATCCGAATACAATTTCAAATATAAAAAAACTACCAAATCACAAATATATTTGATATTATCCGATTTACTAAGCGAATACTGAGCAAATATCCGATTCACTTAGCAAATATCCGACTTATTCAACAAATATCCGATGTTAAAACTAAAATAAGAAAAGAGTGGGTGGAGTCTATCGGTATGCAGAGTAATTTTTTTTTATAAATATCTAAAAAGGGATTGTATTAAAAATATAATTTTAATTAAAATAAATTTTACCTCAAATAATAAATAAAGTAAGTAAAAATTATACACACACACATCTAAATTTATTTATATATAATTATATATAAAATAAAAAATTATAAAAAAATGTATAAATATTTTTCTTTAGATCGGATATTATTTGTATTTGTCGGATCAGATCTTTGATTTGTTTGACTTTTCATTGACCGGATCGGATATTTGATTTGAAAAAAAATATTGGATCGGTTATTTGCTTTTTTGGATCGGATCGCTTCGAATATCGGATCAAATAAGCAGATATCGGATAACATGAACATCCCTATATATATGTCTCATTTTGTTCCCATTTTCTAATTTTTCAAAAATTGATATTTTTATAATTTTTCATCTTTTAGTAGGAAAAAAAAATTAAATAAGTACGTTGCAACACTCTAAAAAATATAATGACTTTAAAATAACAACTAGTCATGTCAAAAATCAATAAATTAATACTGTGGCAGCTACAAGAAGTATAAAGTACTTGAGGATTTATATCTAATAACTGCTTTTATAAATCTTGGTGTTTTTCTTTTTATATTAGAGTCATTATCGTACCCTTATACTCTCACATCACTACTATCAAGGCCAAGGTTGTTTAATGTATTTTCTAAGTTCATAAAAAGCCTTTGGCCTGATGTACTATTAACATTCAAAAATTTTATAAAATATTATTCTATTTTTATGGGAAGAGATGAAATATCTGCATATCTTAATACTTTGATTTATAAGGGTAACGGGTATCAGGGATTTGGGCGGTTATATCGGGGATCGGGGTGAGTATGGGGATTACATCCCCACGTTGATCAGGTCAGGTTTGGGGATATTTTTCCTTATAGGTTTCGGGGATGGGGATGGGGTCCCCGTCCCCGACCTGCCCCATTGCCATCCCTAAAGATACACGTACAACATTATTCCTCTTTATCAGCTGGTTATTATTGCTTGAATCCGTTTCGTGGAGAACATTACTCCTATATAAATGCGGATTATATTATAGGATATGTGTATTACAGAACTCCCCTTACTGTCTAGAAGGATTTCAGGTCTATTTCCACTAGAATTAGTGCACTTCAATGAGCTACTCTATTGACAACTTATAGAGATAAAAACTAAAACAGATTAAGATGTAGAGAACAATAATATATAGAGAAAGAAGGAGGGAAGAGTTGCAACGATGCTCTATATTTATACTAGTAGCAATCTATTAGTCATTAAATTGTAATTAATTATATGCTTAACATTGGCTAATCGGACCGTTGGGGTGAAGACGTTGAAGATTAATGTCTAGAGGGCCATTTCAACTTACTTTTTGCTTATTTGATTCTAATAATAATAATAATAATAATAATAATAATAATAATAAGCTCTTTTATTAATTTTAGAATTATTTGGATGATAAACTTTTTAAAGCTTAAATCCTTATATTTTTTATAAGTTTGTTGAGAGTAGTTTACAAAACAAGACTCTTTCATGCTGGAGGCAAGTTGAGATATGTTTAAATAATGCATATAGTTTGGCTGCTCCAACTCTTATTGCTGGAGGAAAGTATTTTAACTCATTCAACTCCGCTTAGTCTCTTACCGGTAAGGTAAGCGGAGATCTAATGTTCCAACTACTTGGGAATCAAGCCGATGATAACAACACAGGGGAATACATACATAGGGACTCGATTGATCCCAAGACCTTAAGCCTAGTAGAAGAGACCACAACCACGGGTCCATCGACCCAATAACAACTTGGACTTGTGTTTAGGCTATCAATTACTAATAAATCAAAAGACCTGACCCCATTCACTTGTTGCTCATTCCCACCACTGCTTGAATAGGCTAAAGTTTAGCATTGGATATGTATCATTGATGAAGATGAAATCGTCTGTCGTTGCTTTAGAAATGTGGATACTTCAATAGGAACCTCCTCGTTAACCCAACTGAGATTGATGTTCCAACAAACTTTCCTGGTGGAGGATTGTAGACATTTGAGATGATAACACTGTCCATATACCATTCCTTCATTTTTATAGAACCGTTCAACATTGATGTGCTTCTTTCTGCAACAAAATCTCCTATGAGATGACAAAAGAATATGGATCTTGAAATGTTTGCAACCAAAAAGACCACAAACCACATAAGAATATTAACAATTCATTAATAATAATAATAGTAATTATTACTCTTATAATTAAGTACCAACTAGATTATAAAAATCTGGAGAAGAAAACCAGGCTCTAGAAGTCTAAACCTTGTAATTCTCAAGGGCAACTCTTGTCTGTTCACATAATTGGGACGATAAACAAAAATGTAAAGATAAACACCAACAATCAATTCTATCTTCCTTAAGGTAAAGGAAGCTTGTTTTCTAAAGAACTTGCATCGACCAGTCAACATGTTTATATAGTATCAGCAACAACTGGCATGACATCAAGCAGTGAGAAAAATCTCCCCAATCTCCACCTGCAAAGATGAGAAATGCAGCAAGGCACACATATCGATAATATAATAAGACAAGCGACTTTCTTGTAAAGCAAGTACGTACATGATTGTTAGATATGGGATTGTTTCCATCGAATTTGCATGGGGTTAAAAGTAGGATCCATTTTGGACATAAATAGGCTATTTTTCTTTTTGTGAATGTTATGTAGAAGAGTGCCATAAATTACCTATTCTGGCCTTGACTTTTGTGCTCATCGTAGACCCTACATGAACAGACGGATGATGAAGATATATTTTTAACTGGTCAGGCTTCTCTTATCTAGATTAAGACACAAATAACTCTATAGGAGCTATCCTACTTAATTATCATATGGAACTTATAATGCAAGATGCTATCTATCACATACTGCATCTATAACATGACTTAATAGAAAAATAAAAATCAATAATTCCGGTATGAAAATCCCATCCACCGGAAGGTGGTGGCAGTGATAGAAATGATGATCAAGTGGTGGATGGAAAGTGAGACAGCATTGAGATCAGAAGTAGTAGGGTCGATCGTGGACTAGAGGTTTAGTGAATAAAGAGGAACAGATGACTAATTCCATTGATAAATAATCATAGACAAATAGGCCTGGCTAATAAGTTGTTCCAAGCTCAATGGCAGGGTGAAAGAAATGCACATTTGTCAACTTTGGTGGGGTTTGAAATTTAAAGACACAATGTTGATACAATGGGGAAGAACCATAAGCTCGTCGGAGAAAGATGCCATGGCCATCGAATAGCAGGAAAGGAATGTGCCAATTGTATCATAATATAAACATGATATAGAAAATTTGGAAAGCAAAAAAGGTTTGAGTTTATAATTGCACCTCAGATAATCACCATCAAGGCCCGATAAAATAATAGCTTCTACCATCATGATCAGCATACTTACAGAAGAACTCTTGGAGGTTGTCAAAGAGCCTTATCAATCCAAATTACATCCATCCGCCTACCTAAACCTCTTAAAAAATGTATATTATAACATGAGAGGCCATTAAAAAAAGATACATTTAAGTTCCTTTATACTTTTATCGTTCCAACAAGGTTTATCATATTTTTTTTATATATTACTTAGGCCAATTTTTAAGTATATTTTTTCTATTATATCTTCTTCTCCTTTTTTTTTTACGTAACTAACATAGTCCACAAATTATTATTTTTTTATAAAAAAATTACTAATTATAATTTTGAATGAAATCATGTTAATATTGAGTATAATTAAAAAGTTATATTTAACGACGAACCTAATTGATAAAAGAAAAAAAATAATTAATCTAATTAAATTAGTCCACAATTTGTCCTCTACCTATGTCTCAGTGTTTGAAATAAGTTGCACTTTGGGCAAGGCGGGTGGCACATGCCTAGGTGAAGTTAGGTGCCATAATTACCCATTTTTTTAACTCTCCTTGTGTACCTAATTTACTAAACACACATATATATACCTCTAAAATAATTCTCCATTCCAATTTTATCCTTCTCATTTCCCTTCACCTTCTATCTCTCTATCATATTTTCTCTCTCTTTTCTCTTCTCCTTCATCTCAACTATTTATATAATCAATCAATTCTTTTTAAATGTTCTATCAATTAAAGAAATCAAATTTTAATCAACATTCAAATACATTCTACATCTAAAGGTATGTAAGATTCTGCAATACCCCAAAATTTCAAAATCTAAAATTTAATATTTAACCCCTTATTTGGAATAATTTAATCTTAAATTATTAATTTAACTATTTTGCGGACCTTGATTTACAAAAAAAATATGTACGATTATTTAATAAATTAATATAAATATTTTATCATATTCTTTTTATTTAAATAAATTCTCAAACCCTTAATTTTACCAAAATTATTTTCTTAAGTTAATAATTTAAATTTTGAATAAATTAATTTAATAATTTTTTCATTAGCCTAATTTCTAATCCTAACTCTAGAAATAATTTTATTTTTCTTTTCCCCCTTTTCCTTTTTATTCTTCCTTTTTCCTTCCCTTTTTCTTTTTCCTTTTCTTTCTTTCCTTTCTTCTTCTCCTTTAGGCTAGCCCGCCCCTTCCTCTATTTCTTCCTCCTTCCTTGCCAAGTTAACCCAACAAGCACCCCCTTCCTCTTCCTTCTTTTTTTTTCTTTCATTCTTTTCTTCTCCTTTGGGCCAGCCCACCTCCATTCTCTTCTTCCTTTTTTCTACTCCTCACGTGGGCTAGCCTATATTCCCGTCTCCCTTCATTTCCCCCACACAACCCAATTTCCCTTTCCTTTCTTCCGTGTCTGCCTCCTCCCCTGCCAAACACTCCTCCCTCGCACGCCTTCTTCCTCATGCACCTCTGCCCAACCTATAAGCTTGCACCATCGCCCCCTCTACCTGTCCCTTTATTTTCCATTTTAGGCCCAACAAAACCCTAGTCTCCTTTTCCCGCATGCCTTCCCTACCATTTTTCCCTACCTCGATGATAGATATAACGTCACTCTACACCTGCCTAACCCTACAAGCCGAGCACCTCCTCTCCCTCTCTTCCTTTCTTCTTCTTCTTCTTCTTCTTCTTCTTCTTCTTCTTCTTCTTCTTCTTCTTCTTCTTCTTCTTCTTCTTCTTCTTCTTCTTCTTCTTCTTCTTCCATGCCTCACTTCTACCTCGTGCTCAACTCTTCTCCATGATTCTGTCTTCTCTATTTCTTCATTCTTCTCCTACCCCTGTTTTCTCATACGACACTCCGAGTAGCCACCTCCACCATCTCCACTACCAACTCAGCCTCCACGATGCCAGCTACTCTTCCCTACACCACCCCAAGCAACCACCACACGCCCCTTAAAACCAACTCCCCTCCCTTTCCTCTCTTCCTCTACTTGACCACCTCCTTGCATCGCCTCCTTGTGACGTCAGTATCCCCTTATCCACCACTGTCGAAGCCTGTCTTCAGCCATCAAACACCACCCCAACACCTTTCTACCTCACCTTGCCCGACTCTCCCTGTAGATCCTCTTCTTCTTTTCCTTTCTTCCTCTTCTCCCTCCCTTCTATACACCCTTTTTCAACAACCGCCGCCGCCGGCTCCACTGCCCCTGAGCCACCACACTTTGACCCCCATCCACCACCTACACCTTGCCTCACTCCTACACCCAACCGCCAGCCTAATGCCCCTCCACCACCTCCTCAACCCACCTTATCCGAGACCCTCCCCCCTTTGTCCACTTTTCCCTTTCACCCTATCTCATGCATGAATGCTCTTGTTGCTCATGCACAGTGAGTCATGCTACATAAATTTTAAAGGTTTGTTTAATTTTGATGATAAAAATGATGATAGGATTTTGTGGCATTAAAAATGCATGTCCCATCATAAAAAATGGTATTTTATGTTCTAAGGGTATTTTAGTAATTTTACATATTCAAGGGGATTGACTTAAATAAATGTGCATGGTAGGTGATTATGGGTGCTAAGAATAATAAAAAGGGTTTTGTGGTGTTAAATAGTGCATGTTGGACATGGATATTAATACTTTATGTGATAGGGATATTTTAGTAATTTTGCGTTTAAAATGGAGGTTTCTTGAATAAATATGCATGATAGGTAATAATTGGTGCTAAAAATAATAATAAGGGTTTTGTAGTATTAATAATGTATGTGGGGCATAATCATTAATATTAAATGACCTAAGGGTAATTTAGTAAATTTACAAGTAAGAAAGGCATTTTAGTAATTTTACAACAAGAAGCCCATTTTATTAATTTTGCATGTAAAAGGGTGGTTAATTTAACAAACACGCATGGGAAGTATAAAATAATGTTAAACATAAAAATAAGGTTTTGTTATCCTAATATTACTTATTTGAGTATGATATTCAGCCAAATATGGTTTAGGGGCAATTTATTAATTTTATATGTAATATGACAATTAGTCTAATGAACCTTCATAATATGTAATAAGTGATTTTAAATAAGAGGATAGGGGTTTGTGGCCTTAGTATCACCTGTTCAAGCGTGGTCATGAACATTATAAGGCCTAGCTATATTTCGTAAATTGGAGTGTATCATAAAGAGTATGAATGATTTAGGGTAAATGGGGAATTGAGGGTGTGTTATGATGTTATTTTTATAAACATACAATAGGTGTCTTAATTGCTGATTATGTATGAGAATGTGTGCTGGTTATTCTAGAAGTGCATGTTAGGGTTTATGTGTAAAATGATCATTTGGTGTGTATGGTACTTTAGCTTCATAATCACTACTATAATCATGATATGTTAATCAATTATGGCATTTTGATGAATTAAAATGAATTATGTATTAGAAGTGGACGGTAAAGAGGTAGCCTTAGCCTTAGGGACATTTTGGTCATTTTGACCTAAGGTGCCTTAGTGTGAATATTGGAACCTAGGATCGCCTTAGTAGACTACTTAAGTTAACATTGACAATAATCCTGATAATAATTACTTCATAATAACGGAAACAAACAAAAATGGATAAGTATGTAATTAATGTGTTTCTCTTGACCACCTTAATTAAGATACTAATACTTAAAGTGAAAGACCTCAAAATTAAAAATGGTGGCTATTTAGGGGTCGCTACCCTAAAGACGTGAATTAACCCACGATTATTCTTTATTTTGCTGGTATGGCTTAGTGCCCTAGCCACACCCTACGTCTTATTCTATTTAGCTCTATGGACCTACTTAGTGGGTATGTATACTTATGGATTATGTATCCTTGTCGGTACAATACTATGTATCTTCTTGCACTAGTGTGACTAGGGTACTTTTGCATCCTTAGGTTGATAGTTGGTAGGATACTATGTTACTCTTATGTGCCAGTATAACCAGTGTATCTTTGTGTCTCCGGGTTCATGATCTCCCCCTCGAGTTAATAAAATAGAATTTGTGTGATAATTAAATGGAAAGACACTAATCACTTACAACGGAACATCATGTAGGTTGGGACCGTGTGGAAAATATCATATGTACTGGTCCACCAGTTATAATAGTGGTCAAGAGCGTTTTGTCCTAGGTTATATCATATGTTTCGGTCCACCTGTTGTAATAGTGGCCAGGTGCATTCTACCCTAAATTATATCATTTATAGGTCCATAGGTTATTATAGTGGTCAGGAGCATTCTGCCCTCAAGTATATCATGTGCACCGGTCCACCTGTTATAATAGTAGGATCCCCGAACTTAGGTGGATATAATTTGAGAGATGATTAATACCTAATTAATGGCCTAAGTCCAACTAATAATTATCATACTATTATGACCTGTTGATATATTATGGTAGTGACCTTGGCGCTTGCCTTTGAGTTGAGTGGCGGTGGGCATTGGTTGAGTATGATGCTTGCTATTTAATTATACTACAAAGCTTCACTTGTATCCTCCCTAGGTGAGTTCTATTACTTCTAAGTGTATGAACCTTGTGACATATGATCTTGGTGCATGTGTCCATTCTAAAGATTACTATATCTTATTTTATATATGTGTGATTTCCTGTTCATGTATTTTTGATGTATTATATGAGGGCCCTATCTTTTAGTTTTGTATAGAGGGTTACTCAATACTATAGTACTAAAGGGATCCTTTTGTGGGCCCTTACCTATTCAATGAGCAGTGTTCTTTACAGGTTAGCCAGCAAGCATTACCCAGGTTTTACCTTTGGGTTAAGAGTATAGTACTATCTGGGAAGGTTTTTGGGTTTTCCATAAAACTTTTTCACTCCTTTTGTTAATGATTTTACTATATAACCACTATTAGTGGAATTTATCTTTTGTAATTTAATCTATTGCGCTACTCTTTTTTATGTTTGAACCTTAGATTTGTGTAAAGTATGTTTTTAGCCTTAACACTTGGTACCAGAATGGTGGAGGAAAATTGGTCTAGTACTAAGTGTGCCCGTAGTATCCCCAAAATTTACCATATTTGCTTCTACTTCAAAATTTAAAAATAAAATTTTTTTAGTAGTGAATTTTGGGGGTGTTTCTAATTTCATCTTTTTTTTTTGTTAAATTTTATGATTTTTGAAGTAGCTGAAAATACAAGATTTGATTCTTATATTTTTGCATTTTAGTTGTTAGCTGATTAAAGTTAGCATTTATATACATAGATCTAACATAGATTAGTAAATTTATAGTAATTTTGGTTAAAATATGAGCTTCGAACGATTTTAATGGAGGTCGGGGGTGAAAAGTGGTAGCGACGGGTGGTTCATTGAATATCCCTAGGACTAAAATATCTCGTTTAAGTGGAAGTGAAAAATAAATATAAACGGGTGTTACCCTCGTAATTGCTATAATTCTAGCATACATACCATTATTACATCAATTATAAGGCAAAGCAATTTTGAACGTAAAACATAATACACATAAAATGAGGAAATTTTCATAAACATAGATAAGAGTTTGGAGGCTAACTTTGAATATAATATTGAAATAAATAAAGGAATACTCTAAACAAAGAGTTTCAAAAGGTATCCTAGTCAAAACAATGAACCAGATAACATAACTCTTTAATCCTAACCCCACACATAAAATGTTATTACTCCTCTCCAATCAAGGCATCATAAGAAGTATAATCATTTAGTGGATCATTAATGACCTATAAAAACTCAACATGATCCTCTAATCATGGGAATGAACAATACCTATAAAAATGATGATCAACACGGTACGTACTGAGTAAGGTAACCATATATCCATAACTAGGTCACATATAACATAAATCATATGAAAGTATAAGCAAGCATGTTAACATAATGTAAGATAATATTGATTTCTAGAAGTTCATCATTAGTTAAAATCATAATCCATTTTCATATTTATATTGATTTTAGGGATTCTATTATTTTTAAATAGGTGGAATGATCTAAAACACCTCTTAGAAAAATAATACCTAAGCCACTATTATTAACTAGTGGAACAAGCCCAACTCCTCTCAAGGCAATATGCATTTGACTACTATTATTAAATTGATGGAATGGTGTGAAACACCTCTCAAGGAAAAACACTCCTAAGCTGCTATTATCATTTGATGGAATAGACCCAAAACCCTAGTTCTGATTCACGTAATATTTCACATAAAGTGATTAATATCTTGTTCATATTGCTTGCCCCAAGGTCATATTCTAGTTTATGTTGAGCCCACGAACTACACTATTCTTGAACCAGTAGAATATTTCGGATCACCTTTGAGGAAAAAAATACATTTAAGCCACTATTATCATCTGTTAGAACATAAATACATCACCTTAGCTTTAACTCACGTAATCTTTCTCTTTAAGTACTTAATATCTTATTCATGGTGGTAATTCTCAAGCTCCTCATGCATACACATATGAATACATGCAAATTAAATAATATATGTAATACCCCATATTTTTGAAATCCAAATTTAGTAAGTTTAATGATTTTATTAGCAAAATTTGATTTAAACATTTAATTATTTTAATTTCGATTTGTTTTATTGATTTATCGACGATTTCAACTTCATATTTGAATTTAATTAATCGTTGTCGTTGCAGACCATTCTAGATAAATTCGTTCACGACCATGATTTTATTATATTTATATGATTTCGGTTTTCGGTTAAAAATATGTATTTCCGTTCCTTCTCATATTTTTATTTTTGATATTTTAGATTCGTTTTCGATTATAATTTCATCGTATGATTACGCCTTTATTTTGGAGTTATATTTTGTTAACGAAATATATTATTTAAATTATAGAATTTTTTTTTAAATAGTTAAATTTATTTTAATGATTTTATCCGTAGAAAATATTTACGACTTTGAATTTCTTCGTTTCGGAAATCGTTAAGATTTTCGGGAAGTTTTAAATTAAAAAGATTTTTGGAGCTTATTTATGAATTTCTTTCCAAAATTAATTTTCTTCCGTTTTATGCTTTTTAGTTTGCCGAAAACCGGTTTTGAAAATTATTTAAATTAGTCTCGGTTTATTAGAATTTGACTTAAATATTTTCTTATATATTTTTAAATATTATTTCGGGGTCTTATAATGTATTTTCGTCAGCAAAACAAATTTTTACGTTTGTTGGTAAATTTTCCGAAAATATTCCCAAAATTCTTTATATAGCTCTTATATCAATTTTAAGCCTCTGGATCCTTTCAAACTAAATTTTCGTTAAAAATTTAGATAAAATCTTCCAATAATATTTTTAAGTATTTAGTATTTTATTTTATATGTGTATTTGTATTTATAAAAAAAAAACCACAAATCCCGACCGGTCCGTTTTCCCCCCTCTTCTTTTCCTTTTCTCTATTTTCTCCCTTCTCTTCTCTTTCCCTGCTTCCTGACTCCCCTGCGCTCTGCTCTCGTCCCAGCCGCCTCCTTCTCCACCAGCCGCCTCGCCAGCCACACCCAGCCACCATGGGCGACACAACCTCCAACCAACTGCCACCGGCGACGCCGAAGCAGCGCAACAACAGCCCTCAATGCCACAGCAACCGCGTGCAGTGGCGGGGAGCGCAGCTCGAGCCACCATCTGGCCACGACAAGCATCGCTGACTACCGGCGAGCAACCCCCGGCCTCTGACGAATCTTCTCCGGCCTTCCCTTGCTCCGATTTGTTGATTTTCGTTTGGTATAAATTTTTGAAAAACCCTAATATTGATTTGATTAATTGAGTATGATTTAGCTTGTGATAAGTTAAATTAATTGTTTGGTTATGTATATATGTGCTGTGAGATTGATTTGGATAAGTTAATTGTATGATTTATGTTGGAATTATGGAAATTTGGATTTTGGCTAGGTTATGCCCGAAATTTTCGGATCCGCCCGATTTGGTGATTTTGGATAAATTGATTATATTGATGTTTTAAAATGTATCTAATTTCATGTCGGAACCGTCAATTTGAGAAATTTATGCGGAATTAATCGGAATTTGATTCCTAGGTCAAATTTTGTGTGTAATGAAATTGGGTCGCAAAATTGAGTCGTTCCGCTCAATTGATTTTATAATATCATTTGAAATGTATTTAATTTCATATCGGAAGTATTGATTTGGGAAAATTGTGCGTAATTGATCGAAATTAAATTTTTAGGTCAAAACTCTTGCGGGACTAAATTAGATTGTGTAATTGGGTCGTTTTATTCAGTCAACTATATAACTTATACTAGAATATATTTAATTGCATTTTTGAATCATCAATTTATATATTTTAACAAGAATTGATCTGATTTGTATTCCGGGCTCAAAAACCCTAATTATGCTGAATTGGGTATTTCTTTTATTGGTTTTGGGCAATTGATTATACGATATGTTATAAAATATGTTTAATTTCATTTCTAAACATTTAATTTAATTAATAGAATTCAACCAAATTGTATTCTCGGACCTAAAACCCTAGATTTTAAGTGAACTTATGAAATTAATCATATGTATAATTGTTTTTCTAAAATTAAATTTATAGAAATAGTTGAAATGATCCTAATTTCATTCTAATACCTTTAATTGGAATTAATTGATTTGAGTTACCTGAGTTTGTGTCGTGAGCTTTAAAACCCTAATTTTGAAAACGGATAGTCTTAAATTGGCTACTAGAAAAATTGTTTTTGTTGAAATTAATTATCTAGATTTATCTCAGATTAGTTTAATTGTGTTTTAACACTATCAATTTGAGGTAATCGAAGTGATTTGGTCGATTCGTAGTTCGGGCATTAAAAACCCTGATTTTCGGAGATAATTTTATGAAATTGATTATGCTATGCTTCTTTTCCTAATTGTTTTTTGACTTTGATTTTAAATAATTTGAATTATGTTTTTAACCTTATCAGGTTGGATTTGGTTCTATACAAATGGTTGGTTTGTCTTCTAGGTTGTAAAACTTAACTAGTAAATTATTTTCAAAAAAATAACTTATCTTCTATCGTCATTACCCTAGCTTCCAAATCAATTTAAAATACTTTAAGTGATACATATTTAAACCGATTTGAGTAATGTTTAACCTTAAATATTAATAGATCTATGCTCTTGAGTCCTAGGTTTTGGACACGTTTTCCAAGAAAAATTATTTGTGTCTTTTTGTGTTGATTTAATTATAATAATTGAATTATTGATCAATAGGATAGTTTCTAACTTAGTTTTCAATTTCTATCGGCGATCTAGGAAAGCTCTATTGTGGATCCTCGAGCTAGTGATCTCTCACTCCCTCTTATCTCACTTAGCTAGCTTCGGATTTAGGTAAGTCTCTACTTACCTCCACTTATGGGTGTTTCATAAGGATGTGGCTAAGAACAACTATGTGTGTGTTATGTGCCTTGTGTACCATGTGTTATGCCATGTTGTGTACTTTATATTTTTAATGACTAATTACTTGTAGCGCAGTGTGAAGTTAAGGTATGCTTATATGAATTCCTTATGATATGTGTGTAATGATTGTTCTGTTGTGTTTATGATATTTTATGACGTGACCCTCTAGGACATGCATGCTAGGATGTTAATAATATGATGTAGGGTGAAAGGATAAAATGGGGGAAATGTGGAAGTAAGAACAATTAAGGAAGAGTAGAGTAATGGGTTAAGAGTGGAAATTTAATATACAAGGGATGAGTATTGGTGCCATGGGAAGTAAGTAATGTTAGGTGAAAAGTAGAGAGATTACTTGTGGGGGAAGAAATATGCTAGGGTTTGGAGTGGCTAACTAGGGTTTTCGATCACCTACAAAATCAATGAGTAAAGTGATATGATTTGGGATTAAAGCTAAATGAGATGAGGTGTTTGACGATAAATGAATTAATGGTAGTGAAGTAAGAGGAAGTTGGGCCACATAGGTCCAATTAAGGTTTCAAGGGAAACCCTAGAGGATGATAGTGGGTGGAGTTTGATGTTATGAGGTATTGGGCTTTAACCCACACCCATAGGAGTTGGTATTCATTATGTGTAAGTGTAAAGGGGAATGGATATCGGGGTGTGATAAAGGGCCCAAGAGTCCCAAGTTATGGGACGGGCCCTCTCAGAAGGATAGAAGTAGAGAGTTGGTGACATGCATGTCAAGGGTCAATTGCTTACCGAATAAGACACGAATAAATACTAATCATTTAAAGAGAAACATTGTTGAGCCGGGCCCATACCGGTCCACCGGCGAATAATAGTGGCCAGGAGCCGAGGTGCCCTGCATGACCGGTCCACCATCTATAATAGTGGCCAGGCGCGTTTTGCCTTGCATGACCGTTCCACCGGCTATAATAGTGGGGGTCTTTGTACTCAACAAACCAAACATAATTGTGATGTTAAGACATGGGAAAGATACGAAGTAATTACAGTGAAACATCATGTGAGTTGGGGCCAGACCGGTCTACCAGCAAATAATAGTGGCCAGGAGCATTTTATCCTACATGACTGGTCCACCGGCTATAATAGTGGCCAGACGCGTTTTGTCCTGCATGACTGGTCCATCGGCAATAATAGTGGGGTTCCCGCACTCACATGAATTGATAAAGACTATGATGTGAATCGACTATATTTACCAAAGATCTAAAGAATGAGTCTACCCGGACCATAGCCGACCTTCATTATCTGTATTACTACATGCTGCTTATGTGATTATGCCATGTATGCTATATTGTATGTTTTATATGTTTGGCCTTAGCTGCATAGTTCCCTTACTCAGTACGTAGTGTACCAAATACCCATTTCATAGGTACTGCTCATTCCCACGAGTAGAGGACTGGGGCTGGACATGTCCCTAAGTAATGTCTGTGGGGCTAAATGCCCGATTGGTTTGGTTTGGCATTGCCCATAAATGCCTGCTTGGTTAATTCCCGATTTGGCTTGGTTTGGTTTGGAGTTATCCAAAAATGCCAAGTTGGTTGGTTTAACATTATCCATAAATGCCTGGTTGGTTTATCTGAATCTCTTATTGGTTTAAGATGTTGCATCCGAAATTATGTGGCCATGTAATGAGTTGTCAATAATATGGATTATTCCTACCTAAGGCACATGAGCTATTTTATATTTCGGTCATACCACACTTACATGTTTAAATAGGATGTTACATTTGTTTCGCATGCTATTATATGTGTATGGTAGGACTTATGATGTGGGTATTGAGTATGCATAATATTGTATCAACGTAAATGCACCATGATTCAATATGCACTTGATGTTATAGTTTACATCTCTACCATAAGCTAGGGTAGTGTGTTTTACTCAGTATTGGACCCGTACTGATACTACCTTGGTTGAATAGGTCCTGTGATAATCCACTGATGGTGGGGAGCATACCTCTTGTGTAGGTTTGAGATCGGATATTGTATTTGGGTGGAAGGCTTGTTTTGAGAGAGTAGGCAATCCAGAATTCGATCCATCGGAAATTGTCTTGTTTGATTGTATTTATTTTCTGAAGTTTCAAGTGTTGTATTTAAAATTTGATGGGTGTTGTAATTGACTTTTAATTCCTCATACTCTGATAAGCTTTTAAAATTCGGATTTATTTCACAGGTTCTGCTGATTCATTCAACGATGATTTTATCCAGTGAAAATATTTACTTTCCATCTACCTGTGAATATCTCCTTGTGGGAGTTTATTCTCATGGCATAGATGTTTGAAATTTTATTTGATAGGTTTAGCCTTGCGTCTAGCATAAGATAGATAGTAGACATTTATCTTGTGTTAGATGTGGCGGTAACATTCCCCAAATTCTATTTTAGCTTCCGCTTTATTCTTTCAAAAAAAAAATTCAGGACTAAATTTTGGGGGTGTTACAATATACCTTAACATAATCATTTGATATATATAAAATACTACTACATGAATACCAATACACTTTTCTAAAGAAAAGGCCATACCCCTCCTAAGAAATCCAAATTTTCATAAGTCGACCATAACTTCTTCCTTGGTACTCATTTTAATGACCATTTTATATACCCATTATTAAAATATTATTATTAACAACATACCCAAAAATAATGGTCTAAATCCAATGTATTACACATGCAATAATAGCCTAGCCCTAGGGTTACTATTCTAAATTTTCCACATAATCCTATTTTCACAAATTAAGCATGACTTTTTCCATAAGTCTCATATAACCATCAAATGTTATTGAAATTCTTAAAATTTCAATATTAACAACATATATTAATATCAAGGTCTAAATTCGAAATTTCACGCATGTGATAATGAACCTGCCCTTTTAGGGTTACTATTTCCAATTTAGCCAATTTTTTCATTTATTGACCTTAAATCATTCCAAATATTCCACACAAGTTATTTAGTACATTTATAACCATTTAACACATTAAAATACCAATTATCTCATTTTTAACCCATATTGACCAAACAATCCCTAAACTCACCAAAACATCCATTTTCACAAAAAACTTACAAGTCCCAATATGATTGGTTTCCAACTTCTAATATATCATCATGATAATACTTAACCCATTATTCTACAAATTTCCATAACTATTCAACCTCTATTAGAATACTATAAGCCACATTATCACACTTAGGGTTACACATGAGGTTCATCGCAATAATAACATTTAAGGTCATACTCTTTACATACTATAACTTTCCATACATTCGATAGCACAAACCATAAAACTATCATAATAATAATATCAAACAAGAGATATCATACAAAAATACACATTGTACACATAAAACTAGTTATGACATTAATCCTTACAAAAGCATCTCCTGTATCTATGCACTTATAACCTAAGATACCTCCTCAAAGACCATGAGAATAAAACCTAAGAATTAATAAAAATACAAAATTAAAGCTCATGTAATAAACCAAGGAAAAAATAAGGAAAAGGAGTGTGGAAATAGGAGAAAGAACCAAACCAAACCAAGCTAAAGGCTTTGGTGGGAACATGTGCCACAATAGATAGAGAAAAGCCACTTGTTATCATTTCTATAAAAGGGAGAACAATAATAGGTGCCAAAGTTTTAGAGAAAATGATGATGAAGGCTATAGCTAGGGAGAGTGAAGTGGTAGTGAACTTCAAAGTTGGATGTAACAACGGTAGTGAGGGATGGTTCTAGGGGTGAGTAACGATGGTGGTTGCCAAAGGTGATGGGGGTAAACGATGGTGATTGTTGTTGGTAATGGAGAAGCAATGGTGGTGAGGGTCATTGCTAAACTAGTTTTGTACTTGTGGTAATAGCGAGGTAAGGAGAAAAGAAGAGAAAGAATAAAGGAAGAAAGCTTCAATGTTGTTCAATATAGGAAAAAAGGTCAATATTGACGATTTTTATCGTTGGTATTAAGAACATGTTTATCGGTAATATGTATTATCGAAGATCATTCATCGATGTTAAATCGTCAATACAAATGGGTCGGTCATAAGTTTATTACTAATAGTAAAATTATTTTCCTTACTAAGGTGTTACACTTACAATTTGTTCGTCGGAGTTAGACATAATATCGATAATTATGTATAATCGATTTTTTTTCTCTTAATACTGACGATAATGAATTTAAATTTGAAAAAAAAAATTTATTTTTTGAACCTTTTGACCAACGAAGTTTTCTTAATAGCGACAATATTTCTTGTTCTTTTCATCATTTTTATTATTATTAATTTATGTACTATACTAAAAGATAATAAATATAACTATAATATTATAATTATACTTTTAATTAAAAATTAGTATAATAATTAAAATATATAGGAATAAAAAAAGGAAATGATAATATAAAAAAATAAATATTAATTATTTTGAAAATAATTTTTAAATAAAGTTTTTTACTTAAAGATTTTTTTTTATGGAATGAATAGACTATTTACATATGAGATTCTAGTAAAAAAAAATTGTAGTACTTTCGCATATATCCAATTAAATATTGCTTCAACTTTTTATGTATGTGAATTATAGCCGATGCAATTTGATATTTTAAAATCATCATTAGATATTAAATAATTACACTATTACGAAAAATAATTTTGTATGTCAGCTAAAACAAAATATGTTCATTGTTAAGGACAATAACAATAAAAAGCAAGCATCTCAAACAATATTGAATTATTTACATTTAAGAGCCGGTGATTATATAAACCTAATCTCGAATAAAAGAATTATCCCTCTATTTTTAAATAAGTGCTGCTTTAAAATATTGATTTTAGTTATAAATAAGTGTCTGTCGGCAACTACAAGGTAAATTTTAAATTATTTTTTCTACTTTATTCTTAGATAATAATTACTCTATAATTTTTTATATATATATCTGCCTATTTTTCTTTCCAACAATAAATATCACTCATAATAATATTTTAATAGGAATAATTTAGTTATTTGCACATATATATATATATATATATATATATATATATATATATATATATATATATATATATATATATATATAATTGGTGTGCCAAAAGTTAAAACTATACTTATATAAAATTGAAGGTAGTAGTAAAACACCAATTTTCTCCTTGAGACATTTTGTAATCATCTTGGAATCTCTTCTTTCAAAAATATATTATATTTTTTCTCTTAAATTTTGTAAAGCTCATGTCCAGCACATCATCTACAAAATCTTCTTATATTACCTGACTTCAAATGATATAATACCTTCAATATATATATATATATATATATATAATTCTTGTATCAAAAGTTAAAACTATATTTATATAAAATCGAAGGTAGTAGTAATAATGATCACTTATGCACAAACATTATGTCTGACTTTTACTTTTTTGTTTTATGAACATAAAAAAAGGCGTAAATGTATTTTATATTTTGAAAAATTATCTTTCTTTCGTTTTTTCTTCGTCCTTTTTTCTCTTGTACCTATGGGACCAGTGGCGGAGCTAGGGGTATTTTATGGTGTCACAGGACACCATGAAATTTTGGATTAATAATAGTTTTCATATATAGAATAACATATAACTTTATTTGGCTCAGTGGAGGACATATGTTTCCATTACTATATCTTTTTAATCTTTGACCCATTATTAACATATCACACATTCAATTATCATATATCCTATTATTATTTTATTTTTATTGCATTTATTAGTAAAATTATACTTAAACATATCATTATAATATATGTTAATTGGTAAATTTAACTATTTGAAAGATTTTATGTTAGTAGCTCTTATTATTATTTGATAAATTGCTTTAGTTTTGGTTAATATATGAATACATACCTTAAACTTTTTTCTTTATAATTTTATCAAAAACAAGTTATGAAATTGTGTGATTAAATGGAAGAGTGAATGATATTTTTGTGGGGTTTTTTAATAACATAGGATTTAATATTACTAATTATAATATTATTTTTTATATATTTTTTAATATTTTAATGCTATTTAATTTTTTAATTATTAGAATCTTTTTTACAAATTAAAAAAAATTTATATTATTCAAGTTTAACTAAAAAAAATAAATATTAAAAAGCATCATTTTAATCATCTAAAATTAAATTTTTTTTACTAAAGAAAAATAAAAATTAAAACTCATAATACATAAATAAAATTATTTAAGATCCCTAATATATAAAATAGATGTAGGCTAAATATTATAGTAGTTAAATATTTTTTTTTATCATTCTTATTATATATAGGACACCATGGAGCTAGACTCTTAGTTCCGCCAGTGTATGGGACACCGGTAATTATATACTTAAGCCAACAAGAAAGCCGTTACTAGCCGAACAATTATTTTTGAAAGCACTAGTCGAACTCGAACCATAAAGAAGACCACGACAGAAACGAGAGTTAGCTTGAAAGGCTCGGCCTTAAAGGAGTTTAGGCCGAACGCGTCGGCGGACTAAGCTCTAGCGTACAGAATCACAAGGCGTTGCAGCTCATGGGCCAAACGAAAACTGTGATTTAGCTGTTAATCAGCAAGGCTATGGTTAAATACGAGCAAAGAGATTTGGGTTTTGATAATTACTGTGAGAATTTTAATAAATCCAACATTATAAAAGAGGCCCGGTAGACTAGAACATAATCCAGCCATTTAAATTCCGAAGCTAACCCTGCTACAAGGCATTCTTGAAGTCCGGTTAAAATCCGGAACTCGATCTATAAAAAGGGAGCCAAAGAACCATATCCAGCTCCAGCCTAATACTTAACTTCCAGACATATTTAATTCTTTTAGTAGTTACCATGTGATTGAGTAAGCACTCATCAACTTAAGTAGTTACGATAATGGATCACTCTTTTTCCCTTCACTTCTCATCTTAATTTATTATTATAGATTATAGATAAAGATGAGATATGATGTGAGATAGCTGGCTTTTTGCACAGATGGGCTCATATCGTCAAATAGTGGCAGGGAATTAAGGAGGGCAGCTCTCAGTTTGTGCAAGGACAAAACAAATTAAAAGGAAGGGACGCTTGGGTTGACGCTTGGCACAATCACTGATGAGCAACTGGGGGGACGAAGGAAGGAGGGACGGATGGATTGACTAGGAGCGAGTGAAGGGAACACAGAAGGAATAATAGATATATTTATTTCATATAACTATTTTATGATAGATTAATGTATAATCTATATATATTCGACAGGATCGAATGCTAATCTATCAAGATTAATATATATATAATATATCACGGAAGCGTACCTGAATCCATAATAATAAAAGATTTGTCGAGTACCGTCGAATATGATATCAAACCCTAACGGTCGGTTTTGTAGTCTTCTAGATCACGCACGTACTCGCTGCTTGCCAATGACTGATGGGAACCAATGGAGCGAAGTACTTGTGACCTAGGGACCATAACCACATATATATAGATAACAAGCCTGTCATCTATCGGGCCATCCTAGTTCGGTCCATCAACGATCTAGGACTCCCACAATCTCTACACATATCGGTCCACATTCAATCAGATACATTAAGCCCAACTTAATTAAACCTAATTCGATCACTTTTATTTGGGCTTAACCGTTACGACAACGTCCAATTCGTATCGTTCACATACAAGCCCAACGTCGGATAATAATCCAACAATCTCCCACTTGGGCTATATGTGCAACGTTACTAATTGTGACATAACCGAATGAGCTCAAATCTGTTGTCATTATAAAATGTATCTTTAACCAATCCGGTCCATCAATCACATAAACATAGGATCAAAGCGGCTTTCGTCACATATCTACGTAACTAAACCCTCAATGGTCACATATGTTGACATGATTGAATGACATGGATCAAGATGTGGATGTGTAGCATGGAAATATCATGCAATGTGATCCTAACATGCATATTTCCAACTGGTCCACCTTAAAACTTTAGTGAGATCAAATCATACCAAAAGATAGAAAGGAAATGAACTGAAACTTTATTTCTGCATAAAACATATGGTCAAAATATCCATAAGTTAAACCAAAGAGAGTCTATACATAAAGCAACTGAGATTACAAACTCCCACTGAAACTAAAGATCATTAACTGATATAACACCCATACGAGCTACATGCTCGAGGAACTGCTTGGGTGGTAACGCTTTAGTAAACGGATCCGCAATCATAGAGTTTGTACTGATATGCTCTATAGACAATTCTCCTTTCTGAACTTTTTCTTTAACAACTAAGAACTTGATATCGATACTCTTCGATTTCGTAGAACTTAGATTGTTGTTGGAATACTGAACTGCAACCTTATTGTCACATAACAATTTGAGTGGTTTTTCAATACCATCAACTATACGCAGCCTTGTGACAAAATTTCGCAGCCATATACCATAATTGGAAGCCTCATAGCATGCCACAAATTCTGCTGCCATGGTGGAAGAGGCCACAACTGTTTGTTTGGAACTCTTCCAAGACACAGCTCCTCCAGCCATCAGAAAAACAAAACCTGATGTGGACTTCATACTATCTTGGCATCCAGCAAAGTCGGAGTCAGTGTATCCTACGATCTCAAGCTTGCCTGACATCCGATATGTGAGCATGTAATCTTTCGTTTTCTGTAAGTACCGCATGACTCGTTTGGCTGCTGTCCAATGGTCAAGTCCTGGATTGCTCATATATCTGCCCAACATCCCAGTAATATACGCAATATCCGGACGCGTACATACCTGAGCGTGCATAAGACTTCCCACAGCTGAAGCATAGGGAATATTCTGCATTTCCCTTCTTTCATAGTCATTTTTAGGGTACTGACTGAGACTAAACTTGTCTCCCTTAGCGACAGGGGTATTTCCCGGTTTGCAGTTATGCATTCCATATCGTTTGAGAACCCTTTCAACATAGGCCTTTTGTGACAACCCTAGGATACCTCGAGAATGATCTCGGTATATCTCTATGCCCAATACAAAAGATGCATCACCAAGATCTTTCATTTCAAAATTCTTAGCTAGAAATCTCTTGGTCTCATGCAACAAACCTATGTCATTGCTTGCTAGCAATATGTCATCAACATATAAAACCAGAAATATGCTCTTACTCCCACAGAACTTATGGTATACACATTCATCAACCAAATTCATCTCAAAGCCAAAAGAGGTGATTACTTGATGAAATTTAAAATACCATTGTCGAGACGCTTGTTTGAGCCCATAGATAGATTTCTTAAGTTTACAAGCCATATTCTTTGGGTCTCCGGACACAAAGTTTTCTGGCTGTACCATATAGATCGTCTCCTCAATGTCACCATTGAGAAATGCGGTCTTTACGTCCATCTGATGTAACTCAAGATTAAAATGTGCCACTAATGCCATAATTACCCTCAAGGAGTCCTTAGAAGAGACCGGAGAGAATGTCTCTTTAAAATCTTCTCCTTCCTTTTGTGTAAAGCCCTTAGCGACTAGACGCGCCTTATATCTTTCCACATTGCCTTTTGAATCCCTCTTAGTCTTAAATATCCATTTGCAACCAATGGGCTTCTTTCCTTCAGGCAATGGGACAAGATCCCATACGTCATTGTCCATCATGGACTTTATTTCCTCATTCATGGCATTAATCCACTTTTGAGAATTCGAACTCTCCATGGCTTGACGGAAGTTGACTGGATCATCTTCCATCATGCCAATGCCAACCTCATGTTCTAGGATAAATACAATATAATCATCCGAAATAGCACTTATCCTTTCTCTAGTGGATCTCCTTAGCTCTTGAGGTTGTTGAGCTTGTCCTTCTGGAACAATCACTTCATTTTGAATGGGTGGTTGTTCTGCATTGTCTTGTTGAGGTTCTTGATTTGCCTCCTAATCGACGACAGGTGTTGAGACTTGCACATCGTCAGAGACAATAGTAGGAATAGTGACTAATTCCTCCTCAAAGACAATGTTTCTAACCTCATTTCTCCCCCTAAGCTCAACATCCTCAAAAAATGTGGCAGTTCCCGTCTCAAAAATCGACTTAAGTGTGGGATTATAAAACTTATAGCCCCTAGATCGCTCCGCATAACCAATAAAGTAACTACTAACTGTTTTGGAGTCCAATGACTTTTCATGTGGTCTATAAGGCCTTGCCTCAGCTGGACATCCCCAAATATGGAAGTGCCTTAGACTAGGCCTTTTGCCTGTCCAAAGCTCATAAGGTGTTTTAGTAGTTGCTTTAGTTGGTACTCTATTTAGAATGTAAGCTGCTGTTTTTAGTGCTTCTCCCCAGAGTGATTCTGGTAAGGTAGAATGACTAATCATACTCCTCACCATGTCCTTAAGAGTTCTGTTTCGTCTTTCAGCTACACCATTCATGTTAGGAGGTCCCAGCATAGTGTACTGTGGGATGATACCGCACTCCTCTAGGAATTTAGCAAATGGTCCTGGACATTGTTCACCTGAACCGTCATATCTGCCATAGTACTCACCACCACGGTCAGATCTAACGCACTTAATTCGTTTGTTGAGTTGATTCTCAACCTCAAGCTTAAATGATTTGAACACGTCCAGCGATTGTGATTTCTCGTGAATGAGATACAGGTACCCATAACGTGAGTGGTCGTCTATGAATGATATGAAATACTGTTGACCATTCCAAGAAGCCGTAGGGAACGGTCCACAAGTATCTGTGTGAATCAATTCTAAGACATCCGAAGATCTATTTGCACCTGTTCTCTTAGTTTTGGTCTGTTTCCCCTTGGCACAATTGACACAATGGTTTAAGTCCGCAAAGTCAAGGGCATTAAGTATACCATCAGACACAAGCCTCTCAATTCTAGCTTTTGAGATATGACCTAAGCGCTTATGCCATAATGATGCTGAATTTTCCTTATTTAATTTGCGTTTGGTACCACGTGATTCCACGTGCAGGATTTCATGATATGAAGCGATGATGTCAAGCATGTATAGGTTATCGTAAGCGCACAATGAACCGGTGCCAATCGTATTTGAATTTAATGAAAGACTAAATTTATTATTTCCAAATGAACAAAAATAACCAGACTTGTCCAATAAGGAAATTGAAACCAAATTCCGTCTAAAAGACGGTACAACGAAAGTGTCTTTCAAATCCAAATAGAAACCAGTTTCTAATAATAACCTAAAGGTGCCAATCGCTTCAAATGGTGCTGCCTTGCCATCTCCCACATAGATGTATCTTTCACCATCACTAGGCTTTCGGCAGTTCAAGCAACCCTGCATAGAAACACTTATGTGAGTAGTAGCTCCAGAATCTAACCACCAAGTGTTTCTAGGTACTGAGGCTAAATTAATCTCAGAACAGACCAAAGTAAGGATTATACCTTTCTTTGCACGCCAAGCGTGGTATTTAGGACAATCCTTCTTTACATGTCCAGTTTTGTTACAAAAGAAGCAGCTATCCTTTTCCTTCTGCTGTTTCTTCTGAACCGGACCCTTAGGAGCAGCTTCATCCTTTCTTTTCTTGCCCTTGCCCTTAAAGGTACTAGCTAAGTGAGCACTTTCAGTCCTATCATGATTCAATCTTTCCTCTTCTTGCACACAATAAGAAATGAGCTCATTGAGAGTCCATTTCTCCTTTTGGCAGTTATAACTGACCTTAAACTGACTGAATTGTGCAGGAAGTGAAAGTAACACCAAGTGCACGAGTAAATCATCTGATAACTCAAGCTTTAGCACTTTTAGTTTCGAAGCAATGTTGGACATTTCCATTATGTACTCCCTTATATTTCCTTTGCCTTTGTACTTCATTGAAATCAAGCGCTGCAAGAGAGTGCTTGTTTCTGCCTTATCGTTTTTTGCAAAACGTTTCTCAATTTCAGCAAGGAAATCCTTAGCATTGGTGATGTCCTCAGACACCCCACCTCTAAAGGCTTCCGGAATGCTGCGCTTAATGATCATTAGACTCATGCGATTCGACCGATCCCACTTATCAAAGTTCCTCTTATCATCAGAGGTACTTTCAGCTGTCAGATCAGCGGATTTCGGAAGCTTGAGTGCATGATCCAGATCCATGCAGCCAAGGACAATGATAACACTGTCCTTCCATTCCTTAAAGTTATTCCCGTTCAGCATGGGAATAGAGCTTAAGTTAGCAGATATAGTAGTAGCAGTCATGGCTGTACAGAAAACATAAACATATATAAATATTCATGCTCACAAAAATAGTTCACATAATAAAATAATCAATAAATTTAAATATTGGTGATCCCATCACAAGAAACCGGCGCAACATTAATATCAAGTCTTTGGACAATAATATTAACTGCAAGTGGTGTTCCTGTTGCAATAATCAAATACTGACAATAAGGCCTGTCAGATAATAAGCCCATCTTTGGATTGACTTATTATCCACATGGCAACCAAACAATCGTCACATATTTATTATCGCACGTGCATATGAAAATCTGCCAGATATTAGTCTTCCTTTGGGCCGACTTAATAACCGCACGAATAGATATATGCATAAACATCTAATATGTTCGATAAACCAATTTCCATAAAAGAGGTCACTTTGGCGACATATTATTTTAACCAGCTTATCTATTAATATTAGACAACCAATCATTTAAATAAATTGATCCCTTAATTTTATTTTATAAATTTGGACCTATAATATTTGGACCAATTTCATTTAGATTTAATATATATATACAACAATATCAAATCTAACTTTATTTGCATAAGTTTCAAGTAATGCACATAAATAGGCCCATATGAAATTTTAATTGGAATAAAAGAAAATAAACTTGATATCAAATTAAAAAAATTAATTAAGTTAATCATGTATTATTACACAACAAATATAAGGCCCAAACTATAAGTCCAAATAGTAAAAAAAAGGAAAATTGGGCCACAGAAAAAAAAAATAACCGCAGGCCCAAAGCTAGACCGACCCAATTTAATAATTTATCAGCCCAAAAATAATAATAATAAAAAAAATTAACTAAATAGCTGGGCCATCTGCCGCCGCAGCCATACTTCCTTTTTTTTTTGGTAAAAAAGGTTGGGCCAACCCTACCGAATATCGCATACTCCAAACAAAATGCACCTGCGGCGCAACCCACCTTTAAGTTTTTTTTTTTGATAATCCAAATCAAATAAAAGCAACGAATGATCAGCATGAACAGTAACCGTCTATGAACAGTGCCGACGAAAAAAAAAACGAATGCATAGTTTCGAATAGCATGAACAGTAACCGTCTATGAACAGTGCCGACGAAGAAAAAAAAACGAATGCATAGTTCCGAATAGCATGAACAGTGTGCTTAATCCATAATTTCCGAATGAACAGTACCGATCGCATGAACAGTAGTGCTTTTTTTTTTATCTTGATAAATTTAGCAACGGCTCTGATACCAATTGATAGATTAATGTATAATCTATATATATTCGACAGGATCGAATGCTAATCTATCAAGATTAATATATATATAATATATCACGGAAGCGTACCTGAATCCATAATAATAAAAGATTTGTCGAGTACCGTCGAATCTGATATCAAACCCTAACGGTCGGTTTTGTAGTCTTCTAGATCACGCACGTACTCGCTGCTTGCCAATGACTGATGGGAACCAATGGAGCGAAGTACTTGTGACCTAGGGACCATAACCACATATATATAGATAACAAGCCTGTCATCTATCGGGCCATCCTAGTTCGGTCCATCAACGATCTAGGACTCCCACAATCTCTACACATATCGGTCCACATTCAATCAGATACATTAAGCCCAACTTAATTAAACCTAATTCGATCACTTTTATTTGGGCTTAACCGTTACGACAACGTCCAATTCGTATCGTTCACATACAAGCCCAACGTCGGATAATAATCCAACATTTTATGCTATCTATCAATCAAGAAAAATTATTTATATATTCATTTCCTGAGGCTTAGAAGAAATAATAGATATATGGGCAGATGCAAAAGATGTTAACAGACAAAGCAGAAGGAACAGAAGTCAAGAGCAGAACGTCATCGTTTGTAAAGCTTTTTTTTTTTTGCTAGGTCTTCTCTTTCGAAAATGAGTATGATCCTGTCAGTGGTGTCACCATGTTGTTCTACTTTCAACTATAAACAGAAAGCTCCGCTCCTATCTTTGATACAAGTGTATAACGACCAGATAAAAATGAGCGAAACTACCAACAATCAGATGTATATTAAATCAAGCAGTCTTCTTCTTGGCCTCCTCAGTTATTATATGTGTACACACACACGCTATATATATATATGAATTATCTTTCTGATGAATATCTTTTTTTTCCTTTTTTTCCCCCTTCTAATGCAGCTATATGCACATTTCAGTCAACAAATTGATAATCAAATTTCTTGCCACAGCGATCGGCTTACTTGTAGTAAGGCCATTGTTTGAAAAAGAACCAATAAAGATGTGGACTTTCCTCTCTACACTATGCACCTATATATTTTTTTGATTGTCGCAGCAAACGTACAGTTCCAAAGCCATTGGATACGACAACTACAGTTGATACTCGGCTATCTATTATGTGTATTTTTTGGTCCACGATTTCCTTCCCGTGCAACTTGTGTTGCGGTCTTTTGTTGTTTTGATTGTAATGGTTAACATGGCAGTAAACTTTGATTTTGTGGTTGAAGGATATCATTGGGCCCACGGATGCATTAGACGGGGGTAATGAATTTGTATAGATCAAAAGGATTATCCTATGCTCCATTTACTTCTCGAGATAATGTGTGGAGAGGAAGTCTGGTGTTGTGTTTTACTTTACCTCCTTTCATATGTCCCCATTTCACTTGAGTAATATAAGCATTATTGTCTTTGTAATACCAAAGTGGGAATATTTCTACTTGCCTCAATGCCACATTCATTTTTCATTCGTTAAGTCATTGAACACAACCATAGATGTTTTCGTCAAGCTTCAGAAAGAGCAAACCTAGGCCTTAAATCGATTGCAGATAATTACCTAGAACACTTTCGACATAAGCAATTAGCTCTATAGATCAACACGAGCCCTATATGTTTGTTATTGCTCACCCACTTCTTCAGATTTGGGTTACAATATACTCACCCATTTAAAGAGTGCACCTTCCTTGACGTGTTTCCATAACCAATAGTCACAATGCATTCCAATTCTATAATCGTTCTAGCTAAGCAGCTAACTAGCAATCCGAATCCAACAAGAGGTCTCAATTTCTCTCTAATACCAGTAGTAATACCTTGTCCCTACACCTATCATAGATAATTACCTAGATTGCTTTTGAAATTGACGACTAACTCCACTTATCAATATGATTTTTTTCATCACTCACATGCTTTTTGATAAACTTTTTTGGAAGTCACCCATCCTTATATTACTCCAAACTAAGCATACTTAATTGTGGAATTCAACAATGATGGTCTTTTGAAAAGGAAGGTGCACATGGTTGATATAGGTAGTTGTATCAACCTTTTTTAAGCGTCATCCATCAACCATATTATTGGGGGTAAATTTTGCATGACTTTATGATGTGGTAGTAACAACATGTTTTATTAATCTTAAAGTGTTTGTGGTGTCTCCAAAAGTGCACATGCACCCATATTGAGATTTGACATTATGTCTGTATAATAAATAACAGGCACATATCCAACTAGATTAGCATTTGCATGCCTCTAACAAAAATAATATGAGATCATTTATACCTTAGAGATGAAAGAAGAGATGCTTTATTCTATTTTAGTGCTTCTTTAATAGTGAGAAACTATGCATCAATAATATTTTCACAAAAAAAAAAAAATAGTTGGGCCCAATTACACTTAGATATGATAAATTTTAGCTAACAATATCTTAAAGGTAACCTCTTTAAACTTTCCTAACCATCTTTTCTTTGTAAGCATGCCCTTGAGAATTTCACAGAGTTAGACATATGCAACAATACTTTGATCATTGGAATGTTGATTCATAGTTGGTTGAGGATGTTTAAAAACCTATCAAACTACTTCTCTTGTTGCTTTCTTTATCTCTGAAGAAAGGGTTGCTTATGGTTGGTTGGCTTGGAGTCAATAAGTAGTGTGATAATATAACGTTAGTTGGTTATTGTTGAGTCACTTTTGTTAAGTCTCTCTTCCTATAACATCTAACACTTATGTACAAACAAGTGCATTTCCTCCTCCTTTGGATCTTGCTATGTACACTACAACAATATTAGTCTATTATGACAGTCAAAATCTTAACAACAGACACGTCAACTACAACGAAAAATTATTAGTAAATGAGCGATTTGATAGGTAAAAAAAAATAATGCTACAACGACGATGGGGATCATCTTTGTATAGTTATTTTGGCGACTAGCAATAAAATTTATTTTATCAACGTAATATTTAAAATCAATTTTTAAAATTAAAAACTAGTGCTGTAAAATCATTGCCTTTCTACCTTTCCTAGTAGCATAAAAATAAACTCCATCCCTTTCAACGTAATATTTAAATCCAACGTAAAAAAATTCCACATCCGCCCTAGCAGCTTATAATCCAACGTAAATAATACGGAGTAATAATTATATATATATATTCACACACACACAGAGAAACACACACGTCACTCTCTTATCGTCTTCTAGTTTTCCATTTCCGTTGCCCCAAGTATTTCCTTTGTCCAGTTTTTCTATCCACCGCTCATCCATTTTTATTTATTTTTCGCATGCGCAGCCTGCAGTCCATTGTTTTTTTTTTTTCTACCGTTCAATTTTTACGCGACCCAACATTTTAGTTTTTAGTATTATTAATTATTTCAAATGGTGGTGCGGGGAATATGTTGCCGCGACGTATACTTTATAAAATTGAGATACCGGTAGGTTTTAATTGGTTGGCACTAAACTAGTGCTACAAAATTGAGATAATTTTTTTTGTTTTTTGATATGAAGATGTAACTACGGGTTGTACGTTTATAAATCTTCAAAATTATGCCGTTTTATTGTATTTTTTTTTAAGATTGTTATCTCGAACAAAATTTTAAATTAATTAGCAGATAGCGGTATATTTATATAGGTATTCTAATATGTCGTCTAATATATTATCCGTGTCTACTTGCTTGCCGCATTTTCAGCCTAATGTGCGTACCAGAAACATAAGGGAAAAAATAATAATTATTGAACAATAAATATATATCGCTGCGAGCACATGCCAAGCTAATATTCCGGTAACTTCTCTCCCGACGATGTACCCGTCCAACTCTAACACAAAATACATAGCCAACCATCCATCCAACCCCCCGATTCGACACCAACACACAACAAACTACCTTGATTCGAGAAGGTATCACACTTATCATAGATTGGGGAATGGGAATATCGCTACCAACCGGGGAAATAACTTGCAGAAGGTGAAGGGATGGTTCTCAGTGTTTATCGATAACCTAGGGAAAGAGGTTAAGGAGAAGGAGGTGAAGGATCTGTTTGGTGAGGCTGGAGACGTGAAAGACGTGTTCATCAGCCGGAAGGTAAGAAGAACATCACGCCTCCATTTCGGGTTTGTGCGATACGGCGACGAGGAAGATGCATGGGAGGCAGTAAGGAAATTCGACCATGTCCTGCTGCATGGCATAAGGCTGCACGTGAAGATGGCAAGATTTGGGAGGCACGTAGGCAACATGCAAGATGCACAGAAATACAGACCTACGGGAGAGAAGATCAACATTCACACAGGTATAGTTCGAGAAAAAGTTGCTGAGCGGGATGAGCGAACCTATGCTGAGGTTACAGGGGGTGAAGGTTCGTCGGATCCTCATCGGAATGAGAAGTTGAGACGCATAAATATTCAGACGACCGCAAAGGACATGGAATGGCTGAAGAGGAGCATTATCGTGGAATCCATGCAACCATTGCTGCCGGAGCTAGTCACACAACGCCTCATGGGTTCTTGGAGTACCATCTGCAGAGTAAGGAGCCTTGGCAGGTATAAATTCTTACTCACCTTCGAATCTTTAGAAGAAAAAGAAAAAGCTTTGCGGGAGGATAGTATGATGTGGGATTCATTGACGGTTGTTCGAAATTGGGAAGCTGAAGATTACTGCGTGATGAGGAGAACTTGGGTGGAAATTAGGGGTCTTCCGGCGTTGGCTTGGAACCATGAAACCATTAAGAAAATAGCAGAACCATGGGGGAGGTGGATTTGTTGGGAAGAGCTGCATGATTACGGGGACTGTATGGAAGCCACGAGGGTGTTGATTGACACTAAAATTCTGGAGGAAATCAGGGATAAACTCCTAGTGGATTTCGACGGGAAAGAAGTGGTAGTGGTGGCGAAAGAGATAGGCCAAAATTACATCCCATGGCAGCAGAGAAAACTAAACCAAAAGGAACTCCGGCCAGCTGCCTCATCGTCCGGGGAAGCAGGAGGCTCGAGTGGGGGAAGATCGATCGGCACAAGAGAGGAAGCTCAACGGTCCAGTTGCAGAAGAGTGAGGGTGCTGTCAACTAGGCGGGAAGATGAAGAGACAGGCGTGGCCTTTAACGCGAAGTCAGGCGTTGAAGGAATAAGCACGCAACATTGGGGGGAGGGAGAGTTAATTAAAGACATCTGTGGCAGAGAAAGGGCAGGAGTCGAAGAGGCAAAGATTGTTAGGCCTTCGTGGGAAGCTGATTTTTTTCTTGGGGAAGCAGCGGCTGGCTGATGAGTTCATATTTTGACACATTTTATACCCTTATAATCTTAGTTTTTGGTAGTTTATTTAACTAATATAGGGGAATAATTATTGTTTTATGCTTAAGTGGTAAAAATTGCATAAATTTTATTATTTGAGCTAAAATGATATAAATTAAGTAAATTTAGAGTAAAATAATATTTATTAATTTTTATTAATTTTATTTTGCAGGTTTTATTAAAAAAAAAAGATAAGACCTTTGGACCAACGGCCGAAGGCCGAAGGCCCAAAGGCCTGGAGCAAACAAAACGACGCCAAACGGAGCGTTGCAAAGGAAGAAAAGTCAAAGAAGAAAAATAAAAGCCGCACGACGGGTGTGTGAGGGCTGACGTGGCGTGGGAAACAAAAATTATAAAAAGGCAGAGAACGGAGACGTCGAAAAAAAACAAGAGACAGGGCGCGCGGCACGAGAGCCTTCAAGGCTCGAAGCTGAGGAGCGACGCAGGGGTCGAAGTCTTAGGCTCGGAAGTGAGCGGCAGAGCCTTCCGAGGCTCTGTGGAACGAAACGCAGGGACACGCACGCAGAGAGTAGGGTCGGCCGAACAAGCAGGCCTGACGCAGCGGTACAGGCTTCGAGGAAGACGCACGAAAAGAGTGAGGACGGGAGTGTCAGCCGCCAGCCGGAAAAAGAAAAAGAAGAAAGAATTTGGCACAGAAATCAATGCACCGAAGGAAGAAAAATTAGGGGAAGAATTTAATACCCGGTAGAATTTATTTCAGATAAAATTAATTTTTATCTGAATAAATTCTTGATCTTTAATTCAAAATTAATTTCGGTTATTTATTTCTCTTATTTTCAATTTATATTTTAGATATATATTTCTGTGTAATTAATTCTTTAATTATGAGTGGCTGATTATTTATTGTTAGGGAATAATTTGAAACCCTAGATTATGATTTGAATTATAATTTTATTTTCTTTGTTTCGTGAGATTGTTTCTTGACTCTATATTAATTGCTATCGTTTATATATATAGTTCTGTCCAGTATAGTTTATTTGGTGCATGCCTTGTTCTGGTTCCTCATAAGTGACAGTATGTAGGATTATTTGCCTGCTAGGTGGCCATCTAAATATACTAGAATTTATATGTATAAATTGCAGCTAGGTTAGATAACAATTCACCTAATCGTTTTGTGATTCTAACCGAAGTGGTAAAACGTTTCGATACGTGTGGGTCAAGGAAAGGAAATACAACTAGACATGCTTTTTTGTACTAGTATGGGTACTTAGATTGACAGCCTTCCACTTACACTTAATGCATTAAATCTAGTTAAATATAGGAGCCGCTTGTTGCTGCTATACTGCTAGTATTTAATAGGGTTAATATTGGCGCTTTGTCGTATTAATTTAATTAAGGGAAGTAATATAAGGTGTATAGACCTGCTTTTGGTGTGCAACTTGGTCGATCTCTTTCTCACGATTAAAAGATGACTTAGAAATAAATATTATATATCGATCTAATATAGTGGTGGATTTTTATTTCCCTAACATATTTCTCCTATCTGCTAGTTTCCCATTATTTTCCATTATTTTCATTATTAGTTTATTTTATTTTATTTTATTTATTTATTTTATTATTTTATTATTTTTATAAACCCCCATTAGTATTTTTCTTATTTATTTATTTTAGGTTATTTAGTGTTTTTATTTTATTTATAGTTTAGGCTAGTTAGATAGAGGTGAGCCCTCTCAATCCCCGGTTTAGAACGATACCCTTATTTACCAGTGCTACATTTGACAACAAGAGGGTTTAAATTGCATGCCGGCTACGATCGCACCAATTTTTGGTGCCGTTGCCGGGGATTGGTAACTTCACTTTTATTTTGCTAGTATTTTTAGTGTGTTTTTATTTTTAGTGTTTTTGTATTTTTTTCTTTTAGTTTTGTTTTAGATTTTCTTAGAATTTTTGGTGTGTTTTGTTATTAACCTTTTCCTTTGAAGTGTTAGTATTTTCAGGTAGCTATGAGAGGATCCTTGGGTTATGGACAACTTGGCATGAATCTTAATTCAAGAGTAAATGAGGTAAGTTTAAGCAATTTTGATGATAGACTTCACCTATTCTCCACTCTTGTTTTGCAGGCAGCTGAAGCTACTGGAATTATGAATACAAGTGGAATGTGTCATACACAAGGAAATCCATATGCTTACCATGAACAAGCTATGAGAGGAGGAGGATGGACACAATCTGGTGCTCAATCTTTCAATGGTTTTCAAGGACAAAATCCCTATACAAGCACATACTATTCGGAAATGAGGCATCAACCCAACTTTGGATGGGAGATGAATGATCAGTATCAAGTGCCATATCAAGACCCTTACACGCGTGAATATGAAGCTTCAAAATATTATCAATATCCTCAACAAGAATTTTCTCCAGTTTCAGAGCCCTCAAGTTCAGAAAAAATGGATAAGATTCTTGAAGAACTGATGAATGGTTAAAACCAGTTGGCAGAAAGCCAAAATCAACTGATACAAATGAATGATCATTATTCAGTGCCATATCAAGAGCCTTACATATGTGAATATGAAGTGTCAAAATATGATCAATATCCTCAACAAGAATTTTCTCCAGTTTCGGAACCCTCAAGTTCAGAAAAAATGGATAAGCTTCTTGAAGAACTGATAAATGATCAAAACCAGTTGGCAGAAAGCCTAAATCAACTGATGCAAAGTCAGGTTAGACAAAATGAAAGGGTGTCAGTGATAGAGGAGAAAATGGGTGATATGGTCAACCTGATGAATCAATCACAAGCACAAGAAGAGCTCTCTAGTACTTCAATTCCAAATTCAAGTGAGAGTTATGAGGATGATGATGCCATATCCGAATGTAAGGATGAGCTAGTTGAGGAGGTTTCCATGAAAAACATTGAAGAGCAAGATCAAGTGGAAGAAGAGCTTGTTAAAGTAGAAGAAGAATCTCATCAAAATGAGGATCAAGTGAACAAAGAGAAGTATATGGTAGACAAGACTATCACTTTCACCTACCATATACCATCTTTGAACATTTATTCCCCATTTTTGCTTGGAGATAAACATGAGACACAAGGTAAGCCTTTGAACCACTTTGATTTTATATATGCTAACTACACTCCTTGTTTTTCCTCTTTTAGCAGGTTATATGGATCCAAGAGTGAAGAGAGTAATCAAATCACCTTGGATACATTTAATAAGAAGCGTGATGCTCCAAAGGAGAGGTTATGTTGGAAGGATGTGTTTAAAGATTTTGAGATGGGAAAATATTTTCTTCCATTGATAGAGAGATCACGATACATGGACATCGGGCAAAACATTCTCTCTTTACACACCAGCTTAAACTCCATGCTAGGTAAGTTACGTTCTTGCTGGATCAAATCTTTCATTAAATCTAACATTTTGTCTTTTTCTTCCTTGTAGGATAAAGATGATCATCACGAGGAAGGATTTTGTGAAGCAGCTCTCAAGTGGATGTATCCACCTTGAACGAGACAAACCGAGATCATGTCAGGCTGAAGACATAAAAACAAGCACTTCTTGGGAGGCAACCCAATGTCATGAGGGAGTTTTCTATCCTCTAGTTATTTATTTATTTATTTAGTTTTTATCTCCATACTTTAAATTACATATTTCTTTATTTGTTTACACATTGAGGACAATGTGTGATTTAAGTGTGGGGGTGCATGTGTTTTATGTATATAAAAAAAATATTGTTTTTAAAAAAAATTTAATTTGAGTTTTAGAGTGTTTGTCCAAAAAAAAAAATTGTTTCGATTTTTTTAGAGTGTTTAGTTCTTAGAGTTTTATAGTGTTTAGTATTTTTAGAGTCGTAGGAACCCTTAACTAGTTAATGAGGAATATATCTTTGAAATCTAACGAAAAGAGGATCATGAAATCGAGATAAAGCAAGTGGAGATTTTTTGTGTTAATTTTGATATAGGGAACACATATCTATGTGCCTAAATGTGAATGGAGAAAGAACATGTATGATTTTCTAATCACCGACATGGCATGTTAAGATTCGTCACATTCCTCAGTGAGCGTTTGAACCATATGTACCTTCTTTTTCTGAGCAAATTTACACAAAATCATCTATTTTTCTTGGCTTCAAAATTTTCTTTGTAAACCTCATATATGTTTAATTTTTTTGATCAAAGTATTTGCCATAGATCTTGTAATGGACTATAGAGATTACTAGAACTTACTCTTGTACTAGTCGAAGCTTATAGTCAAAACATGCTCTGATTGAGAAAATGATAAAGGCAGCTTATGAATTTTCCATCACATGACCAAATAGCTTAACCTAATTTGTGTATCCATGATATACATCCTATAGAAACCCTTTTGAGCCTATACATGGAACATACATTTTTTTTTCATTACCCACATTAAATAACCTTCGGGCCTTAATATCTCTACCATTTCTTAAAGCTAATGGAAGAAAATCAAATCGTTATGGATATGAAGAGTGGTTGTAAATGTGTGTGTGAAAGAAATATATGTATGTGTGCTAAGGAAGGGGATTGGTTATGTTTGGTGGAGAAAAAAAAAGAAAAAAAAGTAATATAAAAAAAATTGGAAAAAAAAGAGAGAAAAGAAAAAAAAATGTTAGGATATAAGGAAGAGAGGGAGTTATGGAGATTATGTTGAGAAATTTCTATTCATGTTCTATTTTGGTGATATGTATCAATGATCATTGATGTGGAGTTATGCTTATATTTCATCTAATTATTAGATTCCATTAGCTCTTGATCTTTTTAGCACCACACTCCTAAAATAATCCGTACCCTTCTTTACCTTAAACCCCGCTACAACCAATAAGTAAGTCCTATTTGATTCTTGAGATGAGCAGCCTTTGATCTGTTGGAGATTAGTTACAAGAGTTAAGCATATGGTTCGGTCCATTTGGCAAGTATTTGATATCTTTCATGAGGTTTTATCCACAAGAACATGAGCCTTCTTTGTTTATATATGTGAGTCGTTTGTTATCTTTATCATCTTAGCTCACATATATGAGTGTTTCTATACATTTGTAGCCATGAATCTAAGAAAGAAAAAATAGAGGGTATCCATAGTGAGGATGCATCTTGATGTGACTAAGGCGTGGTAGATTCTCATCCATAATATTGATCTGTTCATACCTGTCATGTTTATGTGTGAACCATATGTTTAAATTGATTCTTTAAATCTCCCAATGCTGAATTTTGATTGATTGCTAATCTTGACATTTGAAAGTAAAAGATTTTGAGACAAAAATGGTTAAGGGTATTAGGTGTAGTTTGATTATTTTTTTTTATTTGTGTGTGATTTTGTGGGTATATCATCTGCGAAACCCTCACGAGACCTTACTCGTCCTCGATGGGTGACCTAGGGGTTTAAAGGGTTTGTTACACATGCTAAGTGTAATCGTGAGACCTACAAAAGTGGCTAGTTAATTTTATTTGTTTAAAATAATAACTTGCTTGAGGACAAGCAAGAAGCTAAGTGTGGGGGTGTGATGAGTTCATATTTTGACACATTTTATACCCTTATAATCTTAGTTTTTGGTAGTTTATTTAACTAATATAGGGGAATAATTATTGTTTTATGCTTAAGTGGTAAAAATTGCATAAATTTTATTATTTGAGCTAAAATGATATAAATTAAGTAAATTTAGAGTAAAATAATATTTATTAATTTTTATTAATTTTATTTTGCAGGTTTTATTTAAAAAAAAAAGATAAGACCTTTGGACCAACGGCCGAAGGCCGAAGGCCCAAAGGCCTGGAGCAAACAAAACGACGCCAAACGGAGCGTTGCAAAGGAAGAAAAGTCAAAGAAGAAAAATAAAATCCGCATGACGGGTGTGTGAGGGCTGACGTGGCGTGGGAAACAAAATTTAAAAAAAGGCAGAGAACGGAGACGTCGAAAAAAAACAAGAGACAGGGCGCGCGACACGAGAGCCTTCAAGGCTTGAAGCTGAGGAGCGACGCAGGGGTCGAAGTCTCAGGCTCGGAAGTGAGCGGCAGAGCCTTCCGAGGCTCTGTGGAACGAAACGCAGGGACACGCACGCAGAGAGTAGGGTCGGCCGAACAAGCAGGCCTGACGCAGCGGCACAGGCTTAAAGGAAGACGCACGAAAAGAGTGAGGACGGGAGTGTCAGCCGCCAGCCGGAAAAAGAAAAAGAAGAAAGAATTTGGCACAGAAATCAATGCACCGAAGGAAGAAAAATTAGGGGAAGAATTTAATACCCGGTAGAATTTATTTCAGATAAAATTAATTTTTATCTGAATAAATTCTTGATCTTTAATTCAAAATTAATTCCGGTTATTTATTTCTCTTATTTTCAATTTATATTTTAGATATATATTTCTGTGTAATTAATTCTTTAATTATGAGTGGCTGATTATTTATTGTTAGGGAATAATTTGAAACCCTAGATTATGATTTGAATTATAATTTTATTTTCTTTGTTTCGTGAGATTGTTTCTTGACTCTATATTAATTGCTATCGTTTATATATATAGTTCTGTCCAGTATAGTTTATTTGGTGCATGCCTTGTTCTGGTTCCTCATAAGTGACAGTATGTAGGATTATTTGCCTGCTAGGTGGCCATCTAAATATACTAGAAGTTATATGTATAAATTGCAGCTAGGTTAGATAACAATTCACCTAATCGTTTTGTGATTCTAACCAAAGTGGTAAAACGTTTCGATACGTGTGGGTCAAGGAAAGGAAATACAGCTAGACATGCTTTTTGTACTAGTATGGGTACTTAGATTGACAGCCTTCCACTTACACTTAATGCATTAAATCTAGTTAAATATAGGAGCCGCTTGTTGCTGCTATACTGCTAGTATTTAATAGGGTTAATATTGGCGCTTTGTCGTATTAATTTAATTAAGGGAAGTAATATAAGGTGTATAGACCTGCTTTTGGTGTGCAACTTGGTCGATCTCTTTCTCACGATTAAAAGATGACTTAGAAATAAATATTATATATCGATCTAATCTAGTGGTGGATTTTTATTTCCCTAACATATTTCTCCTATCTGCTAGTTTCCCATTATTTTCCATTATTTTCATTATTAGTTTATTTTATTTTATTTATTTATTTTATTATTTTATTATTTTTATAAACCCCCATTAGTATTTTTCTTATTTATTTATTTTAGGTTATTTAGTGTTTTTATTTTATTTATAGTTTAGGCTAGTTAGATAGAGGTGAGCCCTCTCAATCCCCGGTTTAGAACGATACCCTTATTTACCAGTGCTACATTTGACAACAAGAGGGTTTAAATTGCGTGCCGGATACGGTCGCACCACTGGCGGCGAGGAGGGTGCTGAGGAATCACTGGTTAAGGACTGTGTGGACAGTTCTGGGGAAGTAGCCACCGACAATACCATAATAGTTTGCCTTGGACAAGATTTGGAGGGGGAGAGGAGGCTTATAGCAGATAGAACATGGCAGGATAAGTTGAGGAAGGCCAAACATGCATTTCGGGAGGAGGAGTCTTCGAAGCATAGAGAGTATGGGAAGGAAATATCCCCTCATATTAGCCTAAGCATACCACCGGGTTTTGAAGGAGATGATGGGGCTTTATCAAGGGTAGCATTAGATGAGGAGGAGGCCTTGATGGGTAATATGTTTGAAGAGAGATGGGTGGAAGAGGAAATGGAAGATAGGGAGGAAGCAAGTGCTACTTGGAAAGTTGGGTTGGAGATAGGTATCTCATCTAAAGAAGAAAGAAAATGTCTAGAAAAAATTGAGGGGTTGAGAAGGAGCCAAAGAAAAGCGAAAAAGAAGGTAAGGTAAAGTGAGACGGGAAGGTTGAGGTGTAACGGTATTGGGTTTTTATGATAATTGTAAGTTGGAACGTTAGGGGAATTGGTGCTGTGGGCAAACTATCGTGTATTCAAGTAGTAATTACTAAAGAGAGACCGTGGATCTGTGGTTTAGTCGAAACAAAACATCACGTAGTATCAGATAGTTGGAAGGAGACGGTGTGGAGGAATGGGGGGATTGAATGGAGTGATTCATCAGCTCAAGGAAGGAGTGGGGGATTGATATTGGGCTGGGATTCTCAGCAGTTTAGGGTCCAAAATATCAAGAGGGGTACTAGATGGATTCTCATAGAAGGAGGGTTAGGGCCTGCACAGTTTGATTGTGCGGTGTTACTTGTGTATGGTTACCCGGATCCTAGAAATAGGAAGGATTTATGGCAAGAATTGTGGGTTGCGGGACAAAGTTGTAATAGGCCACTTTTGGTGATGGGGGATTTTAATGAAGTTCGACACCAGAATGAGAGAAAAGGGGGTAGGGTGGATGCTAATTGTAACACCCCCAAAATTCACTACTGAAAAATTTCGTTAATTAAAAGAAATTTAGCGGAAGCGATTTAACAAACCGTGAATTTTGGGAGTATTACCGCCACACTTGGTACCAGACCGGTTCACTCATACCGTTCCAGTACTAAGTGCTAAGGCTAAAGGAGTAAAATAAAATTTCACGAGAACTTAAGAATTTGAATATTAGAGTAGCACAGTAAATACTTTACAAGAGAAAACATTCAACCACGGTGATTACAAAATAACAAATACGTCGAATTTAAATGAGACAAATTAAAACCCTAAAAATTTCCGGACAGTACCTTACGCTCTCCCCAATGGCCCACTTGAATAGCACCTGAATACAACCTGCAAGGGGTACTGCCCATTGAATAGGCAGGGGCCCCATGAAGGGAACCCTTCAGTACTACGGTACTGAGTAACCCTTTAAAAACGCACTTAAAATACAGGCACGCATATTACACATGATACTACTACATTCAGATATGACCATAGGTATAAACATGGTATTCAGATCCAATTATTTGTACATCCAATAACTCAATCATACATTAATAGCGTATACGTAAAATTCACTTCCATATATTCAATAATCCATCAACCAATATCAAATAGGCCATGATCAGTAATCGAGATATTTTTTTTGGGCCTTGAGGCCATTAATCAATCGTCTCAATGACTAGTATTTTTCATAACTCATTCGCATCCAAAATAAAATTTTATTGAGCTCGGGACCCCCACTATTATTTCCGGTGGGCCGGAATATATATAAAATCATCATCCAGGGCACAACGCTCCTGGCCACTATTATAACCGGTGGACCGGGATATATATATAATCATCATCCAGGGCACAACGCTCCTGGCCACTATTATAACCGGTGGACCGGGATATATAAAGAATCATCACCCAGGGCACAACGCTCCTGGCCACTATTATAACCGGTGGAGCGGTACTCATCACATAAATCAACTGGTCCCGGCTCGTTAATCTTTCACTTTAACCATTTGTATTTTCCATTTTTATTCAGCACAACAATTCCATTTTATTTGCCTCGATAGGGAGATCAAGAACCCGGGACACAAAGGTACACCGGTCGCACTGGTGCATAAAAGCAACTCAGTACCCTTCAACTAGTAACCCAGGGACGCAAAGGTACCCTGGTCGTACTGGTGCATAAAGCAACTCAGTACCCTACCGACAAGGACACCTAATCCTTAAGTATGCATACCCCCTAACTAGGTCCGTAGAGCTAGAAATAGTAGATATAGGGCCTGGCTGGGGCACAAAGGCACACCAGCAAATACCAAACAATCGTGGACTAAACCACGTCCTTAGGGTAGCGACCCCTAAGGAGTCACCATTCCCGATCTCGAGGTCTTTCACTTTAAGTATTAGTGTCTTATTCAAGGGTGATCAGAAAGGCACAACAATAAGATAATTATCTTCTTTTAATCGTTCGGATATCATCAGAAATTTCTTATTCAGCTGGTCATCCAACGTAACATAGGAGAATCATTAAGGCCATCCTAAACTCATCTAATTCCGGATTAAAACTCATTCTCGTGATACTTACTAATCATCAGACATTCTTACCTCGTTAATCAACACCATTAGAGTCATGTTACGAATTCCACAATCATAATGATATACTAGATACAACCTACTTATTTACCCCTTTACTTATAAAATCACTACGTCACCCTTTCTTATTTTATAAATTACCATGTTACCCTCCTTGTTACAAAATCACCAAGTTATCCCTTATTCGATTTAGGTTACTAAATTACCTATCATACTTATTAGGACATTAATTCCCCCTTAATAATTATTACACTTAATATACTTTCCATTTAATTGGTTAGATTACCACTTTGCCCCTTTCTCCTTTATTATAATTAATAAATTATCCTTGAGTAGGTCAAATTACCAAATTACCCTTCCTCCTTATCCTAATTACCAAATTAACCCTTTATTTAGTTAATCACCAATTCACCGTCCTTTATTCTCAATTACCAAACTACCCTTCCTCATTATCCAAAATTACCAATTGCCCTTTGGTTGGTGAAATTACCAAATTACCCTTGCATATGATCATAATTACAAATTTGCCCTTCTTCGTTATTAAATTTACCAAATTACCCTTTTGTTATTTAAGTTACCGAATTGCCCTTCTTAATTGTCATAATTATCAAACTACCCTACTCCATTATCCACAATTACGAAAATACCCTCTAGTCGGTTAAATTACCAACTTACCCCTCACATTTATCATATTTACCATTTTCCCCTTCTCTACTATTAAATTATCAAATTACCCTTTTGTTATTTAACTTATTATTTTACCCTTCTCAATAATTATTATTTCCAATTTACTCCTTTCCAATGTTCACTTTTACCCCTTGATTTACACAATTACCGTTTTACCCCTTTACCTTCAAATTTACCATTTTACCCCCTTAACTCCCAAAATTACCATATCGCCCTTTTTCTTATAATATTTCCATTTATCCTTAATTATAAAATTACCATCTTACCTCCTTTAATTTCCAAATTACCATTCCGCCCCTCAATTGTAAAATTACCATTTCATCCTTTAATCATAAAATTACTATTTTGCCCTTTAATTATAAAATTACAATTTTACCCTTTTATTATAACATTACCAAATTGTCCTTTTATTACAATTTACCAAATTGCCATTCTTTTTAACAATATTACCAAATTGCCCCTTTTATTTACAAAAATTACTCTTTCATCCTTTATTCACAAAATTACAATTTTACCCCCTACTTCCAAAATTACTATTTTCTCCTTTTATTAATAAATTCACCATTTTACTCTTTACACACCCTTATTATTAAATTATTATTAATACTACATGAAGTATTAACCTTAAAGTCTCACCCGTGACTCTTATAATTAATGTAATGCTTGTTAGCACATGTATATATATATATTAGGCCATACTCTTGTACAATATATATTAATAAAATCTCCTAATGCTAACAAAGTATTAAACATGTAATAAATACCACCATAGCATATAACCACATGGATAATAATTAACATTTTCCCTAACCACCAAATTATTACCTTAAATATTATCCCCATACATATCATCAATCTATCATGCTTCCTTTCAACAATAACACAATAACCACATATGATATGCTAAGCAACATATATCAAGCATAATACACATTAATAATGCCTAATGTGATAACATGCGTTAATCCATGCATTTAAGCGGGATTTAACGGTTACCTTAATCTCGCAAAATTATCAAACCTTACCAAGCACAATTAGCAATTCAACACCTAAAATAACATCCATCATATACATGTTAGAAATAAAATCCAAGTATAAAACTTTATAAAATTTAATTAGTAAAACACTTAATATAAAACCCCATTATACCTTAAGAAAATTAGCCAAGTATAAAACTTTTTTTTTTTTACATAAAGGGGAGCTCACGCTGCATGAGCAGCGTGAGTGTCATGCATAAATGGGCAGGGAAATGGCTCGAAGAGGGGTGGAGGAAGAAAAATCAGCCATGTTCGGGTTGAGGTCTTTGGGCTAGAAAAGAGGGTGGTTGGGGGAGGTTTGGTGGCAAGGTAAGGATGCAGGAGTGAAGAGGGAGTGTTAGTGGTGGCCAAGGATGGTTTCGCGGCGGCTGAAAGGCGGCGAAGATGGCTGGTGATAAGGGGAAAAATGGGGAGAAAAGAAAGAAGGGGTGGAGAAGGGAGGAAGTGTAGGGCTCAAGGGGGCGGTGTGGGGATGCAGGGCGGTAGGGGGTGGTGGCAGGAGTCGGCGCAGGGGTTGGGTGCGGCGGTCGGAGCGGCGGACGGCGGCGGCGCAGGGAGAAAACAAAAAAAAACAAAGGAAGGAAGGGAGGAGAGAGGAGGGAGCTCGGGGGAAGGAGATGGCTCGAAAATGGGACAATAAACTGGCCGAATGGGAGAAGAAAAGAAGAGGAACGGCAAGGGGGCAGATGGCAGGGCATAGGCGGTAGGGAGGCAGTAGGGTGGCAGGGAGAGGGTGGCGACGGGAAGGAGGGAGTTGCAGAAATGGATAGGGTGCAGGGGTAGCTCGGCTCAAAAGAGGGGAGAAGAGGACAGGGGAGTAGCAGGGGCAGGTGTGGCGGCAGGCGCAGGTGGTCAGGCGGCAGCTGCAGAGGGTCGGCTGTTGTCGCCTGAGAAGAAGGAGAAAGAAGGAAGGGCTGTGGCGGCTGGTGGGGGAAAGGAAAACAGGCAGCCGACCGGTCCAGGGGAAAAAGAAAAGGGGCCGGCCGGGTCGAGTGTGCACGAGAGAGAGGGCTGAGTGTGCTGGGCGGTGCGCGAGGGAGAGAAGGGAGGAAGGAGCGGGCCTGGCCCAACGCGCAAGGAGGGCTGGCCTGGCGAGGCAGCCCGAGGGAAAAGGAAAAAAAGAAAAAGGAAAAGAAGAAAGAGGAAAAAAAAAGGAAAAAGGAGAATGGAAAAATAGGAAGAGTAATTTAATTAAATTTATAAAATCCTAAAATATAATATTCTTGGTAAATTATTTAATTTAACAATTTAATTTATTATAATCTAATATTTTAGTTTAAAAAGGATAAAGTTGGTAAAATATTAGTTTGGAAAATTATTTAAATAAAACAATATGATAAATAGAAAAATATTTATTCTTAATCTATTAAATACTCTTATCCAAATTTACATACTCTAAAATCCATAAAATAATTAAAATAATAATTTTACAAGCTAATTTTATTTCAAATAAAGTCATTTATTAAAATATGGGTTTTCGAAATTTTTAGGGGATTACACTAATAGTGTCAGTCTCTTTAACAATTGGATTGAGGGGTTGGGCCTCATTGATTTACCACCCGCTAACGTGAAGTATTCATGGTTGAGAGCCGATTCTGCCAGCCTCCTTGACCGGTTCCTGATTGATCCATCTTGGTTATCTATTTTTCCAGATTTGTCTAGCACGGCTTTAGAGCGATCGTTATCGGACCATACCCCGATTCGTCTGTCTATCAGGATTGGGGACGACGGGCCGAAGCCGTTTAGGTCCTGGGATATGTGGTTTTCTCATCCTAAGTTCCGAAATTTTGTGACAGAATGTTGGGTCAAGCTTGAAGGGGGATCATGTCAAGATAAGCTGAAGAAAATGAAGGGTTCGTTAAAAGCCTGGAACAGAGATGTATTCGGGGATATTGATACAAAAATAAGATAGCTTGATTCAGAATTGACAAAGTTGGGTGATCCGGATGTGACCGCAGATGGTGATGAAGAGAAGATCGCGAGAAGAGTAGCCCTGGAAAGTCAACTATGGAAATGGCACAAGAGAAGAGAAGCGTATTGGATGCAGATCGCGAAGATTAAAGGGTTCAAGGAACGGGATAGGAACACAAAATTCTTTCATGCAGTGGCTTCTATTAGGAAGAAGAAGGCTAGGATAAGCAGATTAATGGAGAGGGGCACATCGATTACAGATCCTACAAAAATCAAGCAGGTGATCGTGGATTATTTTAAAGGCCTGTATAGTAGTGTGGATTTACCGGATACGAGTATTTCGGAAGAGGGTTTCTGTAAGATTTTAGAAGAGCAGTAGTGATTTGGACAAAATCCCTGGGAGGGAGGAAGTCAAGAAAGCAGTGTGGGATTGTGCACCTCTAAAAGCTCCAGGGTATGACGGGTATCATATGGGCTTCATCCGAAAAATGTGGGGAGTCATCGGGGAACAATTCACGGATTCGGTCTTAGAGTTCTTTCTGACTAGCAGGATGCCAAAAGGGGTAAACACTACTCTACTTACGTTAATCCCTAAAGTCGAAACACCAGAGGAAACCAACCAATTCAGGCCTATCAGCTTGGTTGGATGTATCTATAAGGTTATTGCGAAGATCCTAGCTCACAGATTGAAATAAGTTGTGGGCAGTCTGGTGAGTGACTCTCAGTCAGCATTCATAGAGGGAAGAAGCATCATGGATGGGGTTCTGGTAGCTAATGAGATTGTCCAATGGGTTAAGAAGAAAAGGGGAGCGACTGGGCTTTTGGTAAAACTAGACTTCCAAAAGGCTTATGACAGTATTAGGTGGGACTTTGTGGATAAAATCATGGGCATTATGGGTTTTGGAAGCATCTGGAGAGGTTGGATAAAGGAATGCATCTCAACGGCTAGTATCTCCGTTCTTATTAACGGATCATCGATTGTTCCTTTCAAGATGAAGAGGGGTCTCAGACAGGGGGATCCTATGTCACCGTTCTTGTTTGTCTTGGCTGTGGAGGCGTTCAATCAACTTATTAGAAGAGGCATGAATAAAGGGTTGATCCGTGGGTTGAAAGTGGGTAATGATAATTGTGAGGTCACCCATCTCCAGTTCGCTGATGATACTATGATTTTTTTGCGAGACGTCGCATGAGAATATCAGAAATTGGAGGAGGCTGCTTGACTGCTTTTACTTAGTGTCAGGGTTGAGTGTGAACTACGAAAAATCGAAAATGATAGGGCTTGGGGTGGAATCACATTTTCTGAAGGAGGCAGCAAAGATTATGAATTGTAGGATCAGTAAATTACCAACTTCTTATCTTGGATTACCCTTGGGAGCTAATGCTAGCAACGGTCAGGTGTGGAAACCGGTGGTGGAGAAGATCAGACAAAGGTTAGCAGGATGGAAATCAAAATTTCTTTCAAGAGCAGGGAGGCTGGTTCTAATAAAAAGTGTTTTAAACAGTCTACCGGGGTATTTTATGAGTCTATTTAGGATCCCTAAAGGAGTAGTCAAGGAGATTATTAGGATTCAAAGGCAGTTCTTCTGGAGTGGTTGTGGAAGCAGAAGGAAGCTACCATTGATTAGCTGGAAGGTGGTATAGAGACCAAAGGGTCTAGGGGGTTTGGGCGTCGGGGATCTAACCATGAAAAATAACGCTTTTTTATTTAAATGGTGGTGGAGGTTCTTTACGACGGAGGGAGCATCATGGAAAAGGGTTATCCAATCTATTTACTCGGAGGATAGCTTTGGCACCCTACAGATTCCAGAAAAGAAGAGGGGTTGGTCACCTTGGGTGGACATTGTGAAAGCCGGCGGGACTGATTCCACTCTCAGCTCTGGTTTGAAGCTCATCATTGGAGAGGGTAGTAGAGTCAGCTTTTGGGGTGATAGATGGATGGAGCCTGGTCCGTTAAAATCATTATTCCCGAGACTGTTTATGATATCTGATCAGAAGGGTGCCAATATAGCTGATATGGGTTCGTGGGATGGAGATCGGTGGCACTGGCAGTTTCTGTGGAGGAGGCACTTGTTCGATTAGGAGGAAAGACAAAGGGATCAAATGGAGAATTTGTTCAATCAGATTAAATTACATAGGGGGAGACAGGATGGTGTCAGCTGGGGTTATGATCCAACGGGCATTTTCTCGGTCAAGTCCTATTGTGAAGCTTCCTATCAAAAGGCGCAGGGGGAGAATTTGAATAAAAATGTTTGTAGTTGGGTGTGGTGTGGGTTGGCACCACCGAGAATCGAGTTGATCACATGGTTCGCGATACAACAAAGACTCAATACGAGAGATAGATTGAGCAGACTTTGGATTGGCAATGTTAGTGATACAGGTTGCCCGTTTTGCAAGGATGCTCAAGAATCAGTTGATCATGTTTTTCTCCATTGTAGCGTAACAGGGAAGTTATGGTATGAGATATGTGCGTGGCTTGGAAGGACTTGGGTGATGCCGAGATCTACTGAAAAAACTGCAGAAGTTTGGTTAGGAGGTAAGGAGAAGGGTTTACAGGGGAAATTTGGTCAACAACGTTCTTTGCCATAATAGGGACGATCTGGGAATTCAGAAATAAAGCTATCTTTGATAATGCCCAAATCTGCAGAATTTGGATGGCGCTACTTATAAAACAAAGAATTGGGTTCTGGATCAAGCATAGGAGAGCCAATTTCCCTTATAGAATAGATGAGGTGGTCCATAATGTCCAAGTTTTTCTGTAAGGTTTGGTTTCATTAGGGGTTCTTTTTGCTTCTTTATTGGATGCAATTCCCAATTATCAAAAAAAATATATTATCCGTGTCTCTCTCTCTCTTAATAATTTCACTAGTGTGCTTCCATACTTTAACTTATCAACATCTGAGTAACTATAGTAAGCATACATTACTTTTCTAATTTTAATTCAGCGTCCATTTAAATTTTAAATAAAATTATTAAAATATAGAATACTATAATTTAAATATTTAAATAAATTATCTCATATGATGAAAGTATATATCTTTATCTTCGTTTGATATGGGACTAGTAGGATCGAAAATAAACTGAAATTAATAATGATTTTTGTGAACTATATATACTACAAGTATATAATTTACGTCAGTTGGGATCATCTAAATATAGTGGCGAGTTATAATCTCTTGCTAGTGATCCATGGAGAGTGGTTACAACTGTAATACCCCAAAAATTTAGAACCTAGAATTTAATAAATAACCTTCATTCGGAGTAATTTAATTTTTAAATTTATTTAATTAATTTTTGGGTATATAAAAATGGATATGAATATTTAATAAATTAAAATAAATATTTTGTTATTTTATCATACTTATTTTATTTAAATAATTTTTCAAACCAATATTTTACTAAAACTACACTCTTAAACTAATATCTTAAATTTTAAATAAATTAAATTATCAAATTAATTTATCTATCAAAAATATTAAATACCATTATTCTGCAAATTAGTTTAATTTTAATTTTTCCTTTTTTTCATCTTTGTTATCCGTTTCCTTCCTTTTTTCCTTTTCCTCTTTTTTCCTTTTCTTCTTTTCTTCTCATTTGAGTCGTCCAGCCTGTCTCCCCTGCATTGGGCCTTTCTTCCTCTTCCTCTCCTTCGGGTTCAGCCCATTGTAGCCCCCTTCTCCTTTCTTTCTTTCTTTTTCCCCCTTGGTTGGGCTAGCCCAACTCTCTTCTTTTCTTTTTTTCTCTCTATCCCTTGTGAGCAGGGCCATCCCATCCATTTTCTTCTCCCATGCCCAACTAGCCTGCCCCTTTTTCTTTCTTCCTTCTTCTTCTTCCTTTCTTTTTCTTCTTTGACCGTCGACACACACCCTGCTTGCAACTCCTCCTTGCCACCAACCCCTCACAACCTACCATTTTAGCCCTGCTCTCTCTCTCTCTCTCTCTCTCTCTCTCTCTCTCTCTCTCTCTCTCTCTCTCTCTCTCTCTCTCTCTCCCTCTCCCTCCCTCCCTCCCTCCCTCCCTCCCTCCCTCCCTTTCCTTTCATTTTTGGGCCAAACATAACCCTGCAGCTACAGGTGGCAATCGGGTTAGGTAGGACGGATTTGGGTCGGGTCATTTGACTTCTGCGGGTCAGTTGTGGGTCGGGTCGAATTCGGGTTAAGCAAACTCGGATTCGGGTCATTTTGGGTTAACTTGATTAGTAGGGTTGGGTTGGTTTTGGGTCATTTTCTAGTTCACATGACTAGGTGGCTTTGGCCCGTTCGGGTCATTTTGTGCAATATGATGAGTTGGTCCCGTTGGATCTTAGTTGTTTTGGGTTAACTTGATGGGTCGGGTCATTTTATGTAATTTGACGGGTTAGATTTGAGTAGTTACGGGTTAACTTCATGGGTAGGTTTGGGTTGGATCGAGTTTTGACGGGTTGAGTCAAATTCTAGTCTAGGTAATTATCATTTATTATATTGTAAATATTAGAGACAATCATAAAATTGCTATTACAGATAAATGAATTAAGAATAAGAATATTAGATGCACTTTATTTTCACAAGTAAATAGTAAAGATATTTATAAATTTTAATAATAAAAAACATTGCATGATTGAATCTAAGAAAGATATTTATTATTTATTCTTATTTATTTAATTACTTAAAAAAGATAATTTTACAAAATAAAGGTGATCATAACATGACTATACAATATATAATTATCATTTATTACATTGTAAATGTTAGATACAATCATAAGATTACTAGTACAGATAAATGAAATAAGAATATTATACGTGCTTTATTTTTACAAATAAATAATAAAGATATTTATAAATTTTGACAATATTATATTTGATTACATAAAATATTTATAAATTTTACAAGTAAAAATATTATATATTTATCATTTATTATATTTACTTGATTACTTAAAAAAATATAATTTTATAAAATAAAGGTAATTATAAATATGACTATATAATGTATAATTATCATTTATTACATTGTAAATATTAGAGACAATTATAAGATTACTAGTACATATAAATGCAATAAGAATATTATATGTGATTTAATTTTACAAGTAAATAATAAAGATATTTATAAGTTTTAACAATATTATATTTGATTACTTAAAATATTTATAAATTTTATAAGTAAAAATATTACATATTTATCATATATTATATTTATTTGATTACTTAAAAAAAAGATAATTTTATAAAATACAGATGAGCATAAGCATGACTATACAATGTATAATTATCATTTATTATATTGTAAATATTAGAGAAAATCATAAGATTATCAATACAGATAAGTAAAATAAGAATATTATACATGATTTATTTTTATAAGTAAATAATAAAGATATTTATAAGTTTTAACAATATTATATTTGATTACTTAAAATATTTAAAAATTTTACAAGTAAAACTATTAGATATTTATTATATATTATATTTATTTGAGTACTTAAAATATTTGATTAATTAAGAAAAGATAAATTTATAAAATAAATGTGATTATAAATATGAAAATACAGTGTATAATTATCCTTTATTACATTGTAAATATTAGAGACAATCATAAGATTACTAGTACAGATAAATGAAATAGGAATATTATACGTGCTTTATTTTTACTAGTAAATAATAATGATATTTATAAATTTTGACAATATTATATTTGATTACTTAAAATATTTATAAATTTTACAAGTAAAAATATTATATATTTATCATTTATTATATTTACTTGATTAGTTAAAAAATATAATTTTATAAAATAAAGGTAATCATAAATATGACTATAAAATATATAATTATCATTTATTACATTGTAAATATTAGAGACAATTATAAGATTACTAGTAAATATAAATGCAATAATAATATTATATGTGCTTTAATTTTACAAGTAAATAGTAAATATATTTATTATTTTTAACAATATTATATTTGATTACTTAAAATATTTATAAATTTTATAAGTAAAAATATTACATATTTATCATATATTATATTTATTTGATTACTTAAAAAAGATAATTTTATAAAATATAGATGAGCATAAGCATGACTATACAATGTATAATTATCATTTATTATATTGTAAATATTAGAGAAAATCATAAGATTATCAATACAGATAAATGAAATAAGAATATTATACGTGCTTTATTTTTACAAGTAAATAATAAAGATATTTATAAGTTTTAACAATATTATATTTTGATTACTTAAAATATTTAAAAATTTTACAAGTAAAAATATTAGATATTTATCATATATTATATTTATTTGATTACTTAAAAAAATATAATTTTATAAAATACAGGTGAGCATAAGCATGACTATACAAATGTATAATTATCATTTATTATATTGTAAATGTTAGAGACAATCATAAGATTACCAGTATAGATAAATGAAATAAAAATATTATATGTACTTTATTTTCAAAAGTATATAATAATGATACTTATAAGTTTTATTAATATTATATTTGATTACTTAAAATATTTATAAATTTTACAAGTAAAAATATCAGATATTTATCATATATATATAAATATATTTTAGAATATGTCTAATTTCAATTTTAAACCATCAATTGAGTATAAAATATGTTTTAGAATATGTCTAATTTCAATTTTGAACCATTAATTTAAATATTTGAATAAGATTTGACCAGATTTGAAGTTCGGGCTTAAAAACCCTAATTATATTAAATTGGGTAATTCCTTAATAGTTTTTAATCAATTGCATATACAACATGTTTTAGAATATGTTTAATTTCAATTTTGAACCGTCAATTTAAATATTTGAATAAGATTTGACTGAATTTGCTGTTCGGCCTAAAAAACCCTAATTATGTTAAATTGAGTAATTGCTTAATAGTTTTTAATCAATTAAGTGTACAATATGTTTTAGAATATGTCTAGTTTTAATTTTAAATTATCAATTTAAATATTTGAATAAGATTTGACCGCATTTGCAGTTTGGGTTAAAAAACCTAATTATATTAAATTGGGTAATTCCTTAATAGTTTTTAATCAATTGAGTATGCAATATGTTTTATAATATGTATAATTTCAATTTTGAAATGTTAATTTAAATATTAAATAATATTTGACCGGATTTGCAGTTCAAACTCAAAAACCTTAATTATGTTAAATTGGATAATTTCTTAATATTTTTTTTATTCAATTGAATATATAATATGTTTTAGAATATGTCTAATTTAATTTTAAACCATCATTTTAAATATTTGAATAATATTTGACGGAATTTGTTGTTCGGGCTCAAATCTTAATTATTTAAATTGGGTAATTCCTTAATAGTTTTTAATCAATTGAGTAAACAATATATTTTAGAATATGTCTAATTTCAAATTTGAACCATCACTTTAAATATTTGAATAAGATTTTACTAGATTTGCAATTCAGGTTCAAAAACCTTTATTATGTTAAATTGGGTAATTCCTTAATATTTTTTAATCAATTGAGTATATGATATGTTTTAGAATATATCTAATTTCAATTTTGAATTGTGAATTTAAATATTTGAATAAGATTTGATCGGATTTGCAGTTCAGAATGAAAAACCCTAGTTATATTAAATTAGGCAATTCCTTAATAGTTTTTAATCAGTTTAGTATACAATATGTTTTAGAGTATGTTTAATTTCAATTTTAAACCATCAATTTAAATACTTGAATAAGATTTGACCGGATTTGCACTTTAGGCTCAAAAACCTTAATTATGTTAAATTGGATTATTCCTTAATAATTTTTAATCAATTGAGTATACAATATATTTTAGAATATGTCTAATTTCAATTTCAAACCATCAATTTAAATGTTTGAATAATATTTGATCAAATTTATTGTTCGAGCTCAAAAACCCTAATTATGTTAAATTAGGTAATTCCTTAATAGTTTTTAATCAATTGAGTATATAATATATTATAAAATAGATCGGATTTATAGTATGATGGTGTTAAGAGTTACTAATTTTCAGTTGGTAACAATTGTAATTATAATTTTATTAGGTAACCAGTAATCACTATAATTATATTTTCAGAGTCTGAGTTTGATTTTCTATTTGTTATAAACTTATAATCTTTATACTCTGTGTAAATTAATATAATATTTATTTTTTTAAAAATATGCATCAAAAGTTGGAGCTATGAGATTTTTTTTATTCTAAATGATATTGTATAGAATATCTAGGGTAGAAGTATGAAAAATAAGTACAATTTATAAAACATTGTATTTTTAAAAGTTTTAAATGAATAATAAAATATGTGTAATTTATTATTCATTTAAAAGATAATAAAGTGCCTTTAATATAAAAATTATATCATTTATTAAAAAATAATATGACAATTAACATATATAAGAAATTTAAAAAAAGATAGGGATAAAAATAAATAGTAAATATTATATTTTTAAAAAATAGTTTTTATTTTAAAATAAAAATTGTAAGCTAAAATGTTTTCCTTTTTCATAATCGGATGGAGTAAATTAGATAGGGCTAGGCATAAATACAGGTAAAGAGATTTGGGCCATTAAAATTACTGTAAGAATCTATATATATATAAAAACGGAGTTGTCTAGCAGACAAAATAAAGACAAATTTTCCCGCCTAAATTATATCCATTATTACTGCCGCCATATATTATTGCTAATTATTGTTATTCCTAATTAATAGGATGGAATAATTAATATAACTATTTATTAATATAATGTGACTATTCATCTCCTATGTGCATTAAATGTATATAACTATTTATTTACCGCACATATGTCAAACAATTAATTTTAATAAAGTATTAACTATATATTTTCTAATCAAATATTTTCTTAATTAATTATATGAACATATGCAGAAAACTATTCATTTCCTGTGTATTAATTAAATTGTCAAACTATTTGTCTCTTGCATATTATTATATAAATAATTAATACACTAAAGTGCATATTCATTTGATTCATGTGCATATATTCATTAATACAATGCGACTATTTATCTCCTATGTGCAACACATTAATATGACTATTATTATTAACATAACTATAATAATTATAACTATTAATATAATTAATACTAATATAATTATTTATATAATTTTGATAATTACTATTATCATAATAATGAATATTAATATAATTTATTATTACTATTATGAATATTATCATGATTAATAAAATAATTATTATTAAAAAAACTAATAACAGAATGACAACATTGGTTATTATATAAAAATAGAGTTGTTTGGCAGACAATATATAGACAAATTTTTCCGCCTAAATTATACATGTTATTACTAATCATATATTATCATTGTCATATATTATTACTAATTAATAAGGTCAAATAAATGATGAAATACTCATGCGTATTAATTGATTTGTCAAACTATTCATCTCTTACGCTGCATAACAATAAAATGATATTCATCTCATGCTTATTAATTGAGATATTCATCTATTGCACATATGTCGAACAACACATATTAACCAAGAATTTTCTTAATTAATTATCTAAAAATATGCAGCAAGCTATTCATCTCCTAAATATTAATTAAGTTGTAAAACTATTAAATATATTAACGGAATTATTCATCTACTGCACATATGTCGAACAACACATATTAATCAAGCATTTTCTTAATTAATTACTTGAACATATACAACCAACTATTCATCTACTGCATATTAATTGAATTGTCAAACAAATGAACATATAAATGTAACTATTCATCTCATGCGAACAACAAATTCATATAGTTATTCATTTTCTGTCATTAATACAGTACAACTATTCATCTCTTACATGCAACAAATGCATATAACTATTCATCTACTGCACATATGCCAAACAATACATATTAATCAAGTATTAATTAAGTATATTATTAATTATTTATTTGAACATATACAACCAACTATTCATCTCCTGCATATTAATTAAATTGTTAAACTATTTATCTCTTATATAATAATATATAAATAATTAATACACCACCCGTGCATTGCACGGGAAAATGTAACTAGTTTTAATAAAAACAGACATTACAAACAGAACATAATTCAGCGGTGCAAATTGCCAAGCCCTGCTACAAGGCATTCTCGAAGTTCAGTCAAATCCCGAACTCGATCTAAAACACGAGCCGACGATCCATATGCAGCCCAATACTTAGTTTCCACTTTCCAGGCATATTTAATCAGTAGTACTTACCAACAACATATATATATAATCAATTAATCAGTAAAGAAGACTATTTATAAATTAATAGATGAGATTCCGCAGGCCATTAAAGTTTGAATTAACAACTATTATATCTGTAGGCCATTAAACATCTAGAGTATGTTTGGTTTACGGAAAAAAGTGAGGAAAGGAAAAAAAATTAGATGGAAAATAATTCGTAAGTGTTTGGTTAGCTGAAAAATTAGAAAGAAAGAAAATACAGAGAAAATTATTAATGAAAGTTAAACAGGCCGATTTTCCTCCCGATCAGCGAAGGAAAGAAAGAAAATCTCAGAGAAAAGTTCTGCAACCTCTCTCCCGACTCCCCCGACTCTCGGCTGGCCTCCATCCTGGGCGATCACGCTTTCCTTGCCCGCGACGAGCTCGATCGCTCTCCTCCTCTGCAGCACCGAGAAGTGGTCGGAGTCGATGTACTTGACGGCTTTTATAAGGATTCAACCATCCAGCCGGGGAGATGAAGGTGTAGTGTACATAGTAGGAGCCAGAGGGGAGGGGAGCGGAGCGGAGACGGAATGTAAGAATTATGTAAATTGCCGATCGAATTTCTAAAAGAATTATAATACTTGTCGAGTCCTACACCATCCTTGCCCTGTGAAAATTATAATCAATATTGGGGGGTGGGGGTGGAGGGGAGGCAAGTCCGTCAGGGAGATAAAAGGGAGGGTGCTTCATTTCCTATTTTTGCTTAATTAATACTTACTACTCTGTCAGGTGCGTGGTTTCCTCCTTGGTGTTTGAATCCTTTTGTTCTTTTCCCCACCATCTTCTTGTTTCTTTTCCTTCCTCAGGCCCCAGTCCCCGGAAACGGCTTGATTAATTTTCTCTTCTTGGGCGCACGTCCGGGCCGCACTGAACGTCAGCGAATAGTACATTCCTTTGGTAACTCTGACCCTTTGTTTAATCGACGCCTCGTTCCCTAACCTTACCGCTGCCACGCCGTCGGGCACCACTAGCAGCATATCGCCTTGCTTCTGACCTGATTTTATGTATTTGAGACGAAACCAGAGGTTTCCCATTTCGGTACTGCCTTCGGGTGCAGGACATTTGTTCCTTTCAAGTAAAAGCAGATTTTATGTAGTCCGTACCGTATAAATGTATAGAAACTTGCCCACCGAAAGGAGTATGTTAATATAGAACTAGGTTTTGGATAACGGGTATAATTAAAATTTAATAATTTAATTATATAATTTTAATATTAAATAAATTTTATTTTAAATTTGATGAATTTTATTCAAAATTTAATGGGTTTTATCCGAAATTTAATAGATTTTATTCAATATCAAATGGATTTTAAAAATTGAAATTAGTATTGATTTTATGGAGTTTTTATAAATTTTTTAGAAATTTTACATAATTTTTTATATATCAATATAATATTTTTAATAACATTAAATGTATATTAATATTTAAATAATGCATTAAATTTGAGGATAGATACGGATATAGATATATGTTTTGTTATCGGGTTTGGATTTTTTCATACTTTTTTTTTAAATTATTGTAAGTTATTCATGTAATATTTTAGAATAGTTCTATAAAAAAATTTGAAATAAGTATTGATTTTATGGAGTTTTAATAAATTTTTTAGAAATTTTATGTAATTTTTTATATATCAATATAATATTTTTAATAACATTAAATGTATAATAATATTTAAATAATAACATTTAACTTTTTTTAGAATTTTCTTTCTATATACCAAACACTAAAAATATTTTCCAAGATTTCAATTTTCCACAAAATTTTCTCCAACAACCAAACAAAGGAAAGAAAATAAATTTTTTTCATTTTCTTTCCTTCAATTTTCTTTCCTCTACATTTTCCTTTCTTCATTATTCTCCCTAAACCAAACAGACCCCTATTATATGTGTGGGTTATGAAATGTTTGCATAAACATTTAAAATGCCTGCTTGCTTTAACGTCTATTATATCTGTGGTTCATGAAATGTTTTAATCAAGATCTAGTTCTACATAATAATAACAATTCTTACTTGTCTCTTTCCCTTATGAATGGTTTAATCAACTTCTATTACATAATTATTCTATGCTAGAAGAAACAGGTAGTTGCATATAAGTTCTCGAGTATGTCGTACACAAGTGCACAAGTAAGCGGGCGAGCGGGGCGGATGGATCGGAATAGAGGGCAAGAAAAGGACGTCGTCGTTTGTAAATCATTCACGCCCACAAAGTTCTTGGAAATCTGTTTCTATGGTGAGACACGTCCATTATATGTATTTTAGAAGTGTAAATGATGCAGTAGCATCTATGAATTCTTAATATAATGAAAATTTAGCATACTTGATTATGGAGCCTATTACAATATTTTTCTTTGATAATAATATTAATTATATGACTAACCTTAATAAATATAATTTGAGTAATTATTGTAAGTACGTAACATATTTATAAGGAAACGATTTACGCACTTTAAAATGTTAACATATCTAAGATTTCGTGCGTTATAAGTTATGACAAATCAAATGAGACTATTATGCACAGAAGTCAAACTAACAAGTCAAGGAGATCTAATTATCATATTTTATGTAAATTAAGATTTTTATTAGTTATTTTCATGTATTAATTTGCTACATTTAATATGTTTCTAATTATTTTTAGCTCCATTTGTATATTATATAGGTTATTACTATTTTACTTTACTAGTTAGTATGCTAGTTAGATGTTTTGATGTACTAATTAGTAAAGTGTGGCTACTTATGTAACTACTTGGTTGACACATTGTAACACATTAGTCAATTATTAATTGAAATCTAATCAAGTAAACCACTTGGCCATTTTTTTTCTTTTGTGAATGAATTTTGCTAACTAAAATTGTTTGGAGTAATCTTAGACATAATACTTTGAATGTCTTCTAGGAAAAATATTAAAATTTAAACTTCTTGAGTTCTTTCTTAAATCTTAATTGAAGATTTAAATTAATTTTTAATTTTTTTAAAGATTTATATATTCTTTTCACCTTTATTAATTTAAAATCTTGTTTATCTTTTATCTTCAAATCTTTTAATTATATGACGAGAGATTCAAGAGAAAATATGTCTTTACATCCAGGCGTTGGACCAGCTAACTTCCTTCCCCGTACCTTTTATTTATGGGTGTTGTTTTTTGTCCTACTGTATACGGGTGTATTCATTTTAAGAATTCGCTTTTCAAGCGTTTTGTCCTTTCTGCTTACGTAATCGTGTGGTGGCCGGGGGATTTTAAGACTTTAAAGGCTGGTTTGAGAAAGTTAGTGGAAAAGAAAAATATAGAAAAAAAAAATTTGAAGAAAAGAAAATGAAAGAAATTAATTTTTTTTATTTGTTTGGTTATTGGAGAAAATTTTATAGAAAATTAAATTTTTAGAAAATATTTGTAGTGTTTGGCGTATAGAAAGACAATTATGAGAAAACTTAAATTTTTTTTTATATTTAATAAAAATTAAAATATTACATTAATATATACAAATTTTCTTAAAGTTTATAATAAAATTATAAAAATTATATAAACTCAATAATAACTCCAAATTTTTCATAAAAATTATAAAATATTACATATATATAACTAAGCATAATTTAAAAAAAATATTTGTAAAATATTAATAACATTCAAGAATTCCTATTAATAAGAGATAGAGTAAAAAAAATAAAAAATAAAAAGCATTCTACTTTATTTACTAAAGTAAGAATTTAAAAACTAAAACTTATACAAACCAATAAAGCTTCTAAACATCAATATGTCAAGATTGGCACACATAATTTTTTTTATAAATATCTAAAAAGGGATTATATTAAAAATATAATTTCAACTAAATTAAATTTTGCCTCAAATAATAAATAAAGTAAGTAAAAATTATACACACAGAGAGACATTTAAATTTATTTATATACAATTATATACAAAATAAAAAATTATAAAAAATGTACACATATTTTTTAAATTGGATATTATTTGTATTTATCGGATCAGATATTTGTTTTGTTTAATTTTTCGTTAACTGGATTGTACATTTGATTTGAAAAAAAATTGGATCGGTTATTTGCTTTTTCTGATTGGATCGCTTCGGATATAGGGATGTAAACGGGGCGGGTTCGGGTCGGGTATTACCATACCCGTATCCGTACCCGATAAGAAAATCCGTATCCGAATCCGTACCCGTATCCGAACGGATATCCGTTGACATATCCGTATCCGTATCCGTTGGATATCCATTACCCGACGGATTATCCGTTTACCCGTTAATGAATATTGTCCAACGGATAAATCCATTACCCGACGGATAAACCCATTTATAGTTAAGCCAAAAGACAATTTTAACCTTAATTTATACTATATTTATTTTAAAATTAAGGGTAAAAGGGTAATTATATATCGGGTAAACGGGTACGGATATGGATACGGGTATGGTTACGGGTACGGGTATGGATATCCCATACCCGTATCCGTACCCGAACCCGACGGATATTTTTTTCTATCCTCCATATCCGTATCCATATCCGTTTATCCATATCCGTTTAAGTATCCGTCGGATAAAATCCGTCGGGTTTCGGGTAATACCCGCCCCGTTTACATCCCTATTCGGATATCGGATCAAATAAGCAGATATCGAATAATAAAAACAACTTTATTAAATATATATCAATTTTTATATCCGTATCAATTTGTCTCGATTTATCTAATATAAAATTTTATTTTGATTTTTTATTTATATAACATCTAATATACTTTTTAAAGTTAAAAGTAAAAATATAATTAAATTTAAAAAATTTAAATATACAGTTTTAATATTAAATAATTTGTATTTTGAATTGAATGTGTTTTATTTGAAATTTGATAGATTTTATTAGGTAAATATATAAATAAATATAGAAAATGGAAGAAAAAAATATGCATCAAATTTGGATACAAAAATATGCTAGATTGCTATATAATCATTGTAAAGTAAATAAAAGCAATGATAAAGTTAAATTTGATAAAAGATATATGTATGTATTGTATATTTGTGTGTGTGTGTGTGTGTGTGTGTGTATGAAATGCGACAGAATCATTATAAAGTAAGTGAAATTAGTGATAAAATTAAATTTGATAAAAGATATATAGACTGCGACATAATCATTGTAGAGTAAGTAAAATCAACGACAAAGTCGAATTTGACAAAAGATATATATATATGTATTTATATGTATATATAAATTTGACAAAGTCAAGTTTGGGTTAGGTCAATTTGTGTCATGTTAAAATCGAGTTGGTATGCAATCAAGTAAGGTTCAGGTTCAATTTGGGTAACAGTGATTCAGGTTGAGTTTGTATTAGGTCGGGTCATTTTTGGTCGGGAGAATATTGGATAGGATTGGAGTCTAACCCACCAGGCTTCTTCAAATTCATGTTCGATTCGAATCTACAAACTTCGAGTTGGATCTAATTTAGATTGAGTAAATTTGAGTCTATAGACTCTAGGTTAAATTGAGTTGGACCAAGTTAATTTAATTTAAAATTTGCATTGACAATGATTATTATCAATTTAATATAATTAATGAATTAAAATTTGAGATTTATTATTATTGTTATGATTATTATAGTAATTTTATTATAATATATGTAATAATATAATAAATTATTATCATAAAATATGTAATAATAATAATAAATCATTATCATTATTAGTATTATTATTACAACTATTGTTATAAATACAATTATAAAATAAATAATTTATAAGTATATAATAATATAATTTTTTATGATTTAATTTGATTGATGCTAATATGATACTAAAATAAAGTGAGGAGAATAGAGGCTTACTAATTTTGTTTAATTTGTTGTTATATGGGTTGCATATTTTTCTTACATAAAATTTTATTAATAATATAATTTATTGATATTTATGTATTAATTTATATGAGATAAGATGTTACATTTGTATATTAAATTTGACTTTAGTTTGGATCAAAATTGAAATTATATTTAGGTATGAGTACAGTGTGAGTCGAGTCATTTCAAGTTGTTTAAGTTCGAATCGATTTATTATTGAATTTTTGTCTGGGTATGGATTAGGTTTGGATAAGATTCCTTTTAGTTTGGGTTATTTTAATTTAAGTTATTTCGGATATGAATTACTATCAGTTAGCTAAATTTAGATTGGATTCAAATTGATTTAAGTTATTTTAAATTTTTGGATTGAGATTAAATTTAATTTTTTAGATCCAAATTAAATTTTATATCGAATTATTTGGATAAGATCAGACCAACTTTACTAAGTTTATAATTAGATCAGCCACAACCCACAACCCACAGGTAAGATTTTAGTTAATTTTCAGTTAGTTAAATTGTTAGTTAAATACTTAAATTGTTAGTTATTAATTTGTAAAATTAGAATTTAGTTAATTTATTTATATTTATCTTACTAATTGATTATATTTTTTAGTTTATAGAAATCCCAATTTATCTTATTAATGTAGAAATCCTAATTAATTTGGTAGAAATCAGAATTAGTTTGTAGAAATTAAAATGTAGAAATCAAATTTTTATCTTTATAGATTGAATTGTTTAATTTATTAGTTAGTTTTTTAATTAGTTTGTTATAAAATTATATTATCAATTAAGTTTTAGGAAATTCCTTAGTTAATTCATTAAATTGTTTAATGTCTTAATTTAGGATGCAATGATACTTTTTAAGCTAGCCTAAAAATAGTTACTACAAATCTAATTCTATTAATCAAGTTGTGTTACCAATTTTCGAAAATTTTGAGCGAATTTATTTAAACACCTAAAAATATTATTTTATTTTTATATTTATTTTAGTATACTATTTACTGAACGAATATACTAGGGACACCATGGATTCAAAACTCTGGCTCCGCCACTGGGTGCAGGGAAGATGTCATGGTGCCATAAAAACCAACCTGTCACCATTTGGTCGGTACGTTTCGACTAATTGTTTGTGCCCCTCCCTTCTCGGCTCTATTCTATAAACATCCTCTTTCGTATTGGTCTGGCATGGACCATTAATTTCGTACTCACCGTCAGTCGTGTACGAATCTAACCACGTAGGGTACTTTCACTCCCTTCTCTCTCCATTGTTTGTTTGCTTGCTTGCTTCCAAGCCTTCTTCTCATTTCCCACTTCCGCCGCCTCTCCTAGTTAGCTTTAGGTTTAACCGTCAACCATAATATTAAGTTGGCTTTGTGTTAGCTTTTGAATAATTTAGCTTAACCGATTAAGTTTGAAATAAGTTATTATTAGGAGGCTATGGTTGTCGCCTATGATTAGACTTTTACAGCTAGTTAATGGCTTTGACCTTGAGTAGCCAACGACCTAATGACTTGTGTTAGATGTAAGTCGTTTGGGTATCTTTATTGTCTAAGTTGTGTATTAGTGTTATCACTTAAAATATTTAGGGTTTGGGTATTATAGTATTAGAAGTTGTGTGATAGATATTATCACTTCAAACATCACTGGATTAGGTATCATAGTATTCTAAGTTGTTCATTAAATGTTATCACTTACAACATCAAGCGATTTGTTACCATAGTATTCTAAGATATATGATAGATTTGTTACCATAGTATTATTTTTTTCCTATGTTGGTTCATATGATTTGATATTATCAGTTATGCATTATAAAGTGTTAGTAATTACCAATATGTACTATCTTTGTTATATGGTTTATTAGTTGGTGGATATATGGTAATTTGATAGGGTTGGTGGTGGTGATTGCTATAGCATGTCTTATTCTTATGTTATTCATGATGGGAGGTTTTACACAAATAAAAATTTAAGGCAAGTCTTTATTGAGCTGAATTGAATCAGTTTACAAGCAAACTTCGCTCATTAATAACCCTATGTGTGCACATGGTAATTAATAGTTAATAAGGTATAAATATATTTTTTTAGTATTTTAGTGATTTTTATGTTAATATTCACATGAAATAATTAATTTATACCGATTCAAGTGTGGTGTGACTCCATACCTCATTACACCTTGATTATATACATTATATATACTTATATCTCAAATAGAAATCCAAACAACTTTATGCCTTCATTAGAGAAGAGTGTATAGGTTTATGTCTTATTTATTAGTTTTATCAATAAAAAAAGAGTTAGAAGGTACCTACTAAACACAATTTTACACTATAAATATTTTTTTTACTTTCTCTAATTATGGCATTGTTCATTAAATTATTTAAATAGTATAAATAATATAACTAATAATTGAACCCACTTAAATAGTACCAAATAGATATTTTTATACAAATTGTTATAAGCCATTCAAAAATATGCTTTATCACATTCAATCAACTCAAGGCTTTATCACATTCAAAATTCATATTTGCACATTCTTACTAATAATATACAAAGTGTCACATTTCTTTACTAATAGGCATGGTATCACAACAATCACACTAGAACACATCATTTTCATCCCATTCACTATATATGAGGATAAGAATGATTTACCTCAACTCTAGAAAAATCAAAAAACAAATAGAAAAAAGGGTCTTCCTTCGATTAGGAGGTATAAACTTTCCAACAACTTGAGTGTTCTAAGAAGCAGATCAAAACTCATAACTTTCTTAAAAACAAACTCAAATATAGGTTCAAATCATTTTGAAAATCAGAAAAACCAACTAACCAAGTGAAAAACACAAATCATCAACCTTTCCTAATCTTTCATAATGATTTGTAGTACAGGACATTCTTATTTATTTCTCTTGGTTTTTGATCTTTAGTGTGAGATGACTTTATGGATTTGGTTTGCCATTATAATTAATTAATCATCAACATAGATAAGATATTAAGATAACAAATCCATTATTCTATGATTAGTTACATAATTTATTTTTCTACATTATAAGTTAATATATATCTTGTATTTTTGTTTAAATCTATAGAGATGTATGGGTTATTAATATCTACTATTTTTAGTAAACAAACGAAATATATTGAAAAAGAGGTTGATAGTGTTATGTAAAGTGATCCAACTTGAGAAAGTGGAGCACAAACATCTCAAGATGAGAATATTGAAGCTAATATGGAGGTGTCAAATCAGAATTCTGATGATGAAAACACTAAAAATATGGATGTGGATAGTGCCAAAAAAAGAAAAAAAAGATCAATTTTATAGGATCATTTTGAAAGAAAATAAATTAGAGAGAAATGGAAAGAAATTTGTAACTATTATAAGAAGAATTTGAGAGGAGAGAGTAAGAATGACACTAAGCATCTACATGATTACTTGAAGACATATGTACATAAAAAGCAAGCAATCATGACACAATGTCTTTTAAATCTAACAAAGTCCATTGATGGGTCATCAAAACTTAGTATATACCAGTTTAACCAAGAGCATACAAGGGAGGAGCTTGGTAAAATGATTGTGTTGCATGATTACCCATTGTCTATGGTTACGCATGTAAGGTTTGGAAGCTTCCTTCATGTTTTACAACCATTATTTAAAGTGGTTTCTCGAAACACAATCAAAAGTGATATCCTAAAAATGTTTGATGTTGAGAAAGAGAAAACTATGAAGTTGTTGGAGTCAAATGAAAGCCGCATAGCATTGAAAAGCGATATGTGGACTTCAAGTAATCAGATAAGAGAATTCATGGCTATCACAACACACTTTATTGATGATTCATAGAAACTTCAAAGTCGGCTTGTTAGGTAAACTCTATGTGTTTTATAAGAAAAACCTATACACATAAACTAAATTAATTACTAAACTATGTTCTTTTTTATTAGATTTGTGTACGTGCCATGCCTGCATATGGCTGAGGTACTTGCAAATTGTCTTGTTGGTTGCTTATTTGATTGGAATCTTGATAGTAAGCGTTCTGATTTGACAATCGATAATTGCACCTCCAATGACGCTATGGTTGATATCATTTTGGAAAAGCTTCATCTGAGTTCACTTATCTTAGAAGGAATGTTATTTCACATGCGTTGTTCTACACACATATTGAATCTAGTTATGAAGGATGGATTAGAGTTAATTACAAAAACTATTGAAAATGTCCGTTACAGTGTTGCATTTTGGACAACAACTCCGAAAAGAGATGAAAAATTTGTTGAAATAGTTAAGCATATGAAAATTCAATGCACTAAGAAACTAAAACTTGATTGTAAGACTCGGTGGAACTCTACATATTTAGTGCTCAACACTATAATTCAATATAAATATGTGTTTTATCGTTTGAAGTAGCGTGAGCATTTATATAAGAGAGTTCCCACTGAAGAAGATTGGCAAAATGTGAGTGATATTGCTTCTAAATTGGATATTTTTTTATTATGAAATGGAGTTGTTTCTAGGGACTAAGTATGCCACTATGAATTTATTCTTCCCCACTATATATGATATTAAGTTTGACAATTGATGAATGGATCAATTCAAATGAGATTAGGGTGAGAAGTATGGCAAGTAATATGAAAGAGAAATTTGAGAAGTATTGGGATAAGATAAATTACTTGTTTGCTATTAGAAGTATTTTGGATCCTAGGTATAAGTTAAAGACCATTCAATTGTATTACCCTCTTGTATATAGTGATGCATCTTTGGAGAATATTGATGATGTGAAAAAAGCGGCGGGTGACCTGATTGAAGAATATAAGAAGAAATCTCAGTAATATCATGTTTTCTATCAAGGGTCACAATCTTGTTCTTCCTTGAAGCCTCCAATCCCTAAGGGTTGTTGACTGGAAAGATTCATGGATTCCAATTCTACCATTAAAATTATAATGTCGGAGTTAGATAGGTACTTGGAGGATTCTCTTACACCAAGGACTGATGCAAATTTTGATATCTTATATTGGTGGAAGATGGATGGTTACAAGTATCCCAATTTGTAAAATATTTCTAAGGATGTGTTGGCCATTCCTATGACGAGTGTTGCTTCTGAATCAACATTTAGCACTAGTGGGAGGGTTATAAGTGCTTGTCGAAGTAGGCTTCATCCTAACACCATAGACGCTTTGATGTGTACTCGAGATTGGTTATGGAGTGAAATTAAAGGTATTATCCTATATTTTTAGTTATTTCTGTAAGTTTTATTTATTATAAATATTATTATTTTCTTATTTTTCTATCTATTTTTTCTTTTAAACTCTACAGCTACTTCAGAGTATCAAAATTTTGATGATGATGTTGATGTTGATATAGAAGTAATTGATTTATTTCTTGGCCTTGTTATATCTAAAAATATATGGGTTGTTTCATGTAAATCATATAATATATATAGATATAGATATGTACATGCATACACACACACACACACACACACACACACACACACACACACACACACACACACATGTATACACCAATACATGTATGTATATATATATAGTATAAGCGAAGCACGTATAACACAAAAAAGAAATCTGATTTTGGTCAGTCTTAATCATAGTTCAAATTTAAGTCGGTTCGATATACGATTTGATCTTATTTCAATTTTATTCATTATCCGCCCTTTCAAGTGGTTTTTCTCTCTACCTATTACCAAGAGAGTTCTGGCTCGAATGAAAGTCATTCTCTTTTTTATTGGAGAAGCCCTCTTTTGTTTGGTTATACCTGGAACTTTCGCGAACCTAGGGTATTTGTTCACACACACACACACATGATGCCAACCTCCACTACAAATTGTAGGCAACAAAGGTGTGTACTGATAAGAGCAACACTTCGGGGAGTGATCTGATGTGATTTATGGATTTCTAAATCCTAAATTAGAATGTAAGTCTACTAAATTATAAACTAATTATATTACTAAAAATGTACAACACTAGATATTTTTTTATGCCTTTAAATATTGTGAGCATAGCCTACTGTTTACACCAGAGGTAATGATTGTTAAATACAAACATGTGGAATTGCGTACATAGTGTAGATTAATTGTAATAGAATAATGAAGATGTCTATCGTCTCAACCTAATTTATTTTTGGCATTACTCTAAGTGTTGTCATTTATCACGCAGAACATGTATGTTTATTTATTTATAGTTTGTGAGTTATCCGTTGTAATTTCTACAGATACATTATGGTTTTATTGTTTTAGCCTAGAATAATCTATGGATTGTATAAGCTAAAGTTATTATGTTAGTTTTTATTTTTATCTGTTAATCAGGTTGATTAATTTATGTTTTAGAATTAGGATTGTGTTCCTCAGCATAGGAATTACAAATTACCATTACAGAGATTTTTTTTCCAGTTATGTTTTCCTCAGCTTACAAGACGCAAGGATCAGAGATCGGGGATAGGTAACGAGTATCGAGGATTGGGGCAGTTATCGGGGATCAAGGATCAGGGAACAGGTAACGGGTATCAGGGATTTGGGCGGTTATATAGGGGATCGGGGATTGGGGATCTGGGTGGGTATGGGGATTCCATCCCCACAGGGATTGGTTCGGGTTCGGGGATATTTTTCCTTATCAGGTTCGGTGATGGGGATGGGGTCCCCGTCCCCGACCCGCCCCGTTGCCATCCCTAAAGATACACGTACAACTTTATTCCTCTTTCCCGGCCGGTTATTATTGCTTGAATCCGTTTCGTGGAGAACATTACTCCTATATAAATGCAGATTATATTATAGGATATGTGTATTACAGAACTCCCCTTACTGTCTAAAAGGATTTCAGGTTTATTTCCACTAGAATTATTGCACTTCAATGAGCTACTCTACTGACAACTTATAGAGATAAAAACTAAAACAGATTAAGATGTAGAGAACAGTAATATATAGAGAAAGAAGGAGGGAAGAGTTGCAACGATGCTCTATATTTATACTAGGAGCAATCTATCAGTCATTAAATTGTAATTAATTATATGCTTAATGTTGGCTAATCGGACTGTTGGGGTGAAGACGTTGAAGATTAATGTCTGGAGGGCCATTTCAACTTACTTTTTGCTTATTTGATTCTAATAATAATAATGATAATAATAATAGTAAGCTCTTTTATTAATTTTAAAATTATTTGGATGATAAACTTTTTTAAGCTTAAATCCTTATATTTTTTATAAGTTTATTGAGAGTATTTTACAAAACAAGACTTTTTCATGCTGGAGGCAAGTTGAGATATGTTTAAATAATGCATATAGTTTGGCCGCTCCTACTCTTATCGCTGGAGGAAAGTATTTTAACTCATTCAACTCTGCTTAGTCTCTTACCAGTAAGGTAAGTGGAGATCTAATGTTCCGACTACTCGGGAATCAAGCCGACGAGAACAACACAGGGGAATACATACATAGGGACTCGATTGATCCCAAGACCTTAAGCCTGGCAGAAGAGACCACAACCACAGGTCCATCGACCCAATAACAACTTGGACTTGTGTTTAGGATATCAATTACTAAGAAATAAAAAGACCTGACCCCAGTCACTTGTTGCTCATTCCCACCACTGCTTGAATAGGATAAAGTTTAGCGATGGATATGTATCATTGATGAAGATGAAATCGTCTGTCGTTGCTTTAGAAATGTGGATACTTCAACAGGAACCTCCTCGTTAACCCAACTGAGATTGATGTTCCAACAAACTTTCCTGGTGGAGGATTGTAGACATTTGAGATGATAACACTATTTATATACTATTTCTCCATTTTCATAGAACTGTTCAACATTGATGCACTTCTTTCTGCAACAAAATCTCCTCTGAGATGACAAAAGAATATGGATCTTGAAATGTTTGCAACCGAAAAGACCACAAACCACATAAGAATATTAAGAATTCATTAATAATAATAATAGTAATTATTACTCTTATAATTAAGTACCAACTAGATTATAAAAATCTGGCGAAGAAAACCAGGCTCTAGAAGTATAAACCTTGTAATTCTCAAGGGCAGCTCTTGTCTATTCACATAATTAAGACGATAAACAGGAATGTAAAGATCAGCACCAGTAATCATTTCTATCTTCCTTAAGGTAAAGGAAGCTTGTTTTCCAAAGAACTTGCATCGACCAGTCAACATGTTTATATAGTATCAGCAACAACTGGCATGACATCAAGCACTGAGCAAAATCTCCCCAATCTCCATCTGCAAAGATGAGAAATGCGGCAAGGCAAAAATATCGATAATATAATAAGACAAGCGACTTTCTTGTAAAGCAAGTACGTACATGATTGTTAGATATGGGATTGTTTCCATCGAATCTGCATCGGGTTAAAAGTAGGATCCATTTTGGACATAAATAGGCTATTTTTCTTTTGTGAATGTTATGTAGAAGAATGCCATAAATTACCTATTGTGGCCTTGACTTTTGTGCTCATCGTAGACCCTACATGAACAGACGGATGATGAAGATATATATTCAACTGGTTAGGCTTCTCTTATCTAGATTAAGACATAAATAACTCTATAGGAGCTATCCTACTTAATTATCATATGCAACTTGCAATGCAAGATGTTATCTATCACATACTGCATCTATAACATGACTTAATAGAAACATCAAAATCAATAATGCCGGTATGAAAATCCCATCCACCGAAAGGTGGTGGCAGTGATAGAAATGATGATCAAGTGGTGGGTGGAAAGTGAGACATCATCGAGATCAAAAGTAGTAGGGTCGATCGTGGACTAGAGGTTTAGTGAATAAAGAGGAACAAATGACTAATTCCATTGATAAACAATCATAGACAAATAGGCCTAGCTAATAAGTTGTTCCAAGCTCAATGGTAGGGTGAAAGAAATGCACATCTGTCTATTTTGGTGGGGTTTGAAATGTAAAGACACAATGTTGATACAATGGGGAAGAACCATAAGCTCGTCGAAGAAAGATGCCATGGCCATCGAACATCAGGAAAGGAATGTGCCAATTGTATCATAATATAACCATGATATAGAAAATTTGGAAAGCAAAAAAGGCTTGAGTTTATAATTGCACCTTAGATAATCACCATCAAGGCCCGATAAAATAATAGCTTCTACCATCATGATCAGCATACTTGCAGCAGAACTCTTTGAGGTTGTCAAAGAGCCTTATCAATCCAAATTACATCCATCTGCCTACCTCAACATCTTAAAAAATGTGTATTATAGCATGAGAGGCCATTAAAAAAAGATACATTTAAGTTCCTTTATATTTTTATTGTTCCAAAAAGGTTTATCATATTTTTTTTTTATATTACTTAGGCTAATTTTTAAGTATATTTTTTCTATTATATCTTCTTCTCCTTTTTTTTTACCTTAACTAACTTAGTCCACAAATTATTATTTTTTTATAAAAAAAAGTACTAATTCTAATTTTGAATGAAATCATGTTAATATTAAATATAATTAAAAAGTTATATTTAATGATGGACCTAATTGATAAAAGGAAAAAAAATAATTAATCTAATTAAATTAGTCCACAAGTTGTCCTCTACCTATGTCTCGGTGTTTGAAATAAGTTGCACTTTGGCGCAAGGCCGGTGGCACATGCCTAGGTGAATTTAGGTGCCATAATTACCCATTTTTTAACTCTCCTTGTATACCTAATTTACTAAACACACATATATATACCTCCAAAATAATTCTCCATTCCAATTTTATCCTTCTCATTTCCCTTCATCTCCTATCTCTCTATCATATTTTCTCTCTCTTTTCTCTTCTCCTTCATCTCAACTGTTTATATAATCACTCAATTCTTTTCAAATGTTCCATCAATTAAAGAAATCAGATTTTAATCAACATTCAAATGCATTCTACATCTAAAGGTATGTAAGATTTTGTAATACCCCAAAATTTCAAAATCTAAAATTTAATATTTAACCGTTTATTTGGAATAATTTAATCTTAAATTATTAATTTAATTATTTTGCGGACCTTGATTTACAAAAAAAAATATGTATGATTATTTAATAAATTAACATTAATATTTTATCATACTATTTTTATTTAAATAAATTCCCGAACCCTTAATTTTACCAAAATTATTTTCTTAAGTTAATAATTTAAATTTTGAATAAATTAATTTAATAATTTTTTCATTAGCCTAATTTCTAATCCTAACTCTAGAAATAATTTTATTTTTCTTTTCCCCTTTTTCCTTTTTCTTTTTCCTTTTTATTCTTCCTTTTTCCTTCCCTTTTCCTTTTTCCTTTTCTTTCTTTCATTTCTTCTTCTCCTTTAGGCTAGCCCGCCCCCTTCCTCTATTTCTTCCTCCTTCCTTGCCAAGTCAACCCAGCAAACACCCCTTCATCTTCCTTCTTTTTTTTCTTTCATTCTTTTCTTCTCCTTTGGGCCAGCCCACCTCCATTCTCTTCCTCCTTTTTTCTACTCCTTGCGCGGGCTAGCCTATATTCCCGTCCCCCTTCATTTCCACCACGTAGCCCAATTTCCCTTTCCTTTCTTTCGTGTCTGCCTCTTCCCCTGCCAAACACTCCTCCCTCGTACGCCTTCTTCCTCATGCACCTCTGCCCAACCTACAAGCTTGCACCACCGCCCCCTCTACCTGTCCCTTTATTTTCCATTTTAGGCCCAACAAAACCCTAGTCTCCTTTTTCCACACGCCTTCCCTACCATTTTGCCCTACCTCGATGATAGCTATAACGTCACTCTACACCTGCCTAACCCTACAAGCCGAGCACCTCCTCTCCCTCTCTTCCTTTCTTCTTCTTCTTCTTCTTCCATGCCTCACTTCTACCTCGTGCTCAACTCTTCTCCATGATCCTGTCTTCTCTTTTTCTTCTTTCTTCTCCTACCCCTGTTTTCTCATACGAAACTCCAAGTAGCCACCTCCACCATCTCCACTACCAACTCAACCTCCACGTTGCCAGCTACTCTTCCCTACACCGCCCAAAGCAACCACTACACGCCCCTTACAACCAACTCCCCTCCCTTTCCTCTCTTCCTCTCCTTGACCACCTCCTTGCATCGCCACCTTGTGATGTCAGTATCCCCTCATCCACCGCTACCGAAGCCTTTCTTCAGCCATCAAACACCACCCCCAACACCTTTCTACCTCACCTTGCCCGACTCTCCCTGTAGCTCCTCTTCTTCTTTTCCTTTCTTCCTCTTCTCCCTCCCTTCTATACACCCTTTTTCAACAGCCACCGCCGTCGGCTCCACTATCCCTGAGCCACCACACTTCGACCCCCATCCACCACCTACACCTTGCCTCACTCCTACACCCAACTGCCAGCCCAATGCCCCTCCATCACCTCCTCAACCCACATTACCCGAGACCCTCCCCCTTTTGTCCACTTTTCCCTTTCACCCTATCTCATGCATGAATGCTCATGTTGCTCATGCATAGTGAGTCATGCTACATAAATTTTAAGGGTTTGTTAAATTGTGATGATAAAAATGATGATGGGATTTTGTGGCATTAAAAATGCATGTCCCATCATAAAAAATGGTATTTTATGTTCTAAGGGTATTTTAGTAATTTTACATATTCAAGGGGATTGACTTAAATAAATGTGCATGGTAGGTGATAATGGGTGCTAAGAATAATAAAAAGGCTTTTGTGGTGTTAAATAGCGCATGTTGGACATGGATATTAATACTTTATGTGCTAGGGATATTTTAGTAATTTTGCGCTTAAAATGGAGGTTTCTTGAATAAATATGCATGATAGGTAATAATTGGTGCTAAAAATAATAATAAGGGTTTTGTAGTATTAATAATGTATGTGCGGCATAATCATTAATATTAAATGACCTAAGGGTAATTTAGTAAATTTACAAGTAAGAAGGGCATTTTAGTAATTTTACAACAAGAAGCGTATTTTATTAATTTTGCATGTAAAAGGGTGGTTAGTTTAACAAACACACATGAGAAGTATAAAATAATGTTAAACATAAAAATAAGGGTTTATTATCCTAATATCACTTATTTGAGTATGATATTCAACCAAATATGGTTTAGGGGCAATTTAGTAATTTTATATGTAATATGACAATTAGTCTAATGAACCTTCATAATATGTAATAAGTGATTTTAAATAAGAGGATAGGGGTTTGTGGCCTTAGTATCACCTGTTCAAGCGTGGTCATGAACATTATAAGGCCTAGTTATATTTTCATAAATTGGAGTGTATCATAACGAGTGTGAATGATTTAGGGTAAATGGGGAATTGAGGGTGTGTTATGATGTTATTTTTATAAACATGCAAGAGGTGTCTTAATTGCTGATTATGTATGAGAATGTGTGCTGGTTATTCTAGAAGTGCATGTTAGGGTTTATGTGTAAAATGATCATTTGGTGTGTATGGTAATTTAGCTTCATAATCAATACTATAATCATGATATGTTAATCTATTATGGCATTTTGATGAATTAAAATGAATTATGTATTAGAAGTGGATGGTAAAGAGGTAGCCTTAGCCTTAGGGACATTTTGGTCATTTTGACCTAAGGTGCCTTAGTGTGAATATTGGAACCTAGGATCGCCTTAGTGGACTACTTAAGTTAACATTGACAATAATCCTGATAATAATTACTTCATAATAATGGAAACAAAAAAAATGGATATGTATGTAATTAATGTGTTTCTCATGACCACCTTAATTAAGATACTAATACTTAAAGTGAAAGACCTCGAAATCGAAAATGGTAGCTATTTAGGGGTTGCTACCCTAAAGATGTGAATTAACCCATGATTATTCTATATTTTGCTGGTATGGCTTAGTGCCCTAGCCAAACCCTACATCTTATTCTATTTAACTCTATGGACCTACTTAGTGGGTATGCATACTTATGGATTATGTATCCTTGTAGGTAAAATACTATATATCTTCTTGCACTAATGCGACCATGGTACTTTTGCTTCCTTAGGTTGATAGTTGGTAGGATACTGTGTTACTCTTATGTGCCAGTATAACCAGTGTACCTTTGTATCTCCGGGTTCATGATCTCCCCCTCGAGTTGATAAAATAGAATTGGTGTGATAATTAAATGGAAAGACACTAATCACTTGTAGCGGAACATCATGTAGGTTGGGACCGTGTGGAAAATATCATATGTACCGGTCCACCGGTTATAATAGTAGTCAAGAGTGTTTTGTCCTAGATTATATCATATGTTTCGGTCCACCTGTTGTAATAGTGGCCAGGTGCATTCTACCCTAGATTATATCATTTATAGGTCCATAGGTTATTATAGTGGTCAGAAGCATTCTGCCCTGAAGTGTATCATGTGCACTGGTCCACCTGTTATAATAGTAGGATCCCCAAACTTAGGTGGATATAATTCGAGAGATGATTAATACCTAATTAATGGCCTAAGTCCAGCTAATAATTATCATACTATTATGACCTGTTGATATATTATGGTAGTGGCCTTGGCGCTTGCCTTTGAGTTGAGTGGTGGTGGGCATTGGTTGAGTATGATGCTTGCTATTTAATTATACTACAAAGCTTTGCTTGGATGCTCCCTAGGTGAGTTCTGTTACTTCTAAGTGTATAAACCTTGTGACATATGATCTTGGTGCATGTGTCCATTCTAAAGATTACTATATCTCATTTTATATATGTGTGATTTCCTGTTCATGTATTTTGATGTATTATATGAGGGCCCTACTTTTTAGTTTTGTATAAAGGGTTACTCAATACTATAGTACTGAAGGGATCCTTTTGTGGGCCCCTACCTATTCAATGAGCAATTTTCTTTACAGGTTAGCCAACAGGCATTGCCCAAGTTTTACCTTTGGGTTAAGAGTGTAGGACTATCCGGGAAGGTTTTTGGGTTTTCCATAAAACTCTTGCACTCCTTTTTTAATGATTTTACTATATAACCGCTATTAGTGGAATTTATCTTTTGTAATTTAATCTATCACGCTACTCTTATGTTTGAACCTTAGATTCGTGTAAAGTATGTTTTTAGCCTTAACACTTGGTACCAGAATGGTGGAGGAAATTTGGTCTGGTACTAAGTGTTCCCTTAGTATCCCCAAAATTTACCATATTTACGTCTACTTTAAATTTTAAAAATAAAAATTTTTAGTAGTAAATTTTGGGGGTGTTTCAGATTTCATCTTCTTTTTTTTGTTGTTAAATTTATGATTTTTGAAGTAGCTGAAAATACAAGATTTGATTCTTATATTTTTCACATTTTAGTTGTTAGCTGATTAAAGTTAGCATTTATATACATAGATCTAACCTAGATTAGTAAATTTATACTAATTTTGGTTAAAATATGAGCTTCGAACGATTTTAATAGAGGTCAGGGGTGAAAATTTGGTAGCGACAGGTGGTCAATTTAATATCCCAAAATTTAGCACTAAAATATCTAGTTTAAGTGGAAGTGTAAAATAAATATAAACAGGTGTTACCATCGTAATTGACATGATTCTGGCATACATACCATTATTACATCAATTATAAGGCAAAGCAATTTAGAACGTAAAACATAATAAACATAAAATGAGGAAAATTTCATAAGCATAGATAAGAGTTTGGAGGCTAACTTTGAATATAATATTGAAATAAATAAAGGAATACTCTAAACAAAGAGTTTCAAAAGGTATCCTGGTCAGAACAATGAACCATATAACATAACTCTTTAATCCTAACCCCACACATAAAATGTTATTACTCCTCTCCAATCAAGGCATCTTAAGAAGCATAATCATTCAGTGGATCATTAATGACCTATAAAAACTCAACATGATCCTCTAATCATGGGAATGAACAATACCTATAAAAATGATGATCAATATGGTACGTACTGAGTAAGGTAACAATATATCCATAACCAGGTCACATATAACATAAATCATATGAAAGTATAAGCAAGCATGTTAACATAATGTAAGATAATATTGATTTCTAGAAGTTCATCATTAGTTAAAATCATAATCCATTTTCATATTTACATTAAGTTTAGGGATTCTATTATTTTTAAATAGGTGGAATGATCTAAAACACCTCTTAAAAAAATAATACCTAAGCCACTATTATTAACTAGTGGAACAAGCCCAACTCCTCTCAAGGCAATATGCTTTTGACTACTATTATTAAATTGATGGAATGGTGTGAAACACCTCTCAAGGAAAAATACTTCTAAGTTGCTATTATCATTTGATGGAATGGACCCAAAACCCTGGTTCTGACTCATGTAATATTTCATATAAAGTGATTAATATCTTGTTCATATTGCTTGCCCCAAGGTCATATTCTAGTTTATGTTGAGCCCATGAACTGCACTATTCTTGAACCACTGGAACATTCTGGATCACCTTTGAGGAAAAAATACATTTGAGCCACTATTATCATCTATTAGAACATAAATACATCACCTTAGCCTCAACTCACGTAATCTTTCTCTTTAAGTACTTAGTATCTTATTCATGGTGGTAATTCTCAAGCTCCTCATACATACACATATGAAAACATGCAAATTAAATAATATACCGTAACATAATAGTTTGATATATATAAAATACTACTACGTGAATACCAATACACTTTTCTAAAAAAAAGGCCACACCCCTCCTAAGAAATCCAAATTTTCATAAGTCGACCATAACTTCTTCCTTGGTACTCATTTTAATGACCATTTTATATACCCATCATTAAAATATTATTATTAACAACATACCAAAAAATAATGGTCTAAATCCAACGTATTACACATGCAATAATAGCCTAGCCCTAGGGTTACTATTCTAAATTTTCTACGAAATCCTATTTTCACAAATTAAGCATAAATTTTTCCATAAGTCTCATATAGCCATCAAATGTTATTGACATTCTTAAAATTTCAATATTAAAAACATATATTAATATCAAGGTCTAAATCCGAAATTTCACGCATGTGATAATGAACCCGCCCTTTTAGGGTTACTATTTCCAATTTAGTTAATTTTTTCATTTATTGACCTTAAATCATTCCAAATATTCCACACAAGTTATTTAGTACATTTATAACCATTTAACACATTAAAATACCAATTATCTCATTTTTAACCCATATTGACCAAACTACCCCTAAACTTGCCAAAACATCCATTTTCACAAAAAACTTACATGTCCCAATATGATTGGTTTCCAACTTCTAATATATCATCATGATAATACTTAACCCATTATTCTACAAATTTCCATAACTATTCAACCTCTGTTAGAATACTATAAGCCACATTATCACACTTAGGGTTACACGTGAGATTCATCGCAATAATAACATTTAAGGTCGTACTATTCACATACTATAACTTTCCATAGATTCGATAGCACAAACCATAAAACTATCATAATAATAATATCAAACATGAGATATCATACAAAAATACACATTGTAAATATAAAAACTAGTTATGACATTGATCCTTACAAAAGCATCTCCTGTCTCTACGCACTTATAACCTAAGATACCTCCTCAAAGACCATGAGAATAAAACCTAAGAATTAATAAAAATACAAAATTAAAGCTCATGTAATAAACCAAGGAAAAAATAAGGAAAAGGAGTGTGGAAATAGGAGAAAGAACTGAACCAAACCAAGATAAAGGCTTTGGTGGGAACATATGCCACAATAGATAGAGCAAAGTCACTTTTTATCATTGCTATAAAAGGGAGAACAATAATAGGTGCCAAAGTTTTAGGGAAAATGATGATGAAGGCTATAGCTGGGGAGAGTGAAGTGGTAGTGAACTTCAAAGTTGGATGTAACAACAGTAGTGAGGGATGGTTCTAGGGGTGAGTAACGATGGTGGTTGCCAAAGGTGATGGGGGTAAACGATGGTGATTGTTCTTGGTAATGGAGAAGCAATGGTGGTGAGGGTCATTGCTAAACTAGTTTTATACTTGTGGTAATAGCGAGGTAAGGAGAAAAGAAGAGAAGGAATAAAGGAAGAAAGCTTCAGTGATGTTCAATATAGGAAAAAAGGTCAATATTGACGATTTATATCGTTGGTATTAAGAACATATTTATCGGTATTACGTATTATCGAAGATCATTCATCAGTGTTAAATCGTCAATACAAATGGGTCGGTCATAAGCTTATTACTAATAGTAAAATTATTTTCCTTATTAAGGTGTTACACTGACAATTTGTTCATCGGAGTTAGACATAATGTCGACAATTAAGTATAACCAATTTTTTTCCCTTAATACTAACGATAATGAATTTAAATTTAAAAAAAAATTATTTTTTGAACCTTTTGACCGACGAATTTTTCTTAATAGCAACAATATTTCTTGTTCTTTTGATCATTTTTATTATTATTAATTTATATACTATACTAAATGATAATAAATATCACTATAATATTATAATTATACTTTTAATTAAAAATTAGTATATTAATTAAAATATAGAAGACAAAAAAAAGGAAATGATAATAAAAAAAATAAATATTAATTATTTTGAAAATCATTTTTAAATAAATTTTTTTACTTAAAGATTTTTTTTATGAAACGAATAGACTATTTACATATGAGATTCTAGTAAAAAAAATTGTAATACTACTTGAACTTTTAGCATATATCCAATAAAATATTGCTTCAACTTTTTATGTATGTGAATTATAGCTGATGCAATTTGATATTTTAAAATCATCATTAGATATTAAAAAATTACACTATCACGAAAAATAATTTTGTATGTCAGCTAAAACAAAGTATGTTCATTGTTAAGGACAATAACAATAAAAAGCAGGCATCTCAAACAATATTGAATTATTTACATTCAAGAGCCGGTAATTATATAAACCTAATCTCAAATCAAAGAATTATCCCTCTAGTTTTAAATAAGTGATGCTTTAAAATATTGATTTTAGTTATAAATAAGTGTCCGTCGACAACTACAAGCTAAATTTCAAATTATTTTTTCTACTTTATTCTTAAATAATAATTACTTTATAATTATATATATATATCTACCTATTTTTCTTTCCAACAATAAATATCACTCATAATAATATTTTAATAGGAATAATTTAGTTATTTGCACATATATATAATTAATGTGCCAAAAGTTAAAACTATACTTATATAAAATTGAAGGTAGTAGTAAAACACCAATTTTCTCCTTGAGACATTTTGTAATCATCTTGGAATCTCTTCTTTCAAAAATATATTATATTTTTTCTCTTAAATTTTGTAAAGCTCATGTCCAGCGCATCATCTACAAAATATTCTTATATAACTTGACTTCAAATGATATAATACCTTCAATATATATATATATATATATATATATATATATATATATATATATAGGGTGAGGTTCACATGCAAACTTTTATTAATATAGAAACATAAGAACCAATATCAACCATTAGATCAAAATTAAATCAACATTCAAGATTTTATTAATACTAAACCAAAAAACTGACCCAAACCTATATCCAAACCTCTAAACCCTAAACCCTCTAAACCATAAACCCTAAACCATCTAAACCCTAAACCCTAAACCCTAAACCCTCTAAACCCTTTAAACCCTAAACCCTAAACCCTCTAAACCCTAAGCCCTACACCATAAACCCTAAACCCTAAACCCTCTAAACCTTAAACCCTCTAAACCCTAAACCCTAAACCATAAACCCTCTAAACTCTAAACCCTAAACCCTAAACCCTAACCCCTCTAAACCCTCAACCCTAAACCCTCTAAACCCTAAACCATAAACCATAAACCCCAAACCCTAAACCCTCTAAACCCCAAACCCTCTAACCCTCTAAAACCTAAACCATGAACCCTAACCCTAAACCCAAACCCTACAAACCTAAACCTACTAAACCCTAAACCATCTAATTTCCATCTAAAGGCATGCATGTTTCAAAAAAAGAAAAAAAAACATACTAATCAAATATATATTAATTTAGTTATACAATATGAGAATGAAAAAAAAATTCTCCATGATTTGAAATTTGACAATTCCTTAAATTGAACCTTACACAAGTTTGAAATAAAACCTTCCACTATCATCTAAACTACAATGAAAATCATCATTAACCAATACCTTCATGAAGTTGAACAAAAAATTACATCCAACTCCAATCTTTCATTCCAAAATCTATCATTCAAATATAAAAAATTGACATTAGTTACAATTTGATGTAAGGAATTAAAAAAAAAAATTGGTTCCAGCCATCTCAAACTAACCTGCAAAATTTGCCTGCCTCAAACTAACATCCCTAACCCTCTCTCCCAAAATAGGACACCCCTGCCCTGCCCTGCACCACCATCACCACAAATCTTCAGTGCATTTGCTTATGATTTTCTTATCCTCCAGGCCAGATTCAAAGCCTGAAATTTCATTAATTACAAACTAATTTCAGTAACATTACAATCATTATTACTAATCACAGTAGCATTAATCCATCCATATGATTAATCAGACTAACCTACAGCCACCAAACAATCAGCATTGATAATTAATCCATCCACAATAGAATACAACATTCCCGACATAGAGAATCTAGATTATCAACATTGCCATCAAAAAATTGATTACAACAATCAGCATTGATAATCAGAGTATCAACATTGCCATCAAAAAATTGATTACAAAAAACATATAAGAACCAAAAAAATAGAATCAAATTTCACAAACCTTAATCTGCTGATCCATGTCGAATCCAGCTGAAGGTCAACCCGTCCCTTTGCTGCTGCACATTGATAGAACAAGCATAAAACAAAAATGAACACCGTCACAAAAATAAGAAATTCACTTACCACAATTGTCATTGTCTACCAGATCTGTTCGCACGCAATGCGAAATTTCTTTGCACGACAATGGATACAGGAAAAGTGATGCACAGATATAGGTGGTGTAGAGAGAAAAGGCAAGGCAATTCGAAGACAATGGAAGGAAGCGAAAGAGAGATGCGGAAGGAGAAGGAACCATGGATTTATGTACAGCAACAACTGGAGATGGACAGGGAGAGATTGGGATGGACAAAGAGAAGAGGAGGAACGGAGATGCTGATACGCGGCTCCGAGTGATAGATCGACAGCGATGGAGATGTGCAGAGCTAAATCTGGCGAAGGAGAGCAAGTGACGGCGATCGAAGAGAGCGAGGCAGACGGCGTAGCGCGAGCATCGACGGAGCGACGAACAGTAGAAACACGAGCAGGGGGAAGACGGTGGGCTTCAGAACGGCACGAACGAACCAGACACGGAGTAATAGATCGACAGCGATGGAGATATGCAGAGCTAAATCTGGCGAAGGAGAGCAAGTGACGGCGACCAGAGAGAGTGAGGCAGACGGTACAGCCCGAGCATCGACGGAGCGACGAATAGTAGAAACACGAGCAGGGGGGAAGACGGTGGGCTTCGAAATGGCACGAACGAACTAGACACGGGAGAAAGGAACCCTCACGGACTCAGGGTATTTATATATTAGATCAACGGTCCATATATTTTTGATCCAACAGATACAAATGGTTCCTACGTTTGTACAGTTAAAAGGTTCGTATACGATCCTCTTTCTATATATATAATTCTTGTATCAAAAGTTAAAACTATATTTATATAAAATCGAAGGTAGTAGTAATAATGATCACTTATGCACAAACATTCTGTCTGACTTCTGCTTTTTGGTTTTATGAACATTGTACTCTTTTTTTATATATATAAAAAGGCGTAAATGTATTTTATATTTTGAAAAATTATCTTTCTTTCATTTTTTCTTCGTCCTTTTTTCTCTTGTACCTATGGGACACCGGTAGTTATATACTTAAGCCAACAAGAGAGTCGTTACTAGTCGAACAATTATTTTTGAAAGCACTAGTCGAACCATAAAGAAGACCACGACAGAAACGAGAGTTAGCTTGAAAGGCTCGGCCTTAAAGGAGTTTAGGCCGAACGCGTCGTCGGACTAAGCTCTAGCGTACAGAATCACAAGGCATTGCAGCTCATGGCCCAAATGAAAACAAGCCCAGGCTGCAAACTAAATTACGTAGGCTATGCTTAAATACGAGTAAAGAGATTTGGGCTTTGATAATTACTGTGAGAATTTTAATAAACCCAACATTAAAAAAGAGCCCCAGTAGACTAGAACATAATCCAGCCATTTAAATTCCGAAGCTAGCCCTGCTACAAGGCATTCTTGAAGTCCGGTTAAAATCTGGAACTCGATCTGAAAAAAGGGAGCCAACGAACCATATCCAGCTCCAGCCTAATACTTAACTTCCAGACATATTTAATTCTTTTAGTAGTTACCATGTAACTGAGTAAGCACTCACCAACTTAAGTAGTTACGATAATTGATCACTCTTTTTCCCTTCACTTCTCATCTTTATTATTATAGATTATAGATAAAGATGAGATATGATGTGAGATAGCTGGCTTTTTGCACAGATGGGCTCATATCGTCAAATAGTGGCAGGGAATTAAGGAGGGCAGCTATCAGTTTGTGCAAGGACAAAACAAATTAAAAGGAAGGGGCGGGAGCAAATGACTACTATGATTTATGGACATTTGATGAGTTTCATGAGAGAGAGCTATGGCAGGAAGGGCAGCAAATGGGAGGATCTACAGTTGAGGGAAGTTCCTTTGTCAATAACCTATTAAAAGTACTCGATGGACAAGAATGCAGGCTAGATTCCAAATATTCAAAAGTCTTCAAAAAGAAGAGGAATGTACCCATCATTATGATTGCTAACAAACTACCTCAAATCATGGAAGGGTTGACGCTTGGCACAATCACTGATGAGCAACGGGGGGAGGAAGGAAGGAGGGACGGATGGACTGACTAGGAACGAGTGAAGGGAACATAGAAGGAATAATAGATATATTTATTTCATATAATTATTTTACGCTATCAATCAATCAAGAAAAATTATTTATATATTTATTTCCTGAGGCTTAGAAGAAGAAATAATAGATATATGGGCAGATGCAAAAGATGTTAACAGACAAAGCAGAAGGAACAGAATTCGAGAACAGAACGTCATCGTTTGTAAAGCATTTTTTTTGCTAGGTCTTCTCTTTCGAAAATGAGTATGATCCTATCAGTGGTGTCACCATGTTGTTTTACTTTCAACTATAAACAGAAAAGCTCCGCTCCTATCTTTGATACAAGTGTATAACAACCAGATAAAAATGAGCGAAACTACCAACAATCAGATGTAGATTAAATCAAGCAGTCTTCTTCTTAGCCTCCTCAGTTATTATATGTGCACACACACATGTTATATATATATGAATTATCTTAATGATGGATACCTTCCTTTTCCTTTTTGTTTCTCCCTTCTAATGTAGTTGCATGCACATTTCAGTCAACAAATTGATAATCAAATTTCTTGCCATAGCGATCGGATTACCTGCAGTAAGGCCATTGTTTGAAAAAGAACCAATAAAGATGTGGACTTTCCTCTCTATGCTGTGCACCTATTTTTTGATTGTGGCAGCAAACTTGCAGTTCCAAAGCCATTGGATACGACGAATACAGTTGATACTCGACCATCTATCATGTATATTTTTGGTCCACGCTTTCCTTCCTCTGCAACTTGGGTTTTGGTTTTTTGTTGTTGTGATTGTAATGGTTAACATGGCGGTAAACTTTGATTTTATGGTTGAAGGATATCATTGGGCCCATGGATGCATCAGAAGGGGGTAATGAATTTGTATAGATCAAAGGGATTATCATATGCTCAATTTACTTCTCGAGATCATGTGTGGAGAGGAAGTCTGGTGTTGTGTTTTACTTTATCTCCTTTCATATGTCCTTGTTTCACTTGAGTAATATAGGCACTATTGTCTTCTTAATACCAAAGTGGGAATATTTCTCCTTGCCTCAATGCCACATTCATTTTTCATACGTTAAGTCATTGAACACAACCATAGATAATTTTGTCAAGCTTCAGTAAGAGCAATTGTGTAACACTTAGGCCTTAAATCGATTGCAGATAATTACCTAGAATACTTTCAACATAAACATTTGGCTTTATAGATCAACACAAGCCTTAAGTGTTTGTTATTTCCCACCCACTTCTTTAGATTTGGGGTACTATGTACTCCTCCATTTAAAGAGTGCAACTTCCTTGATGTGTTTCCATAACCGACAATCACGATGCATTCCAATTCTATAATCGTTCTAGCTAAGTAGCTAACTAGCAATCTGAATCCAACATGAGGTAATGATATGTCTCTAGTACCAATAGTAATATCCTATCCCTACACCTATCATAGATAATTACCTACATTGCTTTTGAAATTGACGACTAGCTCCACTTATCAATATGATTTTTGTCATCACTTTCACGCTTTTTGAGAAACTTTTCTGGAAGTTGCCCATCCTTATATTACTCCAAATTAAGAACACTTAATTGTGGAATTCAACATTGATGGTCTTCTAAAAAGGAAGGAGCAATAAATATATATCGTTGCTAAAAATGAGTTTTTTTGTATAATCGTTGCAACAAATCCAATCAATATTTTGCAACAAAAAAAAAGTCATTGCAAAAACATTTTGTATATTGCAACAACAAATGTCGTTACAAAATATATAAATTTTATAGAGTTAAAATAATCTAAATATTTGCAACAAGTATAGTCGTCGCAGTAAATCCAATCAATATTTTGTACCAGAAAAGAGTCATTGCAAAAATATTTTGTATATTGCAACATATAAATGTTGTTGCAAATAACCATTGCATATATTGCAACAACAAATGTCGTTGCAAAACATATAAATGTTATTGTGTTAAAATAATATAAATATATGCAACAAATATAGTCGTTGCAATAAATTCAATTAATATTTTGCAACAAAAAAAAGTCATTACAGAAACATTTCATATATTGAAATATATAAATGTCATTGTAAATAAACCATCGCCTATATTGTAACAAAAAATGTCGTTATAAAATATATAAATGTCATTGTGTTAAAATAATATAAGTATTTGCAACAAGTATAGTCATTGTAATAAATTCAATCAACATTTTGTAACAAAAAAAAAATCATTGCAAAAACATCTTGTATATTGCAAATATAAATTTCGTTGCAAATAAACTATCACATATATTGCAACAACAAATGTCGTTGCAAAACATTTCCTAATAATCACCATATAAATGAATTATTTTTAGCAAAAACTTTTTGTAATGTCATAAAATTGTTGTTGCCAAAGGATATTTTTTGCAATCACAAAGTGTTGTCGTTGCAAAAGTTTTGTTACTATAAAAGAGTTTTCTTATAGTGATATAGGCAGTTGTATCAACCTTTTTTAAGCGTCATCCATCCACCACATTATTAGGGATATTACAAACTAATTTTGCATGATTTTATGAAGTGGTAGTAACATCATGTTTTATTAATCTTCAAGTGTTTGTGGTGTCTCCAAATAACTATTTGTCTTTGAACATGTATAGAAACTTTTATTATATCTCGACAAAATTCTGATTGTTTTGAATAACATATCATAGTTACTTCTTCTATTTGATCAGAATTCTCAGTATTTTTGTTAAAAGTATTGGTATCTTCTTGGGTAATAGTATAAATTACTACACGCTTTGATTTTCTAGAACGAATTTCATGATCTACCGCTATTTCGTCGTCAATTTCTCTTTCTTGTTGTTCGAAACGTCAATTAATTTGTATGTCCATCGAGGAACTTTTTTATTGATTTCTTTTATTCTAATTAAGTTTTTTTATTTTTTATTATTAATTATAACTACATCGAATAAGAATTTTAAAAAGTTTTCTCGATCTTCTGAATAAAGGGGTTCTTGGTTTGAAAATAAAAAATTTCCATTAAAAGATGATACTACACCAAATTCATTGATTAAAATAAAGAAATGACTCACTTCAGTGATAATGATTTTTTTCCAAATGGGTTAATTTTATTAAAATTAGAATTTTTTAGATCATGAAAAAAGATACTATTTATTTTATTTTATTTTATTTTGAATTTTCTATGGCAATTTATGAAGGTAAAATCAATTTTATTATTATTATATGATAACATCCCTTTAAGAAAGGATCATATCTTTTAGACAAGTTTTCATTTTTAATTTTATCATTACATAATTGAGGTTTTTTTTTTTCCAAGTAGATCCAAATAAATAGATCATGTATCTAATACTTTAATTCTATTTATCAATTCGTTACTTAAGCTATTCCTTTTTGTTCATTGGTATATATCCATGAATCGGAATTCTCTAGTTCATTAAAGATTAATTTTTCTGTTGTATATAAAGTCATCTTTTTTTTCTTTTTTCTTTTTTTTTTTATCATTTCCCCAAAAAGTGACAAACTGGGGGGGTATGTAAGAGAATTTTTTCATTTCCCATCATTTTTACATGCATAAAAATAAATATTGAGACATTTCATTTCATACGGCATGTTCAAATCTATCATTTTTTATATATTGCAATGGACGATTCCATCGTTTATAGTCTAGATCATTACAAAGAAACCTCACCCCAATCACTTGTTGCTTATTCCCACTGCTAGCTACAATAATATTAGGCTATGGTGACTGTGTTTTTTTATGATGACTAGAGTTGTAATACCCCAAATTTGGCGGAGTATTATAAGGATTGATATGGCTACTTATATCAATATGGTATACCATCTTTTTGGTGATTCCGTCCTAAAAATTCCACAATTAAGCGTGCTGGTTATGGAGTAATTTTAGGATAGGTGACCCTCATGGAAAGTTTCAAAATTTTCTAAAAATTTATCGCGAAGTGCGTGAGTGAGGACAAAGTGTGCTGAAAGGACTCGTGTTGATCTTTGAGGTCAGCTGATCAATCCGAAAGCACTCCAAGGCAGCCTCCGCATGGTCGTATAGACTCAGGGTGTTACAAGAGTTGTCGTAATTGAGTAAGATATTATAACTAATGTTACCGTTAATGAAGGAAGTTGATGGTCAAAAAACGTGAGGAAAGAACAATGACTATAGTAATCGTTGTAGAGGTATTATGATGACTAATTATTACTTTTATTTTATTCTGAGAATTTTTGAAATTAAATTTTTTCAAAGCAACTAAGACGGCCCATCATCATTGTAGAATAGCTGAAAGTTTCCACGATAAATTTTTTCTCCTACTAAACTTTGTGAAAGATTAGTGCGGAAAAAATTTATGGATATTTTATTTTAGCAACTTGTCTATATAGAGAGAAGCGTGACTTGAATATACCCCTTCAAAAAGGCATCGTTCATTTTAATAAGGTTATAATACATCGACCTTTTAGTCTATGGTAATAACAAGGGTTACAATAGTATGAATTATCTATATACAACTGAAAATTTAGCATTTTCTTTCTTTCCTCGTCGGACGTTCAAAATTAGTGATCCAAAAATATTTTCCTATTTTTATTTTTTATATTTTATTTCTCTAAAATATACATGAATACATTTGTATTTAAAAAAAATTATGATTCTTCCATTTTCTTGATCCCATGCAGCACTCGTAATTATATCCTTAAGCTAGCAGAGACCTACTAGTTGAACAATTCTTTTGAAAACAGTAGTAGTGGAACCATAAAGAAGACTTGACCAAATGACCACTGGATATGAGAGTAGTTTGAAAGACTAGGCCTGAGGAGTTTAAGCCGAAGACATTGTCGGACTATGCTCTAACATACAAAAATCACAAGGCATTGTAGCTCATGGGCCAAAGAAAAACAAGCCCAGGCTGTAAACTAGGACCAGTTAACGACTCCCACCGTTTCTAAAAAAAATATATTCTAGTTATCAATTTAAGTACTATTTCAAAAGATAATAAAAGTGCCTCTAATATAAAAAAATTTATCATTTATTAAAAAATAATATAACAATTAATATATAGAAAAAAATAAAAAGAAGATAGGGATAAAAATAATAGTAAATATTAAAAAATTTAAAAATAATTTTTATTTTAAAATAAAAAATTTAAGCTAAAAGGTTTTTTTTTTTTTTTGGTAAGCGGATGGAGTAAATTAGATAGGGCTAGGCCGAAATACAGGTTAAGAGATTTGGGCTTTGATAATTGCTGTAAGAATTTTAATAAAAACAGATAATACAAAAGAGGCCCAGTAGATTAGAACATAATTCAGTGGTTGCAAATTCCCAAGCCCTGCTACAAGGCATTCTCGAAGTCCAGTCAAATATCGCACTCGATCTAAAACACGAGCCGATCCATAGGCGTATTGGGCTTAATCATACAACAACATGTTCTTCCGTTGCCGTCATCCTCTCGGCCGCACGAGACAAATTAGCGTGGGTGGGTGTTAAAAACTGAGGCATCTTTAAAATTTTCGGAATCCCAAAATTGTCAGAAATATGATGCATCGCGCGGGCAGAGCAAAAACTATTGCAGTTCGGCGCGTGACATATACACGTGATCATAAGCTGGGTCATCTTTTCTGCTTTTAATATTCTTTTCTAGAACCAATCCAATATCGTACCATCAGTGGGGTACTATAATAATAATAATAATAATACTATAATAGTTAGAGCAGTATGTGTCAGGATATTTGTATTTATAATATTGGTTGACTAAGATATTCTCAATTTATTATCTTTGTAATGGACGATAAGGGCCATTTGGCTCTCACAAAATTTAATGAAAAGAAAATTTAAACTATAACATATTTTATTTTATTTTTGACATTTTTATAATATTACTATATTTATATTTTCATTGTAATATTTATATAATAGTTTTTATTAGTATGGGATATTTTTATTAATTATTAACATTGTAGTAGAAAAACTAAAATAAACTATTATAGGTTATTTTAAAAATAAATTAAGTTATAAATTAATTTTATATATTTTATTAATTATTATGTATATATTGATATAAATTAAAGTGTAAATGATTGATGATATAATTGATAAAAGTAATTGAAAATTGTAAATTTAAGGTTGGTGATTGTAGAATATTAAATTAAATTTAAAATAAATCAATAAAAATCTTTTCAATACATAAAAAGTATCACATTGCACTCGCTAAATTACATTAGATTGAATAAGATTAAATTAAATTAGATTTTTCAAATCACGTTAGCTATGGGATCAAATTATATTAGATAAAAATAAAAGTAATGTTATCGATTAAAAATAGCGGTAGTTGATTTTAGAATAATAATAGTAATCAATATTAAGATTATAAGAATAAAATAATATATTTGTTACTTATTGTTTTTATTCATCAAAATCGAAACATGAAGATGATAGATAAATATATTTATAATTTAAAGCAATATCATTGCCGACAACAATGATAATAATTATTTAATATTAGCATGATGAATTGAGAGTCATTGATGGATGAAATTTTTGTTTGATTCATGGTGTTTGTATAAATATACATATTATTTTTATTTTTTTCTAAAAACATACTACATACATATAATTTATAACTAAAAAAATTATCATCTTTTATTTTATTAAAAGATAATATATTTGTTTTAATTACCATCGTCAATCACACTATTTAATTAATAACTTTAATTATTGATAGAAATTCAAATTTTATAATATATATATATATATATATTATCTCAAAAAAATTATATATCATTTTATATATAAAACATGTATCGAAATATTATGATTCAAACTCAAAAGTGTGGAAGCCCTTTTTACTCTAAAGGAAGGAACCGTCAGATTTTATACTCGCTTACTTTGGACTAGCGCAACTGCTGTATCCATGAAGGTGGTGTTCTTCAAGTCCTTTCCGAATGACTTCGGGTGTATATACATGTACCTATGGAGAGAGTTTATACGGGTATAGAAACTTCAGTTATATATACCCACCATAAATACTCAGATTCCGCTCCAACGATCTGAACCAGAGAAAAATGTGCGAAACTACCAACAATCAGAGGTAGGTTAATCCAAGCAATCTTCTTCTTGGCTTCTTCCAATATTCTAAATATCTGGATATTATGACTCAACTTTATTCTTCACTCTCTCTTTGATTCTAATCTTCTTTACATAAACAACACAACATTCCGTCTTTGGTTCTAATATTCTTTACATAAACAGAACAAAATCTGCAACTTTCTGAAGGTGCAAAAAGAACCGTCTTTGGTTATTAAGATCATCACAACAATACAACATTCCGTCAACAATGATCATATCATAAAAGGTTACATTATGATATAATAGAGACAGAGGAAGAGACAGAGAAAGAGACGGTGAGAGAGAGGACCTCAGCTTGCCAAATACCCGTCACCCATAAATACTCGGTCACCGTTCCAATTTTTTGATACGATAGTATAGCGATCTGAAAACTAGAGAAAAATGTGCGAAGCTACCAACAATCAGAGGTAGGTAAATCCAAGCACTCTTCTTCTTGGCTTCTTTACTTATATATGTATGAATTGTCTTTCTGATGTATATCTTCCTTTTCCTCCTTTTTTTTTTACACGCAGCTCCATACACATTTCAACCAACCAATTGATAATCGCATTTCTTGGCATAGTCATCGGCTTACTTGAAGTGAGGCCGTTGTTTGATGAAGAGCCAATGAAGATGTGGGTGTAAGAATGTATCTTCGATGCATGTATTGATAATAATAATGAGTTTATATAATTACATAATTAGGTTTACTAATATAAATATGAAAAGGATTAATGATAAGCTCAACGTAAGTTGAATATAGAAACCCTAGTCTAACACTCCCCCGCAGTCGAAGCGGGAGATGGGCGAACACTGAGACTGTCGCGAAACTCATCAAATAAAATACGTGGAAGGCCTTTTGTGAAAATATCAGCAAGCTGGTAACGAGATGGGACATAAAGAACACGGACGGCGCTGATGTTGAATGGGATTGCCAGAGAGATACATGGCGCTAACATTGTCACAGGAAACCAACGTAGCTCGGGAAAGCGGACAGTGGAGTTCAAGGAGCAGGTTGCGAAGCCAACAAGATTCAGACACAACATTGGCAAACCCTCTGTATTCTGCTTCGGCACTGGATTTGGAAATAGTTGGTTGGCGCTTGGAAGACCAGGAAACAAGATTATCGCCGAGGAAGATACAATACCCAGAGGTGGAGCGGCGAGTGTCTGGACATCCGCCCCAATCAGCATCGGTATAAGAGATCAACGAAAGAGGGGAGGACTTGTACAAATGAATACCAAAAGCTACAGTGCCCTGAATATAGCACAAGATGCGTTTGAGAGCATCCATATGAGCATCCCGAGGATCATGCATGTGGAGACAAACTTGTTGAACGGCATAGGAAATATCGGAACGGGTAAAGGTTAAATACTGTAGGGCACCGGCAAGCTGTCGATATTTGGTGGGATCACTATATTTGGGGTCTGAAAAAGCACTGAGTTTGCCTTTTGTGTCCACGGGAGTGGCGGAGGGATTACAACCAATCATGCCTGCCCTGGCAAGAATATCCTCAGCATACTTCTGTTGGGATAAAAAGAGACCATCCTTGTGACGAGCCACAGCAATGCCCAGAAAATAACTCAAGGGAACCAAGTCTTTCATTGCAAATTCGGTGCTGAGGAGAGTGATAATGGATTTGCGTAGAGCATCAGAGGAAGCAGTAAGAATGATGTCATCAACATAGAGCAGCAGATAAGCCAGATTAGCGCCACGACGGTAGATAAATAAGGAGTGATCAGAGCGGCTGTGAGTGAAGCCAATGGAAGCAACATAGTCCGCAAACCGTTGATACCATGCCCGTGGAGCTTGTTTCAAACCATAAAGAGATTTTTGGAGCAGACATACATGATTCGGTCGAGTCGGGTCTCTGAAACCCAGTGGTTGATGCATATAAACTGTTTCATTCAAATTCCCATGAAGAAACGCATTCTTGACGTCCAACTGATGAATAGGCCAGGAGTGGGACAATGCCAGACTGAGAACTGTGCGAATGGTCGCTGGTTTGACAATAGGACTGAAGGTTTCATCACAATCCACACCTGCTTTTTGTGACCTGCCATCACCAACAAGACGAGCTTTGTGGCGCTCAAAAGAACCGTCAGAGTGGCTCTTGTGTCGAAAAATCCACATGGACCGAATGATATTAACATTAGAAGGACGAGGTACTAAGTCCCACGTCTTATTTGTAATAAGAGCATTATATTCATCAGTCATGGCAAGTTTCCAATTCGGGTCATGAAGGGCAGTGGCGGGATTTTTGGGGATGGGAGAAATGGTGATTGGTGGTGGGGTGGTGTGCATGGGAAAGGCGTGCTGATATTTTGGATTTGGTTTAAATATACCACGTTGCCCCCTAGTGACAGGTCTGGGTGGGGGAGGGGTGGGACATGATGAGGGTGGTGTGGAAGGTGGAGGCGAAGGAGGTGGACTCGGATCTAGAGGAGGCTCAAGTAAGTGAGAGAGTAATGAAGTTGATAAACCATCGCTTAAGAAGTCATAGGCGGGAGGAGTTGGGGAAGGCAAAGTGGCAAAGGGAAAAGTATGCTCATCAAAAATCACATGTTTACAGATGATGATTTTTCTGCTAGAGAGATCATAGCATTTGTAACCACGATGATTCGATGGATATCCTAAAAATACGCACGGGGTGGAGCGACGTTGAAGTTTGTTAAGGGTTGTGGATGGGAAAAGAGGAAAGCATAGACAACCAAAAATACGAAGATGATCATAGGTGGGGAGTTTGTGGTAGAGAATTTCAGTGGGAGTTTTATAGTGTAGGAGTTTGGAAGGGAGAATATTAAGAAGATAGGTAGCCATTGCGAGTGCATGGTGCCAAAAGGAGGGAGGAAGGGAAGCATGAGCAAGCAATGTGCGGATAATGTTGTTAATGGTTTTAATTTTCCGTTCGGCTTTGCCGTTTTGTGGGGAGGTGTGTGGACAGGAAAAACGAAATGTCATTCCATGGATTTTGCTAAATTGATGAAAGAAAGAATTGTCAAATTCATGACCGTTATCGCATTGAAAGGATTTAATGTCGCGTTCAAATTGTGTGCGTATGTAGGTACGGAACTGGAGAAAGGTGGAATATACATCAGATTTTTGGGAGAGGGGAAAAGTCCATAAAAAATTAGAGAAATTATCGAGAAAAAGTACGTAATAACGGTGACCATGGGAACTGAGGATGGGAGAGGTCCACAGGTCACTATGCACAATAAACGACATATACGTTAAAGATAAGGAGTCATAAAAAGGAAGTTGAACATGTTTCCCAAGGGGACAAGAAGTGCAAAATCGTTGACGGGTCTTAGTACATTTAATGAAATTGAAATGACGAAGTTTATTTAAAATGATAGTACCCGGATGGCCTAATCTAGAGTGCCATAAATCCGGAGACAAAATAGCAAATGAGGATGGAGAAGGGGAAGGGGGGGAAGCCTGATTCGAAATAATGGGATAAAGGTCGCCAAGACTGTTACACCTCATTAGTCGCTCCCCCGTCCGTAAATCCTTCACAGAAAAACCAAATGGGTCAAATTCAACAATAACAAAATTGTCACGGGTGAATTTACGAACGGAAACGAGATTTTTGATAAGGTTAGGGGCATGTAAGACATTGTTCAAGTGGAGAGGGGGTGGGGGTAAGGTAAAGTGGTATGACCATGACCGTGAATTGGAATTGAATTACCATTACCGACTACAATTTTATGATTATTGCTCAAATTAAAATAAGGCGAGAGAGTACCTTGTTGGGCAGTCATGTGAGACGTGGCGTCCGTATCCATGTACCAATTGGCATCCGGAGGATTAAGTGTGAGCGTATGCATGGCGGCATTAATGTCGGTAGGAGCATATCCCGGTGATGGAGGAAAAGTGGCCATGTGGGCCTGAGGAGGCGGCCCAAGAATACCCGGTCGATGGGGCTGCTGTGGATGGGAAGGGATGGCCTGCTGTGGATGGGGCTGCCACGGCCTGGGCAGGGAGGGATATGGGCAGGGTGGTAAGGCCCAAGATGGGTAAGCCCACGGTGGAAAATAAAATGGAGCGGGAGGCTGAGCGGGATTGGGCGATGGAGAGTTACGGCCCGAGTGCCTGCCCCCGCGAGTGTGGCGATGCTGGCCAGAGGACTTGTGGCCATTGCGGGAGGAATTTTTCCGGCGATGGTGGCCGCCGCTGCCACCGCGAGAGGAGGTGGGAGGGGAGGCAGCAGCAGGAGGAGACGAGGGAGAGTCGTCAGAAGAACCAGCGAGCAACGTAGAGTCTGTGGAAGAGGATAATGCAGCATAGGAAGATTCATTTGTTTCATGGGCGCGCAGCATCGATCGGGCACGAGAGAAAGTGGGGAAGGGCTGGAGATTGGTGATGACGGAGCCAAGGTGCACGTATGGTGGAGACAGGTTGGCGACGAGCTTGGTGACGAGGCGCTGATCCGAGACCGGGGCACCCACGTTGTGTAACTGGTTGGCCACCATCTTCAACAGCTGGCATTAGGCATCGATGGAGGAGAACTTGCTCATGGTAAGCGCAGCAAATTCCGTCTCAAGATGAACCGCACGTGTTGACTGATTATCCAGGAAGAGCTCGGAGAGGCGCTGCCAAACGTGCAGTGCTGTGTCATTCTTGACAAAAACAGAGTGAAACAGGTCGAGGGAGATGGTGACGTAAATCCATTGCTTGACGATGGCATCAAGCCTGGTCCATTGTGCCATGTCTGCGTCAGGGGAGGAAGAGGATGGCGGCGCTTTGTCTGCATCGGCAGGGACAACGTGATCAAGGACGTCGTGGGTGGTGCAGTGGATAAGAAAAAGGGCCGACCAAGAGTCATACAGGCCATTTTCAGAATCAAGAATGATAGGGATGTGAGTGCGGATGTTGGTGACAGACATGGCAGGATGAAAACGGGAAGGGGTGGCCATTGTCGAGGAAGAGAGGCAGAGAAGAAAGTGGTAGGGATGAGGGGATCGACGGCAGGAGAAAGAGAGCAGAGGGAAAAACCCTAGCCTGATACCATGTAAGAATGTATCTTCGATGCATGTATTGATAATAATAATGAGTTTATATAATTACATAATTAGGGTTATTAATCTAAATATGGGAAGGATTAATGATAAGCTCAACGTAAGCTGAATATAGAAACCCTAGTCTAACAGTGGGTTTTCTTCTGTACACTGGACGCTTATTTCTTGATTGTAGCAGTGAATTTGCAGGTTCGCCGAAGTGACTGGGTTCGACGACTAGAACTGATATTGGGCTGTCTATCATGTGTATTTTTGGTCCATATTTTTCTTCCTCTGCAACGTGAACTCTGCTATTCTGTTGTTGCCGTCCTAATTGTTAATGCGGCCGTGAACTTTGATTTCATGATCAAATTATATCACTGGGCTCATGGGCGTATCAGTTCTCTCATTACTTTTCTCTCATTAATTATTTATATTTTACATTATTTAATTTTTAATTTACATGAATCTATATATAATAATTAATAATTAATGAAAATATATAAAATTATTATTTAATTTAAATTATGTTTAAAATAAATTATTATAGTTTTTTTTACTATAATAATAATTAATAAAAATATTACAATGAAAATATAAATATAATAACGTTAATAAAATAAATACAACTAGAGAAATTAATAAGATAAATTATATAGAGAAATGAATATGAAAAAAAAGATAGAATACTCTTATTTCATCTATCTTTACTAGTGATCTTATGATTGTATTGTATCTAATATTTACAATGTAATAAATGATAATTATACATTGTATATTCTTGTTATGCTCACCTTTATTTTATAAAATTATCTTTTTTTAAGTAATCAAATATTTTAAGTAATCAGTTAAATATAATATATGATAAACATCTAATATTTTTACATGTAAAATTTATAAATGTTTAAAGCAATCAAATATAATACTATTAAAACTTATAAATATCTTTATTATTTAGCTTTGTAAAAATAAAACACATATAATACTCTTATTTCATTTATCTTTACTAATAATATTATGATTATATCTAATATTTACAATGTAATAAATGATAATTATACATTGTTTATTCTTGTTATGTTCACCTTTATTTTATAAAATTGTCTTTTTTTAAGTAATAAAATATTTTAACTAATTAATTAAATATAATATATTATAAACATCTAATATTTTTACTTTTATAATTTATAAATATTTAAAGCAATCAAATATAATACTATTAAAACTTATAAATATCTTTATTATTTACCTTTGTAAAAATAAAACACATATAATATTCTTATTTCATTTATCTTTACTAGTGATCTTATGATTGTATTGTATCTAATATTACAATGTAATAAATGATAATTATACATTATATATTCTTGTTATGCTCACCTTTATTTTATAAAATTATCTTTTTTTAAGTAATCAATTAAATATAATATATGATAAACATGCATCTAATGTTTTTACTTGTAAAATTTATAAATGTTTAAAGCAATCAAATATACTACAATTAAGACTTATAAATATCTTTATTATTTACCTTTGTAAAAATAAAACAAATATAATATTCTTATTTCATTTATCTTTACTAGTAATCTTATGATTGTATCTAATATATACAATATAATAAATGATAATTATATATTTAATAGTATTATTATACTCACCTTTATTTTATAAATTATTTACCTTTTTATAAATAAACACATATAATATTCTTATTTCATTTATCATTACTGGTAATCTTATGATTGTATCTAATATATACAATGTAATAAATGAAAATTATACATTGTATGTTCTTGTTATGCTTACCTTTATTTTATAAAATTATCTTTTTTTAAGTAATCAATTAAATATAATATATGATAAACATCTAATATTTTTACTTGTAAAATTTATAAATGTTTAAAGTAATCAAATATAATACAATTAAAACTTATAAATATCGTTATTATTTACCTTTTTAAAAATAAAACACATATAATATTCTTATGTCATCTATCTTTACTAGTGATCTTATGATTGTATTGTATCTAATATATACAATGTAATAAATGATAATTATACATTGTATATTCTTGTTATACTCACCTTTATTTTATAAAATTATCTTTTTTTAAGTAATCAAATATTTTAAGTAATCAATTAAATATAATATATGATAAACATCTAATATTTTTACATGTAAAATTTATAAATGTTTAAAGCAATCAAATATAATACTATTAAAACTTATAAATATCTTTATTATTTACCTTTGTAAAAATAAAACACATATAATACTATTATTTTATTTATCTTTACTAATAATCTTATGATTGTATCTAATATTTACAATGTAATAAATGATAATTATACATTGTTTATTCTTGTTATGCTCAGCTTTATTTTATAAAATTATCTTTTTTTAAGTAATCAAATATTTTAACTAATTAATTAAATATAATATATTATAAACATCTAATATTTTTACTTTTAAAATTTATAAATGTTTAAAGCAATCAAATATTACTATTAAAACTTATAAATATCTTTATTATTTACCTTTGTAAAAATAAAACACATATAATATTCTTATTTCATTTATCTTTACTAGTGATCTTATAATTGTATTGTATCTAATATTTACAATGTAATAAATGATAATTATACATTATATATTCTTGTTATACTCACCTTTATTTTATAAAATTATCTTTTTTTAAGTAATCAAATATTTTAAGTAATCAATTGAATATAATATATGAGAAACATGCATCTAATATTTTTACTTGTAAAATTTATAAATGTTTAAAGCAATCAAATATAATACTATTAAAACTTATAAATATCTTTATTATTTACCTTTGTAAAAATAAAACACATATAATACTCTTATTTCATTTATCTTTACTAATAATCTTATGAATGTATCTAATATTTACAATGTAATAAATGATAATTATACATTGTTTATTCTTGTTATGCTCACCTTTATTTTATAAAATTATCTTTTTTTTAAGTAATCAAATATTTTAACTAATTAATTAAGTATAATATATTATAAACATCTAATATTTTTACTTTTAAAATTTATAAATATTTTAAGCAATTGAATATAATATTATTAAAACTTATAAATATTTTTATTATTTACCTTTGTTAAAATAAAACACATATAATATTCCTATTTCATTTATCTTTACTAGTAATCTTATTATTGTATCTAATATATACAATGTAATAAATGATAATTAATTATACATTGTATAGTCTTGTTTTGATCATCTTTATTTTATAAAATTATCTTTTTTAAGTAATTAAATATTTTAAGTTATCAAATAAATTATAATCAATGATAAATATCTTTGTTTGATTCAAAGCGTAATATTTTTTATTATTAAAATTTATAAATATATTTACTATTTATTTGTGAAAATAAAGCGCATTTAATATTAATCTTATGATTATCTGTCTCTAATATTTATGATTTATGAAATGATAATTACTTAGACTTGAATATGAGTAAACCCGTCAAAACTCGACCCATTAAGTTAACCCGTAACTAATTGAATTCAACCCGTCAAATTGTATGAAATGACCTCACCCATCAACTTAACTCGAAACAATTTGGACATAACTAACCCATCATATTATATTATTACATGAAAATATGAAATGACTTAAACCGGCCGAAGCCACCTACTCACGTGAACTAGAAAATGACCCGAAACCAACTCGACCCTACTAGTCAAGTTAACCTGAAATTATCCGAATCTGAGTTTACTTAACCCGAACGGTCGAACTCCACCCGACCTGACAAATTAACCCGAAATGACCCGACCCGACCCAACAAATTGACCCGAAATGACCCGACCCGCACCCGACCCGACAAATTGAATGACCCGAAATGACCCGACCCGTTAGTGACCCGACCCGACACGAACCCGACTCGCCCGACTGGTGCGACCGTAGCCGGCACGCAATTTAAACCCTCTTGTTGTCAATTGTAGCACTGGTAAATAGGGTATCGTTCTAGGCCGGGGATTGAGAGGGCTCACCTCTATCTCACTAGCTTAAACTATAAATAAAATAAAAACACTAAATAACCTAAAATAAATAAATAAGAAAAATACTAATGGGAGTTTATCAATAATAAAAGGAGTAAATGAAATAAAATAAACTAATAATGAAAATAACGAGAAACCGCAGATATGAGAAATATGTTAGGGAAATAAAAATCCACCACTAGATTAGGTTGAAAATATAATATTTATTTCTAAGTCAATTTTAATCGTGAGAAAGAGATTGACCAAGTTGCACACCAAACGCAGGTCCATACACCTTATATTACTTCCCTTAATTAATTAATACGACCACGTGCCTATATTAATCCTATTAAATACTAGCAGTATAGCAGCAACAAGCGGCTCCTATATTTAACTAGATTTAATGCATTAAGTGTAAGTGGAAGGCTGTCAATCTAAGTACCCAGACTAGTACAAAACGTATGTCTAGCTGTATTTCCTATCCTTGACCCACACGTATCGAAACGTTTTACCACTTCGGTTAGAATCACAAAACGATTAGGTGAATTGTTATCTAACCTAGCTGCAATTTATACATATAAATTCTAGTATATTTAGATGGCCACCTCGCAGGCAAATAATCCTACATACTGTCACTTATGAGGAACCAGAACAAGGCATGCACCAAATAAACTATACTGGACAGAATCATACATATAAACGATAGCAATTAATATAGAGTCAAGAAACAATCTCACGAAACAAAGAAAATAAAATTATAAGTCAAACCCTAATCCAGGGTTTCAAATTATTCCCCAACAATAAATAATCAGCCACTCATAATTAAAGAATTAATTACACAGAAATATATATCTAAAATATAAATTAAAAATAAGAGAAAGAAATAACCGGAATTAATTTTGAATTAAAGATCAAGAATTTATTCAGATAAAAATTAATTTTATCTGAAATAAATTCTACCGGTATAAATTTCCTCCTTATTTTCTTCCTTTTCGGTCTTGGATTTCCGTGCCACTAATTCTTTTTTTCTTTTTTCTTTTCGTCGCTGGCGTCGCTGACACGGGCTGACGGCTGCGTGCCTCGAACTCCGTGCGGCACCTTTTGTTTCCTTCCGTGCGGCGTGTGCTGAAGGCTTTCCCGAGCCTATAAAGGCTCTGCCGCACCTCGTACCCTGCGGCTCTGCCGCCTTTTCTCTCTGCCGTGTCGTCCTGTGCTTCTCTGTTGCGACTCTGCCGCCTAACGGCAGAGGCTACCTCTTTCAGCCTCTCCTTTTTCGTCCCTCACTGTCTGCCGCCCTCTTCTTTTAAATTTTGTGCGACTGATGGCGTTTTATTTTGACTTTTCTGTGCGGTGCCCCACGCCACGTCAGCCCTGCTGCGTCAGTTCGGCTTCGTTTGGTTTCGCCTATTTGTTTCGTTTGCTGGCCTTTGGGCCTTCGGCCTTCGGCCGTTGGTCCAAAGGTCCAAATCCTTTTTTTTTTTACTTTTCTTTTATTTAAAAATAATACCTGCAAAATAAAATTCAATAAATATTAATAAATAATATTTTATTCTAAATTTACTTAATTTATATCATTTTAGCTCAAATAATAAAATTTATGCAATTTTTACCACTTAAGCCTAAAACAATAATTATTCCCCTATATTAGTTAAATAAACTACCAAAAACTAAGATTATAAGGGTATAAAATGTGTCAAAATATGAACTCATCACCGACCCGATTGCCACCTCTAATGAGAATAGAGGACGGTCGTATACAACAGAGGAGCACAGAGGGAGAAGAAGGCAAGAAGGAATGCTAACAAACGGTGGGCTCTCACAAAAACAGTGATTTACTGTTTAGAAGAGGGAAGATGAAGAGGAATGGAGAGGATGGATAGGGAACAACGTATCGTACGGTCCGTACCGACGCGGAGGAACAAAAGCCCAGAGGCTGCTTGTTCAGTAGAAAGAATAAAAAATACGTATAAAACATCTGTTAAACAAAACTTAATGCATATGACTACGCAGACGCATCCGTACAATTAATACATACATATATATATATATATATAGGGGAGGGGTTACATACAAACTATAATTAATATACAAACATAGGAACTAATCTCATCCATTGGATCAAAATTTAATCACATTCAAGATTTTACTAACACCAAACCAAAAAACTAATCCAAACCTATATCCAAACCAAATATCCAAACCTCTAAACCCTAAACCCTAAACCCTCTAAACCATAAACCCTAAACCATCTAAACCATCTAAACCCTAAACCCTAAACCCTAAACCCTCTAAACCCTAAACCCTAAACCCTCTAAACCCTACACCCTAAACCCTAAACCCTCTAAACCCTAAACCCTAAACCCTAAACCCTAAACCCCCTACACCCTAAACCCTAAACCCTAAACCTTAAACCCCCTAAACCCTAAACCCTCTAAACCCTAAACCCTAAACCCTAAAGCATAAACCCTAACCCTAAACCCTCTAAACCTTAAACCCTAAACCCTAAACCCTCTACACCCTCTAAACCCTCTAAACCCTAAACCCTAAACCCTAAACACCCTAAACCCTAAACCCCCTAAACCCCCTAAACCCTAAACCATAAACCCTAAACCCTAACCCTCTAAACCCTAAACCCTAAACCCTAAACACTAAACCCCCTAAACCCAAAACCCTAAACCCAAAACCCAAAACCCTAACCCCTAAACCCTAACCCCTAAACCCTAAACCCTAAACCCTCAACCCTAAATCCTAAACCCTAAACCCTAAACCCTAAACCCTAAACCCTAAACCCCCTAAACCCTAAACCCTAAACCCTAAACCCTATAAACCCTAAACCCTAAACCCTCTAAACCTAAACCATAAACCCTCTAAACCCTCTAAACCCCAAACCCTAAACCCCCTAAACCCTAAACCTCTAAACCCTAAACCCTAAACCCTCTAAACCCTAAACCCTAAACCCTAAACCCTAACCCTCTAAACCCTCTACACCCTCTAAACCCTAAACCCTAAACCCTAAACCCTCAACCATCAACCCTAAACCCTAAACCTTCTAAACCCTAAACCCTAAACCCTATAAACCCTAAACCCTAAACCCTAAAAACACTAAACAAAAACAATCTAAACCCTAACCCTCTAAACCTTAAAGCATAGACATTAAACCCTCTAAACCCTAAACCATCTACACCCTAAACCCTAAAAACCCTAAACATAAACAATCTACACCCTAAACCCTCTAAACACTAAACCCTAAACACTCTAAACCCTCTAAACCCTACACCATAAACCCTCTAAAACATCTAAACCTTAAACCATAGACCTTAAACCCTAAACCCTCTAAACCCTAAACCCTTAAAACCCCTAAATCCTATAAACCATAAACCACAAACTCTGTAATAATAATAATAATAATAAAATATCTTAGCATCCATAAACTTTATTAAGTTACTCAAACCATATATTATGCAAAAATATACAAGAATACCAGATTAATAATCTGATTATTAATGAAAATAATATAAGACAGCAATACAATATTAATCAGCAACATAAAATACAACATCAACAGAAAATCAGCCAACATTACTCTGATTAATGCTAATCAGAGGATTCATAACAGATGATGCTGAATATGGAACAAGATACCAATATTCAGACAACAATTAGCAATACCAACACCATACCAGCATATATTATGCAAAAATTTACAATAATGGCTGATTAATAATCTGATTATTAATCAAACTAACATAAAACAACAGCACACCATTATTCAGCAACAAAAAATACAACAGCAACAGCAATAGCAACAGAATATCAGCCCACATTAATGTAATTAACCCTAATCACATTATTCATAATACAACAGCAATAGAATTTAATCAAAAAACAACAAACATAACTCAGCAAACAATAAAACATACTTACTAAATCAACTAAAGTTGAGGCAGAGTACTAAATCAACTCAGCAAATTCGATTGCTGAATCAATAAAACATAAAACACATACAAAAAAAATCAGCCACATCAATACAAAAAATCAGGTTAACAAACACTAGATTACATAATAATATAACAACAATGAAGATATTAACTGGTTTAATACTGTCTTTAATGAAAATTTTTGACAGTAACAATAGTATACAATTTCAAGAAAAATGGTGACAAACGAAGGAGAATGGGCACCAGCGAAAAATGGTGGCGGAGACGTGAGCTTCGGTAGGTTGAAATGTGCTGGGATGAGAAACACCAGCGAAGAGGAGCAAAAAAAAATGGAGAAACAGTGTCAAAAACGAACGATCAATTACTATGGAAATCAAATCCAAAATTAACAAAATCAGTAGGTAATACCCGAACAATTAGCACAAAAATCAAATTAAAAATGAACAACCGCACAAGAAAAGCCAAATTACGCAAACAAACATACGAATTGGAGGAGAGAGGTCGGAATTATACCGACGGCGTGCATTGAGGTGGCGGTCGTGGAGGTTGCGCTGGACTGCTGCGTTGGTTGTTCTAGCTACAGAAACAGCGGATTTTCTACTCAGGTGGCGCTGCCGCTGTGCTGCTCCGCTGTTGGTGACTGTCCGCGTCCGCTATGTGGCGGTTGAAGTCACCATGGGTAGAGGAAGGTTAAGAATGAAGAAGGTCAGGTCAGGTCGAAGTGAACAGGGGTAGAAATGGCGATAGAGAGAGGGAGACGAGCGGCGCGATGGAGAGATGGAGACGGGAAGTGCGATGGAGACGGAGGTGCGAGGGAGACGGAGGTGCGAGGGATAGAGGAGACGGAGGTGCGATGGAGAGAGGGAGGGTCGGGACAGAGAGGCTGGATAGAGACGGGACAGAGAGGCGGGACAGGGGGAGGGGAATAAAGAGTCAAACACTGAATGATTTTCAACCGTTTGATAGTTTAGATCTAACGGTCAAAAATCATTCCTACGTTTGTACGCTTAAAATGGTTCGCACAAGATCTTGTTTCTATATATATATATTTAAAATGTCGGTCTTTTCGTCCCCCCTAACACCACACCCGTCATCTTCTGCCTTTAAATCTACTTCAACGCTTAATCCCACCATGTAGTACTATATATATCCAAAATTCAAATCTAAATTAAAATTTAAATTTTTCTAAAAATATACATAATAATACATTAATTTTAATTTTTATTAATAATTAAATGATGTACACTAATAATAATATGTTATAAAAGAAAATTATAACATAAAAGTATAATCAATTTATTATTAGTATTATTTGTGCGTACCCTTTTTTTGGTACAAATGTAGGAACCATTCTTGGCCGTTGGATCTAAATTAAATCCAACGGTCGGTGAGTTAAAAAAGAAAAATGAGAGGCGCTGTTCTTTGCCCCGCTCCTCTACCCCGCCCCCTTCTGTTTCGCACCCAACCACTATACCCATTCGCACCTGCCTCTCCCTCTCCGTTGCACCTCTCTCCCTCGCCATCGCACCTATTTCCCTCTCCATCGCACCTGTTCCTCCATCTCTCCATCTCCATTTCTTCCTCTGCATCTGCCAGCACGAGCTCAGACGCTCCATTCTTCATCCATCTTCTACATTGTCTTAACTTCAACCGCCACTACACTGCCACACGAGAGATGCGAATAGGTAGCACACGGCGGCAACGCGACCTCAACAGCAGCACAGAGGTATGTAATTTTTTCAAAATTTTTATACCGATCTTCAAAATTTTTTCAATTCGCGACCAATTTTGCTCGTTCATTTTTTGACACTATTTCTCCATTTTGGCTGCTTGTCTTCGCCGGTGTATTCTCATCCCGGCTCATTTCTTCAACCTACCAAAGTTCACGTCATCGATTTCATTTATTTTCCGCCACCATTTTTCGCTGGTGTCGATTCTGCTTCGTATGTCACCATTTTTGTCGAAAATGGTTGATATTGTTACTGTAAAAAATTTTCCATAATGACAGTATTAAACCTGTTAATTTCTTCATTGTTGTTATATTATTAAGTAATCTAGTGTTTGTTAACCTGATTTTTGGTATTGATTTGGCTGATTATTTTTTGTACGTGTTTTAGGTTTTATTGATTAAGCATTAGATCGAAGTACTCTGCCTTAACTTTAGTTGGTTTCGATTCAGCAGATGTGATTTAGTAAATATGTTTTATTGTTTGCTGAGTTATGTTTGTTGTTTTTTGATTAAATTCTGTTGCTGTTGTATTATGAATAATGTGATTAGGGTTAATTACATTAATGTGGGCTGATATTATGTTGCTGTTGTATTTTCTGTTGCTGAAAATGGTGTATTGTTGTTTTATCTTAGTCTGATTAATAATCAGATTATTAATGAGCCATTGTTGTAAATTTTTGCTTAATATATGTTAGTATGGTGTTGGTATTGCTAATTGCTGTCTGAATATTAGTATCTTGTTCCATATTCAGCATCATCTGTTATGAATCCTCTGATTAGCATTAATCAGAGTAATGTTGGCTGATTTTCTGTTGATGTTGTATTTTCTATTGCTGATTAATATTGTATTGCTGTTTTATATTATTTTCATTAATAATCAGATTATTAATCTGGTATTCTTATATATTTTTGCATAATATATGGTTTGAGTAACTAAATAAAGTTTATGGATGCTAAGATTTTGTATTATTATTATTATTACAGAGTTTGTGGTTTATGGTTTATAGGATTTAGGGGTTTTAAGGATTTAGGGTTTAGAGGGTTTAGGGTTTAAGGTATATGGTTTAAGGTTTAGATGGTTTAGAGGGTTTACAGTTTATAGGGTTTATGGTTTAGGGTTTAGAGGGTTTAGAGTGTTTAGGGTTCAGTGTTTAGAGGGTTTAGGGTGTAGATTGTTTATGTTTAGGGTTTTAGGGTTTAGGGTTTAGAGGGTTTGGGTTTAGAGGGTTTAATGTCTATGCTTTAAGGTTTAGAGGGTTTAGGGTTTAGAGGGTTTGGGTTTAGAGTGTTTAATGTCTATGCTTTAAGGTTTAGAGGGTTAGGGTTTAGGGTTTAGGGTTTAGATGGTTTTTGTTTAGTGTTTTTAGGGTTTAGGGTTTAGGGTTTAGAGGGTTTAGGGTTTAGGGTTTAGAGGGTTTAGGGTTTAGGGTTTATGGTTTAGAGGGTTTAGGGTTTAGGGTTTAGAGGGTTTAGGGTTTAGGGTTTATGGTTTAGAGGGTTTAGGGTTTATGGTTTAGAGGGTTTAGGGTTTATGGTTTAGAGGGTTTAGGGTTTAGGGTTTATGGTTTAGGGTTTAGCATTTAGGGTTTAGGGTTTAGGGTTTAGGGTTTAGAGGGTTTAGGGTTTAGGGTTTAGGGTTTAGGGTTTAGAGGGTTTATGGTTTAGGGTTAGGGTTTAGGATTTAGAGGGTTTAGGTTTTAGGGTTTAGGGTTTAGAGGGTTTAGGGTTTAGGGTTTAGCATTTAGGGTTTAGGGTGTAGGTTTTAGAGAGTTTAGGGTTTAGGGTTTAGAGGGTTTAGGGTTTAGGGTTTATGGTTTAGAGGGTTTATGGTTTAGGGTTTAGAGGGTTTAGGGTTTAGGGTTTAGGGTTTAGAGGGTTTAGGGTTTAGGGTTTAGAGGGTTTATTGTTTAGGGTTTAGAGGTTTGGATATTTGGTTTGGATATAGGTTTGGATTAGTTTTTTGGTTTGGTATTAATAAAATCTTGAATGTGATTAAATTTTGATCCAATGGATGAGATTAGTTCTTATGTTTGTATATTAATTGTAGTTTGTATGTGACCCCTCCCTTATATATATATATATTTGTCTATGTGTCCTTTTGTTCCCATTTTCTAATGTTTCAAAAATTGACATTTTCACCTTTTTTCTGTGCCGTTTTCGTACGCATTATTAGCCTTAACAGAATATTCATTCCAACTAAAAGATGAAGGAAGTCCATTGAAAGAGGAAGACAAGAGTTAACTGCTAGCTTTGGGTTCTAAGATTTTGTCTTCTCTCTCATGTTACGGGTTTCAGAATTTTAATTGTTGGGTTTTTAGAAATAAACTATTTCCTAACGAGTTTAGGTGAAGTCCTTGGAGTACAAATAAATGACCCGACGTTAAATTGTAAAGTAAAGTATTGACAAAGTGAATAGTGGCTGCAATTCTAGTGGCCAGACATGTGATCGGATAAGATTTTCTAGACTGAAATTATAAGGGCTCGCCTTATAACAACCCTCTACCTGCCCAATTAAGTTTTAAAGACGTAAGACGCAGAGCCTCCTCTCGGCTTCAGATCGTTGGGTGTGGGTGCAAACAAACAAAAGGACATGCCGCGATTGAAGATTTCCTGTAGCGTGCGTGTGTTCCACAAAACGTGCAGTTGACTGGGAGAGACTTCCCGAAGATACACGTACATCGTTATTCCTCTTTCCGGGCGGGTTATTATTTGCATCTGTCTGGTTCGCGGAGAACGTTACTCGTATATGAATACAGATTATGTTATAGGATCCGCGTATTACAGAACTCCCCTTACTGTCTAAAACTATTTCAGGTCTATTTCCACTGGAATTAGTGCACTTCAATGAGCTACTCTACTGATAACTTGTAGAGATAAAAACTAAAACAGATTAATATGCAGAGAACAACAGTATATAGAGAAAGGAGGAGGAAAGAGTTGCGACAATGCTCAATATTTATACTACTAGCAATCTATCGGTCATTAAATTGTAATTAATTATATGCTCAACTTTGGCTAATCGGACCGTTGGGGTTAAGACGTTGAAGATTAATGTTTGGAGGGCCATTTCAACTTACTTTTAGCTTATTTGATTCTAATAATAATAATAATAACCTCTTTTTATTAATTTTAGAAGTATTTGGATGATAAATTATTTTGAGCTTAAATCCTTATATTTTTGATAAGTTAATTGAGGGTAGTTTACAAAATAAGACTCTAATGCCAGAGGCAAGATGAGATATGTTTGAATAATATGCACATATAGTTTGGCCACTCCTACTCTTATTGTTGAAGGAAAATATTATAACCAATTTAACTCCACTTAGTCTCTTGGTAGTAAGGTAAGCGGAGATATAATGTTCCAACTACTCCGGAATCAAGCCGATGAGAACAACACAAGGGAATACATACATAAGGACTCGATCGATCCCGGGACCTTAAGCCTGGCAGAAGAGACCACAACCATGGGTCCATCGATATCTCAAAATATTAAAATATTTTACGTACCCAACCCAACTATTTTTCTTTTTTCTTTTTCCTTTTCCTCTCTTTTCTTTCTTCTCTTTTATTGTTCTTCTTTTCATCTTCCTTCTTATTTTCCTCTTTTTCCCTTCCTTCCCTCGACCTGGACTAGCCCAACCTATGGCCCAATCCCTCTCCCCTCTCCCTTCCTTCCACGCTGCCCAGGCTTGCGCCGCCCCCTTCTTCCTCCCCGTCGCCCAGCCGTCCCAGTTCCCCCTTTTTCTTTCTTTTTCCTGGATCGTCATTCCACTGCACCCTTTCTTCTCCCCATTTCCCCCGACTCTCCCTCTTCCCGATGCCCAACCACCCACTTCCCAGCACAGGCACGCGACTTCTACTCTGTCGCAAGCCAGCCTGTCTCCCCTAGCCCCGTCCCTGTCACTCCCTCTCTCTCCTCCACCTAATCACAACCCCTCATACGTGACTCTCTCTCTTCTCCTTTTCCCTTTCCTAAGCAGCTTGACTTGCAATTTTTGCAGGCCTTCTCCCGCTATTGGTCAGTAGGCTGGCGACCTGCACTCTTGCCGCCGACCCTTCCTCTTCCTCCTCTCTCCTTCCCCCTCATCCTTAGCCTATAAATACCCTCTACGACCCCCCTCTTTACCCCTTTTTTCTCAACCTAGAATTCTACTCCCCTCTTATCGCCACCCGTTGCTCCGCCGCCCAAGCCACCCACCAAATCACTCCCTGCATCACCCTCCACCACCCTCTATTTGCCCAGCATGAGCTACTCAAGCCATGTAAAGACCATTCCCCGATCAGCCACACCTTAGCCACCGCCGCCCTTTCACCGCTTTCCACTGCCATTCTTGCTGCAACTGCCACCACTTTTACCCTCCAAAATCACCTATAGACCTCCCCCTACCTTTTCCTACCCTCCTTTTTCCCTTCCTCCCTCTCCTCCTCCCTTTCTCCCTCTCCACCACCATAGCACCGCTGCTTATGCTACCGCCTTTCGGTGCGCCACCACTACTACTCCAACCCTCTCCACCTGGGCATCTACCACCACCTCAACTTCCACTCTCATTCCCCCTCTCCTACCCTAAACACTCAACTTTTCCCCTCCCTCTTTTTCCGCCACTACCGTGCGCCGCCAACCCTAGGTGGTACCCTGACCCCTCTCAACCCCTAAGTCCTATTTATGTAAACCTTGTTCTTTTTATTTGTATTATATAATTAATATTAATATTATTATGTTATCATTATCATCATCATCATCCTCATCATTATTATTATTATTATTATTATTATTTATAACCTCAGAATATTATTCTTATTATTATTAAGGGGTTGAAACCCTATTTTATTATTATTTCAATTTTCATTATTTTATTATTGTTGTTGTTGTTGTTGTTGATAATGCTAACTTTGGCATATCATCATTTTTTGTTGCTATTAAAAATATTCAAACCTTATTATTATTATTATTATTATTATTATTTATCATTCAAATATTAGTATTACTAATATTATTCTTAATGCTTTATTATTATTATTGTTACTACTACTACTACTACTACTACTACTACTACTCTACTACTCCTACTACTGCTCCTACTGCTAAATTATTATTATTATTATTATTATTATTATTATTATTATTATTATTATTATTATCCTTAGTAATATTAGTATTTTGTTAGTATTACTATTATTATATTATTTTTATCACTAACTCTATTATTAACCTTAGCCTTAAAAATACTATGGTTTCTATTACTATAAGTATTAGCATTAGTATTATGATTAATATCACTATTTTTGCTATAACTAGTGTTAGTACTATTATTAGAAGAAATAAAGCTATTAGCTTTAATAATATAAATATAGCTATAAATACTAACATAAACTTATTTTGACTAGTAATACTCTAGTAGACAAACTTGAGAATAAAACCCCTATTTTCACTTGTAGAATTTCTTTTAATAATAGTAACCCTAATCTTATAAAAAAAAATAGGAAATAATAGTATTTTTGGTAGGAGGGAAACTAATCCTTAGTTTGTCCCTCTTATAGGTGAAACCAGTCAAAAGCCTAAGGAGGCATAGGAGTATGCTCCAAGACCAGTGACGTGCTAGGTAAGGATGTAGCTAAGGCCTTATGTGTGCTATGTGCCTTGTATGCCTTGTATGCCATGTATCGTGATATGTTATGTATCTTATGCTTATTATTATAACTGTTTTATGTGTAGCATAGCTTGGAGTTGAGGTATGCTCATGTGCTTTTTTATGGCATGTGTTTAATATGTATATGTTGTGAATTGTATTGTGATGTGCTGTGATTTGATGTGGTCCTTTAGGATATGCATGCTAGGATATTTAATGTAGTAACATGGGGTGGAAAATGTAAAAGAAAAATAGGGAAGTAAGTTCACCAAAGGGAAGTATGTTGACCAAGGGGGAATAAGTTGACCAAGGAATATGGGATTAACCTAAATATCCCATGATCCATGAGAGGAAAATAAAGGAAGACTATAAATAAAATAAAAGAGTGGGTGAATTTTGTAGCGAAGAATCTAAGGTTTTTATGGGAGAATCTAGGTTTTGTATGGGATGGATAGAGTCCGCATGGGGATGAACTTTACATATAAAAAGTTACCTTGGGGTGTGAGGAAGGTAATGGAAGAGTTGTTTGGGTGATTGGATGCTTTGGGTGAACAATAGTACGTGCGTTAGTATAAGGGTGCATAGGAGACCTAGCTAGGGTTTGGAAAGAAAAACCCTAATTTGGGATGCTGGTGAAAGTAAAAATAATAGAGGGTGAGTGGAGTATGAGACGAGGCTGGAGGAATTTCATGTGTAGGGTGAATATGGGTATCACGGGAAAAAAGAGTGGAAGGTGAGAAATGGAGGGGTGACATGTGGAAAATAAGGATGCTAGGGTTTGGTGTGGCCAACTAGGATTTGATGTGACCACCTAGGGTTTCGTGGTCACACATGTATTTGGGGAAGTAAAGTGAGATGATGAGGGTTGAATTTAAGGGCTATGATGTAAGAGGGTTGAACAGTCTTGGTTGTGTAAGGTCGACAAGAATGGGCCACATAATCCCAAGTTAGGGTTTCTAGAAAAAACCCTAGGATAAGGCAGTGAGTGGACTTGAAAGTGTAAGGTAGCGGGCCTTGATCCACACACTTATTGCAAGTAAGAAAAGAAGGAAAGGATGTTGGGGTATGTTAGGAGGTGCATCAGTCTCAAGATATGAGATAGGCCCCCTTAGAAGGCTAAGTGTAGATGGAGAGTGTGACACACATGTCTAGGGCAAAACTTGTTTAATAAGACACAGTAAAATACTAATCATTTAAAGAGGAAGAATATTGACCTAGGCCTAGACCGGTCCACCAATAAATAATAGTGGCCAGGAGCCAAGGTACCTTGGAGACCGATCTACCGGCAAATAATAGTAGTCAGGAGCATTGTGCCCTATATGTTTTCGGTCAACCGACTATAATAGTGGGAGATTCTGTACTCAACAAACCGAACATAATTATGATAAGACATGGAAAAGACACTAAGTACTTACAGTAAAACACCATGAGAATCAAGGCCGGACCAGTCCACCGGTGAATAATAGTGGCCAGGAGCATCTTGCCCTAGAGACTGATCCACCGACAAATAATAGTGGTCAGGAGCATTATGTCCTTATGTTTTTGGTCCACCAAATATAATAGTGGGGCTCCCATACTTGCATGGAATAATAATAAGCATGGTAAAATGAGCAATGATCAAAGATTTAAAGAATCAGTTGATTCGACTACAACTTGGCCTTTATATATCTATAATGATTGTTTGTTGTTATGTTATCATGCTTGTATTATAGGCCTTTGCGTGTTAGCCTTAGTTACATAGTTACCTTACTCAATACGTAACGTACTGACCACCTGTTTCATGGGTACTTCTCATTCCTATGAGTAGAAGGCCCCTATGACTTTTTGCAAGTTGGTGATACTATTTTTTATGCCCTTGATGTTTAAGAGGAATTGGGCGAGGCTGAGTGTTGATCATGGACTTAGCCTGGGGATTCAAGAGCATCGTGGCTGCATTTACTCTTCATGTTCATTTTTTATTGAACTAGTTCACTCAGACTTGATTTTTATTGTATTGTAATCTCTATTCCTTTCAAGAAAATTTACCTATGTACTCTGGATTGTAAACCTTATTCCGCATACTCTGATTTCTGTTTATGTATGTTTCAATGCTTTTATGAAACCTTGTTTTGAATTTGAATTATGATGGTTGTTAATTTCCTTTATCCTTGTGGTTAGTACAAGAATGACCAGGGGCTGGGCTTGTACTGATCATGGCGGTAACATCCCCAAAATTCACAAGTTTTGAGTTAATTGCTTCCGCTAAATCTTAAATAAAACGAAATTTTCCAGTAGTGAATTTTGGTGTGTTACATATATACTGTAACACCCCCAAATTTACTACTGAAAAATTTCGTTTAATTTTAAAAAGTTTATCGGAAATAAGAGATAACACTTGTAAATTCGGGGGCGTTACCGCCACATTTAATACCAGAACGGTTTACTCCTATCGTCCCGGTACTAAGTGGTAAGGCTAAAACAGATTAACCAACAAATACGAGTTGTTAGCATAACACATTCATGGGTAAAACCCAAGTAATACAGAATCAGAGTGCGGAAGTTCAAAGTATAATTCAAGATATGGTTTTAAGGTTTTTGAAAGTTGAAACGTCATACATTTAAGATAAATAAACTTAAATACATAAGAAAGGTGAAGTGACAACAGACTCCGGCCCCGCCACTCTCGATCCCCAAGCTAGGTTCAGACTTAGCTCTCGGTCCCGCCCGACGCCTCATAAGCGTCGTAGGCATCAAATATAGAGTCACCTACCTGCACTAGATCAGTGGGGCCTTCTGCTCGTGGGAATGAGCAGCACCCATGAAACGGGTGGTCAGTATGCTTCGTACGGAGCAAGGTAACGGAATAACTAAGGCCGAACAGAAAAAGTACACAATACATGCATAATCATATAGGCACATAAGACAATACAAATAGCGAGGCCGATTATGTTCCAATTAGACTTATCCTTTAAATTTATTAATACCATACTCAATTCCACATACTCTTTATTAATCCATGTAAGTGCGGGTACCCCACTATTATAGCCGGTGGACCGGAGATATGTACAGGGAAAAACGCTCCTGACCACTATTATTTGCCGGTGGTTCGGTCTCTAGGGCAAAACGCTCCTGGCCACTATTATTTGCCGGTGGACCGGTCTGGCCCCGACTCACATGGTCTTCCACTGTAAGTATTTAGTATCTTCCCCATGTCTTATCGATTTTATATTTGGTTTGCTGAGCACGGAAACCCCCACTATTATAGCCGATGGACCGGAAATATATACAGGGCAAAATGCTCCCGGCCTCTATTATTCGCCGGTGGATCGGTCTCCACGGCACCCCGGCTCCTGGCCACTATTATTCGCCGGTGGACCGGTCTGGGCCCGACTCAGCATCTTCCTCTTTAAGTGATTAGTATTTTATTGTGTATTTTTCAACAAATTTCCGCCCTAGGCATGCATGGCTAACTTCAGCTATACTCATCCTCCCAAGAGGGCCCGTCTCATATCTTGAGACCGCTGCGCCTCTTAACTCGCCCGACATCCTTCCTTTAATCAGCTTACTCACTCCGAGAACCCGTCTCCTAAGTATGTGGGTCTGGGCCCATCACCTTTTTCCCCAAGGTCCACTCACTACCTTCCCTTAGGGTTTTCTCCAGAAACCCTAACTTGGGCCTATGTGGCCCACCCTTTTCCGCCTCGTACAACCAGAACCATCCTAGCACCCCTACACCTCACGACCCTTCGGTTTAATCCTCACTTCATGTCACCCTCATCCTCACTTATTATTTTTAATTCTCCCCTTTTTCTTCTTGTCACCCTCTAAACTCTAGCCTAGTCTCCTGCGCACCCTTATTTTGGTCTACGTACTATTTTTTGCTCAAAGCCCCCAAACACTCAAACGACACTTCTCTTACCTTCCACACACCCCGAGGCATCTTTCTATACGTAAGGTTCGTCCCCATGCGAACCTTAACCACCCCATGCAAACCCTAGTTCTCCTATTCCTTCTCTAACCGACTTATTTCCCCTTTTGTTATTTCTTTCCAAATCTTTTCTTCCATGCCCCCAAACTACGTCACCATACCAAATACCCTAGCATGCATGTCCTAAGGCCACAACATAACACAACTTGTAGCACATCCACATTAATACAGAACAAAGGCGATCACATAGACGTACCTTGAATCCAAGCTGCGCTACACGTAAAACAGGTAAGACAATGACATTTAAAACACGACACATAATCATGCGAGGCATCCAAGGCAAATAGTTCACATATCACACAAGCGGCCTTAGTTAGACCCTTACCTAAATCTACGCCGGGCTTGGAGCACGCTCTTACACCTCTCGAAAGTTCTCACTCGATTCACCTATAAGAGGGAAATACTATGAGTTAATCTCCCTCTATCGGAAATATCAAAACCCCTATCTTACCCTTATCATGGCCTAATACTAAGGCTAATATTAATAACTAGTAGTTTATAAATAAAAAGGTAGGGTTATTATTATTCCTAAGATAATTAATTAATTTTTTCACTACTCGAAGTAGGCCTTATCATTTTCACCGTAATAATAATAATAATAATAATAATAATAATAATAATAATAATAATAATAATAATAATAATAATAATAATAATAATAATAATAAGAGTGAGAACAACAATAGAAATAATAATAACCGCCATACCCATGATAATAATAATAATAACAATAATGATAATAATAATAATAGTGATAATACTAATAGTAGTAGGAATACTAAAATAATCATAATAATAGAGGTAATAACGACATTAGTCATAGTTAGAGTACTAAACATGGTAATAATAATAATAATAATAATAATAATAATAATAATAATAATAATAATAGTGATAATAATGATAATAATAATAGTAATAATAATAATAATGATAATAACAATAACAATAATAATATTGGTAATGATAATAATAATAATAATAATAATAATAATAATAATAATAATAATAATAATAATAATAATAATAATAATAATAGTGCAAATAGCAATAATAATACTAAAAATATTAATAAGGATAACACAATGATAATAAGAGTTAGAACAATAACATAATAATAATAATAATAATAATAATAATAATAATAATAATAATAATAATAATAATAATAATGATAGTGAAAATGATGGTGATGGCAATAACGATAGTAATACTAATAATACTAACAATAATGATAATGACAGTAATGATAATAATAATAACAACAACAACAACCACAATAATAATAATAATAATAATAATAATAATAATAATAATAATAATAATGTTGATAGCATTAGTAATAATAATAATACTAAGGGTAAGAATAATAATAATAATAATATTGAAAACAATAACCACCATGACCATATTAATAATAATAACGATAATGATAGTAATATTAATAGTAATAATACTAGTATTAGTAAAACTACTAAAATAATAATAATAGAGATAATAATGATATTAGTCATAGTTAAAGTAACAAATATGATAATCATAATAATAATAGTGATAATAGTAATAATAATAATAATAATAATAATAATAATAATGATGATGATGATGATGATGATGATGATGATGATGATGATGATGATGATAATAATAATAATAATAATAATAATAATAATAATAATAATAATAATAATCATAATAATAATAATAACAATGGTAATAATAGTAATATTAGTAGTAAATTAACAAGGTCTTATAGTTAATCAACACCATGAATTAGAGGTTCTTAGGGTAAGGTTGGGTCCTAGTAATAATAATAAGGGTGGTAGTATTAGTAATAATAATAATATAGTAATAATAATGATAATGTTAATATTAGTCATAATAACACTAATAATAGTAGTTAATAGTATTAAAATCATTAATCACTTTTATTATTTAAGATCTAGGGTTCAGGGAGTTGGGCAACCTGGCTGGGGGTGGTGGCACGGGCAACGGCGGTGGAGGAAGGGAGAAAAGGGAAAAATGGATGTGGAGGCTAGGGAAGGGGAAACTAGAGGCAAGGAGAGGTGTAGGGTGGTAGGGAAGGATCCCCTAGTCGTTTTGGGGGGTGGTGGCGGTGATGCAAGCGGCGGTATGGGCGGCGGTGGCGGCGCGAAGGTGGAGCAGAGGGTGGGAAGGCTGTTTTGGGGAGGAATTTTCGCACGGCTAGGGCGGCACGTGCAGCGCAAGGCAGGGAGGTTAAGGGGGTTGGTTGAGTAGAGGGCGGTGCAGGGAAGATTGTGGTGGCAAGGGTAGGCGGCAGAGGTGGCTGACGGCGGAGGAAATGGCGGCTGAAGGCGGGGCGGCGCGACGGGGTTTCTCTGGGTTCCAGGTTTTTCGAACCCGATTCAGGCAGTGGTTAGGGCTATTTATAGGCAAATTGGGACGGAAACGACAAAGCTTCGAGGGAGGTTAGGGGGGTTAGGGTTAGGGTAGGTTGTCCGGCGAGATTCGCCGGCACATGGTCTGCGATTTGCAGGCCATGATCTGTCGAAAAAATGGAGGCTTACGTGCGGGAGAAGGGCTGAGTCGATTGGTCACGTCCACAGGGAAGTCAACGAGGAGAAGAGGGTGAAATGACCGGTGAGAATGGCGTGCTGTTGAATCTAAGCTTCCCGGCAAAAATTTCGTGTTGTAGGCAGCAATGGAAGGAGGACGACGCGGGGAAGATGAATAAAGCTGGACCGGCGGTCCAGGAGAAAAGAAAGGAAAGGAAAAGAAGGAGGCCGAACCGGCTGGGAGAAAAGGAAGGAGTGCGCGGGGGGGTTGGGCCACGAGGGGTGCTGGGCCTAGCAGGCCGGCCCAAGTCGGGGGAATAGAAAAAAAAGAAGAGAAGGAAAGGAGAGAAAAGGAAAAAGAGGGAAAAAGGAGGAAAAGAAAAAGGAGAAAGAAGGGAAATTAGTGGTTGGATTAATTAGTATGATTTGGGTAATTTGGGATTTTTAATAAAATATAATTATCAAAATAATAATTAAATTCTATTTTTAGGTTAATTTAGGGATTTTTGAAGGAATTTTCTTAAATTCCATTTTAATTAACAAAACACTCTAATTTTCTCCAATTAAATTATTTATAAAGTTTATATTAATTTGAAACTATTTTATTCTTCTTAATTTGAAGAAAGTAATTTATTTAATTAATTTCTAAAATAAAATCCTTAATTAGCTTAAAATACCACCATTCCTCCCATTTAAAACACTTATAAATTTCCTCTTGATTTACCCTAATTAACTTCCTCTTATTTTAATAAAAGTAAATTATTTGATTAACTTTTAACATAAAAACCTTATTTAATAATAGATAATAGAAATTAGGATTTTTGGGGTATTTCAAATACCCCCAAAATAATTCTCCATTCCAATTTTATCCTTCTCATTTCCCTTCACCTCCTATCTCTCGATGATATTTTCTCTCTCTTTTCTCTTCTCCTTCATCTCAACTATTTATACAATCACTCAATTCTTCTCAAATGTTCCATCAATTAAAGAAATCAGATTTTAATCAATGTTCAAATACATTCTACATCTAAAGGTATGTAAGATTTTATAATACCCAAAAATTTTAAAATCTAAAATTTAATATTTAACCCCTTATTTGGAATAATTTAATCTTAAATTATTAATTTAATTATTTTGTGGACCTTGATTTATAAAAAAAATATGTATGATTATTTAATAAATTAATATAAATATTTTATCATACTCTTTTTATTTAAATAAATTTCCAAACCCTTAATTTTACCAAAATTATTTTCTTAAATTAATAATTTAAATTTTGAATAAATTAATTTAATAATTTTTCCATTAGCTTAATTTCTAATCCTAACTCTAAAATTAATTTTATTTTTCTTTTCCCCCTTTTCCTTTATATTTTTCCTTTTTCCTTTTCTTTCTTTCCTTTCTTCTTCTACTTTGGGCCAGTCCGACCCCCTTCCTCTTTTTCTTCCTCCTTCCTCGCCTGGGCAACCGAGCATGTACTCCCTTCCTCTTCCTTCCTTTTTTTCCTTTCCTTCCTTTCTTCTCCTTTAGGGCAGCCAAGCTCCCTTCTCTTCTTCATTTTTTTTCCTCCTCGCACAAGCTAGCCTATCTTCCCGTCTCCCTTCTTTTCCCCGTGCAACCTAGTTTCCCTTTCCTTTCTTTCTTGTCTGCCTCCTCCCCAGCCAAACACTCCCCCTTCGCACACCTTCTTCCTCCTGCACCTCTGCCCAACCTACAAGCTTGCACCACCCTCCCCTCTTTTGGCCATACCACCTGCACCACCGCCCCCTCTGCCTATCCCTTTCTTTTCCATTTTAGGCCCAACAACACCCTAGTCCCCTTTTCCACATGCCTTCCCTGCCATTTTGCCTTGCTGATACATATAATGTCCCTCTACACCCACCTAACCCTACAAGTCGAGCACATCCTTGCCTCACTTCTACCTCATGCTCAACTCTTCTCCCTAATCCTCTTGTCCTTTTTTCTTCCTTCTTCTCTTACCCTTGTTTTCTCTTACGACACTTTGAGTAGCCACCTCCACTATCTCAACTACAAACTCAGCCTCCATGCCACTAGCTACTCCTCCCTACACCGCCTCAAGCAACCACTATGTGCCCCTTACAGCCAACTCCCCTCCCTTTCCTCTCTTCCTCTCCTCAACCACATCCTTGCACTACCAACTTGTGCAGCCAGTCTCCCCTCTTTTTCCACTGCCAAAGCCTCTCTTCAGCCACCGAACACCACCCCAACACCTCCCTACCTCACCTCGTCTGAACTCCTCCTGCAGCTCCTCTTCTCCTCTCCTTATTTTCCTTTCTTCCTCTTCTCCCTTCCTTCTATGCACCCTTTTTCAACAGCCACCGCTGACGGCTCCACTGCCCTTGAGCCACCACACTTTGACCCCCATCCACCACCTACACCTTGCCTCACTCCTACACCCAACTGCCAGCCCAATGCCCCTCCATCACCTCCTCAACCCACCTTACCTGAGACCCTCCCCCCTTTGTCCACTTTTCCCTTTCACCCCATCTCGTGCATGAATGCTCACGCTACTCATGCAACATGAGTCATACTACATAAAATTTAAGGGTTTGTTTAATTTTGATGATAAAAATGATGATGGGAGTTTGTGGCATTAAAAATACATGTCCCATCATGACAAAAAATGGTATTTTATGTTCCACGGGCATTTTAGTAATTTTACATGTTCAAGGGGATTGACTTCAATAAATGTGCATGGTAGGTGATAATGGGTACTAAGAATAACAATACGGGTTTTGTTGTGTTAAATAATGCATGTTGGGCATCGATATTAATATTTTATATGCTAGGGGTATTTTAGTAATTTTATGTTTAAAATGGAGGTTGCTTGAATAAATATGTATGATAGGTAATAATTGGTGATAAAAATAATAATAAAGGTTTTGTAGTATTAATAATGTATGTAGGGATTGATCTTTAATATTAAATTACCTAAGGGCAATTTAGTAAATTTACAAGTAAGAAGAGCATTTTGGTAATTTTGCAACGAGAAGTGCACTTTGGTAATTTTGCATATAAACGGGTGGTTAGTTTAACAAACACACATGAGAAGTATAAAATAATGTTAAACATGAAAATAAGGGTTTATTATTCTAATATCACTTATTTGAGCATGATATTCAACCAACTATAGTTTAGGGGCAATTTAGTAATTTTACATGTAATATGGCAATTGGTCTAACGAACCTTCATAATATGTAATAAGTGATGTTAAATAAGAGGATAGGGGTTTGTGGCCTTAGTATCACCTGTTCAAGCATGGTCACTATTCTTAAGATAAGTTGGTTGTTTGATTGCAAAGAAGGTAATAAGGAAAGAAAATAAGAAAGAAAAAGTAAAGAAAAGTAATAATAGTATATTTTCCTCTGTCAAACCCAAGGAAAAAATATAAGTAGTGAGGAAAAGTTTATCTAGCTATACTTCGACACTCATTTCGGAGAATTGATGTTAGCCACTTGGTTTTTTTTTTTTTGTGAGTAAATTTTTTTTTAACAAAAATTACTTGGAATAATCTTAGGAATAGTACTTTTGTTTGGTTTGTAGAAAGTTAAGTGGAAAGGAAAATATAGAGGAAAGAAAATTGAAGGAAAAAATGAAAGAAATTAATTTTCTTTCCTTTGATTGATTGTTGGAGAAAATTTTGTGAAAAATTAAAATCTTGGAGAATATTTTTAGTGTTTGGTGTATAGAAGGAAAATTCTGAGAAAACTCAAATATTATTATTTTAAATTTTTATATATTTAATAAAAATTAAAATATTATATTAATATATAAAAATTTCCTTAAAGTCTATAATAAAATTATAAAAATTATATAAACTTAATACTAATTCCAAATTTTTTCAGAAAAATTCTAAAATATTACATATATAACTATGCATAACTTTAAAAAATATATTTGTACAATATTAATAACATTCAAAAATTCCTATTAATAAGAGACAAACTAAGAAAAAATAAAATAAAATAAATCATCCTCCTTTACTTACCAAAGTAAGAATCTAAAAACCAAAACTCATGTAAACCAATAAAGCTTCTAAATATTAATATGTCAAGATCGGCACGTAGTTTTTTTTTATAAATATCTAAAAAGGGATTATATGAAAAATATAATTTCAACTAAATTAAATTTTACTTCAAATAATAAATAAAGTAAGTAAAAATTATACACACATAGAGACATTTAAATCTATTTATATACAATTATATACAAAATAAAAAATTATAAAAAATATATAAATATATTTTTTGAATCGGATATTATTTGTATTTGTTGGATCAGATATTTGTTTTATTTAACTTTTCGTTTACTGGATCGTATATTTGATTTGAAAAAAAATCGGATCATTTATTTACTTTTTCGGATCGGATCGCTTCAAATATCAGATTAAATAAGCATATATCGAATAACATGAACAACTCTATTAAATATATATATATATATATATATATATATGTTTTTATATCCATATAAATTTGTCTCTATTTACCTAATATAAAATTTTATTTTTATTTTATATTCATATAACATCTAATATATTTTTTAAAGTTAAAAGTAAAAATATAATTAAATTTAAACAATTTAAATATAATTTTAATATTAAATGATTTGTATTTTGAATTGAATGTGTTTTATTTGAAATTTGATGGATTTTATTAGGTAAATATATAAATAAATATAGAAAACAGGAAAAAAAAATATGCAGCAAATTTGGATACAAAAATATGCTAGACTGTGACAGAATAATTGTAAAATAAGTGAAATCAGCGATAAAGTGAAATTTGACAAAAAGATATATGTATGTATTGTGTGTGTCTATATATATATATATATATGGACTACGACAGAATCATTATAAAGTAAGTGAAATCAAGGACAAAAACAAATTTGATAGAATATATATATATATATAGACTATGACAAAATCATTGTAAAGTAAGTAAAATCAACGATAAAGTCAAATTTGACAATATATATATAGATTTAGGGTCCCGTGCGACCCTTTTTTACTGTACAAATGTAGGAACAAATTATAGCCGTTGGATTAAAGAAATACGGACCGTCGGATCAAAATATTGCAACAGCCGTTCTTATGTGTCGTTTGGTCGTGTCACTGTGTCTCGTTCTGCGTACGTTGGTTGGTTTGTGACCTCCACACGACTTCCTCCCGATATCGACCTTCTTCCTCCATTGTCGTCTGTTTTCCGCTCCATCAACAACGCTCGTCTTCTTCAATTTTTTCCATCGGTCGTTCTTATGCGTCGTTCGCCTCTGTCATTTTGTCCAGTTATGCGTTGTTTTGCCCTGTTACTTCTGCCCGTCTTCCTCCTGAGCTCAAGCTTCTTCCTCCATTGTCGTTTTTTTGCTACTCCGTCAATAGTCGCTCGTCCTCTTCAATTTTTTCCATTTTGCATCTTCAATTTCTGTCTCTAGCAGGTAAATATTTTTATTGTTCTACCGATCTTCAAATTTTTTTCAATTCGCGACCAGTTTTCCTCCTTTGTTTTTGACACTGTTTCTCCATTTTTTCCTCGTCTTTGCCTGCGTATTCTCATCCCAGCACATTTCTTCAACCTACCGAAGCTCACGTCATCGATTTCATTTATTCTCCGCCACCATTTTTCGTCGGTGCTCATTCTCCTTCTTATGTCACCATTTTTGTTGAAAATGTATGCTATTGTTATTGTCGAAAATTTTCCTTAACGACAGTATTAAACCAGTTAATATCTTCATTGTTGTAATATTATTATGTAATCTAGTGTTTGCTAACTTGATTTTTTGTATTGATTTGGCTGATTTTTTTCTTTTTGTATGTGTTTTAGATTTTATTGATTCAGCATTGTATTGAAGTACTCTGCCTCAACTTTAGTTGATTTCGAATTTGCTGAGTTGATTTAGTAAGTATGTTTTATTGTTTGCTGAGTTGATAGAAGTAAGGATGAGCCAAAAATAATACGCATTTCATGTTGATGGAAGGAAGAAAGAGAATGTTGGGAGACATATGTGGGTATAACAGAAAGGAGGCCGAAGCTGGTAGGCCGCAATATCAATTAGTTGAGGGGATTCAGAGAAACGAGACCAATAGCGATGAAAAGTGCAATTATTTGTCGAACAAACATCCATTTACCGATAGTGAACAAAATGAGTAGAATTGCCATCCTTTGAATGTAGGAGAGAAATTATCTAGTTTTAATCTTTTATTTTTTCATAAATAAAAAATAAATGTAAATTAAAGAATAACTATCTATTGAAATAATTTTATATTAGATTTTTGTTTTGGTTAATTCTAGATTTTTTTCCCTTCATTGCATGATATTTTTGTGGCCCTATTTATTCCTTCTTTAATTGTGCTCTCTCTCTCTCTCTCTCTCTCTCTCTCTCTCTTTTGGTTTAGGGTTTAGAGGGTTTGGGGTTTGGGGTTTGGGGTTTGGGGTTTAGGGTGTAGGGTTTAGATGGTTTAGGGTTTGGGGTTTAGGTTTGAGGTTTAGAGGGTTTAGGGGTTAAGGTTTAGAGTGTTTAGGTTTTAGGGTTTAGGGTTTAGGGTTTATTGTTTATGGGGTTTAGGGTTTAGAAGGTTTAGGGTTTAGGGTGTTTAGGGGGTTTAGGGTTTAGAGGGTTTAGGGTTTATGGTTTAAGGTTTAGAGGGTTTAGAGGGTTTAGGGTTTAGGGTTTAGTGTTTAGAGGGTTTAGGGTTTAGAGGGTTTAGGCTTTAGGGTTTAGGGTTTAGGGTTAGAGGGTTTAGGGTTTAGAGTTTAGAGGGTTTAGGGTGTTTAGGGTTTAGGGTGTTTAGGGTTTATGGGTTAGGGTTTGTATAATTTATGGTTTTAGTGGTTTGGATATTTGGTTTGGATATAGGTTTTGATTTATTTTTTGGTTTGGTATTAATAAAATCTTGAATGTGATTAAATTTTGATCTAATGGTTGAGATTGGTTCTTATGTTTGTATATTAGTAATAGTTTGTATGTGACTCCTCCCCTATATATATATATATATATATATATATATATGTATGTATGTATGTATGTATATATATAGGAGGTGGGAAAGGAAACAAAAAAATATTTATAGATGACAACTTGTCTAAGAAAGAGGATAAAGGTTAGATGAGAGGAGAAGGATTTGAGAAATTTATTGTCGGAGAGTGTGCTTAATAAACTTTCTTGACTTTTCTATTTTTTTCCCTCAAGTTTTGACAAGAAAAATAATCTAGTATAAGTTTCCTCCTCTTTTTCATCTCAATTTTCTTTCTTCGTAATTTTTCTAGCAACCAAACACTATAAAAGTATTTTCTATCAAATTTTCTTTTCTTTCATTTTTCCAAAACCAAACATAGCAATCTTCTAGAAAAAATAGTTAAAGTTAAACTTTTAAGTTCTTCCTTAACTCTTAATTAAAGACTGAAATTAATCTTTAAATTTTTTTTAAAGAAATTCACAACTTCTTTCCATTTGAAATTTTATCTTCTATCTTTGAATTTTTAGTCATCTCACGAGTCACAAGAGAAATGTACCAAGAGAAAGTACACATCCTCGACCGTTGTCAGTGGACCAACTATCCTGCTTCTTACCGCCGTCTTTAATTTGTAGTATTATCTTTATTCCTATAATATACACGGCACGGACGTGCTTTCCGCACGAAGTTTGACTCACAAAAGTGTTTATCCTTTCTGCTGATTTGGGATGGGAGAGGATAGATTACCTTCGGCCTTTAATCGGTTGTAGTATACCAAAACCAAGAACATTATGTCATGTCAAGCTAGCCCCCTCAAAATTGGGCCCACCAAAAAAAGCCGTATTAGCTGTAATACGGAAGCTTCGCTATTACTCTTAATCCAAGCACTCTTCTTCTTGGCCTCGTACATATAAATTGATGATCGACTTACATTGTAACACATTGAAACAAGGGTACAACGATCTGAACCAGAGAAAAATGTGCGAAACTACCAACAATAAGAGGTAGGTTAATCCAAGCACTCTTCTTCTTGGCTTCTTCACTTATATATATGAATTGTCTTTCTGATGTATATCTTCCTTTTGTTTTTTGTTTTTTTTTGACGCAGCTCCATCCATATTTCAACCAATCAATTGATAATCAAATTTCTTGTCACAGTCATCGGCTTACTTGAAGTGAGGCCATTGTTTGATGAAGAGCCAACAAAGATGTGGGTTTTTTTCTGTACGCTGGGCGGTTATTTTTTGATTCTAGCAGTGAATTTGCAGGTCCGCCAAAGTGACTGGGTTCGACGACTAGAACTGATATTGGGCTGTCTATCATGTGTATTTTTGGTCCTTATTTTTCTTCCTCTGCAGCGTGAGCTCTGGTATTCTGTTGCTGTCGTCCTAATTGTTAACGCGGCCGTGAACTTTGATTTCATGATCAAATTATATCACCGGGCTCATGGGCATATCAGTTCTGTCATTACTTTTCTCAGACGTATTAGGAGTGCGACTGTCACTGCTCCTCCTCAGCAGATATCCTCCTCTGTATCGGAAGGGAATGCAGCCCAGTCCCAGGTGGAGGTTCCACATATCCAAATAGTGTATGAATAGCAATAAAATAAATGTATATTTAATTCCTTGTAATTAATAATAATAAGAGCTCTCATTTTACTGTTATTGCTACCCACGCATAAGAATTCCTTAATTTTGTTTTGTTTTCGCATATGTATGCATCCATTTATTTTTACCCCAAAGCTATAATCTGCCAAAATGTACACCAGCAGGACCACCTCTCGAAGCCATCAAAATTTTGGATGCACAAATGACCTTTAAGATATTCCGAATTTTTTAAGATTCGATTAGAAATCAAGCTTTCCATATCAGCATAAAGCAAATACTGCCATAACCGAGAAAGCATCGGGGACATGGCTACTTGCCGCTGTTTCACGTCTCGGGCACGTCTCTGGAACGGAAACGAAACCAGAGACCCCGAGCAAGCGCTGTTCTTTATTAAACAAAAAAAAAAAAAAAAAAAACAGACAATCAACCTCAATGGCTGGGAGCATTGTTGTTGCTGCAACTTGCCACCGTCTCCACTACTTCTAATTTGACCAAAAAGTTCAGGAGGAAAGAAGGAATGTAAAAGGAGGAGAACAGAAAGACGGTCGTATGCAGCAGAGGAACAGAGAGGGCGAAGAAGGCAAGAAGGAATGCGAACAAACTGTGGGATCTCACAGCAACAGTGATGTACTAGTTGCAAGAGAGGAGATGAAGAGGAACGGAGAGGGTGGAGGGGGAACAACGTACGGTACCGAGGCGGACAAACAAAGCCGGAGGCTGCTTTTTTTTTGGTTGACTTTGACAAGGGCTCTCCTCATCACAAATTTTTTGGTTGTCTTCTCTCTCATGATACTGGTTTCATAATTTTGATTGTTGGGTTTCTAGAAATAAACTATGCGCTAACGAGTTTAGGTGAAGTCCTTGGAGTACAAATAAATGACCCAAGCGTTAAATTGTAAAGCAAAGTATCGACAGACAAAGTGAACGGCAGCTGCAATTCTATTATCTAAAATCTAAGTCTGGACTTATCAGGCATCGCCTAATAAGTAATAACAGCCCTCTCCTGCCCTAATCTAAATGATGAATAAGGGGTGCAAACGGTGCCGTGCTATCTTCGCTCCTCTTTCTACCCTTAACGATTCCAATCACACACCCCCCCCCCTCCTCCTCCCTGGCCATGCGACCTATGGCTGCCTATACCTGACGAGAGATGAAGGCTACCTGCCCAATTAAGTTTTAAAGACGTAAGAAGCAGAGCCTCCTTTCGGCTTCAGATCGGTGGGTGTGCGTGCAAACAAACAAAAGGACATGCCGCGCGTGAAGATTTCCTGCAGCGCGCATGAGCTCCACAAAACGGGCGGTTCATTGGGAGAGACTTCCCGAAGAGACACGTACGATGTTATTCCTCTTTCCCGGCCGGTTATTATAATTTTATAATTTTAATTTTAATTAAAAATTAGTATAACAATTAAAATACAGAGGAAGAAAAAAAAAAGAAAGGAAAAAATTAAAAAATATAAATATTAATTAATTTGAAAGATTATTTTTAAATAAACTTTATTTGAGATTATGGGGATCGCAATTGTTGGACAGGTTTTTTTTTTGTTTTTTTTTTTTTTATTTGGGTGCGTCGTGTCTAAGCTTAAATTAAGGGTAGCGTTCACTGACGACCCCTGATACAATTTCATTAATTTTTTAGAGTATTATAAATTGAGACAAAGGGCAATGTCCCTACTGTCATCAAAGTAAATATTCTTTCATATGTATCCACATCTAGCATAACTCCGGCATTGTGGTTTTTTCTCCTTCCTTTGGACCATTTTGATCACCCGATTGACGTACACGTACTCGTAACTTATGCATGTCAGTTGGAGAAACGGACATCCTTGCTATAGTCGGCTGAACGGGACATGCATGTAAAAAATTCTACCATATGGATTAGCATAATTATGAAAATATTTTTTAATATGACAATTATACTTTCACAGCATATTTTGATTAAAAATAAATAAATATTTTAATATGACGATTATCTTTGGATCATGTATGAATAGTAAAATTAATTAGATTACCAGCTAGAGCGGGCGTACAATTTCTCCATCGTATTTGAAATGCATAGCACCTGTTCGGGGCAGACCGCAGACAAAAGGAACACAGGAGCCGTGACAGTTGCCGGTTCACGTGACACTAGGCCGGAAGTCCGGAGCTAATATTCTCGTTTACTTGGTCTTCTTTAATTAACTACCAACCAACTAACCCTACCCCCAAAAAGAAAGGATAAAGTATGGCTCTTGATTTTCCGTAGAAAAAGTAGGTCCTAATTAACTTATTTTTTATTATTTTTTTAGATTCATAAGAGTTTGTAAAAGAAATTATAAATTAACATATAGGTATTGTTGGTACCATAGATAAAAGCATCTTTCCTAATTAGCTGGAAACAGCTTTCCAACTCACCGTTTTTTTCGTTACTTTTTGTTTTTTTTTTTTCATGGTTGTTTAGTTACCGCTTAATAAAGGCTGACTGACTACGAAATTCGTTTGGACCCACTAGTGTTTTTTATTAATAAGGAACATAATAAAGGCTGGCTACGCTAGTGGATAGACCGTCGAAACTCAAAAGAGACAAAGTCTTCTTGCTTCTTTTCTTTACCTCTAAGATTTGAAGGCCTGGGAAATTGCTGTGATGCACGGGGACGGCAGTGTCCCGAAAACTTTCCGAAAACGTTTTATTAAAAATAATTATTAATAATTAAAATTAACTAATATAAGAATTAATTTTAATTTTTTTATTTTTTCTCTTAATTTTAATAAATTTAATCTATCTTTTTTTTTAAATATATATATATATATATATATAATTTTTTTAATATTTTCTACCATCTTCATTTTTAAAATTTTTAAAATTATTATTTTTGCGTTTCGTCCCCCGTACAATAGTGGAAAATTGTTTGCTGGACTGCCCTGTAATTTGTAAAGCGGGCGGCTCGTGGCGTCTGATCAAATCAGATGCCATGTTTTGGTTGCCGTATAAAAGTAAGCAATTCTAGCCTAGTAGTATATAATTACTACAGACCGACGTGAAATTAAGTCGGTTACTCTTCGGCCCTTCCCTTATTATATGCTAATTTGCTATAGGCATCATCTGGTAACCCCTAATTATTCTAATTTAATCAATTATTATATATATATATATATACATATATATTACATAATAATTCTTACCTTTCATCATTCATAATATTGTATTTGTTTCAAACAAATAAATCCAATATATACCTATCAATAAAGAGGAAAAAAAAACAATTAAAACGAATACCTTTTGATTTCACTTTACTTCGGCATATCTTTCCCCCCAGCTGATACAGTGATACCTCCTGTTGATAGCAAAATTCTCCAAGTCATTATTACACTTGAGACAACAAGCTTCGAGCAAGCTACAATGAAAACAGAACCATTGGTCCTAGCTACCTGGAATTTTCATGTAAGTTTTACATGCCATCATTAGAGAAATGAAATATTAAAAAAAAAAAGGCAAAAAGCAGACAGTGAGGGGGGCATAAACGGTCAAACATTTGATCGTGGTGAATCTAGCAAGAGTTGTACATCGTACAGAATGTCAGAAGTGTTAAATGTTCAAAAACGGAAGTCCTCTAATTAGAGCCACAATTCTGTCAGGTAGAGTACAGAATATTTGTTAGATTATGCATCCCCAAAGTAAGCATAGCAGACTGTTAACATTGGACGTAGAGCAGTGACCGCGAACGTGCGTCTCACGTTTCAGTAGGGCAAAGCCAAAGAATTGATGGTGTTGGTGGAGTCAATAGTCGCCGGAAAAAACCACATTAAATCCTTGGGGTCCGCAACTTGGCGTAAAGGCCGTCGAGTTAATAATCAGCTAGCTTTTTACGAATCTTTTTTTTCCCTTAGGTTACCATTTCCGTTCTTCGTGTGATACGGGCCCACGAAATATTCTTCTTCTTCTTCATCTTTTTTTTCCCCCCTTGACTCCTCTTTATTGCAGTAATGAATAATCCCATGATTAATAGCTTGTTTACATTTTCTTTCGCAAATTATATTCCTTTTTTTATTCCGTAACCACACTATATGCTCTCATTTTTTTTTTCTGTGTGCTAACGTTATATTTTATTTCTCTCCTCTTATTTCTTTTAAGCTTTTACTTCACTATAACATCTTTGTGGAGGGGTGTCTTCTTTTTTTTTTTTCCCTTTTGGGTGGAGCCAAAGGAAAATTGCAATACCTTATTTTTAGAAGTTCTAATTAATTATAAAATAATATTTTTTATATATTTACTAGTCTCTTTCCTTTGTGAATGGTTTAATCAACTTCTACTATATAATTATTTTATGCTATCAATCAATCAAGAAAAATTATTTATATATTTATTTCATGAGGCTCAGAAGGAACAATAGATATATGGGCAGATGCAAAAAGATGTTAGCAGACAAAGCAGAAGGACCAGAAGTCAAAATAAGGATGTCATGGTTTGTAAAACAAATTTTTTTTTTGACTAGCTATTCTCTTTGGAAAATGAGTATGACGCTGTAAGTGGTGTCACCATGTTCTTCTACTTTCAACTATAAATAGAAAGCTTCGCTCATATCTTTGATACAAGTGTATAACGACCTGAGCCACAGAAAAATGAGCGACACTACCAACAATCAGATCGATGTAGGTTAATTCAAGCAGTCTTCTTCTTGGCCTCCTCAGTTATTATATGCGCATACGAGCACACACACACGCACGCTATATATATGAATTATCTTTCTGACGAACATCTTCCTTTTTTTTCTTCTTCTAATGAAGCTGCAAAAAACATTTCCTTTGATATGACACAAGAAAATGGATCTTGAAATGTGTGCCACCGAAAAGACCACAAAAGAATCTTAATAACTCATTAATAATAATAGTAATTATTACTCTTATAATTAAATACTAATTAGATTAGAAAAATATGGCAAAGAAAACTAGGCTCAAGAAGTCTAAACCTTGCAATTCTCAAGGGCCGCTCTTGTCCATTCACATAATCGCGATGACAAACATGCATGTAAAGATCAGCACCAACAATCAATTCTATCTCCCTCAAGGTAAAGGAAGCTTGTTTTCCACAAAACTTTCATTGACCGGCCAACTTAGTTATATAGTATCAGCGGAAACTGGTATGACAACAAGCACTGAGCAAAATCTCCCCAATCTCCTCCTGCAAAGATGAGAAATGCGGCAAGGCGCAAATATCGACAATATAATAAGACAAGCGACTTTCTTGTAAAGCAAGTATGTGCATGATTGTTAGATATGGGATTGTTTCCATTGAATCTGCATTGGGTTAAAAGTAGGATCCATTTTAGACATAAATAAGCTCTTTTTCTTTGCCATAAATTACCTATCGTGGCCTTGACTTTTGTGCTCATCGTAAACCCTGCATGAACAAATGAATGATGAAGATACATATTCAACTGGTTAGGCTTCTCTTATGCAGATTAAGACGCAGATAACTCTATAGGAGATGTCATACTTAATTATCATATATAACTGATCAATGCAAGATGATATCTATCATTTACCGCATCTATAACATGACTTATTGGCACCATCAAAATTAATAATGCCAGTAAGAAAATCCCATCCACCAGAATGTGGTGGCAGTGATAGAAATGATGATCAAGTGGTGGATGGAAAGCGAGACAGGATCGAGATTAGAAGTAGTAGAGTCAATCATGGACTAATTCTATTGATAAATAATCGAAGACAAATAGGCCTAGCTAATATGTTGTTCCAACCTCAATGGCCGGGTGAAAGAAATGCACATCTGTCGACTTTGGCAGGGTTTGAAAATCAAAGACACAATGTTGATACAATGGGGAAGAACCATAAGCCCATTAGAAAAAGATGCCATGACCGTCAAACAACAAGAAAGGAATGCATCAACTATATCATAATATAACCATGATATAGAAAAATTGAAAAGACAAAAAGGTTTGAGTTTATAATACCACCTCAGATAGTCACCACCAAGGCCTGCTAAAATCATAGCTTCTACCATCATGATCAACTATCTTGCAGCAGAACTCTTGGAGGTCATCAAAGAGCCTCATCAACCCAAATTACAACCATCTGCCAACCTCGACCTCTTAAAAAAAAGTATAATAGCATGAGAGGCCATTAAAAAAAGATAAATTTAAGTTCCTTTATATTTTTATATTTCCAACCAGGTTTATCATATATTTTTTTATGTTACTTAGGCCAATTTTTAAATTTTTTTCTATTAATTATATCTTTTTTTATACCATAACTTAGTCCACAACTTAAATTTTTTTTAAAAAAATTACTAATTCTAATCATGAAGAAAATCATGTTAATATTGAGTATAATTAAAAGGTTAAATTTAATAATAGTTTTGATTGATAAAAGAAAATTTTTAATTAATCTAATTAAATTAGTCCACATGTTCTCTTTTACTCAAAATTAGATTTATATAATCACTGGCTCTTGAAGGTAAATAATTCTATATTGTTTGACATGTCTGCTTTTTATTGTTATTCTCATTAACAATGAACATATTTTGTTTTAGCTGATATAAAAAAGTATTTTTTATTATTATTATATAATTCTTTAATATCTAATGACGATTTTAAAATATCAAATTACATCAACTAAAATTCACATACATAAAAAGTTGAAGCAATATTTAATTGGATATATGATAAAATTTCAAGCAATACTACAATTGTTTTTTTACTATAATCTCATATATAAATAATCTATTCATTTCATAAAATAAAATATAAAAAAAAAACTTTAAGTAAAAAAATTAATTTAAAAAAATATTTCTAGTTAATTATTATTTTGTTTTTAATTTTATCATTAATTTTTTTCTTCCTTTATATTTTAACTAGATTTTCACTCTACAATACATGGAGATAATAATGAATGAGGTATATTCAACTTTTTTTAGATTTGAAAATTAAAATTTAAACTATTAATATGTAATTAATTGATTAGAATATATGAATTTTTAAAATATATATATAGAAATAAAGTATTTGTACATGAGTGATAAAATTAAATGATTATCATAGATAATTACTTATTTTAGAACTTTTTTAGCCTAAAAAGCTTCTAAAATAAGTAGTTCTCATAGATAACTACTTTCCATAAGTAGCTCCAAACATAAGCTAAATCTTTTCAAATGATTCCTTAAATATATCATTTGTTGTTGAATTACTTTCATAAACTTTGTCATCACATATCAAAACTTGTAAACCTATACTATTTGTGACACAAAAAACTCAGACATATAATTGACCGTAATAGAATACTAGTTTTTTTTAATAAAAAAAAAAAACTAACCAATATTACTAAGAGATTGACCTCAAATTTTGTTGATTCTCATGATATATGATACAATAGATGAAAATTGTCTTCGATTGAACTTAAATGGCAGTCTCGAATGCAAAATATTTCTTATAATATGTCTAACTTTTACTTATATGTGCAAAACAACATGTTACAAAGACGAGAGGAGACCTTGTCCTAAATGGCTTCTTGTAGCTCTGATGATCCTATGCCTCTTGAAATTGATGAAGAACCAATACTCGATGATGTCTTAGGTAGTCGTCTAGGGTATATAAAAGGTGTAGGATAAAGGCTTGTAGGGGAGGGTGCAAATCGTGCTGCTTCTGCACTAGTTGGATGCATACTAATTTTGTTGAAGAACAACAATGGAAATCTCAAATAGAGTAAAATAAAAAACAAATGAGCTAGATTATAGCCCACTAACAGGTAACATTTGAGAGTCGAGATGAAGAATTAAGACAAATGAAAGCTTTTGTGGTTGCATAAGTTGAAGTTTATCCACCTTTAGAACCATCTAATTAAGATCAAGATCGAGATGAAGATGAAGATGAAGATGAAAATGATGAATATGATTTTTAGGTTTTATCATACTATTGACACGTCAAATATAATAACAATATATTTGTTTTGTAATATATGTTTATATAACAATATTTTTCTTTAAAAGCAATTATTTAATAAATATTATCATAATTATTTTTATATAACAATATTTGTCTTTAAGACAAATTGTTTGTAATGAGTATTTTAATAGTGTCCGTCAACAATTACAAGGTAAATTTTAAATTATTTTAAATTAACAATTTGTCTGTCAACAATTACAAGGTAAATTTTAAATTATTTTTTCTACTTTATTCCTAAATAATAATTACTTTATAATTTTTTTATATATATCTGCCTATTTTTCTTTCTCATAATAAATATCACTCATAATAATATTTTAATAAGGATAATTTAGTTATTTGCGCGTGCACGCACACACGCGTATATATATTTAATTATAATTGGTGTGCCAAAAGTTAAAACTATACTTGTATAAAATTGAAGGTAGTAGTAAAACACTAAATTTCTCCTTGAGACATTTTGTAATCATCTTGGAATCTCTTCTTTCAAAAATATATTATATTTTTTCTCTTAAATTTTGTAAAGCTCATGTCCAGTGCATCATCTACTAAATCTTCTTATATTACCTGACTTCAAATGATATAATGCCTTCAATATATATATCTATATATAATTCTTGTATCAAAAGTTAAAACTATATTTATATAAAATCGAAGGTAGTAGTAAGAATAATCACTTATGCACAAACATTCTGTCTGACTTCTGCTTTTTTGTTTTAGGAACGTTTTACTCTTTTTTTATTAAAAAAAAATACGTAAATGTATTTTATAGTATGAAAAATTATATTTCTTTCGTTTTTCTTCGTTCTTTTTTCTCTTGTACGTATGGGACACTGGTAAATATATATTTAATCCAACGAGAGAGCCGTTACTAGCCGAACAATTATTTTTGGAAGCACCAGTCGAACCACAAAGAAGAGCACGGCAGAAACGAGAGTTAGATTGAAAGGCTCGGCCTTAAAGGAGTTTAGGCCGAACGCGTCGTCGGACTAAGCTCTAGCGTACAGAATCAGAAGGCAATGCAGCTCATGGGCCAAATGAAAACAAGACCAGGATGTAAACTAAATTACGTAGGCTATGCTTAAATACGAGTAAAGAGATTTGGGCTTTGATAATTACTGTGAGAATTTTAATAAACCCAACGTTACAAAAGATTCCCGATAGACTAGAACATAATTCGGCCATGTAAATTCCGAAGCTAGCCCTGCGACAAGGCATCCTTGAAGTCCGGTTAAAATCCGGAACTCGATCTAAAAGAAGGAGCCAACAAACCATACCCAGCTCCAGCCTAATACTGCACTTCCAGACATATTTGATTCGATATATAATCAATAACAATTATTATTATTAACTATAATATTAGTAATTCTAACCAATATATATATATATATATAACCATGAGCCGGTCGGAGAAAGATGCCATGACCATCGAACAGCAGGAAAGGAATGCGCCAACTTTGTCATAATATAACCATGATATAGAAAAATTGGAAAACATGAGTTTATAATACCACCTCAGATAGTCACCATCAAGGCCCACTAAAATAATAACTTCTACCATCATGATCGGCATACTTGCAGAAAAACTCTTGGAGTTCTTCAAAGAGCCTCATCAGTCCAAATTACATCCGTCCACCTATCTCGACCTCTTAAAAAAAAAAGAGTATTATAGCACGAGAGGCTATTAAAAAAAGATACATTTAAGTTCCTTTATATTTTTATTTTTCCAACCAGGTTTATCATATCTTTTTATATTACTTAGGCCAATTTTTAAATATATTTTTCTATTATATCTTCTTTTATTTTACCATGACCAACTTAGTCCACACCTTAATTTTATTTTTATTAAAAATTACTAATTTTAGTTTTTAATAAAATCATGTTAATATTGAGTATAATTAAAAAGTTAAATTTAACAACGGACCTGGTTGATAAAAAAATTAATTAATCTAATTAAATTAGTCCACATGTTATCCTCTACATTTGTTTTGGTGTTTGAAATAAGCTGCACCTTGACACAAGGTGGGTGGCACGTGCCTAAGTGAAGTCAGGTACCATAATTATTCAATTATTAACTCTCTTCACACATCTAATTTACTAAACACACACACACACACACATATATATACCTCCAAAATAATTCTCATTTCTAATTTTATCCTTCTCATTTCCCTTCACCTCCTATCTCTCTATCATATTTTCTCTCTCTTCTCTCTTCTCTCTTCTCCTTCATCTCAACTCTTTATACAACCACTCAATTCTTCTCAAATATTCCATCAATTAAAGAAATCAGATTTTAATCAACATTCAAATACTATTTGCTTCTAAAGGCATGTAAGATTTTGTAATACCCCAAAAATTTTAAATCTAAAATTTAATATTTAATCCCTTATTTAGAATAGTTTAATCTTAAATTATTAATTTAATTATTTTGTTGGCCTTGATTTAAAAAATAAATATGTACAATTATTTAATAAATTAATATAAATGTTTTATCATTTTAGCATGCTCTTTTATTTAAATAAATTCCCAAACCCTTAATTTTACCAAAATTGTTTTCTTAAATTAATACTTTGAATATTGTATAAATTAATTTAATAATTTTTTCTTTAGCCTAATTTCTAATCTTAAATCTAAAAATAATTTTATTTTTCTTTTTCCACTTTTCCTTTTCCTTTTCCTTTTCTCTTTTTTCTTCTTCATTTTTCCTTCCTTTTTTCTTTTTCCTTTTCTTTCTTTCCTTTCTTCTTCTCCTCTGGGCCAGCTCGACCCCCTTTCTCTTTTTCTTCTCCTTCCCCGCCGGGCCAACCCGACGCGCACCCCTCCCTCTTCTTCCTTTTTCTTTCTTTTCTTCCTTTCTTCTCCTTTGGGCCAGCCCACCTTACTTCTCTTCTTTCTTTCCTTTTTTCTCTTCGCGAGGGGCCGGCCTGCCTGCCCGTCTCCCTTCTTTTCCCTTTGTAACCCAGTTACCCTTTCTTTTCTTCCTCGTTTGCCTCCTCCCCTACCAAACATTCCCCCCTCACACGCCTTCTTCCTCCTACACCTCTGCCCAACCTACAAGCTTGCACCACCCTCTCGTCTTCTAGCCAGATCGCCTGCACAAGTCCCCCTCTACCTGCCCCTTTCTTTTCCATTCACGGTCCAACAACCCCCTAGTCCCCTTTCTCACATGCTTTCCCTGCCACATTTCTCTGCCATACCTGCGACGTCCCCCTACGCACACCTAACCCTACAAGCCAATCACCTCCTCTCCCTCTCTTCCTTTCTTCTTCTTCTTTTTCTCTTCTTCCATGCCTCATTGCTACTCGTGCTCAGCTCTTCTTCTGACTCTCTCTTCTCTTTTTCTTCCTTCTTCTCCTACACATGTTTTCTCTTGCGACACTCCCAGTAGCCACCTCCGCCTTCTCTGCTACCACCCTAGCCTCCACGCCTCCAGCTACTCCTCTATACCTCCTCCCTACACTACCCCAAGGAACCAACACAGGCCCCTACAACCAACTCCCCTCCCTTTCCTCTCTTCCTCTCCTCGACCACCTCCCTGCACCACCACTTTGAGCCGCTAATCTCCCCTCTTCTACCGCCATCAAAGCCTCTCCTTAGCCAATTGACACCACCCCCAACATTTCCCTGCCTTACCTTGCGCGAACTCCCCCTGCAGCTCCTTTTCTCCTCTCCTTCTTTTCCTTTCTTCCTCTTCTCCCTCCCTTCTCTACACCCTTTTTCAACAGCCACCGCCGCCAGCTCCACCGCCCCTGAGCCACCACACTTCGAATTTCAGCCACCACCTACACCTTGCCTCACTCCTGCACCCAACCGCAAGCCCAACTCCCCTCCATCACCTCCTCAACCCACTTTATCCAAGACCCTCCCCGCTTCGTCCACTTTTCCCTTTCACCCCATCTAGTGCATGCAGGCTCACGCTACTCATGCAGGGCGAGTCATACTACATAAATTTTAAGGGTTTGTTTAATTTTGAGGTAAAGTATATTTTAGTAATAATTGGTATTTGATAAGAATTTTTAATAAAAACCATTATTTTACTTATCTACTAATAATATGTTACTTGTGAAATTATATTAGGTATAATTTTTACTAATCGAAGCTTAAGCTTTTAAACCGGGATACCGGTAAAGTTTAGTTTTTGTCAAAAATAAGGTAACCGTTATATCCCACTAAAATGTATGGATTATCATATGTTAGCACATTAGGATTTTTGGTATGTGGCTCATGTAAATATGATGTGTTGTTATCAATTCCATAATTTTTATTTTATCTTGTATATGGTGTAATATGTGATAAAGAATGACTAAGAAAAGGGGTTTGATGTTGATGATAAGTGTATGTACATATAAATGCCATGATAAGTAAGTATAGACATTTGTAGTGAAAATAATACTAATATGAGCCCTAGGGGTAATTTGGTCATTTGGACACATCATAATGTTTAAACCTAAATGAGATATCTAATGTGTTATATTTGATACTAAAAATGGATATGGAAGTTTCGTGGAGTATAAAAATAAGTATTAGTAGAAATATCCATATTTTATAGCCTAGGGGTAAATTGGTAATTTTAATGTATTGTGTTGTTTACATAAATAAAAATACATGCTAATTATTAGGTGATGATGAAAATGATGATAGGAGTTTGTGACATTAAAAATACATGTCCCATCATGAAAAAAAATTATTTTATGTTCTAAAGGCATTTTAGTAATTTTACATGTTCAAGGAGAGTGATTTAAATAAACGTGCATGGTAGGTGATAATGGGTGCTAAGAATAATAATAAAGGTTTTATGGTGTTAAATAATGTATGTTGGGTATGGATATTAATAATTTATGTGCTAGGGGTATTTTAGTAATTTTGCATGTAAAAATGGAGGTTGTTGAATGAATATGCATGATGGGTAATAATTGGTGCTGAAAATAATAATAAGGGTTTTGTAGTATTAATAATGTATGTGTGGCATGATCATTAATATTAAACGACCTAAGGGCAATTTAGTAAATTTACAAGTAAAAAGGACATATTAATAATTTTACAATGAGATTGGTATTTAGTTAATTTTGCATGTAAATGGGTGGTTAGTTTAAGAAACACACATGAGAAGTATAAAATAATGTTAAACATGACAATAAGGGTTTATTATCCTAATATCATTTATTTGAGCATGATATTCAACAAATTATGGTTTAGGGGTAATTTAGTAATTATACATATAATATAGCAATTGATCTAATGAACCTTCATAATAAGTAATAAGTGATGTTAAATAAGAGCATATGGGTTTATGGCCTTAGTATTACCTGTTCAAGTATGGTCATGAACATTATAAGACCTAGGGGTATTTTATTTAATTGGAGTGTATCATAAATAGCATGAATGGTTTAGGGTAAATGGGTAATTGAGGGTGTGTTATGATGTTATTTGCATAAACATGCAAAAGGTGCCCTAAGTACTGATTATGTATGAGAATGTGTGTTAATTGTTCTAGAAGTGCATGTTAGGATTTATGTGTAAAATGATCGATTAGTGTGTATGGTACTTTACTTTCATAATCAATAGTATAATCATGATAGGTTAATCTATTATGGCATGTTGATCAATAAAAATGAATTATTTATTGTAAGCGGATGGTAAATAGGTAGACTTAGCCTTAACGACATTTTGGGCATTTTGATCTTAGTGGACTACTTAAGTTAACATTAACTATAATCTTGATAATAATTACTTCATAATAATATAAAAAATTTAAAAATGGATAAGTATATGATTAATGTGCTCCTCATGGTCGCCTTAATTAAGATACTAATACTTAAAGTGAAAGACTTCGAGATCGAAAATAGTGGTTATTTTAGGGTCGCTACCTTAATAAAGTGGTTAGCCCACTATTATTTTGGATTCTGCTGGTGTGCCTTAGTGCCCCAGTAATGTAACACCCCCAAATTTACTACTGAAAAATTTCGTTCAAATCAAAGTTTTTAGCGGAAGCAAGAGAATTAAAACCGTAAATTCGGGGGCATTACCGCCACACTTAGTACCAGATCGATCCATAACTACCGACCCGATACTAAGTGCTAAGGCTATAAAGAATAAAACTAGATACGAATCATTCATAAAACACGAATTCTACAAATCAGAGTGTGAAGGTAAGAAGTTACATTCCGAAATGCAATTTAAAAGGTCCATATATCAGAATACTTAAAATAACGGAATTGCAAGATACGATAAAACCCTTAAAAGTTCAATACGACATTTGTATCCTCTAAAGACAATTACGATTAAACCACACGATTTCGAAGGTAAATACCCGGACCACTTACTCACTCATATCCAGCCTGAACCCCAACTTAGTAACTGATCAAGACCTGCATCAAAGGTCTGCTCCCCACCATCGGTGGATCATCACAGGACCCGGTCAATCAAGGCAGTATCAGTACGGGTCCAGTACTGAGTAAGGCGTAGGCGCTAAGGCCAAGCATACAATCACACACGATCATAACAGCAACATGCAATAATACACAAGATACATGCTCAATACGTCAGCCATACATCAGGATAAGTAAGCGGGAAGCTGAATCATGCTCATACAATGTCCGTTATTTCTTATTATGAGAATAATCTCTTTTCACACATTCTTCATTTAACCCTGCAAGCACGGGGACCCCACTATTATAGCCGGTGGACCGGAAATCAACACCCAGGGCTCAAAGCCTCTGGCCACTATTATAGCCGGTGGACCGGAAAACAACACCCAGGGCAAACGCCTCTGGCCACTATTCTAACCGGTGGAACGGACTGGCCCCGCACTTACATGGTGTTCCACTGTAAGTGATTAGTATCTTTCCCGTGGGTTAACTTATTCGTTTGAGTCTGTCGAGCCCGAATCCCCCACTATTATAGCCGGTGGACCGGAAATACACACCCAGGGCATTACGCCTCTGGCCACTATTATAGCCGGTGGACCGGAATTACACACCCAGGGCAGAACGCCTCTGGCCACTATTCTAACCGGTGGAACGGACTGGGTCGGGCTCATCAGTCTTTCACTTTACGTAATCAATGTCTTATTCGTATCTTATTGAATCACATCATGTCCTTGACATGCATAAATCATTCATTACATTCTTACACATCACAAACGGTAAAATTCCACATTCATAACTATACTTTACTCAATAATGCACATAGTATCACTAAACAACTCTAAACCGACATACGAACCATGATTGTCCACACCAAGCCATGGTTAACCATTCTTAGCCTTATTTGTCCATAACAACCATAATATCGTCACGAAAACCCTAATACCACCATAGGCCATTAATACCACCAAGTAATCATTAATACGACTATATAAACCTTAATACCACCTTGCAACCCTAATACCACCACAAGTCATTAATACCACCAAGTAATCATTAATACCACTATATAAACCCCAATACCACCTTAAAAACCCTAATACCACCATAGGTCATTAATACCACCAAGTAATCATTAAAACAACTATATGAACCCTAATACCACCTTACAAACCCTAATACCACCATAAGTCATTAATACCACCAAGTAATCATTAAAACAACTATATGAACCCTAATACCCCTTACAAACCCTAATACCACCATAAGTATTTAATACCACCAAGTAATCATAAATACAACCATATAAATCCTAATACCACAATAAGTCCTTAATACCACCAAGTACTCATTAATACAACCATATAAATCCTAATACCACAATAAGTCCTTAATACCACCAAGTACTCATTAATACAACCATATAAATCCTCATACCACAATAAGTCCTCAATACCACCAAGTACTCATTAATACAACCATATAAACCCTAATACCACCTTAACCTTAATTTATACCCGCCCTTTTGTTTACTTAATTCCCTCTTCTCCTCATTATCTCACAAATGGTGAATTCCTTAGGTCGTCCTTACCTTGTTTAGCCAACATACTCCCCTTTGGTCATTCTAACCTCTTATTTTTCTTTTTCAAGTCCCCCACTTCACCACACTCTCTCACATAACCCAACCTACATGACGTAGGGGTCACGTCACACCACACTACATCACAACACATCACACTACATCACGGCATATTAGTACACGAAGACTAGGATACGGGGACGTACCTCGGATCCATGCAGCGCTTCACAAACAAGCATATAGTATACATATTATAACACCCACTTGTACAAAGCATATAAGACACTTAAAACAAGCAGAGCACACAAGGGCCTTAGTTACGTCCTTACCTAAATCGGCGCCGGGCTTGGAGCACGTTCCTACACCTCCTGGGGTTTGACCCGGTTACCTATAAGAGGGGAAATACTTAGGGTTAATCTCCCTCTTCCGGAATTATCGAAATTCCTATCTTACCCCTATCATGGCCTAATACCAAGGCTACTATTAAAAATGGGGGTTTATAAATAAAGGGTAGGTTATTACTACTCTTACGATAACTTAAACGGATTACCACTAATTAAGTAGATTTTAGCAATCCAAATACTAAGGTGAGGGTTTTAACAACATTAATAATAATTACCAATAATACCTACCATAATAAGAATACTATTTATAATACTAGTGCTCCTAATAAAAATAATAGTAGCTATAATGATAATAAGGATAATAGTAATAATTGAAATCATATTAGCATTAGTAATAGTGTATTATTGATAATAATAATAATAATAATAATAATAATAATAATAAAGTATTAGTACAACCATAGTCACTTAGGTGACAAAATCAATAATAATGTTACTAACAATAATAGGGATAATAATAATAATGATAGGAATGAAGACAATAATAATACAAATAATAATAATAAATACAATGAAAATATTAGTAATAATATCAACGATTATAAGAATAATATTAATAAGGATAATAAGAATAACAGTAATAATCGATAAAATAATAGATGCGATAAACACAATAACGATAAAACAATGATAAGAATAATAATGATAATAATAATAACCATACTAATGATAGTAATGAAAGTAATAATAATAATATTACAATAATAATAGTAATATGGGTAATAATGGTAATGATAATAATGATAATAATAATGATACTAATAATAATAGTAATAATAATAATAAAAATAACAACAGCTTTAATAACGTTGATAAGAAAATAGTAAAGACAACAATAATAATAATGATATTAATAACACTACTACTAACAACAATAATAGTAATAGTGATAGCAATAATAATAATAATAGCCATGATAATAATAATAACAATAATAATGCTAACAATAATAATACTAAAAATAACAATAATAATAATAATAATACTAATAGTAAAATAATGACCATGATAATAATAATTGTAATATTAATAACAATAACACAACCCTAAGTATAATAGCAATAATAATAATAATATCAATAATAACAATAATAACAATAATAGTACTAACAATAACAATAGTAAAAATAACAATAATAATATTGATAATAACAATTATATTAGTAATAATAATAATCATACTAGTAATACTATTAATAGTAATAACCATCATAATATTAATATTAATAACGATAATAATACTAACCCTAATGGTAACGTTAGTAATAATAACACTTAATAATAATAATAATAGGGATAATAATAATAATAATAATAACAATAATAATAATAATAATAATAATAATAATAATAATAACAATAATAATATCAATAATAATAATAGCAATAATAATAGTAATAATAATAAGGATAAAAATAATAATAATAATATGATAATAATAATAGTAATAATAATAATATCAATAATAGAAATAATAATAATAATAATAATAATAATATCAATAATAAGAATAACAACAATAATATTAATAATAATAATAATAATATCAATAATTATGTTAATATAATAATAATAAGATAATAATAATAATAATAATAATAATAGTAATGAGAATAATAATAATAATGATAATATTAATATAATAATGATAAAGATAATAATAATAATAACGATAATAATAATAACAATAATATAATAATAATGATAATTGAATGGGTGGTAGTATTAGTAGTAATAATGGTATTAGTAATAATAATAATAGTGTTAATATTACTCATAATAATACTCATAATATTAGTTAATAATATTAATCCCACTAATCACCTTTTATTTATTTATTCATTTAACCTTTATTATTATTTACTTATCTTATTTATTTATTTATTTTATTTTCTAGGACTTAGGGTTCAGGGGGGTTGACAACCTGACTGGGGTGGTGGTGGCGGTGGCGGCGCGGCGGCAGCAGCGGCGGCGACGGCGGTGGAGGAAAGGAAAGAGGGAAAAATGGTGGTGGAGGCTAGGGAAGGGAAACCAAAGGAAAAGGGAGGTGCGGGGTGGTAGGGCAGGAGCTGCTGGTCATTTTGGGGGGGGGGGTGGTGGCGCTGCAAGCGGCGGTGTGGCCGGCGGTGGCGGCGCGAAGGTGGCGCAGGGGCTGGGAGGTCGAGGTTGAGGAGGGATTTTCGCACGGCCAGGGCGGCACGTGCGGCGCGAGGCAGGGAGAGCTAGCAGTTTGGTTGTGTAGAGGGAGGTGCAGGGAGGACGTTGGTGGCACGGGCAGGCGGAAACGGCGGCCGAAGGCGGAGGAGACGGCGACTGAAGGTGGGCGGTGCGGCGGCTTTGGATTTCTGGGTTTCAAATCTCCAACCCGATTCAGGCCATCTCCGGGGCTATTTATAGGCTAAACGGGACGGGAAAACGACAAGGATGCGAGGGAGGGTCAGAGGTTAGGTGGATGCGTGTCCGGCGAGGCTGACCGGAGCAGGTCTGCAATTGCAGACCGAGACTCGCCGGGGAGAGAGAGAGAGAGGGGTTTCGTGCGGGAAAAATAAATGGATCGATTAGTCAAATCTATAGGGGAGACAACGAGGTGGAGAAGGACGAAAAGACGGGAGCAATGGCGTGCCGTAGAAGCTTCCTTCTCCGGCGAAAATCTCGGGTTGCAGGTGGCTGGAGGTTGAAGACGACGCGGGGCGGGAGAGAAAGAAGGCTGGATCGGCGGTCCAGCAGAAAAGAAAAGAAGGGAGGAAACGGGGCGGGCCGAACCGGCCGGGGAAAAAAAAAGGAAGAGGGGCGTAGGAGGGGAACGGGCCACGAGGGGGGAAAGGGTGCTGGGCCTGGCAGGCCGGCCCAGGCCGGGAAAAAAAATAAGGGGGAGAAGGGGAAGAAAGAAAAAGGAAAAAGAGGGAGAGAAAAAAAAAGGAAAAAGGGAAAAAGGGGAAAAGAGGGGAAATTAGGGGTTGGCTTAATTAGTATAATTTGGGGTAATTAGGGGTATTTAATAAAATATAATTATCAAAACAATAATTGAGTTCTACTTTTAGGTTAATTTAGGGGTTTATGGAAAAATCTTCCTAAATTTATTTTAATTAACAAAACCCCTAAATTTTCCTCTAATTAAATTACTCATATATTTTATATTAATTTGAAACTATTTTATCCTCCCTATTTTATATAATTTAAGGTACTTAATAAATTCCAAAAATGAAAACCTTAATTAACTTAAATACCATAATCTCCCCTATTTACACTCTTATAATTTCCTTCTTGATTTATCCTATTAATTCCTTTTTATTTCACTAAAAGTAATTTATTTTAATAAATTCCCTAATAATCTCCTATTTGGCCATGATTTTCTAAATTAGGGATTTTGGGGTATTTCAAGTAAGGCCATACATCTTACTCTATTTAATTCTACAAATCTATTTAGGGGGTATGCATAGATTAGGTGTCCTTACTGGTAGGGTACTGTGTATATTCGTACACCAGTATGACTAGGGTACTTTTGTATCCTTAGGTTGATAGTCGGTAGTGTACTATGGTGCTCTTATGCGCCAGTATAACCAATGTATATTTGTATCTCCAAGTTCATGATCTCCCCCTCGAGTTAATAAAATGGAATTTGTATGATAATTAAATGGAAATACACTAATTACTTATTGTAACACCCCCAAAATTTACTATTGAAAACTTTCATTTTATTTGAAAATTAGGGAAGCAAAAAAAAAACCATAAATTTTGGTGATATTACCGCCACACTTATATTTTATATATCTTGTATTATTTAATTAAAATTAAATATTTTTATTCTAATAAATATTTATTTTAAATTTTAATTTAATCTAAAATAAATATTTTATTAAAAATATATTTATTATTATTAAATACTTAATATAAAATATAAAAAAATCCATCACTATTATTCTGATGCCAAAAACCTCTCGATTAGACAAGGGTACATACGGCCCTTGAACGATTAGTCAACAGACTGTTAATTAATATCCGTTAATATTAGTAACATTTTCCCTTGTACGGACAGAAGAAAAGGCCAAGTAGTGGCAGGGCTGCGGGCGGCGGGGGAGATGATCGAAAGTCGAAAGAAGCAAAGCCCTGCCCGGAAGGTATACTCGGAGTCACAAGCGCGCACTTGATATGATATCCATCTACTCTGTTTGAATACATGACCGCCGTAACGCTGACTCCTATGATTGCATCCACTCGTGTACACTTGAACGATAGTATAATGCCGCTTAGCTGGACTAGTAATCTGTGATGCACGCAACTTCTCATAAATTTCTCTGAATTAAAATTTATATTAAAATTATTTAATTAATAATTTTATTAAAATATAATATTTAATTAATTTTTTATTAAAAAATAATTATTAATAATTAAAATTAACTAATATAAAAATTAATTTTAATTTTTTTATGTTTCTCTCTAAATTTTAATAAATTTAATTTATTTTTTAAATATATATATATATAATTTTTTTAATATTTTTTATCATCCTTATTTTTTAAATTTTTAAAAAATAATATTTTTATATTTGGTTCTATCTCCGTCTCGGTTCTCGTGACATACGAGTCTTAAGACAAATATTTCGGTCACCCTTGAAATGATCTTTAATTTAAATTTAAATAAATAATGGCACGAAGACGAATAAATATTCTATCCGGCAGATAAACAAAGCCAGAGGCTGCTTTGTTTTTTGGTTGACTTTGACAAGGGCTATCCTCATCACAGAGTTTTGGCAGGTTTATTACGGGGCTTTTGTTTTAAGAACAGGTTTTATTATGTTTCGCCTTACGTCGGCGGCTACGTGGCTCAAATAGTAGAAAGAATAAAAAATAAGTATAAAACATCTATTAAACAAAACTTAATGCATATATATATTTGTTTATGTCTCATTTTGTTCCCATTTTCTAATTTTTCAAAAATTGACATTTTCATTTCCTTTTTTCCGTCCCGTTTCCATATCCTCATCCGTATGCACTATTAGAGTATTAGTCATAACAAAATATTTATTCCAACTAAAAAGGTGAAGGAAGTCCAGAGAAAGAGGAAGGCAAGAGCAATCGCTAGCTTTGGGTTCTAAGACTTTGTCTTCTCTCTCACGTAACTGGTTTCTGAACTTTGATTGTTGGGTTTTTTAGAAATAAACAATGCGCTAATGAGTTTAGGTGAAGTCCTCGGAGTACAAATAAATGACCTAAGCGTATTAATGTTTAGAGGGCCATTTCAACTTACTTTTAGCTTATTGGATAATAAAAATAATGATGATGATAATAATAATAAACTCTTTTTATTAATTTTAGAAGCATTTGGATGATAAATTATTTTGAGCTTAAATCCTTATATTTTTGATAAGTTTATTGAGAGTAGTTTACAAAATAAGACTCTTTCATAATTTCCCATCTTCTAGTAGAAAAAGAAAATATTGAATAAGTACGTTGCAATACTTTAAAAAGTATAACAACTAGTCATATCAAAAATTAATAAATTAAGACTATATTAGCTACAAGGAGTAGAAAGTGCTTGAGGATTTATATCTAATACTCGCTTTTCAAACCTTGTTGTTTTCCTTTTTTATATTAGAGTCATTATCGTACCCTTATCCTCTCACATCACTAATATCAAGGCCAATGTTGTTTAATGTATTTTTTAAGTTCATAAAAAAGCCCTCGGCTTGATGTACTATTAACATTCAAAAATTCTATAAAATATTATTCTAATTTTATAGGAAGAGATGAAATATCTGTATATCTTAATACAAGCGATATTTGTTTTTGATGACTTACATCAAGAGTACAATTAAGTATGATAGAAAAATACTTTGACACTCTAACTTTTTTCACAATAGTGCATTTTATTTCATTTGCCAACAAATCAATAAGTCTAAAATGTTCTTGCAGTATAGGATCAAATTCATCAATCATTTCAATAAGACTTAAAAAATGTCCATTGCTATCTTCATAAATTTTTTCATTTGTTCCTCTAAATTTTATAAGAGTTTTCACTATACCAATAATTCTGAATAATACATTTTGTCAGTGTTCTTTTTCTTTATTTATATGATCTTGTAGCCTATTATCAATTATTTTTTTATTTTTTAATCTTACATTCTCATCCATCGGAGAAGTCATATTAATGATGTGTTTGTTGCTTGTTTCATGTGCCTTGAGCTTAGCACCAAGATTTTTGTAAATTTTGCAATCGTCGTGTATAAGTTGAAAATTAAAATTTTACTTTGAAAACAATTAACAACAAAAGAAAAATACTCTATCTAATTTCTTGGAGTAAACTAACCTTGTTCGATCATGTATTTCTCCATTTCTTAATTTTCTAGTGTAATGTATTGTGGCAAAATGTCTTAAGTTTTTATCTTTTATAAAGTCTTGATTATCATATCTAAAGTCTTGATTGTCATATCTACATGTGAACCCATTCTATCCATACATTCATTTTTATCCTCACGTCCTTTAGCTTCTTCATTATATTCCAAAGTATTAGTAATATTATCATCACTAATAGGTGGTTCATTTGCAAGATTTTCACATATATTTTTTGAAGTATTTTGATTACTAGTGCTAATAAATTTATCAAGCACACCTTTTTGAGATTGAATATAGATTCTTTATTTTTCCTCTTTGTCTTACATTTTTCATATTCAAATTCATACTTTCTAGTAGAAATTAGTAAATATGAAAATACGTAATACAAAGTAACATAATTTTTTCTTTTATAATAAGCTAATGAAATAGAAATGGGAGAGCAACACCTGATCTTTGTCTTGGAATAACTACAACCTACATCTTGTAATATTTATAGATTGTTATATTGTTGTTATGATGCCTACACAAAAACAAAGTAGGGGAAAAAAGGAACATTAGTAATACAAATGAAAATAGAGACTAAGCTAAAAATACTAGGAATCTACCTCTAAGACTACAATTTACAAATATTAAAATATTGAACTATATTTAAAAAATTAAAATTAGTGAAATACATAAATTGGTTAATATAGAGTTTGCCACTATTTTGTTTTTAAAACAAGTTGAGTGAGGGTAAATGTTTGTTAATTTCACAAATCAAAACAAACTACTAAGCTACAATCATCAATTCTACAAAATATCCTTCAAGCAATGCTACAACTGCAAAGGAGGTGGGAGTTAGACTTGGTCACTTGGGACTCGGGAGACTCACCCAAATCGACAGTAGGAGATCAGCGACAAATCCAAAGGCATCAAGGATTCAGTATTCAAGGAAGAAAATTGAATACGATGAATTTTAAGAGTCAATCAACCCAATGCCCAAGCTCCTCGAGGCAAGCAACAATGAGAACAAAATGTTCTACCTTCTCTAGTTCTCTTTCCAACAAGATGAATGAGAAAGCCCGACAATTGTGATTTTATGAACAACAAATTAACAATCTATTTAAAATTATAGATTTGTAAATCGAAGTTCTAGGAATTTTTTGTTCTTAAAAGGGTTAGCCTTGATGGTAATTGTGAAGGATGTGAGTTGAAACACAGACTTGTGTTAATACTTAAATAAAAAACCATTTTTTTCATTGATGATAGGTAAATTTATGCTAAAATTAACAAAAGAAAGACGAATAATTTACTTATTGATTTTCTTACAAAAATTTATTCAAATCCTAATTGGTAGGAAAGAGAAAGATGTATGATTCACCATTGTTGATATTGTTGCCCAATACTGCTTGAGTCGAGGTTGGAAAATCTGGATCTACCGTCATTTGATTTTTTTTCTTCTTATTCTATGTTTTGTTTTCTTTATTCTTTTGTGTTTCATCTTTGATTTTCATTGACCAAAGTTGCCACTACCAATCAAATTCTACTCTGTGACTTCTATCTGACTTACCTCTAAGTATTGACTATGCCATACTTTGATTTTTGAGGTCCTATACTTCTCTCCTCTGTCTATTCTCAAAATAGGTTAACTGGAAAAAAATTTATTTTATAATATATACATATACACTCTAATCAAATATATATAGGGGCCCATATATTTTTTTTGGCCTTAGGCCTGAGCCTACTTGGCTTAGCCCAAAGGTGGGCTTGGTCATACCATCTAGATCATTGCAACAAACCTCACCCTAATTGCTTGTTCTTTATTCCCACCATTCACTGTAACAATATTAGGCTACCGCCATAACTAATATATATATATATATATATATATATATATATATATATATATATATAAGCGTTAATGTTATCATAATATAATAGGATATTGTAAGAATATGTAGTCACTAATAAAGGAAGTTGTTTGTCTAAAAAAGTAAGGATACAATGATGATTATAGTTGTCGTTGTAAAGGTATTATGGCAATAAGTTATTAATTTTATTTTATCCTAAAAATTATTGAAATTAATTTTAGAAGAAAAAAATCAACTATGACAACCCATCATCATTGTAGAGTAGCCAAAAATTTTCATGGCAAATTTCCCTCCTACTGAATTTTGTGGAAAATTTGTGCGTCAAAATATTCAGGAGATTCTATTGCACTAATACCTCACCGTAATAGACCCTTTCAAAATGCTATTATTCATTTTAATGAGTGTCTATTATGTTAATCTTTTCATCTATAGCAACGATGTAGGTCATTGCATTATGGGTCATCTATATAAAACTGAAAATCCTACATGTAGCCATAATTCTCTGGTGCTTTCTTTCTCTCATTTGGTTTTCTCTCATCATCGATTGCTCAAACTTAGTGTTAAATTGGGTGAGTTTAACTTGAATATTTAATTTTTTTGTTAATATCGCATCTAGTATTGTTGTTATTTGATTTTAATTTTTTTTGTGTGTTCTTATGTGTTTCCACTAAAGTCACCACCACCACCACCACCTCCTCCATATCTCAATTTAGTCTTTATTTTTTACTCTTTATTTTTGTTTATTTTGCTTTAATTATTAGTTTATAAATATAATCATTTTTTGATTAATTTTTGGTTGAATTGTAGCTTGGTAAAAAAAATCGGAGAAATTGTGCCACCTCCGCCACCCTTCTATTGCTACCACCTCTAGTTATATGATTTTTTTGTTATTCTTAATAATTACATATATGATTGTTATTATTAATTATTGTATAAATTTTTATGATGGTTATTGTGTGTTGATGTATGGGTTATGATATAAGTAAGTGGTATATGTATATATATAATCTTGAATCTATGGCATCACTATTTATAGAATTATTTAAAAAATTATATATTAAAATGGAATTATATTAATAATTTTAAATATTTTAATAGTTTCTTATTTATTTTCATTAAATCCTAAAAAATATAATGTCTAGAATATTGGTATATTGTACAATTTCTATATACTAGATTACAATGCTTTTTCTTAATTGTAGGAAAACGTAAATATGGTAGGGTCCTTTTTGTTCCTCGTCTAATTATGCTAGCAGGATCCATGGAGTTTTGAAACCCTCACATTTCAATTACTTCGGTTCATGGTGCTTTAGTACTACTATGCTATCGTGGAATTTTGTTGGACATTGTTTTCTCTGTTTTCTTTGATTAATTCAATGGTATCCCAGGATACTATTAAAAAAGCTTGGCCACGCCACTATATATATATATATATATATATATATATATATATATATATATATATATATATATATATATATATATATATATATATATATATATATATATATATATATATAATTGGCCTTTGAAAATTTATTATTAACAAATTAAGTGAAATAATAAGATTTCTTATTTCAAAATAATAAAATGTTGATTGCATTTGAAAATTTATGATTAAATGATTAAGTGAAATAATGAGATAATACAATTTTAAAATAATAAACTGTTATTGGACTTTGACAATTTATGATTAAATAAGTAAGTGGAATAATAAGATGATAAAAAATTGTTGGCCTTTGAAAATTTATGATTAAATAATTCTTCTTCTTTTCTTTATCATCATAACAGTCTCCCTATGATCTATCAAAAGTTATTCCTTTTTTACGCACATATGGTAATTAATTCATTGATTGACCATTTTTTCCTTTATCTGTGGTAGGTGACTTTGAATGGTGTGTATTCCTTTGGGGGCTTATTCAAGATGAAGTGAAACAAAGAGGTATTAGATATCTCAATGTTTAAAAACTTGAGTCGTGTTGCTAAGTCTCTCATCTTCATGATTTGTTCATGCACATCCTTGATAGTAACAAGTTTCATGGATAAAAACTTTATTATCATGATATTAGCTAAGGCCTTATTCGAATAATATCCCTTAGTAAGTCATTGATATCTTGATGATATTTAACTAAGCCTCTAATGGAAGGATACGACTTTAGCCTTTATGTACATTCAATTACTGTGGTTGGCTTTCACCCATTATGTATGTGTAGCATTTTCCTCATTAGTGCTATATTCAATTATCACAAGCTTTGGCTACTCAATAGCTTCATCCATGTCACAACAGCGAAGCTTTAGGAGAATCTTCTTCTTACAAACCTTATAGTTGTCCCCTTTTAACTCAGGGACCTCAACGTTAAGATCAAACATCAAATATAAGCTACGGTAGTTTGCTGCAAAATTTAAATGTGCATATTTGCTCATGATCAATTTGAAGCTAAAACACCTATATACATGCTCTGCCAATGTATCGCATATTAAAATGCAACTAATATGAATCAAAAGGCATTAAAACTATCTATGACTAAGTATTAATTCAAATAGACTCATGTTTCTCAATATTAAAACTATTGATTCATTCCATAACCCAAAATCCCTATGGGTAAATTAAAAATAATAACTAAATATTCTTATCCAATATAGTTCGTATATGCTAATGAATGGTCTTGTGGAACTACACCCATTATATATGCGTAACACATCGTAACTAGTATCATGTAATATAGATGTCATTAAGGTAACAAATAAATGTATGATTATCCATGATTATGATTGTTGTGGCTAAGTCCCAATCACTTTAATCATGTTACTCTCACATGATATATGCTTTATTTTATGATTGTTGTGGCTAAGTCCCAATCAATTTAATCATGTTAATCTCATATGATACATGCTTTATGTAATTAAAATTTCTCCAAACAAGGACTTAATATGCAATGGATCACAACCTTCATGGATAAATCAAATCAATTTCATAAAGACCCTAAACATATGAAATTGGACCTTAATACAGAATAGGATCTTCAATAATCATTATAGCAAGTATAATTTACTGAACTCAAGCCATTGATAGAACCAATAACACTGAAAGTGCAATTTATAATTACCGAAACATAATTTTGCAGTTCTATTCCTTCAATCCTTGACTTGATGGTGCGTGCCACTTTCACTGGATCCAGAATAGGAACATTTTGTAATCTTCTTAAATTTTACTTGATTTCAAGAAGAAAATTCAACCTCGATTCTCTCTTCAATCTTTAATGTATATTAGAGAGGAAGAGTAGAAGAAGAAAGAAGAAGCGTAGAACAAAAACTGAAAGTCACGTATTAAGTTGAAAGGTGTTGTGGTCTATAAAACTTGATAATGAGTTTGCTCCAATAACCACACTTATATACATTCAACTTAATATGTCTTTATTCTTCCCTTCTTTTCCTTATAGTTATATATGTACCCATATAAATCCTATAACTATTAGTGCCATAAAAAATGGTAGAAGCGATAATTAGATTAATATACTAACTTAAGACACGTATTTAATAATTTTTATGGCCAGAGTTTGTATCTAATTTTAATATGGACCATACTTAAGAGTTCATTAATATATACAATATAAAACACTTTATTTATAAAATAATAATAACAATAATAAATTTATAAAGCAATATATATATATTAACATCTACCCTTCGTTAAATTGGTATTATTACTTTAGAAATATAGATACTTCAATATAAACCTCGTAAACCCAAATGAGATTGAGATTCTAACAAACTTTTCTAGAGGATTATATACATTTGAGATGATTGAAATGTTCATATATGGCTCCCCCACTTTCATAGATCTATTTAACATTGCTGCCCTTCTTTTTGCACTAGAATCTCCTCTAAGATGAAAGAAAAATATGGATCCGGAAATATATGCTACCAAAAAAAACCTTTATTTAAACCTAGTGGTCTTTCAAAGCTGGGATGATACACGGATATTTCTATTGAAATGCCAAAGCCTATTACTTTCGGTAGGACTTAATATGCAAAGGGAAACATCCATATTCAACTTCTATAATTTGCTACACTACCCTGGAAAGGGATTTTAATAACGGTTATTTTATATTTTTAATAACGGTTTTTAACCGTTATTAAACCGCCCGTTATTAAATCTTTAATAGCGGTTCATAACTGTCATAGAAAATATACAAAAACCCGCGAATATGTGCGTAAACTTCATATTTAATAACGATTTTCAAGTAAAAATCGTTGTAAAAAAAAGGTTTTAATAACGGTTCTTCAGTAAAATCATTGTTTAAAATAAGGTTTCAATAACGTTTTTCAAGTAAAAAACGTTGTGGAATATGTTTTAATAACGGCTATTACAAAAACCGTTGTTAAAACATAATCGAATTAGGGTTTCAGTGATTGATTATGCATTTATTAAACCCTAATATGTATTAAATGAGCATAAATTTGAGATGAAATGCACAGTTTTAATAATGATTCTTAATGAAAACCATTATTAAAACTCTATCATCCAATTAGGGTGTTGGTGATTGATTATACATTTATTAAACCCTAATACGTATTAAATAAGCATAAATTTGAGATGAAATACATGGTTTTAATAACCGTTCTTAATAAGAACCGTTATTAAAACTATAGTTTTTTTTAATATTTTTGCTGTTTTGTTCCTGCCTACATATATAGTTGTAAGTTCAAATAATTACCAAATATGCATTATACAACAACATCAATTCATAGCAAACTGCAATCACACCATAATTTCAATCAATCTCTAATTGGTATGCATGTCTTAATGCACCAGACATACTCAAGAATCAAAATTAGTAGGCATATCACAACTTGGTAGCTCTACACCTCAAAGTAAAAAAGTTCATAGATCTAGCCTAGAAGACCGAAAGACGTAGACGAAATACAAACCTGAACAGTCATGTAGAATATATAGATCCCTACCTAATATCGAATGAATGAGTGCACGTGCTTGGCCCATTGGTCTCTACATTTATCAATTTCATCAACATTGTATTGTTGGCCTTGTGCATAGTCATTGGTAAAAAACTACAACGCCCAAGTTTCGATTAATATATAGTTAGCAGTTAGGTCAAGTACCAAATATATATGTCATGATTTATTAATGGAAAAATATCAAAAAGCAAACATACATGGCTTGGATCTATGTTGGCCGATCTGCTCTGGACTATCAGATCCATTGCTCTACATACATAGTATCCAAAATCATCGGCATTTTGCTGTTGTGGACACTATCAAATGAATTCAGTTAGCTCTCTAACTATTAGATATTAATTTGAATTAAAAAAATATATAAAATAGTTGTCTTCCTACTTACCATGATAGGCTCATATTGAAGATTCTTTGGGTCTAGGACACCATTCCCACCTCTCCTTTCATATGTTGTCCGTAGTGCCCTAATAAATAGAGTTGGATACACAATATTGTAAGTATATATACCTCAAATAATGAAAGTAGAATATATGTATAAATAAGCTAATAAAGTAAGAAGTGAAAAGTATACTAACATGTCGATAAATTCCTTCCTACCATGACGAGTGACTTCAAAAGGCACGTCGTAGGTTCGAAGGGAATCAAACACATTGTAACACCCCCAAATTTACTACTGAAAATTTTCGTTAAATTTAAAAGAAGTTTAGCGGAAGCAAGCAAATAAAATTGTAAATCCGGGGGTATTACCGCCACACTTAGTACCAGATCGATTCATACCAACCGACCCGATACTAAGTGCTAAGGCTAAAAAGAATAGAATTAGAACAAATCATTCATAAGGAATAAGTTTTACAGAATCAGAGTACGAAGGTCAAAAGATACATTCCGAAATACAATTTAAAAAGTCCATATATCATAGTACTTAAAATAACGGAATAACAAGTATGATAAAACCCTTGAAAATTTAAGTACAACACTTGTGACTTCCAAGACGAATACGATTACACAAAACAAATACCGAAGGGTAAATATCCGGACCACTTACTCACTCAAGTCAACCTTCCACCCCAATTTAGCAACCAATCAAAACCTGTATCAAAGGTCTGCTCCCCACCATTGGTGGATCATCACAGGACCCATTCAACCAGTGTAGTATCAGTACGGGTCCAGTACTGAGTAAGGGCGTAGGTGCTAGGGCCAAGCATACAATCATACCACGTAGTCTACATAACACAATCATATAAGTAACATGCAATAACAACAAGATAAGGCCTGAGTACTTTCCGGTGACTTATTCTTTATCCTCGTTAATAATAATATGTCCATTTCATACACAATATTTATTAATCCATGCGAGTGCGGGAGCCCCACTATTATAGCCGGTGGAACGGTCGCGAGGGTTATGCCCTGCCACTATTATAGCCGGTGGAACGGTCGCGAGGGTAATATACCCTGCCACTATTATTTGCCGGTGGACCGGTCTGGCCCTGACTCACAAGGTATTCCACTGTAAATATTAGTATCTTTCCATGACTTATCACTTTTACGTTTGATTTGTTGAGCACGAAATCCCCCACTATTATAGCCGGTGGAACGGTCGCGAGGGCGTATGCCCTGCCACTATTATAGCCAGTGGAATGGTCGCAAGGGCGTATGCCCTGCCACTATTATAGCCAGCGGACCGGTCTGGGTTCGGCTCAACATCTTTCTCTGTAAGTCGTTAGTGTCTTAATGTATCTTATTCGAGGGCATATCTTTTGTCATGCATGGCCAGAGATCTCAACACATCACATCAAAACTGAGGGTATATGCGTACTATCACATACAAATGGGGGCACAAGCACACGTCCTAATTCCAAGCCATGTTACACATGGAACAGATAAGATAATGACGTTTCAAAACACAACACATAAATCATATAGAACATCCACGACACATAGGATACATGTCACAGATTCAGCCTTAGCTATATCCTTACTCGGTTTAGGTTACCGAGCTATCTCCCACACTTATTTTAGGCCACTAAGTACCCTTTGCGATTTATCAGACTTAACATATTTCTCGCATTGGAAACCAGATCATGACCCTTAGATTCAACTCTCCCTCATGCCTTACTCCTCCTCGTTTCTTTTTATTATTTTCTTTTTCTTTTTCCACCTTCTCAAATTAGGGTTTCTTTCCCAAACCCTAGGCATCCTTATATGACCCTACGTACTATTTTTCATCTCGAGCCTCCAAACTCCCAAATAGACCTTCCATTAATCTCCCCACGTCCCAAAGTAACTCTTTATACGTAAGGTTCGCCCCCATGCGGACCTTAACCTTCCCATGCAAACCCTAGTTTCCCCATGCAACCTTAGTTTCTCCCACTCTTCCATTTTATTCAATTCCCCCTCTTTCCTCATCATCTCACAATTATGAATTCCTTAGGTCGTCCATACCTATGTCAACCAGCGTACTTCCCTTTGGTTATCTTAGTTGCTTATTTTTCTCTTTCAAGCCCCCACTCCACAACTCCTCATCAAAACACCTAGCATGCATGTTACATCACACCACCTCATCTTTGTACCATACCATATTAGTACATATAGACAAGAGCACAGGAACGTACCTCGGCTCCATGTTGCGCTGCACAGTAGAACAGATAACACACACATAATACAACATATAAACCGTGCGAGGCATCCAAGGCAAATAAAACATGTAATACACATAGGTGGCCTTAGTTACGTCCTTACCTAAATAGGCGCCGGGCTTGGATCACGCTCCTACACCTCCTGGGGTTTGACCCGATTCACCTATAAGAGGAAAATACTTAGGGTTAATCTCCCTCTACCGGAATTATCAAAATTCCTATCTTACCCCTATCATGGTCTAATACCAAGGCTAATATTAAGGATGGGGTTTATAAATAAAGAATAGGGTTATTACTACTCTTACGATAGGTTAAGCGGATTATCACTAATTAAAGTAGGTTTTACCAAATCGAGAGTTTTAAGGTGAGTGTTTCAATATTATTAATAATAATTACCAATAATACTAACAATAATAAGAATACTACTAATAATAATAGTACTCATAACAAGAATAATAATATCTACAATGATAATAATGGTGATAATAATAATTGAAATCATAGTAGCAGTAGTGATAGTAATATTACCGATAATAATAAAACACTAACACAACCATAATCATTCAAATGACAATATCAATAATAATGATAGTAGTAGTAGTAGTAGTAGTAGTAGTAGTAGTAGTAGTAGTAGTAGTAATAATAATAATAATAATAATAATAATAATAATAATAGTAATAATAATAGTAATAAAAGTAGAAGGAGTAGTAGTAATGAAAACAACAACAACAACAACAACAACAACAACAACAACAACAACAACAACAACAACAACAACAACAACAACAACAACAACAATAATAATAATAATAATAATAATAATAATAATAATAATAATAATAATAATAATAGCAATAATAATAATGGTAAGGATAATAACAATAATACTATTAATAGTAATAATAATAATAACAACAACAAGAATAATAATATTAATGATAACAACAATATTAATAGCAACAATAATAATAATAATAATAATAATATTAACAACAATAATAATATTAATAGTAATAATATAAATGATAGTGAGAGTACTAGAAATAATACTAATAGGAATAATAGCGATAACAATAATAGTTAGAAAGATAACATAATGACACTAGTATTAACCATAGTAATAATAATAGTAATGATAGCGATAATGATAGTAAAATAACAATACCCATAACAATAATTACAATAATAATAACAATACAATAGTTGTGGCAAATACTAGGCATAACAAAAATACTAAGGTAATAATATTAAAGTATAACGTTAAGGATAATAATGATGGTAATAATCGATAAAATAATAAATGCTTTAAATACAACAACAACAACAAAATAATAATAACAAGGATAATAATAATAATATAATAATAAGGATAATAATGATAATAATAATAATAGTAATACTAACAACTATAATAGTAATGTTGATAATAAAAATAGTAAGGATGATAATAATAATGATGACAATAACAATAATAATAATATTATTAGTAATAATAATAATAATGACAATAATAGTACTAATGATAGTAATACTGATAATAATAACACTAATAGTAAAATAATAACAATGATAATAATAATAGTAATAATAGTGATAATAATAATACTAATAGTAACAATAATAATAATAATAGTACTAATAATAATAATAATAATAATAATAATAACATAACCATAAGAATAGTAACAGTAACGATAATGATAATAATAATAATAATAAAAATGATAATAATAGTAGTAATAATGATAGTAATGCTCATAATATTATTAATAATAATAATAACACTAATGATAATAATAGTAATAATAATAATAATAATAATAATAATAATAATAATAGTAGTAGTAGTAGTAGTAGTAGTAGTAGTAGTAGTAATAACACTAATGGTAATAATAATAATAATAATTCCAATAATAATAATAATACTAAGGATAATAATAGTAATAGTAATAATAATAATAATAATAATAATAATAATAATAATAATAATAGTAATAGATTAACAAGGCCCTATAGTTAATTAACATCATTACTTAAAGGTTCTTAGGGTAATGTTGAGTCCTAGTAATAATAATAAGGGTGGTAGTATTGGTAATAATAATGATAATGTTAATATTAATCATAATAATACTAATAATAGTAGTTAATAATATTAACCCACTAATCACTTTTATTTATTTATTATTTTTTTAAGACTTAGGGTTCAGGGTGTTGGGCAACCTGGCTGAGGGGTGGTGGCGGCGCGGCGGTGGAGGAAGGGAGAAAAGGGGGAAAAATGGAGGTGGAGGCTAGGGAAGGGGAAACTAGGAGAAATGGGAGGTATAGGGTGGTAGAGCAGGAACCCCTGGTTGTTTTGGGGGGTGGTGGTGGTGCTGCAAGCGGCGGCACAGCCGATGGCGGCGGCACGAAGGTGGCGCAGGGCTGGAAGGGGGTCGATTCGGGAAGAGGTTTTCGCACGGCCAGGGCAGCACGTGCGGAGTGAGGCAGGGTGGCTAAGGTGGTTGGTTGTGTAGAGGGTGATGCAGGGAGGATTGTGGTGGCACGGGTAGGCGGCAACGGTGGCCGAATGCGGAGGAAACAGCGGCTGAAATTGAGGCGGCGCGACGGCTCTGGTTTTCTGGGTTCCAAATTTCGAACCCGATTAAGGCAACAGTTAGGGCTATTTATAGGGAAATTGGGACGGGAAAATGATGAGCTTCAAGTGGGAGGTTAGGGCTTAGGGTTAGGTTAGGTTATCCGGCGAGATTCGCCGGCACATGGTCTGCAATTTGCAGGCCATGATTTGTCAAAAAAAGAAGGAGGTTTCATGCGGGGAAAGACCGGATCGATTAGTCCAATATACAGGGGAGACAACGAGGATGAAAAGGGAAAAATGACAGGAGCTAATGGCGTGGCGTTGAAGCTTCCTTCTCTGGCGAAAATCTCGGGTTGTCGGTGGTTGAAGGTTGAAGACAAAGTACGGGTGGGGCGGACCAGCGGTTCAGCGGGGAAAGAAGAAAAGAAAGAAAAGGGCGAACCAGCCGGGAGGAAGGAGGCTGTGCGCTGGGGAGCTGGGCTGCGCAAGGGGGAAGGCGCTGGGCCTGGCAGGCTAGCCCAGTTGGGGTAAAAAAATATATAAGGAAGGGAAGGGGGAGAAAGAAAAAGGAAAAGGAGGGAGAAAAAAAAGAAAAAAGGAAAAAGGAAAAAGAGGGAAAATTAGTGGTTGGCCTAATTAGTATAATTTGGGTAATTTGGGGTATTTAATAAAATATAGTTATCAAAACAATAATTAAATTCTATTTTTAGGTTAATTTTGGGATTTTTTGAAGAATCTTCTTAAATTCCATTTTAATTAACAAAACACTTAAATTTTCTCTAATTAAATTATTTATAAATTTTATATTAATTTGAAATATTTTATCCTTCCTATTTTAATAAATTAATGTATTTAATAAATTTCTAAAATAAAACCTTAATTAACTTAAAATACCACAATTCCTCCTATTTACACACTTATAAATTCCTTCTTGATTTATCCTAATTAGTTCCCATTTATTTCACTAAAAGTAGTTTATTTTAATTAATTTCCTAATAAGTCCCTATTCGGCCAGGATTTCCTAAATTAGGGTTTTTGGGGTATTTCACACATAGACTTTATTAAGATCAGGTCGGACGGCGTACAAAACCCAATGTTCACTTGCGAGGTGAGGAATGAGATAGAGCTTGTTGTGTCCCTCAATCAAAATGCGATCTGCTAAATAGTTTATGTACCTACCCTCTATTATTGTACTAACGTCAGCTTTGTAGTATGGGCACACAAACACAATAGAGGACAACATTCCCTCCATTATAGCCCGACTATCTACCAACCTATGGACGACAATAACAATGCATATTTGTTAATAACTAATAACTCATATAAGAGGTCATAAAAATTTCAATTGTACAAGAGTAATAAAATCTCAAATATGAAATAATACTTACATGACATAGACGGTGACACTCGTGGTTGACATCCATTTCTAATTATAAATGTAGCTTATGTCAACCATCGATACCATGTAAGTAGCACCGTCCCTTTCAATATACTCAAGATGATAATCAATGAAAATATAATTGTTCCTGAGGTAGTTTTGGGCATAGAAATATAATAAAGCTATTGCTGGTGGAGGTTGGCCTTTCTCCGAAGAAGGAATCTTTTGTGGGGCAACTAATTTTTCATATTTAGCTCTCTTTCCTTTAGTAGCGCCCTCTTTTGTGTTGTTTGTTCTGCTAGTACTTCTCTTGGTTTTACTAGTAGGATCAGTCTTCTTTTTTGATTCCTTAATTGATAATAATAAACAAAATATTTATTGAGCATATATATATGAAAAAGGTATAAACAATATAACTACTAAACAAGGTCTAATGAAGATGTCAAATGTCAATACCTCTTCAATAGTGAGATATATCAGATCTGCAAGCCAAGGCACGAAGCTTCCATCAGCTTCTAGCACTGTGGCTTCCTCATCGCCTTCTTTATATCAAGCCAAGGACACACTTCCAATGATTGGAGTGTCAATACTCACTGGCCTTGTATTTAGGGCTAATTTGTACCCATGGACTATTTACGTTTGGGTACTGTGGCTGATGCGGACCCTTCCTTTCGCAAAAGAGTTGAAAGGTCATTCGCTAACAAGTCACATTTATACAAACCCTAAACGAAAATATTACACATTATTAATTATTTATTACACTGAATACATTTAATAATAATTCATAGTTTATAATGCTTACCTCGGGAAGAGTAGAAAGACATGCATCAGCTTCACAACTGTCTCTGATACTATTTACATTAGGTATGTGAAGCTAATCATGGTCGACTAAATTAGATGGCTTATACCCTTGAGACTTAATAAATGACAACTCTTGCTCCATTGTTGCCATCCGTTTAAATGCCATGTTCAATTTCTAGGCGAGGATGGTGACTTGCTCATTAGTGCTACGAGAACTGCAAGATCGACCATATACGCTCGTTCTCGTAACACCTAATCCAAGACCCCTGTGTCTTCTAGGGTGTTATACAATTCTTGTAGCCTGGGACACAATGCTATATTGGTCCACCCCGTCCTCACCATATGACGTTTGAAGTTCTTCTAGGAACCGTTATTAAAACTTTGAGACTTTTGATAACGATTCTTGTATGAACCGTTATTAAAACCTCTTTTAATAACGGTTTTACTTGAATTGTTATTAAAACATTCGTGAAAATTTTAACATTGCCCTTTTAATAACGGTTTTAAACTATAACCGTTATCAAAACTATCCCGCGCATTAATTTTCACGCGTTTGACAACGGTTTTTGAACCACCGTTATTAATGTCCCATTATTATTTTGCGTTTTTATAGTAGTGCTATACCGACTTCCACTATAGCGAAGAAGCCATCCAGGTGAGACTTAAACTCTATTTTCCTCACCTTATAATTATATTGGATCAAATAATCATCAATCATATCAGATAATATATTTACGATTATAATTGTTTATCATAATAATAAAAGTATTTAAGAAAATAATAATAATTATAATTATAATTATGGTAGAAACAAAAAATAAAATTATGATAATTGTAATAATAATAATAATAATTATTATTATTATTATTTAATTGATATTTTATAATAATTATTAATGATAATAATAATAATAAATATTTTAATAAATAAAATTATATTATTATTTATAATAATATTAATTATAATAATTAGTAATAATAATAGTAATACTAATAAGATTTATGATTAATATTATTATTAGTAATATTATTATTGTAATTATATTATAATAATAGCAATAATAATTATTAATATTAATAGAATAATTATTATAATATTAATATAAATACTAATATTAATAATATAATTATTACAATGACTTATTAATATAATAATAATTATAATTATTAATGTTAATATTAATATAGTAATTATTATTCTTATAAGTACTAATTAGATTGGAAAAATCCTGCAAAGAAAACTGGGCCCTAGAAGTCTAAACCTTGCAATTCTGAAGCGCAGCTCGTCCATTCACATAATTGAGGCAACGGACAGGCATGTAAACATTAGCACCTGCAATCAATTCTATCCTCCTGAAGGTAAAGAAAGCTTGTTTTCCCCAAAACATGGATCAACCAATCCACGTGGCTATATAGTATCAACAGCAATTGGTATGACATCAAGCACTCAGTAAAATCTCCCCAATCTCCTCCTGCAAAAATGAGAATTGCAGCAAGACGCAATTATTGACAATACAAAAAGATGGTGACTTCTAGTAAAGCAAGTACGTGATCGTTAGACATTAGATTGTGCAATCAAATCTGCATCGGGTTAAAAGTAGGATCTATTTCAGACATAAATAGGATATTTTTTCTGAATGTTATGTAGAAGAATGCCATTAATTACCTATCGCGGCCTTGAGTTTTGCACTCATCGTAGACCCTGCATGACCAAACAAATGATGGGAGATATATATATTCAACTAGTCAGGTTTCTCTTACCCAAATTAAGACACAAATACCTTAATAGGAGTTGTCCTACTTAATTATCATATGGAACCGATCGGTGCAAGCTACTATTTAACACATATTGTATCTATAACATGACGCATGAATAACACTAAGACACATTGGAAAAATCTAAATCAATAATGACAGTATGAAAACCTCAGCCACCAACGAGGTTCGGGGAAAGGGAAATGAGAGCAGCATGTTCATAATACGATCATATATGGTTATTAAGTCGGTAGGTGGTGGCAGTGATGGAAATAATGATCAAGTGGTAGATGGACAGCAAGATAGGATCGAGATTAGAAGTAGTAGGATCGATCATGGACTAATTCTGTTGATAAACAATCGGAGACAAATAGGCTTGGCTAATATGTTGTTCCAAGCTCAATGGCTGGGTGAAAGAAATGCACATCTGTCGAGTTCGGCAAGGTTTGAAATTCAAAGGCACAATGTTGATACAATGGGTGATATGAACTCCATCAACAACTGTGATGAAACTCAATAGCAACGGTGGTTTAGAACCCCAAGATCGTGAAGACAAGATTGCTTGAGCCTTGACCCAACACCTAACAAGATGAAAACCAAGACTACAAAGATTTGAAACGCCATGCCTAGAAAATGTGAGAATCTCTCAACAATCAGGGTGATAAGTTTGGTTGTTTGAACGCCACAAGATTAACTTAATAATTTCTACAAGTTCTTTTAAGAACAAATAGGAACACAAAGCCTCACAAATATGATAATTTTTGAAAACGTTATATCCTTATTCATTTTGAAATACCTATATATATATACTTGGAACAATCCTTCGAGAATAGGAAAAGTCACAACTAAAGCTTTAAAACACCCTCCTAGAATAGAAAAAGTCATAACTAAAGTTAGAATAGGAAAAGTCATAACTAAAGCTTTAAAACACTCTCCTAGAACAGGAAAAGTCATAACTAAAACTAGAATAGGAAAATTCATAACTAAAGCTTTAAAACATCCTTCTAGAATAGAAAAATTCATAATTAAAGCTTTAAAACAGTACAAACAACAAAATAAATAGGTTCCCACATTTTTTAGGCCTCTTGGATTTCTAAAGGCAACCATAAATAGCTAAATGACTAATTTTAATGATTTTAACATAACCATTCAAGACCATGTTTTAATCCTCTATTTAACATTTTAGAACTCGTCAAATTCATGCCTTTTGATGGTTAGATCATGTTGAAAATATTTTTGCATAAATATTAGTCTCTTCAATTTCTTTGATGATGTTGACTAAGTCTTGATTATTATTTGAGTCCATCTTGGTCTGTTTAGAATCAGCCCAAATCTCTCGGATTAGCCCACCTTGGTGTGAAGACAGCTTTACATCCGCCAATCAATCAGTCCCAGAGCAATGGGAGGGGAGGTGGCGTAATAGCAACACTTAAGAGCGATAGGAGGGAGGGATCCTTTGTCTCCACAACATATCAATCTTTCAATTTCGACATGCGCCATCAAAACCCCAGACCGAGAAACCTAAGCATGCGAAAGATGAATTCCTCCAGCTCTCAACAGTGAACAAAATTGACCGTCTTCCGCTACCTGGACAATTTCAGGATTTGCTTCCAGAACAACAATTCGCGAATTAATTCATCAGCTATAGCCAGCTAAATTTCTAGAGAACATGATTGAGTGTCGAAAAGTTGAAATTCCATATAAAAAGTACCATGAAGAAATGCCTTTATGTTATCCCGAAGACAAAAACACAGAAGAAGATGAAATGCCTTTCTATAATGATTATTTTTTCTCCGTTCTCGAAAAGATCATTTCCACTCAAACGAATCAGGGATGAAGCTAGAAATAAAATTAAAATAATCGGAGAAGCACATACTCCAATGTCAACTAATTTACTTGAAATAATAAAATAAGGGTATTGTTATATATAAAACATATTTTTACTCCGTGGAAAGCAAGTTCCGAAAGTAACCTTTAACATCGGTAATTTTTTTAGAAAACTACGATCAGCATCGGTGATTTCAGCAGAAACAATGGACGACATTCGGTAATTTTTACCGAAACTGACCCAGGCCTTCGGCAATTATTGCCGAAACCAGGCCAACCATAGGCAACAACCACCGATGCACCATTTTTTATTTTTAATTTTGTTGAACACGAACCAGCAAAATGGGTGGAGCCAAGATATAATAGTAAATTTTTCGTATCATAAAATTATCATCCCACTGCCACATCTATTTAAGTAACAATGGCATATCAAAATTTGTCGACCGGTGTGCTTATCCCCAAAAACACAAAAACAATTTTTTGTTCTTTGTGTTTTTGTCTGTTTCTCTCTCTTTTTTATATATATTTTTCTTCGTCCCATTTTCCATCTTGGTCCTCATATCCGGTCTTGACATCACCATTTTGGAGAACCTTACATCGGCAAAAATAGTCGAAACTAAGCCCCCTCTTCGGTCCATGCTACTGGATCCCATGCCTCACATCGGCAAAAGTAGCCGAAAGCCCTCCTTTCCTTCGATTGATTTTGCCGAAACCCCCTCCCCCCTTCGGTCAATTTTGTCGAAATCTGCCCCGGCTTTCGGTCTAATTTGCCGAAACCTACCTAGATCTTTAAAAAAATTTAGTTACCCGATCTAATTAATAATTTTTTTTACTAGATCTAATAAAAAAATATTATACTTACAGATAATTATATATTATAAATTATAAATTAAAAATAAAATACCAAACTTACCTTCCCGTTGCTTGAAATTTCTTCTTGGGGAGAGTTTGCACTGAATTTTGAGAGAGAAATAAAGAAAAGATAGGGAGAGAATGCATGTGAGTTGATAGAGAGAGCATATGTGAGTTGAGAGAGAGTTGAGAGTGAGAGCTCTGAAGATTTAGTCAAATAATACATATTCCACCGTTAGGGTAAAATCGGTATTTACTACGTAAATATTTTCTCCACAGTAAATATACGATTTCCAAATAACAGCTACCGTAAAATAATAGAACAATGCGATTGCAATTCGGTCCACCGCTTTCCTACATAGAAACGATACGCAACACCGCGACATACATAACAAGGTACAGGATTAAAAACTTACAGGATTACTGAAGGGGAGAATATTGGGGCCGATTGATTGAGTTCAGAGCAAACGATTGGCTCCAGCAAAAAGGGTGTATCTTCTTCGGTTTCTAGAAGTCAAAATACGGAAACCCTAGGGTCTGGGGGGAATAGCACTAACTAGAAGTCTAGAAGTGACGAATGGCGATGAAGATGATGATCGTGTGTCGGTTGTTGCAGACATACTTTTTGGTGGATCGGTTCTTTTTTATTTTTTTTGAGTTGATCACCAGTGATGCACAGAAACGGGGATGGGGACGGGAAAACGGAGACGGAACGAAACGCGAAAATGTTATTTCTTAGAAATTTAGGAAACGGGGACGGTAGGAAACGTTAAAAAAATTATATATATATATTTTTAAAAAAGGTTAAATTTATTAAAATTTAGAGAGAAAAATAAAATAAAATTTTATATTAGTTAATTTTGACTCATAATAATATTTTTTTAATAAAAAAATTAATTAAATAATATATTTTTAATAAAAATATTGATTAAATAATTTTAATATAAATTTTAATCCAAAAAAATTTTCGAGAAGTTTCCGGTACGGGTGCATCACAGTTGATCACAGCCGTCGATCACTCACTATGGTTTCTTCAAGTCAAAATGTTCGAAAGAACAGCTGGGTCAGGGTCCAATTCTCAATGTCGTGTACGGAGATCTAATTATATTCGAATTTAAGTACAAAATGTGTAAATATTAAATTCACTACTTTTTGTCCTTTTCATCATTTTTAATATTATTAATTTATATACTATACTAAAAGATAATAAATATAACTATAATATTATGATTATACTTTTAAGTAAAAATTAGTATAACAATTAAAATATAGAGGAAGAAAAAAAGGAAATGATAAAATAAAAAATAAATATTAATTAATTTGAAATAATTTTTTTTAAATAAAGTTTTTTACTTAAAGATTTTTTTATTTTTATCTTTATGAAATGAATAGACTATTTATATATGAGATTCTAGTAAAAAAAAATAACTTTTAGTATATATCCAATTAAATATTGCTTCAACTTTTTATGTATGTGAATCATAGTTGATGCAATTTGATATTTTAAAATCATCATTAGATATTAAATAATTACACTATTACAAAAGATAATTTTGTATATCAGCTAAAATAAAATATATATGTTCATTGTTAAGGACAATAACAATAAAAAACAGACATCTCAAACAATATTGAATTATTTACATTCAAGGGCCGGTGATTATATAAACCTAATCTCGGATAAAAGAATTATCCCTCTAGATTTAAATAAGTGTTGTTTTAAAATTTTAATTTTAGATATAAATAAGTGTCGGTCGACATTTACGAGGTAAATGTTAAATTATTTTTTCTACTTTATCTTTAAATAATAATTACTCTATCAATTTTTTTTTTATAATCTACCTATTTTTCTTTCCAACAATAAATATCACTTATAATAATATTTTGATAGGGATAATTTAGTTATTTGCACACACACACACGCACACATATAATTATAATTTTTGTGTCAAAAGTTAAAACTATAATTATGTAAAATTAAAGGTAGTAGTAAGACACTAATTTTCTCCTCGAGACATATTGTAATCACTTTGCAATTCCCTCTTTCACAAATATATATATATATATATATATATATATATATATATAGTATCATACACAAATTACAAATAATATACAATCATAGGGCTAAATATTGACCATTGGATCTAAATTAGATCTTACGGTCACAATTTGTACATATATGTATAGTGCCCATAAGACCTGTATGGTCATCGAATGCCCGAGCCGCTCGATATATATATGTATAATTCTTCTGTCAAAAGTTAAAACTATATTTATATAAAATTGAAGGTAGTAGTTAGGGTGGTAAACGAGCCGAGCCGAATATCCCTAGGCTTGGGCTAGGCTCGTTTAGTTAAACGAGCCTAAAATAATGTTTGGACTTGGTTCTTTTAACTAAACGAATAAGTTGAACCCAAAAAATAAATAGAGCCTAGCTTTTTCGAGTTCGAGCTTGGCTCGTTTAATAAACGAGTCTAAAAGTAAGGCTCTGGCTCGGCTCATATAACTAAACGAACGAGCCGAACCGAGCTTTTAACGAGTCGAGTCGAGCTGAATACCGAACTAACTTAGCTCATTTACAACCCTAGTAGCAGTAATAATGATCACTTATGTATAAACATTCTATCTGACTTCTGCTTTTTTAACTTTGTACTCTTTCTTTTATAAAAAAAAACGCGTAAATGTATTTTATATTTTGAAAAATTATCTTTCGTTTTTTCTTCGTCCTTTTTTCTCTTGTACCTATGGGACACCGGTAATTATATACTTAAGCCAACAAGAGTGCCGTTACTAGCCGAACAATTATTTTTGAAAGCACTAGTCGAACCATAAAGAAGAGCACGACAGAAACGAGAGTTGGCTTGAAAGGCTAGGCCTTAAAGGAGTTTAGGCCGAACGCGTCGTCGGACTAAGCTCTAGCGTACGGAACCACAAGGCATTGCAGCTCATGGGACAAATGAAAACTGTGATTTGGCTGTTAATCAACAAGGCTATGGTTAAATACGAGTAAAGAGATTTGGGCTTTGATAATTACTGTGAGAATTTTAATAAACCCAACATTACAAAAGAGGCCCGGTAGACTAGAACATAATCCAGCCATTTAAATTCCAAAGCTAGCCCTGCTACAAGGCATTCTTGAAGTCCGGATAAAATCCGGAACTCGATCTAAAAAATGGAGCCAACGAACCATATCCAACTCCAGCCTTCCAGACATAATTAATTATTTTAGTAGTTACCATGTGATTGAGCAAGCACTCACCAACTTAAGTAGTTACGGTAATTGATCACTCTTTTTTTTTCTTATAAAAAAAATCCTTTTCCCTTCACTTCTCATCTTTATTATTATAGATAAAGATGAGATATGATGTGAGATAGCTGGCTTTTTGCACAGATGAGCTCATATCGTCAAATAGTGGCAGGGAATTAAGGAGGGCGCGCAACTCTCAGTTTGTGCAAGGACAAAACAAATTAAAAGGAAGGGACGCTTGGGTTGACGCTTGGCACAATCACTGATGAGCAACCGGGGGGAGGAAGGAAGGAGGGACGGATGGACTGACTAGGAGCGAGTGAAGGGAACACAGAAGGAATAATAGATATATTTATTTCATATAACTATTTTATGCTATCTATCAATCAAGAAAAATTATTTATATATTCATTTCCTGAGGCTTAGAAGAAATAATAGATATATGGGCAGATGCAAAAGATGTTAACAGACAAAGCAGAAGGAACAGAAGTCAAGAGCAGAACGTCATCGTTTGTAAAGCATTTTTTTTGCTAGGTCTTCTCTTTCGAAAATGAGTATGATCCTGTAAGTGGTGTCACCATGTTGTTCTACTTTCAACTATAAACAGAAAGCTCCGCTCCTATTTAGATACAAGTGTATAACGACCAGATAAAAATGAGCGAAACTACCAACAATCAGATATATATTAAATCAAGCAGTCTTCTTCTTGGCCTCCTCAGTTATTATATGTGTACACACACACGCTATATATATATATGAATTATCTTTCTGATGAATATCTTCTTTTTCCTTTTTTTTCCCCCTTCTAATGCAGCTGTATGCACATTTCAGTCAACAAATTGATAATCAAATTTCTTGCCACAGCGATCGGCTTACTTGTAGTAAGGCCATTGTTTGAAAAAGAACCAATAAAGATGTGGACTTTCCTCTCTACACTATGCACCTATATATTTTTTTGATTGTCGCAGCAAACGTACAGTTCCAAAGCCATTGGATACGACAACTACTGATGATACTCGGCTATCTATCATGTGTATTTTTGGTCCACGTTTTCCTTCCCCGTGCAACTTGGGTTGTGGTTTTTTGTTGTTTTGATTGTAATGGTTAACATGGCGGTAAACTTTGATTTTATGGTTGAAGGATATCATTGGGCCCACTGATACATCAGACGAGGGTAATGAATTTGTATAGATCAAAAGGATTATCATATGCTCCATTTACTTCTCGAGATAATGTTTGGAGAGGAAGTCTGGTGTTGTGTTTTACTTTATCTCCTTTCATATGCCCCCATTTCACTTGAGTAATATAAGCACTATTGTCTTCATAATACCCAAGTGGGAATATTTCTGCTTGCCTCAATGCCACATTCATTTTCCATTCGTTAAGTCATTGAACACAACCATAGATAATTTCATCAAGCTTCAGAAAAAGCAATTGTGTAACACCTAGGCCTTAAATCAATTGCAAATAATTACCTAGAACACTTTTGACATAAGCAATTAGCTCTATAGATCAACACGAGCCTTAAGTGTTTGTTATTGCCCACCCACTTCTTCAGATTTGGGGTACTATGTACTCCTCCATTTAAAGAGTGCAGCTTCCTTGATGTGTTTCCATAACCAATAGTCACAATGCATTCCAATTCTATAATCGTTCTAGCTAAGCAGCTAACTAGAAATCCAAATCCAACAAGAGATCTCAATTTGTCTCTAATACCAGTTGTAATACCTTGTCCCTACACCTATCATAGATAATTACCTAGATTGCTTTTGAAATTGACGACTAACTCCACTTATCAATATGATTTTTGTCATCATTCACATGCTTTTTGAGAAACTTTTTTGGAAGTCACCCATCCTTATATTACTCCAAACTAAGCACACTTAATTGTGGAATTCAACAATGATGGTCTTCTAAAAAGGAAGGCGCACATTGTTGATATAGGTAATTGTATCAACCTTTTTTAAGCATCATCCATCAACCATATTATTGGGGGTAAATTTTGCATGAATTTATGATGTGGTAGTAACAACATATTTTATTAATCTTCAAGTGTTTGTGGTGTCTCCAAAAGTGAACATGTGCCCTTATTGAGATTTGACATTATGTCTATCTAATAAATAACAGGCACATATCCAACTAGATTAGCATTTGCATGCCTCTGACAAAAATAATATGAGATCATTTATACCTTAGAGATGAAAGAATAGATGCTTTATTCTATTTTAGTGCTTCTTTAATAGTGAGAAACTATGCATTAATAATATTTTCACAAAAAAAATAATATTTGGGCTCAATTACACTTAGATATGATAAATTTTAGCTAACAATATCTTAAAGGTAACCTCTTTAAACTTTCCTAACCTTCTTTTCTTTGTAAGCATGCCCTTGAGAATTTCACAGAGTTAGACATATGCAAAAATACTTTGATCATTGGAATGTTGATTCATAGTTGCTTGAGGATGATTAAAAACTTATCAAACTACTTATCTTGTTGTTTTCTTTATCTCTGAAGAAAGGGTTGCTTATGGTTGGTTGGCTTGGAGTCAATAAGTAGTGTGATAATATAACGTTAGTTGGTTATTGTTGAGTCACTTTTGTTAAGTCTCTCTTCCTATAACATCAAACACTTATGTACAAACAAGTGCATTTCCTCCTCCTTTGGATCTTGCTATGTACATTACAACAATATTATTCTATTATGACAGTAAAAATCTTCACAACAGAATTTTTTTTCGTTGTAGTCGACGTGTCTGTTGTGAAGATTTTGGCGATTATGAGCGATTTGACTGGTGGAAAAAAAATAAGGCTACAACGATGATTGGGATCATCTTTGTATGGTTATTTTGGCGACTAGCAATAAAATTTATTTTATCAACTTAATATTTAAAATCAATTTTTGAAAAAAAAAAGTGTTGTAAAAACATTTCCTTTCCACCTTTCCTAGTAGCATAAAAATAAACTCCATAACAATGATGCGTTGTCGTTATAGGGTAAGGCAAAAATCCCCCCCCCCCTAAAATTATTGTGGAAATTTTTTTGGTTAGGGTATATTACAACTACTAGTCGGAGTTATATGGTATAATTTTGTTGCAGTATCATTGTTTTCATTTAAAGAGGGGTATACTATAGAGACCCCGTCGTTGCAGTAGAGAGGGAGGAGTCGTTGCACTAGATGTGAGTTACATAAAAAAAAAACCCTATCCATTGTCTTCATCCTTATAGTTCATCTCTCTCATTTTTTCATTATTGCAACTTCATTTCGCTGTCTCTCTATCATCGATTTGGTAAGTAGTGGCTATAATTTTTTATGTATTATTGTTAGCTTTTACTTTTAATTTCAATTTTTTTGTGTTTTTAAAGATTTCCCTGGCAACCACCACCACTACCACCTTGCACCACCTTCTCCTCATCATTATCTCAGTTTAATATTTTTTTACTCTTTATTTTAGTTTATTTTGTTTTAACTATTAATTTATTAAAGCTAATAAAGTGTTTGCTTAATTTTTTGTTTAGTTGTATGTCGTCGAAGTAGTTTCTAATAAAGATTCTATTACCATAGGTTATATCGTAAATGAAGTTGTTACCTTTTGTTCTATGTACTTTGAATAGGTTAAGACACAATTCAACATACCTGACATAAATGAGGATGCTGCTTCGAAAAAACAGTAATTTTTTATCTTTTACTCTCAAGGTTGCGGCATTGGTAAGCCATCGATTGTTAGTATCTCTAAGAATAAGTTGAATTAGATAATTTGGTATGTTCTCAACAATTGTTTAGAGATATAGACATTTTTAGATTAAGTATACATAAATAATCAGTAATAATGACTCTAATAATTATATTTGTGTAGGAAATGAATTTTTTTTCTTTAATGTTGTAGTGAGCACATGAATGAGATACGTGGATATGGTGGTAATTTGGATGACATTCAAAAAAAAGAGTTTTCCCATTGATTTTATTCAAAAGTAATTTAAATATTCGTTTAATTTTTAATAATTAATCCTAATTAATTTTAAGTGAAATGAAAATAATAATGATTTTTGTTAACTATATATACTACAAGTATATAATTTACGTCAGTCGGGATCATCTAAATATAGTGGCTAGTTATTATCTCTTGCTAGTGATATATGGAGAGTGGTTACAATTGTAATACCCCAAAAATTTAGAACCTAGAATTTAATAAATAACCTTCATTCGAAGTAATTTAATTTTTAAATTTATTTGATGAATTTTTGGGTGCATAAAAATGGATATGAATATTTAATAAATTAAAATAAATATTTTGTTATTTTATCATACTTATTTTATTTAAATAATTTTTCAAACTAATATTTTACTAAAACTACACTCTTAAACTAATATCTTAAAATTTAAATAAATTAAATTATTAAATTAATTTATCTATCAAAAATATTAAATACCATAATTCTGCAAATTATTTTAATTTTAATTTTTCCTTTTTTTTCATTTTTCTTATCCTTTTCCTTCCTTTTTCCTTTTCCTCTTTTTTCCTTTTCTTCTTTTCTTCTCCTTCGAGCCGCCCAGCCTGCCTCCCCTGCGTTGGGCCTTTCTTTCTCTCCCTCTCCATCAGGTTCAACCCATTGTAGCCCCCTTCTCCTTTCTTTCTTTCATTTTCCCCCTCAGTTGGGCTAGCCCAATGCTCTTCTTTTCTTTTTCTCCCCCTATCTCTCGCGCACAGGGCCAGCTAATCCTTTTTCTTCTCCCATGCCCAACCGGCTTGCCCCTTTTTTCTTTCTTCCTTCTTCTTCTTCCCTTCTTTTTCTTCTTTGACCATCGACGCGCACCCTGCCTGCAACTCCTCCTTACCACCAACCCCTTACAACCTACCATTTTAGCCCTGCTCTCTCTCTCTCTCTCTCTCTCTCCCTCCCTCCCTCCCTCCTGTCCCTTTCCTTTCATTTTTGGGCCAAACACAACCCTGCAGCTAGAGGTAGCAATCGGGTTGGGTAGGTCGAATTCGGATCGGGTCATAGTGGATCGAGTGATTATTGGGTCATGTCATTTGACTTTTGTGGGTCGGGTTGAATTCGGATTAAGCAAACTCGGATTCGGGTCATTTTGGGTTAACTTAACTGGTAGGGTTGTGTTGGTTTTGGGTCATTTTCTGGTTCACATGACTAGGTGGCTTTGGCCCGTTTAGGTCATTTCGTGCAATATGATGAGTTGGTCCCGTTGGATCTGAGTTGTTTCGGGTTAACTTGATGGGTCGGGTCATTTTATGTAATTTGACGGGTTGGATTTGAGTAGTTATGGGTTAACTTCATGGGTCGATTTGGGTCGGGTCGAGTTTTGACGGATTGAGTCAAATTCTGGTCTAGGTAATTATCATTTATTATATTGTAAATATTAGAGACAATCATAAAATTATTATTACAGATAAATGAATTAAGAATAAGAATATTAGATGCGCTTTATTTTCATAAGTAAATAGTAAAGATATTTATAAATTTTAATAATAAAAAACATTGCATGATTGAATCTAAGAAAGATATTTATCATTTATTCTTATTTATTTAATTACTTAAAACAATTAATTTTACAAAATAAAGGTGATAATAACATAACTATACAATGTATAATTATAATTTATTACATTGTAAATATTAGAGACAATCATAAGATTACTAGTACAAATAAATGAAATAAGAATATTATATGTACTTTATTTTTACAAGTAAATGATGAAGATATTTATAAGTTTTAACAATATTGTATTTAATTACTTAAAATATTTATAAATTTTACAAGTAAAAATATTAGATATTTATCATATATTATATTTATTTGAGTACTTAAAATATTTGATTAATTAAGAAAAGATAAATTTATAAAATAATTGTGATTATAAATATGACAATACAGTGTATAATTATCATTTGTTACATTGTAAATATTAGAGACAATCATAAGATTAATAGTACAGATAAATGAAATAAAAATATTATACGTGCTTTATTTTTACAAGTAAATAATAAAGATATTTATAAATTTTCACAATATTATATTTGATTACTTAAAATATTTATAAATTTTACAAGTAAAAATATTATATATTTATCATTTAATATATTTACTTGATTACTTAAGAAAATATAATTTTATAAAATAAAGGTAATCATAAATATGACTAAACAATGTATAATTATCATTTATTACATTGTAAATAGTAGAGACAATTATAAAATTACTAGTAAACATAAATGAAATAAGAATAGGGTATTTTTATATAGAAAACATATTTTTACTCCGTGGAAAACAAATTCCGAAAGTGACCTTGACATCGGTGATTTTTGCCGAAAGTTACGATCAGCATCGGCGATTTCAGCCGAAACAATGGATTACATTCGGCAATTTTTACTAAAACTGGTCCAGGCCATCGGCACTTATTGCCGAAAGGAGGCCAAGGCATCGGCAAAAACTACCGATGCACCATTTTTTTTTCAATTTCGGCCAAGGCCATCGGCAATTATTGCCGAAATCAGGCCATCCCATCGGTAATACCTGCTGATGCACCATATATATATATATATATTTTCAATTTCAGCCGAAAAATTTAAGTCAGTATATTTATAATTAAAAAAATATGAGAGGCCATCGGCAATGGTTGCCAAAACCAGGCCAGGATAGAGGTAATAATGCTGCATCGTCCACGGACAGGGGTAAAATAGGTATTTACTGCGCAAATGTTTTCTGCACAGTAAATACCTATTTTCCAAATAACAGGTATGTAAGAATATTATATGTGCTTTAATTTTACAAGTAAATAATAAAGATATTTATAAGTTTTAACAATATTATATTTGATAACTTAAAATATTTATAAATTTTATAAGTAAAAATATTACATATTTATCATATATTATATTTATTTAATTACTTAAAAAAAGATAATATTATAAAATACAGATGAGCATAAGCATGACTATACAATGTATAATTATCATTTATTATATTGTAAATATTAGAGAAAATCATAAGATTACCAGTACAGATAAATGAAATAAAAATATTATACGTGCTTTATTTTTATAAGTAATTAATAAAGATATTTATAAGTTTTAACAATATTATATTTTATTACTTAAAATTTAAAAATTTTACAAGTAAAAATATTAGATATTTATCATATATTATATTTATTTGATTACTTAAAAAAATATAATTTTATAAAATAAAGGTGAGCATAAGCATGACTATACAATGTATAATTATCATTTATTATATTGTAAATATTAGAGGCAATCATAAGATTACCAGTATAGATAAATGAAATAAAAATATTATATGTACGTTATTTTTAAAAGTAAATAATATTGATACTTATAAGTTTTAATAATGTTATATTTGATTACTTAAAATATTTATAAATTTTACAAGTAAAAATATCAGATATTTATCATATATATTTAAATATATTTTAGAATATGTCTAATTTTAATTTTAAACCATCAATTGAGTATAAAATATGTTTTAGAATATTTTTAATTTCAATTTTGAACTGTTAATTTAAATATTTAAATAAGATTTGACCAGATTTGCGGTTTGGGCTTGAAAACCCTTAAATTGAGTAATTCCTTAATAGGTTTTAATCAATTGTATAAACAATATATTTTAGAATATGGCCAATTTTAATTTTGAACCGTCAATTTAAATATTTGAATAAGATTTGACCGAATTTGCTGTTCGAGCTAAATAACCCTAATTATGTTAAATTAAGTAATTGCTTAATAGTTTTTAATAAATTAAGTGTACAATATGTTTTAGAATATGTCTAGTTCCAATTTTAAACTATCAATTTAAATATTTGAATAAAATTTGACTACATTTGCAGTTCAGGTTAAAAAAACTAATTATATTAAATTGGGTAATTCCTTAATAGTTTTTAATCAATTGAGTATGCAATATGTTTTATAATATGTATAATTTCAATTTTGAAACGTTAATTTAAATATTTAAATAATATTTGACCGGATTTGCAGTTCAAACTCAAAAACCTTAATTATGTTAAATTGGGTAATTTCTTAATATTTTTTATTCAATTGAGTATATAATATGTTTTATAATATGTCTAATTTAATTTCAAACCATCAATTTAAATATTTGACGGGATTTGTAGTTCGGGCTCAAATCTTAATTATTTAAATTGGGTAATTCCTTAATAGTTTTTAATCAATTGAGTAAACAATATATTTTAGAATGTGTCTAATTTTAATTTTGAACCATCACTTTAAATATTTGAATAAGATTTGACTGGATTTGCAGTTCGGGTTCAAAAACCTTTATTATGTTAAATTAGGTAATTCCTTAATAGTTTTTAATCAATTGAGTATATGATATGTTTTAATAGTTTTTAATCAATTGAGTATATGATATGTTTTAAAATATATCTAATTTCAATTTTGAATTGTGAATTTAAATATTTGAATAAGATTTGACCAGATTTGTAGTTTAAACTGAAAAACCCTAGTTATATTAAATTAGGCAATTCCTTAATAGTTTTTAATCAGTTTAGTATACAATATGTTTTAGAATATGTCTAATTTCAATTTTGAACCATCTATTTAAATACTTGAATAAGATTTGACCGGATTTGCATTTTAGGCTCAAAAACCCTAATTATGTTAAATTGGATAATTCTTTAATAGTTTTTAATCAATTGAGTATACAATATGTTTTAGAATATATCTAATTTCAATTTCAAACCATTAGTTTAAATGTTTGAATAATATTTGATCAAATTTATTGTTCGGGCTTAAAAACCCTAATTATGTTAAATTGGGTAATTCCTTAATAGTTTTTAATCAATTGAGTATATAATATGTTATAAAATAGATCGGATTTATAGTATGATGGTGTTAAGAGTTACTAATTTTTAGTTGGTAACAATTATAATTATAATTTTATTAGGTAACCAGTAACCACTATAATTACATTTTTAGAGTCTGAGTTTGATTTTCTATTTGTTATAAACTTATAATATTTGTACTCTGTGTAAATTAATATAATATTTGTTGTTTTAAAAATATGCATCAAAAGTTGGAGCTATTAGATTATTTTTATTCTAAATGATATTGTATAGAATGTCTAGGGTAAAAGTATGAAAAAGAAGTACAATTTATTAAACACTATATTTTTAAAAGCTTTAAATGAATAATAAAATATGTGTAATTTATTATTATTATTATTATTATTATAGATTTTAATGTCTGGTTGGGTCCGTGTCGGGTTAGATCAGGTGAATATTGGGTCGGGTTGCTATCGGGTTTGGTCGGGTTAATTTTTATCAAGTCATTGTTGGGTTGGGTTAATGTCAGGTTGGGTTTGGGTCATGTCGGGTTGTTAAACTTTTCGGGTCTTATTGGGTCGGGTCGGATTGGATAAACTTTTACCAGATCTACCTACAACCCTCTCCTGTTTTCCTTTCCTTTCCTTCTCCTTCTTCCTGCGGCCTGCTACCCTACCACCTACACCCTCCACCTAATCCTTCCACACCTACCTATCCCCCCTCTTCATTTTCTTCTCCTTATCTCCTTCTCTTCTGCTCATTTTTGACCTGCCTTGAGCTCCCCTTTCCCCTATAGATCTCTCCTCTTCTCTTATCCTCCCCTATTTGTGTCACCACCAAAAAACCACCACTTTTGCCGCCCAATCAACCACCACATCCACCTCCTGACACCCCCTACTACCTCCCTGCACCACCAAGCAACCACCACATGCCCCTGTAAAAATTTATCACTATATAGAGAATAGAAGAAGAAGTCGAAAGAAGACGACGACAAATGAAGAACTAGGGCTTGTGTTTGGGATATATTTGATTCTTAATACCAAAGATTTTAATCATCGGTATTAAGAGCTTCATCGTCGATATTAAGGTCGAATAAACTAGACGATGTCATTTCACTCAACAAAAAAACTTTGACTCTTAATACCTACAATCTTTATTGTCGGTATTAAGGTCGAATAAAATAGACAACGTCATTTCACTCAGCTAAAAAGTTGATAATCTTCATACCGATGATTTATCGTCGGTATTAAGAAAGATAAAATTAAATGACATCGTTGTCTTAAGAAGGGGAAATGTTTTTTTATTCTTAATACCAAAGATTTGTTGTCAGTATTAAGTATTTATCGTTGGTAATAAATACTTTATTATTACCCCATTCCTTGGCGGTGTATTTCCCTCTATTAGGTGGATGAATTTTATTATTATGATTGATTTATTATCAGTAATAAGATTTTCATTTTATTAAAAGATTTTTTGGGGAAAATTTTCCTCCGTGGAATTTTGATGAAATATATTTTTTAATAGAGAGGATAAGTATCATCGGTATTAAGAAATAAATCATCGGATTTTATTCTCCTGACATTTTAATAAAAAAATTTGGTGGAAAATTTTGGCGCCACTTAATACAGATGATATGTATTTTTGATATTAAGCATTTTCCTACCCTTTTTTTAGATAAAAAAGTTTTTGTTGCCAGATCTAATAGCGATGATTAATATTTGCTAGTAAGGTTTAACACTAATGTTAAAGTATAATCGGTGTTAGGATTGTCAATGTTAGGCCTTTTAATTGTAGTGGTTGCTCATCGATGATGGATTGGATATGAGAGAAGGAAAGAGGAGAGTATGGGCATATGATTAGAAAAGCAGACAAAGTATAGGTGTGAGGAGGCATTTATTAAGAAGAAGAAGAAGACGAAAAGTCTGAGCATATGGAATTGCTTCTCTTTTATTACCAAGCAGAAGGACAACACATTATCAATTCAAAATAACTATAAATCCAAATTAAGATTCAACCTGTTACATCAAACAAGGTAGTCCACTAGCAGAGTTGATCATAAGGTGTAGACTCATTATATAAGATAAAGTACCATTAATGCACATGTATTACTTTGAAGATTTGGGTAAAACCATGAGAGATATTTTACAATTCACCAATGAGTTCAGCCTTGAGAAGCCATTTGGAGGTAAGACAGTTGTTCTTGGTGGAGATTTTAGACAAATATTACCAGTCATTTCTAAAGGTAGTAGATGAGACATTATTCATGAAACTTATGGAGATTTTGTAAGGTGTTACAATTAACAAAGAACATAAAATTACAAAAACTAAGCTCAATTGATGAATGTCTTAAGTTGAAGCAATTTTCAAAATGGATTGCAAGCATAGGAGATGAAAAATTGGAGGGAGTAATGATGGTCACGAAACAATAAAAATTCCATGTGATGTTCTAATAAAAAATTTTAAAGACCCTATTGCAGTTATTGTGGAAAGCATGTGTCCAGAATTCAATGGAAATATCACCGACAATGCTTATTTTAAAGAAAGATCTGTACTTGCTCCAACTCTTGATATTATTGAGTCTATTAATGAATACATGTTGTGAATTAACTCTACTGAAGAGAAAACCTATTTAAGTTATGATCCAACATGCAAATCAGATGCAAATAAATGGTTTATTGCAAGATCTACGTACTCCAAAATTTCTAAATGGATTTAAGTGCTTGGGTATACCAAACCATATATTGAATTTGAAGATAAGTACACCTCTTATGTTGTTGATAAATATTGATCATTCATTTTGCCTTTACAATGGTAGTAGGATGATCAACACAAGGCTTGGATCTTATATCTTGGAAGCAAGGATATTGGGTAGAAGTAACGTTGGTCATTGAATATTATTATCAAGAATGTCTTTAACACCATCTGACTCGAGACTGCCTTTTAAGTTCAATTGAAGACAATTTTCATTTATTGTATCATATATCATGACAATAAAAAAAATGCAAGGTCAATCTCTTAGTAATGTTGGTCTGTTTCTAAAAAAATAAATATTTTATCATGGTCAATTATATGTCGTAGTTTCTCTAGTCACAAATCGTAGAGGTTTAAAAATTTTGATACATGATGGTGAAATTCATGAAAGTAATTCAACAATGAATGATGTATTTAAGGAAGTGTTTGAGAATATTTGATCTTGTAATTTTATCACTTATGTATAAATACTTTATTTCTATTTTTTTTTATAATTCAGATCTTCTGATCAACTAATTACATATTATTAGTTTATATTTAAACTTTCAAATCTAAAAAAGTTGAATATACCTTATTCATTATTATCTCTGCATATCGCACGCATGAAAATTTAGTTAGAATATAAAGGAAGAAAAGAAAGTAATGATAAAATTAAAAAATAAATATGAATCAATTTAAAACTTAAAGTTTTTTTTTCATGAAAGAAATAGATTATTTGTGTATGAGATTCTAGTAAAAAAAATTGTAGTATTGCTTGAAATTTATCATATACCCAATCAATTATTGCTTCAACTTTTTTTGTACGTGAAATGTAGCCAATGTAATTTGATATTTTAAAATCATCTTAGATATTAAATAATTGCACTATTATGAAAAATAACTTTGTATATCAGCTAAAACCTATTGGAAAAAAGGTGCATAATTTACATCAACAAAATTTGTTCATTGTTAAAAACAATAATAACAAAAAGTATACATCTCAAACAATATTGAACTAGTGATTATATAAACCTCATATAGAATAAAAGAACTACCTCTCTAGTTTTAAATAAGTGTTACTTTAAAATTTTAATTTTAGTCACAAATAAGTATTGTTCAACATTAACGAGGTAAATTTTGAATTATTTTTCCTACTTTATCCTTCAATAATAATTACTGTATATTATTTTTTATGTATCTATCTATTTTTCTTTCCAACAATAAATATCACTTTTAATAGTATTTTAATAGGAATAATTTAGCTATTTGAATATATATATATATATATATATATATATATATATATATATATATATTGATGTATCTCTAGAATTAATATTTTCTTTTACATCTCCTTTTGGCTCTATTTTCTAATTTTTCAAATATTAGCATTTTTACCATTTTTTTGCCCCGTTCCCATGTCTTTCCATGCATATTCATTCCAACTACAAGAAAAATAAAGTTCTCAGAATGAGGACCGAAAAGTGCCCACTAGCTCTAGGTTCTAAGACTTTGTCTTATGGATGTAGATGGTGGTGAATGGTGATGCACATATGAAGGGATGAACCTATGATAGTCGTGCCTAGTGGCGGAGCTATGGCGTCTACACAATATCTTGGGACATCACAGAGTCCTAGCGGGAGGTAATAAAATATTATTTATACAGTAGGTAAAATATATATTAAATATAAGAGGGACACCATACATAAAGTTCAGAATAATCTAGTAGTTAGCGTATCAAGAGTTTTATTTTATTTGTCTAAAAGACTTGGGATCAAGTCCGGATGAATGCCATTTTAGCAGCTATTTTTCCCCCTTCTTTTCCTCACTTTCCCTTCTTCCTCGAGATAGATCCCAACTTTTTCTCTTTAGTTCTTACTTCGATGCTCCTTACTTTGGCTTTAACTCCAATAATTATCTATCCCTTTAGTTCATTTAATAGTGATAATTTATTTACATATTCTTTATTAAATACTTTTTGTATGAAATCTTTCGTTTGAATTATTGTATAGGAATCATATGATTGAAAATTGGATATATTTGTCATCTAATATCTGATAATGAATATATATTAATGTCAATTTCTTTAGTTAATTTATTATTTCAATTCCTTATCATTGAAAATTAGAAAGCCTCATATGATTAAAAATTGGATATATTTGTAATCTAATATCTGATAATGAATATATATTAATTTCAATCCAATATTTGTAATCTAATAAATAATAATGAATATATATTAATGTCAATTTCTTTAGTTAATTTATTATTTCAATTCCTTATTATTGAAAATTAGAAACCCATTACTTTTGATTAAATTAATTTCTAAATTGATTAAATTATTGGGTTTTTACAAAATCCTAATTCATCAATTAGTTTGTCAATTTATTGAATGGCTTAACTTTCTAGTCAATTGTTGAATTAGTTTGTTATAAAAGTATATTACATGTTAAATTTTGTGTTACTGTTGATATTGTTTAATACTATTAATTTATATGGAGGCACCATGGAGTTTCAATCCTACCTCTGCCATTGGTTGTGCCATCTAGATCATTGCAGAGAAACCTCAGCCCAATCACTTGTTGCTTCTTCCCCCGGCTCAATGCAATAATATTTGGCTACGGTGATGATGGTCTTTTTTTTTTTTTTTTTTTTTTTTTTTTACGATGGCTAGAGTTATCGTAATAGAGTAATATATTGTAGCTAATGTCATCGTTAACGAAGGAAGTTGACGGTAAGAAAATGTGAGGAAAGAACGATGACTATAGTGATTATTGTAGAGGTATTATGATGACCCGTTATTACTTTTATTTTATTCCGACAATTTCTAAAGTTAAATTTTTTTTAAAGCAACTAAGATGACTCATCATCATTATAGAATAGCTAAAAGTTTCCATGCTAAATTTCCCTCCTACTAAACTTTGTAAAAAATTGGCAGCAAAAAAAATTATGGAGATTCTATTGTAGCAACTTATCGCTGTAATGGAAGGGAAGGTGAATAGAGCATACCCCTTCAAAACAGCATCGTTACTTTTTAGAAAGATCTATTACATCGACATTTTAGTCTATGGTAATAACATGGGTCGCTATAGTATGAATTATTTATATAAAACCAAAATTTCCATCTCTGTCCGTAATTCTCTAGCGCTTTCTTTCTCTCCTTGCTGGGCACTCAAAGTTAGTGAGTCAAAAATATTTTCCTATTCTTATTTATTACATTTTTATTTCTTTAAAATATACATAAATATATTTATATTTTAAAAAAATAATGATTCTTACATTTTCTCGATCCCATGCAACACTCATAATTATATCCTTAAGCTAGCATAGACCTACTAGTTAAAAATTCTTTTGAAAACAGTGGTCGAACCATAAAGAAGACCTGACCTAACGACCACAACAGATACGAGAGTGGCTTGAAAGACTAGGCCTAAGGAGTTTAAGCCGAAGACATCGTCGGATTATGCTCTAACATACAAAAATCGCAAGGCATTGCAACTCATGGGCGAAAGAAAAACAAGATTGGGCTATAAACTAGGGCTAGCTAACGACTCCCACTGTTTCAAAAAACAAAATCTATTTAACAAATTATGTACTATTTTAAAAGATAATAAAGTGCCTTTAATATAAAAATTATATCATTTATTAAAAAATAATATGACAATTAACATATATAAGAAAAAAAAGATAGGGATAAAAATAAATAGTAAATATTATATTTTAAAAAAATAGTTTTTATTTTAAAATAAAAATTTAAGCTACAATGTTTTCTTTTTTCATAATCAGATGGAGTAAATTAGATAGAACTAGGCCTAAATACAGGAAAAGAGATTTGGGCCTTAATGATTGCTCGAAGAATTTTAATAAAAACAGACATTACAAAAGAGGTCCATTAGGCTAGAACATAATTCAGCGGTGCAAATTCCCGAAGCCCTGCTACAAGGCATTCTTGAAGTTCAGTTAAATCCCGAACTTGATCTAAAACAGAGCCGACGATCCATATGCAGCCCAATACTTAGTTTCCACTTTCCAGGCATATTTAATCAGTAGTTCTTACCAACCACACACACACACACACACACACACACACACACACACACACATATATATATATATATATATATATATAATCAGTAAAAAAGACTATTTATAAATTAATAGATGAGATTCCGCAGTCCATTAAAGTCTGAATTAACAACTATTATACCTGTAGACCATTAAACATCTATTATATGTGTGGGTTATGAAAGGTTTGCATAAACATCTTAAAATGCCTGCTTGCTTTAACGTCTATTATATCTGTGGTTTATGAAATGTTTTAATGAAAATCTGGTACTACACAATAATAATAATTCTTACTTTTCTCTTTCCTTTATGAATGGTTTAATCAACTTCTATTACATAATTATTCTATGCTAGAAGAAAAAGGTAGCAGCCTGTGAGTTCTCCAGCATGTTGTATAAGTGCATGTGCGGGCAGGCGGGCGGATGGATTGGAAATGAGGGCAAGAAAAGGACAGCGTCGTCGGTCAATCATACACGCCCGTAAAGTTCTTGGAAATCCATTTCTATGGTGAGATACGACGGTTTCAGAGTGTCACTGAGTTCAATCAATGAATAGTAAAGAAGGATGTAAGCAACAGTAATGCTATATATCCAAAATCTAAACTCATATTAAAATTTAATTTTTTCTATATATATATATATATATATATATATACATTAATTTTTATTTTTATTAATAATTAAATGATATAAAATAATTATAATATACTATAAAAGATAATTATGGCATAAAAATATAATAAATTTTTTATTATTAATGTTATTATATTCATCATTATTATTGTTATTATAATAATAATAATATTTACATTTTTTGTGTCCTAATTTTATTTTATTTTGTATTATTATTAGTTGTATTACTTAATTATTAATAAAAAATAAAATTAATATATATATATATAGCAAAATTTAGTTTTTAGTTTGGGTAAGTAACATTATTTTATAAGAAATGCACTAAGGCTGGCATAACAACATCTATCCATTCTATCCTGAGCTAACACAATAGAAATAAATTACGATATATATATATTTTAGGAGTGTAAATGGTGCCGTCGCATCTATGGATTCTCAAGATAATGAAGATTTGACATACTTAGTTATAGAGCCTATTACAATATTTGTATTTAATGATAATATTTGTAATATGACTAACCTTAGCAAATGTAATTTGAGTAATTCTTGTAGATATGTAACCTATTTATAAGGAAAAGATTCATGCACATTATCAACACATCTAAGATTTCGTATGTTATAAGTTATTACAAGTCATATGGAGTTATTATGTATGAAAGTCAAACTATTAAATTAAGGAGACCTAGTTATTATATTTTATGTACATTAGGACTCTTGTTAGTTATTTTCATATATTGATTAGCTATGCTTGCTTCTAATTATTTTTAGCTCTATTTATGTACTATATAAGTTAGTACTATGTTACTTTACTAGCTAACCATGTTTATACTACATCAGCTACTTTAGTGTGCTATTTAGTAAAATATGGCTATCTATATAACTATATGGTCGACACATTGTAATACATGAGTCGATTATCAATTGAAATCTATTCAGGAAATTCACTTGGCTATTTTTTCTCTTTTGTGAATGAAATTTTTTAACAAAAATTACTTGGGATAATCTTAGACATAATACTTTAAATGTTTTCTACGAAAAATATTTAAAGTTAAACTTTCAACTCTTGATTGAAGATTCAAATTAATCTTTAAATTTTTAAAAAAAAATTCACAACTTCTTTCCACCTTTATTAATTTAAAATCTTCTTATCTTCTATCTTCGAATTTTTTAATCATCTGACGAGGGAATTATACCAAGAGAAAATACGTATCCTCAACCGCAGTCACTGGACCAACTGTTTTTGCGATTTCCATACGAACTTTGACTCAGTCGCAAAAGTGTTGTCCTTTCTGCTGATTTTTTTTGGGGGGGGGGGGGGAGGGGGGAGTGCACCAGCCCACATTTTGATTACCTTCGGCCTTTAATCGGTTGTAGTATATCAAAACATGTTCAGGAACCTGTTTTTATGTCAAACCATCCTCCTCAAAATTGGGCCCACCAAAGAAAGCCGTATTAACTGTAAAGCGGGAGCTTCGCTAGTACTCTTAATCCAAGCAGAGCACTCTTCTTCTTGGCCTCGTACATATAAATTGATAATCGACTTACATTGTAACAAGGGTACAACGGTGTGAACCAGAGATAAACACACTAAATTATCCCTATTAAAATACTATTAGAAGTGATATTGACTGTTGGAAAGAAAAATAGATAGATACATAAAAAAAAATATACAGTAATTATTATTGAAGGGTAACTTAGGAACAATAAATATCACTTCTAATGGTATTTTAATAGGAATAATTTAGTTATTTGAATATATATATATATATATATATATATATATATATATATATATATGTTTATGTATCTCTAGAATTACTATATATTTTTACTTCTTTTTTTGGCTCTATTTTCTAATTTTCGAATATTAACAGTTCTACTATTTTTTTCTCGCCCCATTCCCGCATCTTTCTATACATATAATTCATTCCAACGACAAGATAAAGAAAGACAACAGAATAAGGACTGACAAGTACCCACTATCTCTAGGATCTAAGACTTTGTCTTATGGATGCAGACGCTGGTGAATGGTGATGCATATATGAAGGGCTGAACCCATGAGAGTCATGCCATCGAGATCATTGCAGAGAAACCTCACCCCAGTCACTTACTGCTTATTCCTACCGCTCGCTACAATAATATTAGGCTATGCTGATGACCTGTTTTACAACAGCTAGAGTCATCGTCATAGAGTAAGATATTATAACTAATGCCATCGTTAACAAGGGAAATTGATGGTCAGAAAATGTGAGGAAAGAACGATGAATATAGTTATTGTTGTAGAGGTATTATGATGGCTAGTTATTACTTTTATTTTATTTTGAAAAATTCTGAAATTAAATTTTTTTTAAAGCAATAAGATGACCCAATATCGTTGCAGAATAGCCTAAAGTTTCCACGACAAATTTTCATTTCTCCTCCTAAACCTTGTGAAAAACTAGTGCGAAAATAATTTATAGAAATTCTACTATAGTAATTTGTCGCTTAATAGAGGGGAGAGTGATTGGAATATACCTACATCGTTCATTTTTAATAAGGGTATATTACATCAACTTTTTAGTATACAATAATCGCTATAGTATATATTAACTATATAAAACTAATATTTTCATCTTTGTCCATGATTCTCGGACACTTTCTTCAAATGCTCAAAGTTGGCAATTTAAAAATATTTTTCTATTTTTATTTCTCTAAAATATACATGAATATATTTATATATAAACGAACCGGACAAAAGGTGTTTAACTTTCTCAAATTGGAAAAAGAACTTTCGTTGGTTATTATTTTATTAAGATCATCACAGCAATACATGCCTTCAAGAAGGGTCATACAGCAAAACGCCACATCATAAGAAAGAGAGAAAAAGGAAGAGACAGTGGAGAGAGAGGACCTTAGCTACCCAAACAACTGTCACCCATAAATACAAGTCACCGACCCACCGCTCCTTCAGTTGTCAGAGAAAAATGTGCGAAATTGTCAGCTATCAGAGGTAGGTTAATCCGAGCACTCTGCCTCTTGGCTTCTTCAGTTATATATATGAATTGTCTTTCTGACAAATATCTTTCTTTTCTGTTTTTTCTTTTCTGACGCAGCTCCATACACATTTCAGCCAACCAACTTATAACCACATTTCTTCCCATACTCATCGGCTTACTTGATGCGAGGCCATTGTTTGATGAAGAGCCAATAAAGATGTGGGTTTTTTTCTGTACGCTGGTCGCTTATTTTTTTATTGTAGGAGTGAATTTGCTTGTCCGCCGAAGTGATTGGATTCGACGACTAGAACTGATATTGGGCTGTCTATCATGTGTATTTTTGATCCATATTTTTCTTCCTCTGCAACGTGAGCTCTGGTATTCTGTTATCGCCGTCGTAATTGTTAACGCGGCCGTGAACTTGGATTTCATGATCAAAGTATATCACCGGGCTCACGGGCGTATCAGTTCTATCATTACTTTTGTTAGCCGCATTGGGAGTGGGACTGTCACCGCCCCTCCTCAGCAGATATCCTCCTCTGTATCGGAAGGGAACGCAGCCCAGTTCCAGGAGGAGGATCCTATTATCCAAATAGTGTAGGAACTTTCATTTTACTGTTATTGCTACCCACGCATGAGAATTCCTTAATTTTGTTTTGTTTTGGCATATGTATGCATCCATTTATTTTTACCCCAAAGCTATAAGCTACCAAAATGTACACCAGCACGACCACCTCTCGAAGCCATCAAAATTTTGGATGCACAAATGACCTTTAAAATATTCCGAATTTTTTAAGATTCGGTTACAAATCAAGCTTTCCATATCAGCATAAAGCAAATACTGCCATAACCATGGAAGCACCGGGGACACGGTTACTTGCCGCTGTTTCACGTCCCCGACACATCTCTGGAACGGAAACGAGACACGAGAGACCCCGAGCAAACGCTACTCCTTATTAAACCCCTAAAAAAAAAGGCAATCAACCTCAATGGCTGGGATCATTGCTGATGCTGCAGCTTGACGGTCTTATACAGCAGAGGACACAGGGAGGGAGAAGAAGGTGGCGTGAGCGAGCTATGGCTTTAGGTCTTTGTTGAAGGATGGTAAAGACGAAGGGAAGAGGAGGACGTTGGCTTTGGCTCTTTTCTTAATATATGTTTTTGGAAAATAATTAATACATTTTTTTATATATATTTTCGTTAATAATTTATTTCTTTTTGGTGCGATGATTTATTTCTTTTTTGCAAGGCATGATTTTATTTTAGTTTCTTTCACTGAAAAAAGATATTCCTAATATTTTTTATAGGAATGAACGTAGAAGGATAAAATAAAAGTGATATTATAGAATGGGGTAATTTTGTCAATCTATATCTATAGTTCGTTTTAACTAAGACATCGTTCACTACAAAAAACTAGGCTTTTAACGACCAATAATTTTGGTCGTTAATGGCCAAATTTTGGTCGCTAATGTCATTAACGACCAAACAAATTGTTGGTCGTCAGTGGTCCTTATTGCTCCTTCACTAAAGGCTTTAATGACCAACAGAAATTTTTTGGTCGTTAAAGCTATAGCGACAGCATATAACATTGGTCGCTATAAGCAATAGCAACAACTAATAATATTGGTCGTTATAAGTAATAGCGACAGCGTATAACGTTGGTCGCTATTAGCAGTAGAGACAACAAATAATGTTGGTCGTTATAAACAATAGCGATGAACAAAATATACTATCGTAAATAACATTAGCGACTAATTTTACACCAATAACAACCAGTTTTTCCTTCACTACTAAAATCATTGTACCTGTATGCATATATATCCCTTTTAACGTATGAATATAATTTTCTAAATACCTGTCTACAAACATTCAACTAAATATTCATAAAAATAATTTGTATCAAATATCTAGTACAACAAAATATTTAATTAATTATAAATATATTACAAAAGAGTTATAGGATACAATTACATTACAAAAATATCATGATAAGCAACCACCTAAAAATTAATTGTTCTATTTACCGAACCTAATAGACTTAGTCAGCTTGTCAAAATGAGTTGGATCTGCAACAACAGAAATATAAAAACAATAATTAATATAAGTATCAAATAAACAATGACATATCATATCAAAATAAAATAAAAATACCATGCCAAACAATAAAGGTGACCCCTTTTGCTTGCATTTTTTATTAGTATAATGGTTATCTATCACTTTATGTGGTGTTGATATATGATCACGTGTTTATATATCTTCATGGTTGCAAGTGTTATAAGAAAACTTATGGTTATAAAACTCTTCAAAGCCAAGAAAAGTGTTATCCTAATTGGTATTATACTTACATGAAGGTAACTCTTTAATCCATCGTAATATTTTTGCATGCCTTTATTCCAAATAGTTCAGGTATCCCCTTTGTTCTTTGGTATTATTTGTCTTTTCAGCATTAATTCAATCTTTTCTAATATCTCTCACTTTAAGATTTTAGTCTAAACAATAAGCAAAATTCCAAAATTATTAAACAAGCTGTATACTTCTGATTTATTATCTCTTGAAGGTTGTGAAATTTAATTAGGACCATTTCAGTCAAGTTTAAGCATTATAATAACTATCTCAATCTGTGTGTGCATCTCTGAAATGACAAAATTTAAGGAACAGGGAGAGTGTATTTGTTGTCATTAATCAATTCTGATAATTTAGGGACATGAAGGGAAAAAAATGATTGCAATGTTTATGATAGTGTTAATGCCACAGATGCCAATACTTATGCTCCTAAGCAAGTAAACTCAAACAAAAGGCAATGGGTCAGAGTGTGCAATTGGGATAATCTTACCAGTGGTATGCATCAATCAATAACTTAAATTGGGATAATCTTTACTTGCAGAAAGCTCCAATATATCATGAGCAAAAGAGGAACCCTTTTTGATTTTCCTGTTGCATATAAGAAGCATCAACAAGAAATACAAACCCAAAAAAGACTCACCAAAAATAAGAGGTAATGGATAGTTGAACTTCAATCTTGGGTAAAAATATATAAAAGTTTGAGCAGCAATTTCCTCACTAGCTTTCTTTGCTTATAGTAAGTTGAAAAAGAGACAGAATAATCCTTAATAAGGGGCATGCAGAAGGTGATAGCTAATAGACAGAAGCACAAGGCATGCCAGGGAGAAAGTAGGACCAAATGAGATACAATCTTCATTTTCTTTTGCATTAATTCGTAGGTGATAGTTTCTCATACAATCTTCGATCCAACCTTCTGTCTACTTTCATAAAACCACATCAAGACCTTTTTCCCATAATTGAAAATTTTATTCTAATGATACATGAGGAAGAAAAATAAGGGAATGGAGGTGAAATTACTGCATAAAACATGAAGAGAGGTGTGATCATTCACCTAATTCAATGCCCCATGCAAGGCTAAGTGTAGTAGATCCAAAATTTTACAATAATAAAACCTTTAATAAATAAGATAATGATAGGGTAGTGATGAATATAATTGTATAAAATGGAGAGAAAGAACATAGATAAATGAGCAAGTAGTTAAGGAAATTAAAATTCAACAAGCCTAGGCTATCATCACTGTCCCAATCAAGAGCTTCAACAAAAATTTTACAACTTGAAAAACATCACTAACTACTCCTCCAAATAATCTCCTTTCAAATGTTCCATATTAGAATAATCATAGCTAGTTTCTTTGTTGTTATATGTAGAGGTGGCACATTATATGCAGGAGGCTAGCCATCTAGGGGAAAGGAAAAAAAAGCATAACGAGAACCAATAAGATCAACTTAGTTTGTTGAGTCTCTCCCCGACTTCTTTTTGAAGGATTGACAAATAAGATCAGCACTGATGAGATCAAATTCAATGTATCCGCTAATAATAATAATAGTAGCAGTAGTAATATCATATTGATGGCGTGAAATTATGGGGATAAAAGGAGTTGGCATATATCGATTTTTCGACCTGATAAATTTATTCTTGTAGCTCCTCGGTGTGATGACAAATGACCGTTGTATAAATTTATTCTAAGACTGTCTAATCGGATAGCCATCAATACCTCAAAATTTACAAGTTGGTAATGGTCGATACCTTTCAATTCCATTCGGCCATATTGATGACCATCCGATTAGCATAGACTACGGGTAAACTTATAAGTGGAAATGAACATGATGGAGACTATGGTGATTCAAAAAGCAATGATGTTGTCCCTGCATAAGAATTGGGTACGTATAAGGGAGTTGCGAATCATGGCGAAGTCTGACTCTAGAAATGTCGTTCATCGGTAATTTTTACAAATTCAATTTTTACAAATCAACTACAACCAATACAATTAACCATTCCAAATCACTCATACAACACATCTATATATAATTAAACAACTAATTTATCTTATCATAAGTTAATTCATTCAAAATTAATCAAAACTGAAGTTAGGGTTTGAGTATTTATACCAAACGAATTGCTGCGAAATTGGAGAGGATGAGGGGTGTTGGAGCATCGCCGGTGGCCAAGGACCACTCGACGGTGCCGAGCGGCGCTGGAGGCTAATGGGTGGTGGAGCGCCGCTACTGTCTTCGTGCGTTGATGGCAGCTGTTGCTGATGCTCGCTACTGCTGCGCTAGAGGAAGACGGCGACGAGAGGAGGGTTGGTGGTGTACTCAAGCAGCGGTGGTTGGTGTGGTGGTGCGGCCTGGGTCGAAGATGCAAAGCAGGAAGAGGCAGGGGCAAGGGGTTGGGGGTAAGGCAGTAGAGCAGGTGTTGGTCGAAACTCAAAAGGTAGAACTGAAGATAAGATAAGGCTTGGGGCTGAGGCGCTGGGGCGGGATTTATTTTTTTTTTTTGAAATTTTAAGGATTTGAGGGGGTTTAAGTGTTTTTTTTCCATCACATTTTTTTTGGATTTTAAAATTTAAAAAAAAGTATTATAAAACATATATATATATATATATATATATATATATATATATATATGAGACTTAACCATTTTTAGCGACCAATAAATTAATGATTAACGACCAAAAATTATATTAGTCGTAATAGATATACCAATAACAACAACTTTTGATGGTGGACGTTAATAATATATCAATAGCGACAAAAAAAAATTGGTCGTTAATACACCAGTTTGTTGTAGTGTTTGAAATTGATTGAAAAATTGACGGAAGGTCAATCTACGCATTAAAAGTAAAATATTAGATTATATGCTACAACTAAAATTAGATCAACGATATTCTATGGAATTTGTTAAAATATAAGGATATTAATTTGGTGCAATATCCCTTAAAATTAGTTACCAAATTTTATCTGCGGTGGAATACATAGTCATTAAGGCATAGTCATTAAGTCCGCCTTTTAGGAATTCTTTTTCTCTCAAACCCTGTCATTTCAACCATAATTTTTTTAAAAAATATGTATATATATATTTAGTAAATTTACATTCTAAAGTTATTAAAAAAAATTCATAAAAGCAAACGACCAATAACAAACTATTTTTCCAAACAAAGGGTGAGATAAATTGATATGCGAGTTACTGACCTAACAGAGTTAAATCGAAATATATGGTCGTATTATGTTTGTGGCAAAGGTCATGTCACTCATGGGGTTTGCCCATGGGGCCAGCCACCACGAGAGCCTCCAGTCTACGAGAAGACATCCACATTGAATTAGTTGAATGTTTCGAATAGTAATGAGAACCTTTTGACGTAAACAGTATTAGTAAATACTTTAGTATTTTTTTGTTATTTGACTACTTTTTATCACTTGGTCGTTCATATTTATCGTTATTATTTTGTTCATTTAATGGTAGATTGTCTATAATTTTTGTCGCCACCAACTTGCTATTTGATTTCTCAATATCTATCATGGTTACGACACGAGACCGTCGATCGATCTATCATTTTATCATGATGTTTTAGAAAAGAAATAAAGTTAAGTGCTTCTTCTCTTTCGGCTTTCATAGACAAAACAAGTAACTGTTGTCTTTTTCACTTTTATTGGCCCAACCCCCCCCCCTCATCATCCACTTTTGCAATTACTGTAGTAACATTTTCCCTTGTACGGACAGAAGAAAAGGGAAATTAGTGGCAGGGCTGCGGGCGGCGGAGAAGATGATCGAAAGTCGAAAGAAGCAAAGCACTCGGAGTCACAAGCGCGCACATGATATCCATCTACTCGTTTGAATACGTGACAGTAACGCCGATTCCTATGGCTATGATTGCATCAACTCATGCACACCAGAACGATAGTGACGCTTAGTTGGACTAAATAATGGCACGAAGACAAATAAATATTCCATCCGGCAGATAAACAAAGCCAGAGGCTGCTTTGTTTTTTGGTTGACTTTGACAAGGGCTGTCCTCATCACAGAGTTTTGGCAGGTTTATTACGGGGCTTTTGTTTTAAGAACATGTTTTATTATGTTTCGCCTTACGTCGGCGGCTACGTGGCTCAAATAGTAGAAAGAATAAAAAATAAGTATAAAACATCTATTAAACAAAACTTCATGCATATATATATATATTTGTTTATGTCTCATTTTGTTCCCATTTTCTAATTTTTCAAAAATTGACATTTTCATTTCCTTTTTCCGTCCCGTTTCCATCCTCATCCGTATGCATTATTAGCCATAAGAGAATATTTATTCCAACTAAAAAGATGAAGGAAGTCCATAGAAAGAGGAAGGCAAGAGTAACCGCTAGCTTTGGGTTCTAATACTTTGTCTTCTCTCTCACGTTACTGGTTTCTGAATTTTGATTGTTGGGTTTTTTAGAAATAAATTATGCGCTAATGAGTTTAGGTGAAGTCCTCGGAGTACAAATAAATGACCCAAGCGTATTAATGTTTAGAGGGCCATTTCAACTTACTTTTAGCTTATTTGATAATAAAAATAATAATGATGATAATAATAATAAACTCTTTTTATTAATTTTAGAAGTATTTGGATGATAAATTATTTTGAGCTTAAATCCTTATATTTTTGATAAGTTTATTGAGAGTAGTTTACAAAATAAGGCACTTTCATAATTTTTTATCTTTTAGTAGAAAAAAATATATTGAATAAGTACGTTGCAACACTCTAAAAATATAACAACTTTAAAATAACTAGTCATATCAAAAATTAATAAATTAAGACTATGTTAGCTACAAGGAGTATAAAGTGCTTGGGGATTTATATCTAATACCCGCTTTTGCAAACCTTTGTGTTTTCCTTTTTTATATTAGAGTCATTATCGTACCCCTGTCCTCTCACATCACTAATATCAAGGCCAAGGTTGTTTAATGTATTTTTTAAGTTCATAAAAAAGCCCTTGGCCTGATGTACTATTAACATTTCAAAAATTCTATAAAATATTATTCTATTTTTATAGGAAGAAATGAAATATCTGCATATCTTAATACAAGCGACATTTGTTTTTGATGACTTACAGCAAGAGTACAATCAAGTATGATAGAAAAATACTTTGACACTTTAACTTTTTTTACAATAGTGCATTTTATTTCATTTGCCAACAAATCAATAAGTCTAAAATGTTATTGCAGTATAGGATCAAATTCATCAATCATTTCAATAAGACTTAAAAATTTTCCATTACTATCTTCATACATTTTTTCATTTGTTCCTCTAAATGTCAAGTTATTTTTTTATAAGAGTTTTCGCTACACCAATAATTCTGAATAATACATTTTTTCAGTGTTCTTTTTCTTTATTTATATGATCTTATAACCTATTATCAATTTTTTTAATCTTACATTCTCATCCATCCGAGAAGTCATATTAATGATGTATTCATTGCTTGTTTCATGTGCCTTGAGCTTAGCACCAAGATTTTTGTAAATTTTGCAACCGTCATGTACTAGTTGAAAATTAAAAGTTGACTTTGAAAACAATTTACAACAAAAACAAAAATACCCTATCTAATTTCTTAGAGTAAACTGACCTTATTCGATCATATATTTCTCCATTTCTTAATTTTCTAGTGTAATGTATTATGGAAAAATGTCTTAAGTTTTTATCTTTTAGAAAGTCTTGGTTGTCATATCTAATAGGTCCCTTCTCTACTATCAAATTTCTCAAATTATTACTAATATTTTCCTAATTTCCAAGATTATATATATCAACATCTACATGTGAATCCATTCTATCTATACATTCATTTTTATCCTCACATCCTTTAACTTTTTCACTATATTCCAAAGTATTACTAATATTATCATCACTAATAGGTGGTTCATTTGCAATATTTTCACATATATTTTTTGAAGTATTTTGATTACTAATGCTAATAAATTTATCACGCACACATTTTTGAGATTGAATATAGATTCTTTATTTTTCCTCTTTTTCTTATATTTTTCATATTCATATTCATACTTTCTAGTAGACATTAGTAAATATGAAAATAAGTAATACAAAGTAACACAATATTTTTTTATAATAAGCTAATGAAATAGAAATGGGAGAGCAACACCTAATCTTTGTCTTGGAATAACTATAGCCTACATCCTGCAACTTTTATAGATTGTTATATTGTTGTTATGATGCCTACACAAAAACAAAGTAGGGGAAAAAAAGGAACATTAGTAATACAAATAAAAATAGAGACTAAGCTAAAAATACTGGGAATCTACGTCTAAGACTACAATTTACAAATATAAAAAATACTGAACTATATTTAAAAAATGAAAATTAGTGAAATACATAACTTGGTTAATATAGAGTTTGCCACTGTTTTGTTTTTGAAACAAGTTGAATGAGGGTAAATGTTTGTCAATTTCATAAATTGAAACAAACCACTAAGCTACAATCATCAATTCTACAAAATACCCTTCAAGCAATGCTGCAATTTCAAAGGAGGTGGGGGTTAGACTTGGTCACTTGGGACTCGGGAGACTCACCCAGATCGACAGTAGAAGACCGGAAACAGATCCAAAAGGCATCAAGGATTCAGTATTCAGTGAAGAAAATTGAATACGATGAAGGTTAAAGAGTCAATCAACCCAGTGCCCAAGCTCCTCGAGGCAAGCAACAATGAGAACAAAATTTTCTACCTTCTCTGGTTCTCTTTCCAAAAAGATGAATGAGAAAGCCCAACAATTGTGATTTTATGAATAATAAATTAACAATCTATTTAAAATTATAGATTTGTAAATCAAAGTTCAGGGAATTTTTTGTTCTTAAAAGGGCCGGCCTTGATGGTAATTGTGAAGGATGTGAGTTGAAACACAAAATTGTGTTAAATACTCAAATAAAAACCATTTTTTCCATTGATGATAGGTAAATTTATGCTAAAATTAACAAGAGAAAGAAGAAGAATTTACCTATTGATTTTCTTACAAAAGTTTATTCGAATCCTAATTGGTAGGAAAGAGAATGATGTATGATTCACCATTGTTGATATTGTTGCCCAATACTGCTTGAGTTGAGGTTGGAAAATCTGGCTCTATCGTCATTTGAATTTTTTTTCTTCTTATTCTATGTTTTGTTTTCTTTATTCTTTTGTGTTTCATCTTTGATTTTCATCGACCAAGGTTGCCATGATAAGTTCATATTTTGACACATTTTATACCCTTATAATCTTAGTTTTTAGTATTTTATTTAACTAATATAGGTGAATAATTATGATTTTATGCTTAATTGGTAATAATTGCATAAATGTTATAGCAAAATGTGCATATTAACTAATATAGGAAGATTGAACTTGTGTACGGATTAAAACCTACATATAAGTTGAGTTTTTTGCACAAGCAAATACTAGCAGGCAAAAAAAAAATTTAAGAGCACCCATATTTGAAAGGTTAAATCTTTCTCCCTTTTTATAGTATTATTGCAACGAAATAGCAATATACAATTATAATAATAATACAAAAATTCTAGTTGTGTTTTCCCATGAGACTAGCATTTCTGAAGAATAACTTAAGTCTGACCTAATAGCCGTTCTTAATCCAAGTTCTCCTGTCTCCAAGCTCCCAAACCTACGTCTTGAGCTTATGTTTAATGAATGAATAATTTAAACCCTCCGTTCACGGTTAACAAATAAACATGATATAAATAGAATTCCGCATAGCTCGGTATACTTTGGGTTCAAGATAACTGACAATATTTGGAGCGGGTCGCGACTCGTGACATGTTTCTTCTATCGAAATCTATCTATAACTTGCATACATTGCACACATATGACAAACAGAGCTTATTTCATTTGGTAAGGCCTTATATCTCGTGGTTTTGCATTCCAATTCCATCACGGGACATACACACGCACACACACATAATAATTGCTATAGGGATGGGTTGGCCCAGGTCAGGGAAAGAAGAGGAAAGAAAGAAAAAGAGAAAGTAGAGGAAGGATAATAATAATAATAATAATAATAATAATAATAATAATAATAATAATAATAATAATAATAATAATAATAGAAACCCTAGTATTATTAAGTTAAGTCTAATAATAGGGTTAATGATAAAATAATAATATAATAACAGTAATATTAACAAAATACTAATATTACTAAGGATAATAACAACAATAATAATATTCAAAATAATGATAGTATAAGGGTTTGAATATTTTTACAATAATAATAATAATAGTAATACTATGCCCAAGTTAGCATTAATAATAATAATAATAACAATAATAATAATGATAATAATAATAATAATAATAATAATGGTAACGAGAATAAAAATGATATTAATCATAATAAAATAATGATGATGATGATGATGATGATGATGATGATGATAATAAGGTTCAAACATTAATAATAATAGTAATATTAATATTTTTGAAGCTGTATTTAATAATAATAATGATAAAAATAATAATAATGATATAATGACAATATTAATATCCACATCAATAATAATAATAAAGTTAATAATAATAATAATAAGGATAATATCATAATATAAATAAAAGAGATAAAGGTATCACAACTAGGGTTTTAAGGGTTGGGGTACCACCTAGGGTTGGTGGTGACCAGTGGTACCTACGGCGGGGAAAGAGAGAAAAAGGTAGAAATTTGGGTGTTTAGGGTAGGAAAGGGAGAATGAGAGGGGGATTTAAGGTGGTGGAGGATGTCTAGGTGGAGAGGGTTAGAGTAGTGGTAGTGGCGTAACTAGAGGCGGTGGCGCAGGCGGCGGTAGTGTGGTGGTCGAGTGTGGTGGAGAGGGAGGAAGGGAGGAGGAGACGGAGGTAGGGGAGGGTCTGCTGGTGATTTTGGAGGGTAGAGGGAGTGGTGGTTGTTGTAGGAGTAGCGGTGGACAGCGGCATAAGGGGCGGCGGTGGCTAGGTTAAGGTTGGTCAAATGGCCAATTTTACACAACCAAAGCAGCTTGTGCATGGAGTATTGAGGGTGGTGAGGGGTGTAAATCGGTGAAGGGTGGTACAGAGAGTAGTTTAGGTGGTGGTTTAGGCGGCGGTGTTGGACTGCGGTGGTACACAAGAGGTGTGGATATCTGGGTTTAGAGAAAAATATTAAATGGGGGTGGATGAAGGGTATTTATAGGCCATGGATGAGGGGTAATAACAGAGGGGGAAGAGGGAAGGTTAGTGGCACTTGTGTAGGTCGCCGGCTAGCAGCCCAATGGCCAGAGTAGGTCTACCATTTTTGTAGGTCTGACAGGTTAGGAAGGGAAAAAGGAAGGGGGAGATGGGCATGCATGAGGAGAGAGAGTGGTCGTGATTGGGTGGAGGAGAGAGAGGGAGTGATAGGGAAGAGGATAAGGGCGATAGGTTGGCATGCGATGGAATAGAGGTCGCATGCCTATACCAGGAAACGGAGGGGTTGGGCATCGGTGAGAGAGAGGGTTAGGGGAGAAGGGAAAGAAAGAAGGGGGTGCGGGCAGACCGGTCGGTCTAGGGGAAAAGAAAGAAAGAAAATGAGGGGGAGCCGAAGGGGGTCACGAGGGATAAGAAAAGGAGATGGCCTTAGGCTGTACGGGAGGAAGGGAGAGGGGAGATGGTTTGGGCCATAGGAGTGGGCTAGCCCAGGTTGGGGAAGGGAAGGGGAAGAAAGAAAAAATGAAAGGAGAGGAAGGAAATAATAGAAAAGAAAGAGAGGGAAAATGAAAAAACGGAAAAAAGGAAGAAGAAAAAAACAGATGAGTTGGGGGTATTTAAAATATTTTGGTATTTTGGGGTACTTAAAAATAATAATATTTTAATAAATTAATAATTAAATTTCCTTTTTAGGCTAATTTAGGATTTTTGAAAGATTTCTCTAAAATTCCATTTTAATTAGCAAAACACCCTAATTTCTTCCAATTAAATTATTTATAAATTTTCTCTTGATTTTACCTTATTTACTCCCTCTTATTTTAATATAATAATTAATTTAATTAATTTTCTAAATAAATCCTTAATTTGTTATAATTTTCTAAATTAGGATTTTGGGGTATTTCATGGTAGGGAAAGGAGAAGATGGAAAGGGAAAGAAAAAGAGGCATGCGGGGGTTGTAGGGAGGTGTGTAGGGTCAAAAATGGAAGGAAAAGGGACTAGAGAGAGAGGTCAGGCTGACTGCCATGGTAGGTGCAGAGGTGGGGAGTTGCAGGGGGAGTAGGTGTTGGAATTATAGATTGATTGAAATTATGGTGTGATTGTAGATTTGGTATGAATTGATGTTGTTTCACATTGCAGATTTGGTACTTGTTTGAACATACAACTGTGTATGTGGGCAGGAACAAAACAGAAAAATGCCAAAAAAACATATAGTTTTAATAACGGTGTCTCATAGGACTGTTATTAAAAATTAGGTTTTAATAACGGTTTTTAAGTAAAAACGGTTATTAAATCTAAAGTTTACGCACATATTCGCGGGTTTTTGTGTATTTTTCATGACGGTTATGAACCGTTATTAAAGATTTAATAACGGGCGATTCAATAACGGTTGAAAACCATTATTAAAACTATAAAATAACCGTTATTGAAACCCCTTTCCGTGGTAGTGTTTCTATGACAATTGATGTGGAAAAATTTCCTCCTCCTAAACTTTGTGGAAAATTGATGTGTCAAAACTTTTTGGAGATTATTACAACAATTTATCACTACAATATAAGGGAGGGTCGCTAGAATAGACCCCTTTAAAATGGAGTCATTCATTCTAATAAGGATCTATTATGTTTGTCTTTTGGTCTGTAGTAATGACGGGGTCGCTACAATATGGATTATTTATATAAAACCAAAAATTCTACTTGTGTCCATAATTTTATGGCGCTTTCTTTCTCTCCTCACCGGTCACTCAAAGTTGGTGTTAAGTTGAGTAAGTTTTGCTTTAATATTTTTTTGGTTAATACTCATCTAGTATTTTTTTATCTGTTTTTAATTTTTTATTATGTGTTCTTACGTGTTTCCATCAAAGTTACCACCTCTGCCACCGCTTATGGTGCATTTCATCACTACCTTTCCATATCTTAGTTTAGTTTTTATTTTTTACTCTTTGTTTTTGTTTATTTTGCTTCAATTATTTGTTTATTAATATAATTATTTTTTTTGTCTAATTTTTTGTTGGATTGTAGCTTGATGAAATTTTACCAGAGAAATTGGGCCGCTGTCGGAGCTATTGTGGCCATCACCCCTCTACTAGACTACTACTACCACCTCTAATTGTATGGTTTTTTTTTTATTCTTAAGAATCTCACACACAAATATATAAATGTTATTGTTAAACATTATATATATGTATGTTGATGGTGGTGTGTGTGTGTATATATTGCGATTGATAAACATATATGTGTTGACAATTAAAATTGGTATATATATGTGTGTGCGTATATATATTGAAATTAATTAATTTTATATTGTGAATATGTAAGCGGAATAATAAAATAATAAAAAGTGAAATAATAAAGTATTATTGTTCCTTGAAAATTTATGATTAAATAATTAATTGGAATAATAAGATAGTAAAAATGTAATTTAATAAAATATTTTTTTCCTTTGAAAATTTAATTTTAAATAATTAAGTGAAATAATAATATTATGCTATATCAAAATAATAAAATTTTTTTAGCTTTTGAAAATTAATGATTAAATAATTAAGTAGCATAATAAGATAATAATACTTCGATTAATAATATAATATTTTTTCCTTTAAAAATTATGGTTAAATAAGTAGGTGGAATAATAAGATAATAATACTTTAAAATAATAAGATATTACTAAAATTTAAAAATTTATGATTAAATAATTAAGTAATATAATAATATAATAATACTTTAAAATAATAAAATATTGCTGATAAGTAAAAATTTATGATTACATAATTAACTGGTAAAATATGGTAATAAAAATTAAAAATAATATAATATTGTTAGCCTGAAATAATTTATTATTGAATACTAATAATGGTATAATATTTTATAGGCATGTAATATGCATCAAGAGTTTAATAAGAATGGTTACATCAAATTCTGCCTCAAGTGGTCACTACATTTTAACAAGGCTTAGAGATCCATTGGTTGTAATAGTATAATTTTTTTAAGGCATGTTGGGAATGAGATTGTAACATTGATTCCTTTGTACAATGATGACTGAGATTATATTCCAAAAGAGGAGAGAGATAATATTTTCCCTAGAATTGAGGTAATAGTTAATCATATGCGTATTTTCATTTAAATGTTAATGGTTTTTAATTAACTAATCACAATTTTTGTTTTGTTTGTAGAAATATTTTGTTTTAGATAAGTGGAAGGAAATATAGCATTGGCCACAATTATGGAAAGCTATTGGTAAGTCAATTAGTGGCACCTATTAGAGTAAAAAAAAAACTAGCTCAAGAGTTGGTGTAAAAAAAACCCTGGAAAGAAACCAAATGAGTTAAACAATGCAAATTAGAAGAAGCTTCAAAAGTTTTTGGATACTCCTATACAAAATTTGTGCCCTCTCACAAAAGTTAGGCGGACATCTGTGCCCTCTCACATGCTCTTGTTGTGTGCTTTCATGCACACCTCATTCCTACCTATGCATTTCATGCACTATCGTGTGAACCTCGTACAACCTGCCCATTCCTAGCTCTTGACTTGTGCATTCGCGCTGCTTGCCATGCCCGTACCACTCTTTTACCTCAGTCTTGCTACCTTTCTACACACCCATACTCCACTTTATCACCACTTTAACACCACCTTAGCATCACCATAACTTCCACTACACTTCCATGCAACCCAAGATTGTCATTTATTTTGGTTATTTTCATTTCCATCCTCCTTTACCTTAAAATTTCCCTCAATTTTTATTCTTAAGTTCTAAATTATGAAATATCCTTATTTTCGTAGGAAATATTCTAGTGATCTTAGAGGAGATGGTTTGGGATTTTGTGCTTAGAGCCAACTATCCTTATTAATAAGGATACATGCCATAGTTAGACTTATATATATACTATGTGCTTGTATATATATCTTTTTTATAATGTTTTAAACCTTTTAGAACTATGTACCTTTCTCTTGGAAACCACTCCACAACAAGACAACCCGGTATGAATTGTGAGTTTGCACAACTCCTTTTTAGAAAAAAAACAAGTTGTCTGTTGATTTATAGACACATTAACCCTGATGTGGATTGGCCCTAGATTTAGCATCTAAATATCCCAACTAGAATCTCATGGCTTTCCATGCATGAAATATTCCTCCACTCTCGTGGTATCCTCCCAACACCTTGCTACATCATTTGCAATGAAATTGAATATTTTCTTCATTAATTTAGAGACTGCAGGAAAAAAAAACCCACCATTTATGGACTAGCCTCAACCTATACCTTTAGCCGGATTTCTTTAGATAAGCCAAAACCCAACAACATGGTTTAAGTCAAATTACACCAAAATAGAAAGAATCACATGGAACGTCCCTTTGAGCATCATCTTTATTCATGCCTCTTGAACCATATAACTGGACATAACAACAACAACAACAACAACAACAACAATAGTAAATCTTCAAACCTAAATATTATCATGCACTCAATACCCTCAAACTTGCAAGAACAATTTTCTAATGGGTTGTCCTTATCAACAATGTAAAACAACCCAAGAAAGAAAAAAGACATCACCATTAAAAGGACCCGCATCGGTAAATATTGTAAAACTTAATATCGATGGATTTGGTGCTCCAATATTAGGTCTATAATTCAAATATGATAAAGTAGAAAAATATAAATAATGAGGACATAACAAACTTGGACTTTGAAAAGGAAGGGAATCGAAGCCGAACAATTAGAAGATCTATATCCTAAGCTAGAGGTTGAGTGAAGTGAGAACAAGCTTCAAAACCAATCTAAAATTTCATATTCAATTTCTCGATCCCTAATCAAAGTGTTTTCTAATATGGTAAATAAAATTTTCAAATGTGGTATGTGAAGGCAAGGTTGGGAGGGACAAATCAATGAAACCCTTATTAACTAGCAATGAGAAAATTTGTTGGTGACGAAATAAATTAAACCTTGTTAAGGCAATCTTATGAGGAATGAGTGAAGGAAACAATGGAGGAGGACATGAAATGGAGCAGCAAGCAATGAAGTGTGAAATGGAGCAGCGAGGAACAAATATTCCTTAATATCTTCATTGGTCTTATTTTGTAAACCCAATCCTTTCCAATCTACCATACGAAAAAATCAAATGACAGTAAATTAATTCCCCCCTAAAAAAATCAAATTAAATTCAATTCCTTCTTGTTCTTGTGGTAAGAAATTTAAATTAAGCATGGTGCCTATATTAGGAAGAAAGAATAAAATATAACGTTATAAAAAAGAAAAGAATATATTTATTATTAAGTTATAATAAAAATAATTATTGTCAAATAGCAAAATAATGAGTGACCCGATTGCTTGTCTTAGCTTCTGTTAGGAACTTCTCTCTTTTTCCGTTACTTTTCTAACATGTTTGTTTTGTCAAGAAAAGAAAGAAAGAAAAAAAATTGTCTAGTGAGCTAATATTTTTTGACGGGCTTTGTTTTCTCTCCCTAATCTTACGTTGGAAGTGATTTTTTCCTTGAAAGTGATAGTTTCTTTTGGGGTGGGGGGAGGGGTGAGGAATAATTAATGTATGGATTATACTTTGGAAAAATTTCTTTATAGTTCATTTAGGTGAAATTAATAGGATAAAAATTAAAATGGTTGTAAAGTATTTAGTTCTAAGTATATAAAATATTATGTACATATAATTATACTAATATATACACCTAATTATACATAAATGTATAAGTAATATTCTCTACATATACATATATATTGAGATCCTAAAAAAGTAGAGTAAATACCAAATAGATTGACTAACTTTAATTACTTTGATCTAAATGGACCACTAACTATTTTTTCCTTCTACTTTTATATACTTTAAGATTAAAATAAAAATCTAGCCTCAGACATACTAAAAAAATTTACATTTGTTGATTACTCCTATTGTTTCCTCTGTAACGCGTTTATAAAAACAGTCAGTGCGTTCACATTTTGATAATCACTTTTTGTAAGTGATGCCAAACAAGAGGTCGTGAAAATTTTCAAATTCGCTTGTCTTTTTCATCTTGTTTTAGTAAAATCAGCTTGTGAAATTTTCAAAAAGTGTCAAAGCAAAATTGTCTCCCTCGCTTGTTTAGATTCTTTGAGATAAAGAAGGTATGCCCATCGAATGAGTACTTACGATGTTGGGAAAATGAACTAAGTTCCGCCTCAGAATTATAGCCGTCCAAAATTCTTTGAGCTTCGATATATTACATAAGTGTTGAGCTATAATGCAATGGATCTTTACGGCTAAATATTATGTTAACCCTTTTTTTTAATTATCGAATGCATTTCCTTGGTTTTCTTACCTAATTGGGATCGGTTCCAGTAACTTGGTCCCAGTTTCTGAAATTTGAGTTCTTTGTTGAGAGAGAGAAGAGGCTTTTGCCCTGGCCATTGGAATATGAAATGTAAATGGATGAGCTTTCTTGATATGAATTATGACCTGTAGGCAGGGGAACGGCAGTTATGCGACGTACTCGATTCCGAAAACGTTTCTCCTTTTAGAAACTTTTCAGTATCAAAACTCATATTAAAATTATTTTTTATTAAAAAAATTATTAATAATTAAAATTAATTAATATAGGTAATAATTTTTTAAAAAATTATTTTTTCTCAATTTTAGTAGAATTTTCTTACATTTTCTGTCATCTTTATTTTAAATTTTTAAAAAATAATATTTTTTCATCTCTATTTTTCGTCTACGTTTCCGTCCCGCGTAACGCTGCCTGTAGGTAGACAAAGAATTTACTAATGCTTTGGAAATTAGTTATGACGATGCCTCGACTGATGTGACTTCTTTTGGATTACTTTTTGAATTTTATTAGTTGCGGTTCTTTTCTCTCTCTTCTATATAATTGTTCGTTAATGAGTTGTTTCACACCATCTCTCTCTTTAATTTTATTTTTATGGGAAAAATAGATGGTTATCTATTTGGATCAAAATAATTAAAGTTGGTCAATCTATGTAGTGTTTAGTTCATTTTTTTTTTGATATTTTAATATATATGTACATATAAAGAATATTACTTATATATTTATGTATAATTAGGTGTACATATTAATATAATTATATGTACATAATATTTTGTACTTGTAACTAAATATTTTAAAATCATTTTAATTTTTATCCAATTAATTTTACTTATGTATACTATAAAGAAATTTTTCCTATTTTTATTGTAGCATCGCTCTTTGCCCGTAATTTTTTTACTATTTAAATATTCCAAAATGAGGTTGTTTTCGAAAACGGCGCACATTTACAACATCCCCGTCGCCACACAGGTGGTGAGCTCTGAGCCTATGATGTACGGAAATGGTATTTTGGTATCTATGTTTTAAAATTATTTTCAAATTTTTTTTATAAATAGGTTTTCAATATCAAAATTTATATTAAAATTATTTAGTAAATTTTTTATTAAAAAATTATTAATGATTAAAATTAACTAATATAGATAATAATTTTAATTTTTATTTATTTTTTTCTCTTAATTTTAATAGACTTGAATTTTTTTAACATTTTCTACTATCCCTATTTTTAAATTTCTCTTCTTCGTTCCTGTCCCACTCATAGTGATGACAAGAATTGGTAAAAATTGACCCGACCTAATATTAACATAATAAAAATCAATCCGACCTGAACCCAACACAACCTAATCTCAACCCATGACCCATTATAGACCCGAACCTGCATTAATCTAGGAAGTCGACCTGACGTTAACCCGACTCGACCTGATGTTAATCCGACCAGACATCAAAATTTGTTATAATAATAATAAATTACACATATTTTATTATTCATTTAAAGTTTTTAAAAATATAGTGCTTTATAAATTGCACTTATTTTTCATACTTTTACTCTAGACATTCTTATTTATTCATAATATATAAATAAAATTTTCCACACAAAAATACAACATTAAGAAGTCATAACAATAATTTAATGAACAAGTAACAATTAATAAAATATTTTTAATTACATGCTTATATGAAATCAAACTTAATACTTACTTAAAAAGTTAATGAATTGGAGTAATTTTAGCGATAAAAGTGTATATTAGATAATTTTTTAATATCTTTTATCTTCTTTGCCTAACTACTTTTATAAATTCATAACTTGTAAACATACACATGTCATATAATATCAAATAAACTTATACACATAATCATTAATATTACTCAACTAGAAAATTATTGATTTATTATATTATATATTATTACTTATGTTGTAAAATATTTTTTTTTCTCTAATTCCATCATCCATGACATGTATAACAAGTTAACAACTAGCAAGTATCAACTTGTTATTTGAATCATTTTGATCATTAATCCATGTATATATATATATATAAATAAAATAAAATATTTTATGTATTAGCAAACTCATTTAAATTGACAAATAACAATATTTTCTAACAACTTCCAACATCTTCCTTAAGAAATATGATATGTTAATGACAAATTAAAAACTAAAAAAAAATATCCAAATGCAAGCCTATAAAAATAATTTTCAAAAAGTATTTCATTATATCCACCTATTTGAAGAAGATCTTAATAGATAAGCATAGTTGTGTCCTTTATCACTCACAAAATCCAGCAAGCAATAGCTATACCCAACAATAACTTAAAAAAATTAGAAGATCTAGGATATTCTCCGATAACATCCATAATTTATGCAAAAATTATGAACTTACACTAACCCGAAAATGGGTTTTAATAATGGTTTTAAACCGTCATTGAACCACCCATTATTAAATCTTTAATAACGGTTTATAACTGTTATCAAAAATATAACAAGACCCTCGAATATGTGCATAAACTTTATATTTAATAACGGTTTTTAAGTAACAACCGTTGTTAAAAAAAGGTTTTAATAACGGTTCTTCCATAAAACCGTTGTTAAAAAACAAGATTTCAATAACGGTTTGAAGTAAAAACCATTGTAGAAAACCAGGTTTTAATAACGGATATTACAAAAACTGTTGTTAAAACATAATCGAATTAGGGTTTTAGTTATTGATTATGCATTAATAAAACCCTAATATGTATTAAATGAACATAAATTTGAGATTAAATGGACAGTTTTAATAACGGTTCTTAATAAAAACTGTTAATAAAACAAATGTTTTAATAACAGTTTTAATAAGAACCGTTATTAAAACTTAAGTTTTCATAATAGTTTACATAAGAACCGTTATTAAAATTCTATCATCAAATTAGGGTTTCAGGGACTAATTATGCATTTATTAAACCATAATACGTATTAACTGAGCATAAATTTGAGATAAAATACGTGGTTTTAATAACGGTTCTTAATAAGAACCGTTATTAAAACTATAATTTTTTATTATTATTCTTGTTGTTTTGTTCATTCCCACATACACAGTTGTATGTTCAAATAATTACCAAATCTGCATTGTAAAACAACATCAATTCATAACAAATCTACAATCATACCATAATTTCAATCAATCTCTAATTAGTATGCATGTCTTAATACACTAGACATACTTAGGAATAAAAATTAGTAGACATACCCCAACTTCGTAGCTCTACACCCCAAAGTAAAAAGTTCATAAATCTAATCTAGAAGACCGAAAGACATAGACGAAATACAAACCTTAACATGCATGTAGAATATATAGATCTCTACCTAATACTGAATGAATGAGTGCACGTGCTTGGCCCATTGGTCTCTAACTTCATCATTTTCATCAACATTGTATTGCTAGCCTCGTGCATAGTCATTGGTGAAAAACTACAATGCCCAAGTTTTGATTAATATATAGTTAGCACTTATGTCAAGTGCCAAACATATATGTCATAATTCATTAATGGAAAAATATCGAAAAGCAAACATACATGGCTTGGATCTATGTTGACTGATCTGTTCTAGACTATCAGATCCATTGCTCTACATACATAGTATCCACAATCATTGTTGTTTTGCTGTTGTGGACACTATCAAATGAATTTAGTTAGCTCTCTAACTATTAGATATTAATTTGAATTAAAATAAAATACAAAACAATTGTCTTCCTACTTACTATGACAGACTCATATTGAAGATTCTTTGGGTTTGGGACACCATTCCCATCTCTCCTTTGATACGCCATCCGTAGTGCCCTAATAAATAGATTTGGATACACAATATTGTAAGTATATATACCTCAAATAATGAAAGTAGAATATATGTATAAATAAGCTAATGAAGTAAGAAGTGAAAAGTATACTAATATGTCGATAAATTCCTTCCCACCATGACGAGCGACTTCAAAAGGCACGTTATAGGTTTGAAGGGAATCAAACACATAGACTTTATTAAGATCAAGTCGGACGGCGTACAAAACCCAATGTTCATGTGCGAGGTGAGGAATGAGATAGAGCTTGTTGTATCCCTCAATCAAAATGTGATATGCTAAATAGTTTATGTGCCTACCTTCTCTTATTGTACTACTGTCAGCTATGTAGTATGAGCACATAAACACAATAGAGGACAACATTCCCTCCATCGTAGTGCGATTAGCTACCAACCTATGGACGACAATAACAATACTTATTTGTTAATAACTAATAACTCATATAAAAGGTCAAACAAATTACAATTGTACAAGTTAAGAGCACTAAAATCTCAAAATGAAATAATACTTACATGACATAGACGGCGATACTCATGGTTAACATCCATTCCTGATTATAAATGTCGCTTATGTCAACCGTCGATACCATGTAAGTAGCATTGTCCCTCCCAACATACTCAAGACGATAATTAATGAAAATATAATTGTCCCTGAGGTAGTTTTAGGTATAAAAATACAATAAAGCTATTGCTGGTGGAGGTTGGCTTTTCTCTGAAGAAGGAATCTTTTGTGGGGTAACTGATTTTTCAGATTTAGCTTTCTTTCCTTTAGCAGCGCCCTCTTTTATGTTGCTCGTTCTGCTAGTACATCTCTTGGTTTTACTAGCAGGAGCAGTCTTCTTTTTTTATTCCTTAATTGATAATATTAAACAAAATATGTATTGAGCATATAAATATATATATGAAAAAGGTATGAAAAGTGTAACTACTAAACAAGGTCTAATGAAGATGTCGAATGTTAATACCTCTTTAGTAGTGAGACGTATCTGATCTGCAGGCTAAGCCACGAAGCTTCCCTGAGCTTCTAGTACTGTGGTTGCCTCATCGCCCTTTGTATAACAAGGCAAGTGCGCACTACCAATGATTGGAGTGTCAATACTCACCGGCCTTGTATTTATGGCTAAATTGTACCTATGGACGATTTTTGTTTGGGTATTGTGACTGATGCGGACCCTTCCTTTCACCAAAAGTGTTGAAAGGTCATTTGCTAACAAGTCACATTTATGCAAACCTTAAATCAAAATATTACACATTATTAACTATTTATTACACTGAATACATTTAATAACAATTCATAGTTTGTAATGCTTACCTCGGAAAGAGTAGAAAGACGTGCATTAGCTTCACAACTATCTCTAATGCTATTTACATTAGGTATGTGAAGCTGATCATGGTCTACTAAATCGGATGGGTTATACCCTTGACATTTAATAAATGATAACTCTTGCTCCATTTTTGCCATCCTTTCAAATGCCATGTTCAATTTATGGGTGAGGCTGGTGACTTGCTCATTAGTGCTACAAGAACCACGAGATCAACCATATATGCTCTTTCTCCTAATACTTAATCCAAGACCCCTGTGTCTTCCAGGGTGTTCTACAATTCCTGTAGCTTGGGACATGATGCTATATTGGTCCATCCCCTCCTCACCATCTGATGTTTCAAGTTCGTCTTGTAATGTATATAATATATGTAAATTTAACTTATAGGAATAAGCATAATATAAAAGAAAACTAAGTAGGGTTCTAGATATCTACAAAATTACAATTTTTTTGGCTACAACATCTACATATTTATTAATATATCCATCTCTTGTTGCTCTAGCCTTCTTCCATAATGTACCAATATTGATGGATGAGGTACATGGGTCCAAGTCTTGGGCTAGGCGCTACAAATCAAAAAATATTCCTAATTAAGAATATTCTTATAAAATTTAACATTTACATGTAAATAGATAAATCACAAAATACATACCAACTCCTCTTCAAGGCCCGCATAGCCTTTGCGAGTCATATTATGCCGGTATTTATTTTGCTTTGCAATATCTTTATTTTTGGTACTTTTTTCCCATGTGACGAGCCAAAACATAGTCACATGGTTATTTCAATATTAAGCATAATACTGGAATCGATACAAAAAGGTTAATTGTTATCTAACAAATACCTTAAAAACCCCCATAAGACGATATGCAATAAATTGGTTCCAACTTTCTTGATCAATAAAACCATATCGTTTGGGTGGGTTCTGCTGTAGAGAACCATCCCTCTTTCTATACATTTTCTTACGAGCTAAATATGACCTAAATGTTCTTAGACACTCCACACAATGTCTAAGAAGCCATTTCTTCCTATTCTCTGGGACATTGAACACGCTCTGCAAAATAAGACATGTAAATGTATACCTATGTTAATGTAATAAATTTAATAACATTTAATATAAAAAAATGATTACATAAAATAGCATATTTACCATGATTTCCTGCCAAATATGCTCCTTATGACCCTTTGTAACCTGCTTCCAATTATTATAGGAGATAGGAACACGGTTACGGGTCACAAGTGAAATATAAGTCAAGAACATGTGTGCATAAGGGCGAATGGGAATATTGTAAGTATTCCATCCCAACTCGACTAATTATCCTTTATTCCTCATGTCTGTGATGATTCTCATAATTGTAGGTCCTCTTTTCCCTTCTTTGTCACTACTGTCCCTACCAATATTTTTGTTGGCCATATCTCTACAATAAATAAATAAATTAATTATGTTAGAATGTTATGTATTGAGCATAATATACTATTATATTATTGATACGAATCATGCTTAGAAAAAATTAATCTCAAATGTATCATGCTATTATATATATATATATATACGAATCATGCTAACACGTTTCTAAAAAGATATTAATACTAACCCGAACCCTAATTAACCATAATAAATGATAAACCCTAACCCTAATTAACCATAATTTATTGCAATAAAACCTAACCCTAAACCTCATAAAACCCTAATCCTAAACCTGGATAACTGTAATTAAACCATAATATATAAATCATATTATTATTATTATTATCATAAACAATTATTTCTCTCTATTTAATTATTCACTTTTATGTATTCCTTATTTTCTATATCTATTTAATCCTCATCAAATAGCAATCATTAACATATTCATCTCTAATTGAAATTTTCATTTAATGATGTGCATATGTAAAATATATTTTCATTTCATTATATGACATTTCCTATATCTTATTACTAGTGTCCTATACTTATTAATGAAAATGTGTGTGTATATATATATATGAAAATCCTCTTGAGGGTCCCTAGCCCCTAATTTGGTCTCTCGGTGGGGGTCTCCTCGGTCCTCCTGACCCTGGCTGGGTCCTACCCCCAGAACTCTGGTCCTCAGTTTTCCTCTTCCCGAGGATGCTGGCCTGCTCTTGGACTAGGGTGGTGGCGAGGCAAGCGCTCTCATAGAGCGTAGCGAGATCAGTGAATGGCACCGCACCCATCATTCTCCGGATGCCAAAGTTCAACCCTTGCTCAAATTGGAACACCACCGTGGACTCATTGGCGGCGATCTCAGGGGTGAAGCGTAATAGCTCGGTGAAGTGAGCGTAGTACTAGCGCAGAGTCATGGATCCTTGAGAGAGCTACATAAATTCCATAAGTTTGTCCTTCTTCAGGCTCTCTAGGTAGAATCTGGTACGAAGCGCAGCCTTGAATGCCTCCCAGTCTGCCCGGGGACCAACTCGGGCTCGGTGCTCTACCCACCAGGCGTCTGCTATACCTCTCAAGAAGAAGGCAGCTATGTTGGGCTGCCTAGCTGTGGGGCAATCCACCTCCTCAAAAGTGCGGTATAGGTCTCTAATTTACCCTTCGAGGACCACGGGGTCCTCCTCACCAGAGTATGTAGGTGGGTAGTGCTCGGTAACCCTCTGGAGCTAATCTTCACCGGCGCCCTCTGGATGGTGGGTGCGCTGGATAAACTCCATAAAGGCTCTGAGGGCATCCTCCAAATGTGCTGCTCGTCCGTTTCCCGTCATTGGAAGCTACAAAAGAAATAGGCAAGGTTAGAAGCGTACCCACCAGTTTCGCGATAATCATGGCACACTACTTTCCCCCCTTCTCGGGAAAACCCCTAATCTACCCTTACGTTCCTCACTGCAGCCCGGACTCAAAATCATTAAGACAGGAAAGTTTCGTTAAGGTATGAAAACACTCCAAATTAGGGAAAACTTGTAAAATAAATTCTGTTTTGAAAAGAGACAAGCGTGGTTTTCGAGGATCAACGCTCTGATACCAACTTGTAACACCCCCAAATTTACTACTGAAAAATTTCGTTTAAATCAAAAAGGTTTAGCGGAAGCGAAAGATAAAACCATAAACTTGGGGGCATTACCGCCATACTTAGTACCAGACCGGTTCACTCCTACCGTTCCAGTACTAAGTGTAACACCCCAAAAATCACTACTTTTTTTTATAAAAAAAAAGCGGAAGCAATTAAAATAGAAATACTTAAAACCCGTGAATTTTGGAAATATTACTGCCACACTTAGTACTAGACCGGTTCTCTTCGACCGTTTCAGTACCAAGTGCTAAGGCTAAAGAAGAGATTAACAATCAATTACAAAATTAATACAAACTAAACTCCAAATAATCATTAAACGGTTGTAAAACAAAATCAGAGTACGCATCAAGAAATGTAATTCATTTCCAAAAGAGAATTAAACTTACAACCGATAAAAGGTTCATTAAAATACTCAATTGATTACTAAATCATAAAATGGTAAATACTATACCAAAGAAATAACAAAAGGAATGAAATCGCGTAAAGAATGAATACGGCCACGACACTCTCGAACTTCGAGCCAAACATGCTCAGCACTCAGCCCCAACTGATATCTCGCCCACCTGCACAAATTCATAAGGGCATATTACTCGTGGGAATGAGCAGCACCCATGAAAAGGGTGATCAGTACGCTACGTACTGAGTAAGGCAACCGAGCACTAAGGCCGACACATAAGCACATAATCCATGCAGATTAATAACAGGGCATAATCTAACATAACATAAAGGTATATGAACAATTCAGATAAAAGTACAAAGGCCCATATATAATCCAGATTAATCATTTAATTAATCTCTTATTAGAATTCGATTCACACCATGCCTTTTATCAATCCATGCGAGCAGAGGAACACCCCACTATTATAACCGGTGGGCCGGTCACAATAGAGCATCATGCCCTAACCACTATTATTACCGGTGGATCGGTCACAATAGAGCATCCTGCCCTAACCACTATTATTACCGGTGGATCGGTCACATATAGGGTAGAAACCCTAACCACTATTCCTAACCGGTGGATCGGTTTGGTTCCCCCTCGCATGGTGTTCAACTGTAAGTAATTAGTATCTTTTAAGAGCTTTAACAATTTTGGTTTGTGTTTATTGAGCTCGAGTCACCCCACTATTATTACCGGTGGGCCGGTCACAATAGGACCTCATGTCCTAACCACTATTATAACCGGTGGATCGGTCGCACATAGGACTACGAGTCCTAACCACTATTCCTGACCGGTGGATCGGTTTGGACTCGGCTCAATAATCTTCCACTTTAAAGATTAGTGTCTTAAATATCTTATTCAAAAGCTTTCACCCCAGACATGCATAAGTCATCACACATCACAAATCATAAAATTCCACCATCATAATTACACTTAAGTCACCACATACACATGATAACACAAAAACCCTAATCAGCCACCACATACCTCAATTAACCACAACAAACCATAGTTAACCACTCCAAACCCTATTTAACCATAACAACCATAATTAGCCATTCCACGCCTTAGTTAATCATAACAAACCATAATTATCCACTCCAAATAACAAACCATAATTATCCACTCCAACCCTAATTAATCACAATAGCCCAGAGTTCATTACTCCAAACCCTAATTAAATCTCTTCCATACCCTCATAATGCTTCACGTACTATTTTTCATCCAAAATAGTTCAGCCCCCGAATAATACTTACATTACATTCCTTACATCCCAAATTAACCTTCCACACGTAAATTTCATACCCATGCAGACCTTAATCTCCCCATGTAAACCTTCGAACCTTTTTCATGCAAACCCTAAAGTTTCATGTGAAACCCTAATTTCAACCATGCAAACCCTAATACCGCCATCCAACCATCAATGCCAACATGTAAACCCTAATACCACCAAACAACTATAATTACCACCATACAAACCTTAGTAACATCATACAAACCCTAAATTCAATCCACATAACCCAAAGATTCATTCATACCAAACTCTAGATTCAAACCATATAAAACCCAAAGATTCATCCATACCAAACCATGTATTCATCCTTACCAAATCCTAAATTCAAACCATATACAACCCAAAAATTCATCCATACCAAACCCTATATTTGAACCATATCAAACAAGAGATTCATCCATATAAAACCTTACATTAGATCCTTCCACATAAAACCATAAATTAGATTCTCCAAATCAAAACCATAAATTAAATTCTTCCATACGAAACCACAGATTAAATTCTCTCACACAAAATCATACAAAACCATAAATTAAAATTTCCCATATAAAACCATAAATTATATTCTCCATACAAAACCTCAAAAATCATAAATCAGATTCTCATGCACGAAACTCTAAAATTCTCCATTTTATTCCTCTACTCATGAATCAATGGAATACTTAGGTCAACTCACATCCCTTAATCAACTTCTTTCTCCATCCTCATTTTTCATCCTTTTCCCCCGCACAAATCATATCAACATCCTCACATGCATGTCTTACAGGGTCACAACACATATCATCATACATAAATAATACACATGCCATGCAAAACATTCTTCAACTCCACGTTATATCATCCATGTTATATCACATACAGAATGATTATAATAATACATAGGATATATAGCATGCGAGACACATAATACATATAAGTACATAAAAGGCCTTAGCACCCCTTACCTAAAATTTCACCGGTCTTGGAGCATGCTCTTACGCCTCCTTAGGACTTTGACCAAATAAAATCATACTAATAAAATAACCTTAACAAAATTCTAACTTTGCTAAAGACATAAAAATAATAGAGATATTATAAACCTTGATAATATGGGGTTAAAGACTTTACCCTAATAATAATAATAATACTAATATAATAATATCAAAGATAATAAAACTAATATCAATGAGAATAATAATAATAATAATAATAATAATAATAATAATAATAATAATAATAATAATAAGCTTTAAAATTTAAAGTGGGGTTTCGACCCTACTTATAACTAATGACTTACCACTTATTTAATATTAATAATAAAATTACTAACATATATAATAACATTAAAATAATAAAGATAATAATAATATTATTATCAATAGTTATAAGAAAAATAGAAATAATAATACTAAAATAAATAAGTGTGAATGTTAATACAAAATTAGGGCCTAAGATTTTCCAGAATAATAATAAAATGTTAATAATAATTATTCTAATAATAAAATAGAATTAAAATACAATTAAAATACAATAAGGCTTCAGCCTTCAACATAAATAATAATAAAACAATAATACTACTAATAATAATCATAAAACATATTAAGAACATAAATATTAAGAATAATAATAATGGTATTTATATACAAATAATTGAAATAAATTAAATCAAGGCTTATAATAATATGAAAAATGGTTGAGAGGGTCTAGGGTTCAACCCTAGTCTGGTGGGAATAGGCAGCACCGGCGGTGGTGCACGGCGGCGGCGGTGGTGGCCGAAAAAATAGAAGAAAAGAGGGAAAGATGGATGTTGGGAAAAAGATAGAGAGAATTGAGGTGAGATAAGAGGTGTTTATGGTTTCCCAGGAGGAGAGGGACAAAATGATGGTGGTGGTGCAGCCGAAGGTGGCGGCGCACGGCGGCGAAAGGTGGTTTAAGATTTTTGGGTAAAAATTCTGGCGAAACGAGCAACGAACTTTGCATGGTTATTGAGGCTCGTACAAGAAGAATTGAAGGTTGAAAATAGTTTGGTTAACTAGATGACGTTGCAGGGAAGAATTTGGCATGCGGCGGTGGCGCTGAAGTTGGCTAACGGAGGCGGAAGAGGCGTCTAAAGTCTCGATGATGGCAGCCCTCGCCGAGGGTTTCGGGGAAGAAAAATCTTCCACAACTCCTACAATCAGGCTTTTTATGGATGGTAGATGGGATAATAAGGTTTTGGGGGCCAGTAGGAAAGCATTAGATGCGAGAATTTGGGTGGCCGGTGGTAGTAATTGATCGGCATTGTTTGGTTGGATTCGAAATTTCGCGGGGCTGGGGAGAGGAAACGGGCGCGATATAACGTCCAATAATTATGCCAATTTATTTCTGGAGTTAAGAGGAAGACAATGAGGCAAGAAATAGCCGGTATTATTCACCGTAGCCGGAGATGCCATTGATGGCGGCTAGCGTTGCAGCGTCGTCGACGAAGGAGGACGGAGGAAGAAGGAAGAAGAAAGGGAGGCGGACCGGTCGGCCGGGGAAAAAAAGAAAAAGGGGAGAACCGGGCGGTTCGGGCACTGGCGGTAGGCGTTTAAATAAAACACTGCGTCCCAAGGAAAAGAGAGACGGAACGCCGCGCAGAGAGGGGCGAAAGAAGGGTAAGGAAATGCTTAAATGAAACGACGCGCTTTTGGCGTAACACGGAACGAAACGCAGCGTCGAGGGCAGAGGCAGGACGATGGCGCGGGCTGGGCCGTGCCGAAGAAGAAGAAGAAAAGAAAAAGGGGAACTGGGTCGCAGCTGGCCCGGTCGACGAAAAGAAGAGGAAAAAGAAAAAGAAAAGGAAAAAAGAAGAAAGAAAAAGAAAAAGGGAAAAAGGAAAGGAGAAAAAATTAGATTAGGACCAATTAAATTAATCTGAATATTTAGAATATTTAAAAATAATAATATTTAAATAAAATAATATTTAAATCCCTTTTTAGGCTAAATTAGGATTTTTAAAAGGTTTTCCATAAATTCCATTTTATTTAGCAAAACACCCTAATTTTCTTCCATTAAATTATTTATAAAAATAATATTAATTTGGAACTATTTCCTCCTTATTTTAAATAAAATAATTTATTTAATTAATTTTCAAAATAAAATCCTTAATTATTTAAAATACCAAAATTACACCTAATTAAAACACTTATAAATTTATTCTTGATTTTCCCTCATTAATTTCCTTTTATTTTAAATAAAATAATTTACTTAATTAACTTTTATAATCAAACCTCATTTAAATATACTATTTAAAATTAGGAATTTTCAGGGCATTTCACTAAGTGCTAAGGCTAAATCCGATCAACATTAAGTGCGAAACATCGAAAACATGGGTCGACATTTAACATGAATCATCAACGAAATATCAGTCAAACAGAAGTTAGAATACGATTTAGGATTACAACTCAAGAGTACGATTTTCAAAACGTTAAGCGTAGTACAAAATATAGCTAAATATGGAAATACGAAATCCGATGACAGTAATAGAGTCTGGTCGAATCGCTCTCGATCCCCAAGTCAGGTTAGGCTCAACACTCTGCCTCACCCGATGCCTCATAGGTATCGTAGGCATCGAAGACATCATCTCCTACCTGCACAAGTTCAGAGGGGACTTTTGCTCGTGGGAATGAGCAGCACCCATGAAACGGATGATCAGTACGCTACGTACTGAGTAAGGTAATAGATGTGCTAAGGCCAATACATAGAACACATGACACAAGGATGAGCACATAGGCAACATACAATAACACACATGATAAGGCCTAGTTACTTTTCCGGTGACTTATTATTTATCCTGCTTAATAGTTCGTTCATTCCACACATACTCTTTTACTAGTCCATGTGAGTGCGGGCACCCCACTATTATAGCCGGTGGACCAAAAAACATACACTCAGGGCAGAATGCTCCTAACCACTATTATTCACCGGTGGATCGGTCTCTAGGGCAGAACGCTCCTAGCCACTATTATTTGCCGGTGGACCAGTCTGGTCCCTACTCACATGGTGTTTCATTGTAAGTACTTAGTGTATTTTCCATGGCTTAGTTTATTTTCTTTGGTTTGTTGAGCACGAAATCCCCCACTATTATAGCCGGTGGACCGGAAATCATGCAGGGCAAAACGCTCCTGACCACTATTATTCACTGGTGGCACGGTCTCCAGGGCACCCCGGCTCTTGGCACTATTATAAACCGGTGGACCAGTTTGGGCTTGGCACAACAATCTTCTACTTTAAGTGATTAGTATCTTATCCATGTCTTATTAGATAACATTCCACCCTTGACATGCATGTCATCGATGTTCTACTTCTTTTCTCTCAAGAGGGCCCGTCCCATATTTTGAGACTCCTGCACCCCTTATCACACCCCGACATCCATTCCCCCTTACACTCACACATAATGAAAGACCGACTCCTGAGAGTGTAGGTTAAGCCCAACACCCTATGACATCAACCCCGCCTATTCTCACCCTCTAGGGTTTTCCCTTGGAAATCCTAATTGGACCTATGTGGCCCAACTTCTTCTCACTTACTCTACCATTACTTGTTCCTCACGCCACATCTCATCCTTATTAGGTCAAACCCCAAGGCGTATCACTTTACCTCTCGACTTTGCATGTGACCGGCAAAATCCTAGTTGGCCACATCAAACCCTAGTACCTTACTTCTTCCACAAGTAACCTCTCTCTTTTCATCCCAAAGTCTCTTCTTTCACATGGAAAACCCATACTCATCTTTTATATAAATGAATTCTCACTCTTAACCCATACTCCACCCTTCCTTAATCATTCTTACCTTTGTACTTTCCAAATTTCCACTTTCTCCCAAAACCCTAATCGGGTCCCTTATACACCCTTGCACCAACCTACGTACTATTTTTCATCCCAAGTCTCCAATCACTCTACAACTCTCCCATTCTCTTATTTACACCCTAAATCAACTTTTTCTCACGTAAGATTCACCCCCATGCAAGATTTAGCCACTCCATGCAACCGTCCAAGGTCCCCATGCAAATGGTAAGGTCCCCATGCATGGTCCCCATCTCTCGTTTAATTTTGGTCACCCTTTCCTCTTTAATTTTCTCTCATGGATCTTGGGGTACTTAGGTCAACCTCATATCCCCTTTAGTGAACTCACTTCCCATTTCTTTCTTGTTATCCTTATATTCTCAATTCATATTATCAGTTGTCCTAACATGCATGTCCTAGAGGGCCATATCATATCACATCATAAACATCATACATATATATACATATCATGCTCATGTCATAGGAAGCACATACAAACATACCTCAACTCCAAGCTGCGCTACACATAATACAAGTTATCCATAATCATATAATACACGACATAGCATGGAATATACAACATCCAAAGCATACAGGTCACACATCACACAAGGGCCTTAGCTTCGTCCTTACCTAAAACGACACCGGGCTTGGAGCACGCTCCTACGATTCCTTAAGGTTTTGGGTCGATTCACCTATAAGGGGAAAAATACTAAAGATCAGTTTTCCCTCCTACTAAGAGTACCATTATAGTCTAAGATTAGGGTTACTATTATTTTTTTAAAGAGGGTATTATTCGAAAACTAGGGTTTTTACCTTAAAAATAATCTACTAAATAGTACTAGTCAAAATATGTTTATTTTAATATTTATTGTTACACTTATATTATTAAACCCGTTAGCTTTATTCTTATAATAATAGTAATAATGCTAACTATTAGTAAAGTAGTGATAATAATAATAAAACTAATAATAGTAACGCTAATGTTTATAGTGCTAGAACCCTAACATTTTTAAGACTAAGGTTAACTATAGTGTTAGGATTTGAATAATAATATAATAATTGCAATATCAACAAAGTACTATTATTCCTAAAGATAATAACGATAAAGGTCATATTTTGGATAATAATAACTTAAGGGTTTAAAAGTTTATATTAATAAAAGTAATGATGGATAAGGTCACCATTACAATATTAGTAAGGAAATAAGGATAATGATAATGGTAGTACTAATAGTGATAATAACAATATTACTAAAATAGTTTTGGTTTAAGTAATAGTAACAATAATAGTGTCATTAATAATAGAAATAATAATACTAATAGTAATAATAATAACAATGATAATAGTAATATAATATTTCAAATGTCTATCACATATAGTAGTAAGATAATGATAATAAGCCATATCTAGTATTAGTAGTAGTGATAGAGATAGTAATAAGAGTAATAACAATAATAGGAATGATAATAATAATACTAATAAGAATAAGGATAACTATCTTAATGTTAAAGTTGTTTCCTTTTAATAATATACCCTAATTAACTATCTTTGAAATTAGGTTAGGAAAATAAGGATGATACATAGTAATATTAATAGTGTAATAATAATAATAGTAATAATAATAATATTATTAAGGATAATATCATTAATACTGGATAAAATTACTAACACTTATAGAACATAGTTTTAGGGGTTGGGGAAGTTGGAAAACCACCTAAGGTCAGTGGTGGACCGGCAGCGACGACGACGGCGATGGAGGAGGAAGAGAGGTGGAAAGATCAAGGTGCAGGCTAGAGGAGAGGGGGTAGAGGGGTGCTTTAGGTGGAGGAAGATGCAGCAGGTGAAGAGGGGTGGAATGAGGGTGGTGGCGTGGCTGGGAGTGGCGGCGCGGCGGCCAAAGGTGGTGGAGGGTGGTGGAAAATGGGGGAGGTAAAAGGAGAGGGAGGTAGGGAAAATGAAGGTATGGGAAGGTAGAGGGAGGTCTACTAGACATTTTGGAGGGTGGAGGAGGCGTTGGTTGCAGTGAGGGTGGTGACAAGAAGCGGCGCAAGGGGCAGTGAAGGGCTGGAGAGGGCTGTTCGGGGTGGTGACTTTTCACGGCTGGGGCGACACGTGCAGGGCAAGGAAAGGGGTGATGGTGGTTTGGTTTTGTAGAGGGAAGTGCGGGGAAGGTTTTGGTGGGCGGCAGTTGTCGCGGCGATCACCGGCGGCGGCGGAAAGCTCGACTGTTTGAGCGGCAGTGAGGCAAGGTTTAGGGGCTTTTTCAAAAAAAAAAAGAGGCCAGCTATGGCTGCTAATGGGGGTATTTATAGGAAAATTAAAGGGGGAATGACGAAGGAGGGAGAGGGCACATAGGGCAGGTGCGGCAGGTCGTCGAGCGGCTGTGGCAGCCGGCGCATGCCCTGCAAATTGCAAGGTGTGTTTGGCTCGGTGTGGGGAAAAGGAAAGGGGGCAATACATGTGAGGGGAAGGACAAGTAGGTTGGGTCAAAATAGGAAAGGAAAGGGATGAGGATGGCAGGAGAGGACGGCCGGACGGAGCAGGCGGTTGTCGGCGGTGCAAGCTGCGAGGTGGTAGGCCTGTGCGAGGAAGAAGACAACAGGCGCGGGGTGGACCGGGCGGTCCAAGGAAAAAGGAAAGGAGGGGGGGCCGGTAGTTGGCAACAATTATATTGTTACTAAATGAAACGCGACTTTTCAGTGGATAGAGGGACAAAACGCTGCATCGTGTTGCCGGTTTGGCAACGGTTATATTGCCACATAATGCGACGCGTCGTCTCAGCGAATCGAGGGACGAAATGCTGCATCGCACTTCTGCGATGGAGGGCCGAACAGCACTGGGCTGCGGGGAAGGAGAAGGAAGGAAGGGAGGGAGTTGGGCCGCGGGCAAGGCCAACCGACGAGAAGAAGAGGGAAAAGAAGAAAAGAAAAAAAAAATAAAGAAAAGAGGAAAAAGAAAATTTTAAGGATTTTGGTTTTACATAAAATATTTAGAATATTTTTCTTGGGGTACCCAGAATAAGAATATTTAAATAAAAATATTAAACCTCCTTTTTAGGCTAATTTAGGGCCCTTTAAAAATATTCCTCCTAACTCCTTTTTAATTAACAAAAAGCCCAATTTTCCTCATTTATAAAAATATTATAATTTCCTATTAATTTGCCCTAAATAATCCTTCTTAATCCAAATAAAATAATAAATTAAATTAATTTTCCAATAAATCCTTATTTAATGACATATCTCAAAATAATTAATTTTGGGGTATTTCATTTTACCTCTTTCACTTTGAGGGTTTCCCATGTAAAAATTCTTGTATCTCTCTTTTATTTATTTGCTTGAGCATTTGCATTTGTTTACTTGCTGATTTGATATTATTTTGGATTTTTATCTTTCTGTGGTTGAAACTAAACACCGTCTACTTATTGTTGGGTAATTGTTAGTATTGGGAACCCCTTGTTTTTCCCATTAACTGGTATTGAAGCTTTGGTTTGTGATTTGTGGTTGTTTGTTTGTGTAAGCTATGGAATCATCTATTGTCAAAATCAGTAGGATGGTTAGTTTGAATGGCCCTAATTATCATCTATGGAAGGGAAAGATGAAGGACTTGTTGTAAGTCAAGAGTTGGCACTTACCTATGTTTAGTAAGACCAAACTCATTGATAAAGAGGATGATGTATGGACATTTGAGCATGAGCAGGTTTCTACTTATATTCGTCAATGGGTAGATTACAATATTCTCAACTACATTAACAATGAAACAAATGCAAAGAGTTTGTGGGACAAATTTGAATCTTTGTATGCTAGTGAATCTGGTAATAACAAGCTCTTTTTAATCAAGAAATTGATGGGTTTATTGCTTGGTACTCTACCAGATACTTGGGATACTCTTCGTATGGAGTATGTGTAATACAACTCCTAATGGCAAGATTACTTTAGATATTTCTAAGGTTGGTGTTTTGAATGAGGAAATGAGAAATAAGTCTCAAGGTTCATATTCACAATTGGAAGAGACATTGGTTGTCGAGAATAGGGGGAGAAATAAGAGCAAGGGTCCAAGTGACAGAGGCAAGAGTAGAAGCACGTCCAGAGGCAAGTACAAAAACATGTAGTGTTGTTATTATAATAAGATGGGTCATATCTAGAAATTTTGCTACAAGTGGAAAAGGGATAACAATCAAGGTAATAACAATAATAACAACAAGAAGCATGACAAGAGTCAAGATAATGAGTAGGGTAATAATGATCGTGTTGCTGCCGCCACTACTGATGATCTTCTAGTTGTTTATGATGATAATTTGGTGAATCTTGCTATTCATGAATCAAGTTGGGTTGTTGATAGAGGTGCCTCTTTACATGTTACATCTAGGATCGATTTCTTCACCTCTTATACTCCTGGTGACTATGGGGTATTGAAGATGAGTAATGACGATTTTGCAAAAGTTGTAGGCACTAGTGATGTTTGCTTGGTGATTTACAATGGAGTCAGGTTAATTCTCAAGAATGTCAGACATGCTCCTGATATGCGCTTGAATTTGATTTCCACAGGTAAGCTTGACGATGATAGTTTCTGCAACACCTTTAGTAGAGGACAGTGGAAGCTCACTAAAGGTTCCTTGGTGGTAGCTCGTGGTAAGAAGCAATCAAGTCTCTATGTTATGCATGCTTTTGTTGGAAAGGATATTGTCAATGTTGCAGAGCATAACCTTAGTACATTATGGCATTCAAGGCTTAGTCATTTAAGTGAGAAAGGCCTAAACTATTTAGCTAAGAAGAATTTGCTATCTGGTGTGAAGAGTGCAAAGTTGGAAAAATGTTATCATTGCGTGATTGGTAAGAAAACTAGAGTCTCTTTCAAGAATCAAATTCCATCAAGAAAGCCAGGTTTACTTGAGTTAGTTCATTCTAACGTCTGTGGTTTAAAGGTAAGATCTCTTGGTGGTGCGCTTTATTTTGTTACCTTCATTGATGAATGTTATAGAAAACTCTAGGTTTATGCTTTGAAATCCAAAGATGAAGTACTTGGTGTCTTCAAGCAATTTCATGCCATGGTTGAAAGAAAGTTTGGGAGAAAACTCAAATGCATGCGTTCTGATAATGGAGGTGAATTTATTGGGCCACTAGATGATTATTGCAAAGCACAGGGTATACAACATCAAAGAAATCCAAAGAAAACTCCTCAGTTGAATGGTGTAACAGAACGGAGGAACAGGACCTTGGTCGAGAGGGTCCTTTATTTGCTTTCAAAAGCAAAACTGCCCAAAAGCTTCTGAGGTGAGGCTTTATATACAGCTGCTCATGTGATCAATCTTTCTTCTTGTGTTTCCTTGCAGGGTGATGTTCCAAACAAGGTTTGGTTTGGCAAGGAGCCTTCTTATGATCACTTACGCATGTTTGGATGCAAGGCTTATGTGCATGTGCCAAGAGATGAAAGATTAAAGCTTGACTCCAAGAATCGTCAATGCATTTTTCTTGGATATAGTGAAGAGGAGATGGGCTATAAGTTTTATGATCCAATTGAGAAGAAATTGGTTCAAAGTAGAGATGTTGTGTTTGTAGAAGATCAACCATCATTGATATACCAAAATAGAAGTTGTATAGAAATTCTATCAATAACAGCCATGATGATTTGATTGATCTTGATTTACCTCCAATAACACCTACTCCTACACCAGTACAAGATGATACTCAAGAGAATGATCATGAGATTGAGGCTCGAGATGACGATGAAGATAGAGATGGAGATGGAGATAATGTGCATGATGATAGTGATACTGAGGATGTGAATGATGGTCATCAAGATAATCATGAGATTCAACCAGCCCCTTTGAGAAGGTTTTCTCGACAGCCTCAACCATCAACTCGATACCCTCCGAGTCAATATGTGTTGTTGACTGATGGGGGAGAACCCAAATGTTTTCAAGAAGTCATGGAGAGTGAAAACAAGAAACATTGGCTTGAGGTAATGAAGGAGGAAATGAATTCTTTGCATACCAATCACATATATAACCTTATCAAGTTTCCTAAGGGCAAGAAAGCTTTAAAGAATCGATAGATATACAAGTGGAAAATAGATGAGACTACTAAGAAGCCTTGACTGAAGGCTAGACTGGTTGTCAAGGGCTGCAATCAATGGAAAGGCATAGACTTCAATGACATATTTGCACCATTTGTCAATATGTCTTCGATTAGAGTGGTCTTGGGGCTAGCAGCAAGTTTTGACTTGGAACTTGAACAAATGGATGTCAAGATAGCCTTCCTTCATGGTGACCTCAAGGAAGATATTTAAATGGAGCAACTAGAGGGTTTCAAGGTGAAAGGTAAATCAGATTATGTGTTCAAATTGATGAAGATTTTATATGGCCTTAAGCAGGCTCCTCGATAGTGGTACCGAAAGTTTGAGTCTTTCATGGGGGAACTTGGCTACAAGAAGACTTCTTTTGATCATTGTGTCTTCATTAAAAGGTTTACTGATGATGACTTTATAATCTTGCTTTTATATGTTGATATGTTTATTGTTGGCAAGAATATGACAAGAATCACTCGGTTGAAGCAAGATATGAGCAAGGTATTTGCGATGAAAGAGCTTGGGTTGACTAAGCAAATACTTGGTATGCAAATCACTCGTGAAAGGAAGACAAGAAAGCTTTAGTTATATCAAGAGGCATTCATCCATAAAGTTCTTGAACATTTCAACATGGAAAAAGCCAAGCCTATAAGTACCTCTCTTACTATACATTTTAAGTTGAGTTCAAGTCAATGTCCTTCTACTATCAAAGAGAAAAACACTATGGTGAGTGTTCCTTATGCCTCGGCAGTATGTAGCTTGATGTATGCAATGGTTTGTACAAGACTAGATTTAGCTCATACTGTTGGTTTAGTTAGCAGATTTCTCTCTAATCCTAGCAAAGAGCATATTTCTTGGTTTGGTTGTTTATTGGTTAATGAGTTTTTGGTGGGTTGTGTAACCTTTAGGTGCTCATTGTAAGGGGATTGTTATAATCATCTTTGATTATAGTGAAGCAATTTTCTGGACGAGGTCTGTGGGTTTTACCTCTTTCACTTTGAAGGTTTTCCATGTAAAAATTCTTGTGTCTCTCTTTTATTTATTTGCTTGAGCATTTGCATTTGTTTACTTGCCGATTTGATATCAGTGTGGATTGTTATCTTGCTGTGGTTGAAACTAAACACCATCTACTTATTGTTGGGTAATTGTTAGTATTAGGAACCCCTTGTTTTTCCCATAAGAACTTTTAGATATCTCTATGTCGGATCCAACTGTGGCTGCAATTTCCGACGATTGGCAACATCAAGACTTGTTTATGTCTCCACCAGTTTTTCCGGAACACCGATCTTAGGCAAACTCTGCCTCCTTCTGCGACACAGTATTGGGTATGCATTCTGGTATTGTGTATACAAAAGAGGATGATATTAAATGGGCTAAAATTGAGAAGTAGCAAGATGATGTGTGTGAAGACAATTCATCTCTACCAGATGCCGAATGGCCACAAGTGTGTATTTTACAAATTAAGCATAACTTTTTCTAAAATTTTCACAAAATCCTATTTTCACCAAAACTATTACACATACAATAATAGCCTAGCCCTAGGGTTACTATTCTAAAATTTTCACAAAATCCTATTTTCACAAATTAAGCATAACTTTTTCCATAAGTCTCATATAGCCATCAAACTTCATAGGCATTCCTAAAATTTTAATATTAACAACATATATTAATATCAAGGTATAAATCTGAAATTTCACGCATGTGATTATGAACCCGCCCTTTTAGGGTTACTATTTCTAATTTAGTTAAATTTCTCTTTTATTAACCTTAAATCATTCATAATCATTCCAAATATTCCACAAAAGTTATTTAGTACATTTATAACCATTTAACACATTAAAATACCAATGATATCATTTTTAATCCATATTGACCAAACTCCCCCTAAATTAGCCAAAACATCCATTTTCACAAAAAAAAAAACTTATAAGTCCCAATACGATTGGTTTCCAACTTCTAATATATCATCAAGATAATACTTAACCCCATTATTCTACAAATTTCCATACCTATTCAACCTCTATTAGAATACTATAAGCTACATTATCACACTTAAGGTTACACGTAAGATTCATCTTAATAATAACATTTAAGGTCATACTCTTCACATATTATAAATTTCCATAGATTCGATACCACAGACCATAAAATTATCATAATAATAATATAAAACATGATATATCATACAAAAATACACATTGTACACATAAAACCTAGTTATGACATTAATCCTTACTAAAACATCTCCTGTCTCTATGCACTTATAACCTAAGATACCTCCTCAAAGACTATGAGGGCTAAACCTAAGAATTAATAAAAATACAAAATTAAAGCTCATGTAATAAACCAAGGAAAAAATAGGGAAAAAGAGTGTGGAAATAGGAGAAAGAACCGAACCGAACCAAACCAAGCTAAAGGCTTCGGTGGGAACATGTGCCACAATGGATAGAGCAAAGTCATTTGTTATCATTACTATAGAAGGGGGAACAATAATAGATGCCAAAGTTTTGGGGAAAATGATGATGGAGGCTATAGCTAGGGAGAGTGAAGCGATAGTGAACTTCAAAGTTGGAGCTAACAATAGTAGTGAGGGATGGTTTTAGGGGTGAGTAACAATGGTGGTTTCCAAAGGTGATGGGGGTAAACGGTGGTGATTGTTGTTGGTAATGGGGAAGCAATGGTGGTGAGGGTCATTGCTAAGCTAGTTTCATACTTGTGGTAATAGCGAGGTAAGAAGAAAAGAAGAGAAGGAATAAAGGAAGAAAGCTTCAACATTGTTCACTAAAAGAAAAATGGTCAATACTGACAATTTATATCGTTGGTATTAAGAACATGTTCGTCGATAATACGTATTACCAATGATCATTCATCAGTATTAAATCGTCGATACTAGTGGGTTACACGTGAGACTCATCGTAATAATAAAATTTAAGGTCATACTCTTCACATATTATAACTTTCCATAGATTTGATACCACATACCATAAACTATCATAATAATAATATCAAACATGAGATATCATACAAAATGCACATTGTACATATAAAACCTAGTTATGACATTAATTTAAATAAGCTTATTATTGATGGTAAAATTATCTTTGTTATTAAGGTGTTATACTGACGATTTGTTCGTTGGATTTAGACATAATATCGATGATTAAGTATAACCAAAATTTTTTTACCTTTAATACTAACGATAATGAATTTAAATTTGAAAAAAAAATTCTGAAGCTTTTAACCAATGAAGTTTTCTTAATAGCGACAATATTTATTCCTTAATACTGACGATAATAAACTATTTATTTAAGCTATATTTACTATTAAAATACTCCTTAAAAATAATTTATCTTAAAGAAAAATATTGTTATATAAACATAATTTTGATAATATATATATTAAATAATTGATTTTAAAGACATATTGTTATATAAATGTATGTTAGAAAACAAACATATTGTTATTATATTTGACAGGTCAATAGTATGATAAAACCTAAAAATCATCTTCATCATTTTCATCTTCATCTTGATCTTGATCTTGATCTTAATTAGATGGCTCCGAAGGTGGATGAACTTGAGCCCATGCACCCATAAAAGCTCTCATTGGTCTTGATTCTTCATCTTGGCACTCAAATGTTAATTGTTGGTGGGCTATAATCTCGCTCATTTGTTTTTTATTTTACTCTATTTGAGATTTCCATTGTTTTTCTTGAACAAAATCAGTATACATCCAACTCGTGTGAGAAGTGGCACAATTTGCACCCTCCCCTACCAGCCTTTGTCCTACACCTTTTCTATGCCCTAGACGACTACCTAAGACGTCCTTGATTATTGGTTCTTCATAAATTTTAGGAGGTGTAGGCTCATTAAAGCTACAAGAAGTCATTTGGGACAAGGTCTCCTCTCATATTTGTGACATGTTGTTTTGCATATATAAGTAAAAGTTAGACATATTATAATAAATTATTTCACTCGAGACTACCTTTCAAGTTCAATTGAAGACAAATTTCATTTATTGTATCATATATCATGACAATCAACAAAAGTCAAGGTCAATCTCTTAGTAATGTTGGTCATTTTTATATATATATATAAAAACTAGTATTTTGTCACGGTCAATTATATGTCTCAGTTTCTTGAATCACAAATAGTAGAGATTTAAAAATTTTGATATGTGATGACGAAGTTTATAAAAGTAATTCAACAACAAATGATGTATTTAAGGAAGTGTTTGAAAATATTTAATCATTTAATTTTATCACTCGTGTACAAATACTTGATTTCTATATTTTTTTAAATTCATATCTTCTAATCAAATAATTACACATTCATAGTTTATATTTTAATTTTCAAATCTTAAAAAGTTGAATATACCTAATTCATTATTATCTCTGTGTATTGTAGGCAGTGGCGGAGCTCAATGGTGTTACGGGACACCATGCAATTTTAGATTAATATATTTTAATATGGATGACAAAGTTCAACTTGGTGTAGTGGAGGACACCACGGGAATTGTGCCATAATAGGTGGAATAGAGGTTAAGGGATTAAATCTCATAGCAGCATAAGGATTTGAACCCACAATCACCAAAGCATACCTTATCTAACCATTCATCCAAATGTTGATTATTGATATATTTTACTTATAGGTATTATATATCCTAAATTATTGTAATCCTTCTTTTTTAATCATAATCAATGTACTTGTTTGTTTGACTCTAATTATGTTACTTGCAATTATAACTAGCTAATTTTTATTTATTTATAATGTTATTAATAATACATTTTAAAATTATATGATTAATTAATGAACAAATAATATTTTAGCAAGATTTTTTAAATAATAATAATTTAATATCTTTAATCATGAAAAGCTATAAATCAAAAACAAAGTTTGTTTGATAAAAAAGGGATGTTATATTATTTTGAATGGTAAACTCATTATAAATAATAATAATAATAATAATAATAATAATAATATTATTATTATAATAGAGGGACACTATGGAGTAAAATATCTGGCTCCGCCACTGATTGTAGGGGTGAAAATCTAGTTAAAATATAAAGGAAGAAAAAAGTAATGATAAAATTAAAATGAAAATATTAATTAATTTGAAAGATTTTTTTTAATAAAAATTTTTACGTAAAGTTTTTTTTTATATTTTATTTTATAAAATGAATAGATTATTTATATATGAGATTATAATAAAAAAAATTGTAGTATTGCTTGAAATTTTATCATATATCCAATTAAACATTGCTTCAACTTTTTATATATGTGAATTGTATTTGATGTAATTTGATATTTTAAAATCGTCATTAGATATTAAAGAATTATATAATTATAAAAAAATATTTTTTTATATAAGCAAAAACCTGTCGAAAAAAAGTGTATAATTTACATCATCTAAATATTTTCATTGTTAAAAACAATAATAATAAAAAAGTATACATCTTAAACAATATTGAATTATTTATATTGAAGAGCTAGTGATTATATAAACCTAATATAGAATAAAAGAACTACCCCTCTAGTTTCAAATAAGTGTTGTTTTAAAATTTAATTTTAGTCACAAATAAGTATCAGCATTAACAAGGTAAATTTTGAATTATTTTTCTTACTTTATCCTCCAATAATAATTACTCTCTCTATATATATATGTTTATATATCTTTCTATTTTTCTTTCCAACAATAAATATCACTTCTAATATTATTTTAATAGAAATTGTTTTTGAAATATTAACATTTTAACCAACTTTTTTCGCTCTGTTCCAGTATCTTTCCGTGCATATTACGGAATGAGAACAGGCGGCAAGTACCCACTAGCTCTAGGTTCTTATATATATATATATATATATTTCCAAAAATGTTGATATATCTCTAGAATAAATATATTTTTTACGCCTTTTTTTGGCTCTATTTTTTAATTTTTGAAATATTAACATTTTAACCAATTTTTTTTCGCCCTGTTCCAGTATCTTTCCGTGGATATTACAGAATGAGAACAGGCGGCAAGTACCCGCTAGCTCTAGGTCCTTGGCTAAGCTAAAGTCTTGGAAAAGTCAAGAAGAAGAACTGAAAGCGAAAGGAGGTGGTGGGAGGCGTCGCATGATCGCTACTGTACCCTTTTATTTATTTATTATAACATAGTAGTATTTCTTTTTTCTTTTTTCTTTTTTCTTGAAACGCTTGTTTACTAACACATTATTATTACGCGATGACGACTATAGCCTGCTGCTAAAACTAATGTCTTATTCCCATTCCACCACCTTCCATTTCTCTTTCTCTCGTTTGTTTGGAAATAATAAGGGGTGGGCTACATCAGGACTTATTTACAAAATTTAGATTCTGGCCCCATAAAAAAACTACAAATATAAAAGATTGCCTATTATTCAGGCCATTTCTCATTCATGTCACATTAAAATATTAAATTCTATCTCATCTTAACTAATATCCTAACAAACTACTTAAACACTGATGAAATAAATAAATGATGCCTAATTAATCTTTATTAACTAAAGTGTTATTCACGGTACCTTTCACATGAATAATAACTTATAAATAAAGATCAACTAAAGTATACCGAATTTTATCTTATATTAACAACATATAATAAGATAATTTATCTTATAAAATAAATTAATTTATTAACTAAAAATAATAATTAACTGACTAATTTCTTTTTTGATAAAATCCAACCTTAAAGTATAATATCCTTCCGTAATGCATACTCATCCTGTCCCATGCCATGCTCATGGATTGGGGAGGCTTTTTATGCCACAAAGAAACAAATATCCTTCGGCATTTTTATGTTAGGGAGCCTTCTCTCTTTGGTATAACAAGCACACCGTTCATTCGTCCCTACACGAACGGTACGATAGTTGAAAGTAAATGACTGAACTAAAAAGTTAGGATTTGATGTCGGGCGCCCGAAGAAGTTACGCATGCATGGTGCGAAGACCAAGAGGTTTTTTTTTTTTTGACGAGCATTTCGACCAATCAACTGATAATCCTATTTCCTGGAATTGAATTGAAGCATTCTAAACACGGCTTTCTCCATCACATCGGATCGGTCTTTTTTACTTTTCTTTTTCTTTTTCTTTCTCTTATTATTATTGTTTTTTTTTTTGTAACCTATAAATACACCCACAACCATCCCATACCTTGTTCGCATGGACAAACAGAGACAGACTTCATATTCGAGCTACTTCAGCCATATGGACATAGAAACTTCAAGTGTATAAAGACTCAGTCTCCGCTCCAACGATCTGAACCAGAGAAAAATGTGCGAAACTACCAACAATCAGAGGTAGGTTAATCCAAGCACTCTTCTTCTTAGCTTCTTCACTTATATATATGAATTTTCTTTCTAATGTATATCTTTCTTTTTTTTTTTTGACGCAGCTCCATGCACATTCCCAAAAATCAGTTGATAATGACAATTCTTGCCATACTCATCGGCTTACTTCAAGTAAGGCCATTGTTTCATGGAGAGCCAACAAAGATGTGGGTTTTTTTCTGTACCCTGGGCGCTTATTTTTTGATTGTAATAGTGAATTTGCAGGTCCGCCGAAGTGACTGGGTCCGACGACTAGAACTAATATTGGGCTGTCTATCGTGTGTATTTTTGGTCCTTATTTTTCTTCCTCTGCAACGTGAGCTCTGGTATTCTGCGGTTGTCGTCCTAATTGTTAACGCAGCCGTGAACTTTGATTTCATGATCCAATTATATCACCGATCTCATGGGTATATCAGTTCTGTCATTACTTCTCTTGGACGCCTTGAGAGTGGGACTGTCACTGCTCCTCCTCAGCAGATATCCTCCTATGTATCGGAAAGGAACGCAGCACAGTCCCAGGTGGAGGCTCCATATATCCAAATAGTGTATGAATAGCAATAAAATAAATATATATTTAAGTCCACGTAATTAATAATAATAAGAACTTTCATTTTACTGTTATTGCTACCCACGCATAAGAATTCCCTAATTTTGTTTTGTTTTCGCATATGTATGCATCCATTTATTTTTACCCCAAAGCTATAATCTGCCAAAATGTACACCAGCACCACCACCTCCCGAAGCCAATTTTTTTTTTTTTTTAAAAAAAGAAGAGACAATCAACCTCAATGGCTGGGATCATTGTTGTTGCTGCAGCTTGCCACCTTCTCCCCTACTTCTAATTTGACCAAAAAGTTTGGGGGGAAAGAAGGAATGTAGGAGAAGGAGAAGAGAAGACGGTCGTATACGGCAGAGGAACAGCGAGGGAGAAGAAGGTGGCGTGAGTGAGCTATGGCTTTAGGTTTTTGTTGGAGGATGGTAAAGACGAAGGGAAGAGGAGGACGTGTCTTTGGCTCTTTTCTTAATATATGTTTTTGGAAAATAATTAATACATTTTTTGAAATATATTTTCGTTAATGATTTATTTCTTTTGGTGTGATGATTTATTTCTTTTTTGCAAGACATGATTTTATTTTAGTTTCTTTATCAGGAAAAGATGTTCCTATTTTATTTTTATTTTTTTATAGGAATGAACATGAAAGATAGAATAAAAGTGATATTATAGAATGGGGTAACTTTGTGGATCAATATCAATAGTTCGTTTCAACTAAGATATCATTGAAATTGATTGAAAAATTGACAGAAAGTCTCTCTATGCGTTAAAAGTAAAATATCAGATATTCTATGGAATTTGTTAAAATATAAGGGTATTGATTTGGTGCAATATCCCTTAAAATTACTTACCAAATTTTATCTACAGTTTATTGCATAGTCATGTCATTAGGTGGTGGCGGTGATAGAAATGATGATCAAGTGGTGGATGGAGAGCAAGAAAGGGTTGAGATCAGAAGTAGTAGGCTCGATCATGGACTAGAGGTTCAGTGAATAAAGAGGAACAAACGACTAATTCCGTTGATAAACCATCGAAGACACATAGGCCTGGCTAATATGTTGTTCCAACATCAATGGCCGGGCGAAAGAAATGCACGTCTATCGACTTCGGCGGGGCTTGAAATTCAAAGACTCAATGTTGATACAATGGAGAAGAACCATAAGTCGGTCGGAGAAAGATGCCATGACCATTGAACAGCAGGAAAGGAATGCGCCAACTTTGTCATAACATAACCATGATATAGAAAACTTGGAACGCATGAGTTTATAATTCCACCTCAGATAGCTAAAATAATAGCTTCTACCATCATGATCGACATACTTGCAAAAAAACTCTTGGAGTTCGTCAAAGAGCCCCATCAGTCCAAATTACATCCATCTGCCAACCTCGACTTCTTAAAAAAAACGTATTATAGCATGAGAGGCCATTAAAAAAAGATACATTTAATTTCCTTTATATTTTATTTTTCCAACCAGGTTTATCATATCTTTTTATATTACTTAGGCCAATTTTTAAATATATTTTTTCTATTATATCCTCTTTTATTTTACCATAACTAACTTAGTCCACAACTTAATTTTTTTTTAAAAATTACTAATTCTAGTTTTTAATAAAATCATGTTTATATTAAGCATAGTTAAAAGGTTAAATTTAACAACGGACCTGATTGATAAAAGAAAAAAATTAATTAATCTTTCCCTTTTCCGGCCAGATCTCTGGCACCACCGTGCCCTCTACCTTTCCCTTTCTTTTCCATTTTCAGCCCAACAACCCCTTGCCCCTAGGTCCCCTTTCTCGCATGCTTTCCCTGCCATTTTGCCCTGCCACACTACTCTGCCATGCCCACAACGTCCCCCTACACCCACTTAACCCTGCAAGCTGAGCACCTTCTCTCCTTCTCTTCATTTCTTCTTCTTCGTTTTCTTTTCTTCCATACCTCACTTCTACTCGTGCTCAGCTCTTCTCCCGACTCTCTCTTCTCCTTTTCTTCCTTCTTCTCCTGCACCTGTTTTCTCTTGTGACACTCCCAGTAGCCACCTTCGCCTTCTCCACTACCAACCTAACCTCCATGTCGCCAGCTACTCCTTCCTACCTCCTCCTTGTACCTCCCCAAGCAACCACTGCTGGCTCCCTGCAACTAACTCCCCTCCTTTTCCTCTCTTCCTCTCCTCGACCACTTCCCTGCACTGCCACTTTGAGCCGCTAGTCTCCCCTCTTCTGCCGCCACCAAAGCCTCTCCTCAGCGACCTGACACCACCCCCAACACTTCCCTGCCTCACCTTGTGCGAACTCCCCATGCAGCTCCTCTTCTCCTCTCCATTTTTTCCTTTCTTCCTCTTCTCCCTTTCTTCTCTGCACCCTTTTTCAACAGCCACTGCCACCAACTCCACTGCTTCCTAAGCCACCACACTTCGAATTTCAGCCACCACCTACAACTTGCCTCACTCCTACACCAAACCGCGAGCTTAATGCCCCTCCATCACCTTCTCAACCCATTTTACCCAAGACCCTCCCCCCTTCGTCCACTTTTCCCTTTCACCCCATCTAGTGAATGCATGCTTATGCAGTGTGAGTCATGCTACATAAATTTTAAGGGTCTTTTAATTTTGAGGTAAAGTATATTTTAGTAATAATAGGTATTTAATAAGCATTTTTAATAAAAAAAACCATTATTTTACTTATCTACTAATAATATATTATTTGTGACATTATTTTAGGTATATTTTTTACTAATCAAAGCTTAAGCTTTTAAACCGGGATACCTATAAAGTTTAGTTTTTGTTGGAATTAAGGTAACCGTTATATCCTGCTAAAATATATAGATTATTATATGTTAGCACATAAGGGTTTTTGGTATGTGGCTCATGTAAATACGTTGTGTTGTTATAAATTCTATAATTTTTATGTTATCCTATATATGGTGTAATATGTGATAAAGAATTCTAAGAAAAGGGGCTTGATGTTGATGATAAGTGTATGTACATATACATGCCATGATAAGTAAGTATGGACATTTGTAGTGAAAATACTATTAATATGAGTCCTAGGGACAATTTGGTCATTTGGACACATCTTAATGTTTAAATCTAAATGAGATGCCTAATTTGTTATATTTGATGCTAAAAATGGATATGGAGGTTTGGTGGAGTATAAAAATAAGTATTCGTAGAAATATCCATATTTTATGGCCTAGCGGTAAATTGGTAATTTTTGTGTTGTTTATATATATAAAAATGCGTGCTAAGTGTTAAGTGATGATGAAAATGGCGATAGGAGTTTGTGGCATTAAAAATACATGTCCCATCATGGAAAAAATTGTATTTTACATTCTTAGGGAATTTTAGTAATTTTACATGTTCAAGGAGAGTGACTTGAATAAAATTGCATGGTAGGTGATAATGGGTGTTAAGAATAATAATAAGGGTTTTGTGGTATTAAATAATGCATGTTGGGCATGGATATTAATATTTTATGTGCTAGGGGTATTTTAGTAATTTTACATTTAAAATGGAGGTTGCTTGAATAAATATGTCTGATGGGTAATAATTGGTGCTAAAAATAATAATAAGTGTTTTGTAGTATTAATAATGTATGTGTCGCATAATCATTAATATTAAATGACCTAAGGGCAATTTAGTAAATTTAAAAGTAAGAAGGGCATATTAGTAATTTTACAATGAGAATGGTATTTTGGTAATTTTGCATGTAAAAGGGTGGTTAGTTTATAAAATAACGTTAAACATGACAATAATGCTTTATTATCCTAATATCGCTTATTTGAGCATGATATTCAACAAATTATGGTTTAGGGGAAATTTAGTAATTATACATGTAATATGGCAATTGGTCTAATGAACCTTCATAAGAAGTAACAAGTGATGTTAAATATGAGGATAGGGGTTTATGGCCTTAGTATTACTTGTTCAAGCATGGTCATCAACATTATAAGGCCTAGGAGTATTTTAGTAAATTAGAGTGTATCATAAAGAGTATGAATGGTTTAGGGTAAATGGGTAATTGAGGGTGCGTTATGATGTTATTTTCATAAACATGCAAGAGGTGCCCTAAGTACTGATTATGTATGAGAATGTGTACTGGCTGTTCTAGAAGTGCATGTTAGGGTTTATGTGTAAAATGATTAATTGGTGTGTATGGTACTTTAACTTCAGAATCAATACTATAATCATGATATGTTAATCTATTATGGCATGTTTATTAATAAAAATGAATTATCTATTGTAAGTGGGTGGTTAAATAGGTAGACAAAGCCTTAGGGGCATTTTGGTCATTTTGACCTAAGGTGCCAAAGTGTGAATATTAGAATCTTGGACAGCCTTAGTGGACTACTTAAGTTAATATTAACCATAATCTTAATAATAATTACTAAACAAACAAAAATGGATAAGTATGTGATTAATGTACTTCTCCTGGTTGCTTTAACTAAGATACTAATACTTAAAATGAAAGACCTCAAGATCAGAAATGGTGGATATTTAGGAGTCGCTACCCTAATAAAGTGGTCAGCCCACGATTATTTTAGATTTTGTTGGTGTGCCTTAGTGTAACATCCCAAAATTTACTATTTAAAAAATGGAAGCAATAGTAAATTTTGGGGTGTTACAAGTTGGTATCAGAGTTGGTTTCGACCGCTCTTTCGATTTAAAATTTGTTAAGGCGATACCACAAGTTAATATCAGAGTAGTTAGTCCTACTGACCACACTCATTTTCAAAATAAATTTTGGTTTACAAAGTTTTTATTGGATTTCAAAATGTTTTTCCCGCTTTGACGAAACCTTCAGTTTTTGAAATTTTGGAGCCCGGCCACAGTGAGGAATATAAGAGTAGATTAGAGTTTTTCCAAAAAGAAAAAATGTATGATGTGAATGCTTCGAACCAGTGGGTTCGTTCCTAACCTCATTTTTTTGTTACAATTTCCATTGGCATTGAATGACCGCGTAGGACATTTGGAGGAGGCCTTTAAGGTATTTATGGAGTTTGTCCAATGCCATCCCTTGGTGCTAGCCCTGCAGCCTCACCTTGCTGAGGGAGCTAGAGAGGATTGGCTTTGGAGGGTCAATGGACATCATTCTCCTACCTACTCCGACGATGTGGACCCGGTAGTCCTCGAGGGGTGGATTCGAGACATGGATTATACCTTTGAAGTGGTACTGCTGGCCCTACAACCCAGCATTGCAGCATTCTTCCTCATAAACATATTAGATGCCTGGTGGGTGGAGCACCATTCCTGATTTGGACCTTCGCCTACGTAAGACCGCCATACGCTCCGGATTTTATCTTGAGAGTTTGAAGAGGGACAAGATCTAGGAATTCATACAGCTCATGCAGGGATTAATGACAGTTCGTTAGTATCACGCTCGCTTCATCGAGCTTCTCTGATTTGCCCCAAGAATCGCCACCAACGAGTCTACGATGGTGTTCCAGTTCGAGCAAGGACTAAACTTCGGTATCTGTTGATTGCTGTGTGACATGCCCTTCACTGATTTAGCAACTTTATACAAGTGCACCTACATCGTCGCCACCTTAATGCAGGAGCAGGCCACCATCCTCGGGAAGAGGAAATTCAAGAGCCAGAGTTCTAGAATCCAGACTCAGCCACAAATGAAAGGACATACTAGACATTTGCCGAGAGATCGTAGTAGAGGCCAAGGACCTCCGAGAGAATTTCCATGCAGATGATGTAGTCGTAGTCACCTGGGCGGGTATTGTAGAGGCAGACTCGTGACCTACCTAAACTATAGTAGGTGGGGTCACTGATCTTTTGAGTATCGAGGATCATTTCACTCCTAACAGTTTCAGTAGTAGGCCTACTAGCAGTACAAACACACTTCACCCCCGCAGTCCTTACAACGGGCGCTTGTTTCGACTAAGGATACAGATTGAGATATCAGGGGAGGGCCTCAGGGATCTAGATCTTTCCCTCAGAAAGGAGGCCAGTCAAGTGGAAGTTTGAATGTGGTAGGCCAGGAGGAGGCTGACCGCAAACTAAATGTCTTTCCAGGTACGTTCACCATATCTTCTCTACGGATACTTGTTCCCTTTGATTCGACTATCCTTAGTAAGTTTCTCTTTAAGAGGGTAGTTGATATAATTATTAATGTTAGTGTGGCGTTCCTATCTGCTTAGAACCTTTCAACCATAACCCTAGGAACTAGCAAAAGACTTCGGGGACGAAATATATCTTTAAGGAGGTAGTAATGAAATACCTAAAAAAATTTTATTTTAATAATTATAGCTAATTAAAGATTTATTATAAAAATTAATTAAATAAATTATTTTTATTAAAATAAAAGAGAATTAATTAGGGCTAATCAAGAAGAAAATAATAAATATTTTAATTAGGAAAATTTTGAGTGTTTTGCTAATTAAAATGTAATTTAGGAAAAACCCTTTCAAAAATCCTAAATTAACCTAAAGAGGAAAATAAATATTATTTTATTTAGATATTAATTTTTTAAATATCCCAAAATACAAAAATATACTAAATATCCCAACCCACCTATTTTTCTTTTTCCCCTTTCCCCTTTTTCCCTTTTCCTTTTTCCTTTTCTTTATTTCTTTCTTTTCTTTCCTTTTTCTTTCTTTTTCCTTCTTCTTATTTTCCTTTTTCTCTTGACCTAGGCCAGCCCAGCGGCTCAATTCCCTCATTCCTTTTCTTCTCCTTTGGCATGGCCCAGCCCAGCATGTAGCATTTTAATTTTTTCTCCCCCAACCAACTGGTTACCCCTTCTTTCTTTTCTTTATTTTCTCCCTAATCACTCGATCCACACGCGCACCTCCTCCTTCTTCTTTCTTCTTCCTCCCCCGTTGACCTGCAATGGCTTAAAAAAATATCACAATCGTCCACGTTCGATTGACTGCCATTTCCCCCCTCTCTTCTCCACTAATTCGTTGACCACTTTAACCCAACCGCTCCTCTCCTCTTCTCGCATGATTTTCTTCCTTCCCTTGTCCATCACAAGCCATGAAACAGAAGTGTGTCAGCCTTCCATCGTCGGCCGGTGCACCTCACCTGCCTACCCTATTCTCCCATCTCCCCTATGAAATTATCCCCCTCCATTGGTCTATAAATACCCCTATAACCAACTTGGACTCAAGCTTTTTCCTACAGTCTAGAAAACTTATCCCTTGCTCCACCATGCTTTTAGGCACCATTGCTATGGCCGTAGTCTTACATCTCTGTTCGAACCACCCATAGAACCACTCCCTTCACCACCCTCTACCTAACTACACCTCCCTTCTCCCTCGATTTTCCCTACCCGAGCCAACTCAGCTGTGTAAAGTTACCTTCTCGACCAACCATTCCTTCTACCTCTGCCACCCTTCGCACCACCATTAGCCACCACTGCCTCCTACACCTCCCAAACTACTCTGAACAATTTCCTCTACCTCCCTTTACCATTTTTCCCCTTCCTCCCTCTCATCCTCTCTTTCTCTCTTTCCTTCACTCTCGGCCACTACAACCACCACCGTGTACCGCTACCTTCATTCCACTCCTCTCCATCTAGGTAATCATCAACACCCCAACTTCCACCCTCATTCTTCCTCTCCTTTTCCCAAAACTCAACTATCTCTCTTTCCTTCTCTTTTTCCTGCCACCACCTCCGCTGCTGTGTACCACTGCTGGTGCCTCCAGTCACCACCAACCCAAAGTGGTACCCTAAACCCTAATTATGTAAGCTTATTTATTTAATTTTATTATATTACTATTATTTTGATTATTATTATTATTATTATTATTATTGTTATTATTATTATTAGTATCATTATTTTTAGTATCATTATTATTAGGGTAAAATCTTCAAACCTTATATTATCATCTTTTCCAATATTATTATTATTACTTTTATCCTTAGCAAAAATTAGTATTTATTTAGTGTTACTATTATTATATTACTATTTTATCTAAAACTCTAATCTTGGAATAAATTAGGAAATAATAGTATTTTTGATAGGAGGGGAACCTAATCTTTAGTTTTTCCTTCTTATAGATGAGACCAATCAAAAACCTAAGGAGGCGTACGAGTATGCTCCAAGACCGGTGTCATATTAGGTAAGGGTGTAGCTAATGCCTTATGTGTGTTATGTGCCTTATATGCCTTTTATGCCATGTATCATGATGTGTTATGTATCTTATGCTTATCATTATAACTATTTTATGTGTAGTGTGTCTTGGAGGTGCGGTATGCTTATGTGCTTTCATATGGCATGTGATGAAATGTGATGTAATGTGTTGTGGCCTTTTAAGACATGGATGTGAGGATGTTTAATGTGGTATTATGGGGTGGAAAGATGAAAAATAAAAATGGGAGAGTGAGATGACTAAAGGGATGTAAGTTGGCTAATATAGGTGGAATTGACCTAAGTGTTCCATGGTCCATGAGTTGATGAATAAAAAGGGGATTTTAAATAAAATAAAAGAGTGGGAGAATCTAGGGTTTCTTATGAGAGAATCTATGGTTTTGTAAGGGAGAATCTAATCTATGATATTGCATGGGAGAATCGAATCTATAGTTTTGCATGGGAGAATCTATGGTTTCGTATGGGAGAATCTAATCTATGGTATTGCATAATGCATGGGAGAATCTAATCTATGGTTATGTATGAGAGAATCTAGGGTTTTACATGGGAGAATCTATGGTTTTTCATGGGAGAATCTAATCCATAGTTTTGCATGGGAGTTTAGGGTTTTGCATGAAAAAGTTTGAAGGTTTGCATGGGAAGGTTAGATTCTGCATGGGAGTAAAATTTACGTACAAAAAGATTGAATTGGGGTGTAAGGAAGGTAACAAAAGAGTTGTTTGCGTGTTTGGAGGATTTGGGTGAAAAATAGTACGTGGGATAGTATAAGGGTACATAGGAGACTAAGCTAGAGTTTGGAAGAAAACTCTAATCTGAGAAGGTGGTAAAAAGAGAATTAAATAAGGGTGAGTGGAGTACAAAATGAGGATGGAAATTATCATGTGAGGGACAAATAGGAGGTGGAAGGTGAGAAATGGAGGGATGACATGTGGAAATGAGGAAGCTAGGGTTTGGTGTAGCTAATTAGGGTCTGATGTGGTTACCTAGGTTTCATGATCACACATATTGGTGCGACCGTAGCCGGCACGCAATTTAAACCCTCTTGTTGTCAAATGTAGCACTGGTAAATAAGGGTATCGTTCTAAACCGAGGATTGAGAGGGCTCACCTCTATCTAACTAGCTTGAAAATAAAACTCAAACTAAAAATAAAAATCCTAAATAATACAAAATAAATGAATAAGAAAAATACTAATGGGGGTTTATCAAAATAATAAAAGGATTAAATAGAATAAAGTAAACTAATAATGAAAATAATGGGAAACCAGCTGATATGAGAAATATGTTAGGGAAATAAAAATCCACCACTAGATTAGGTTGAAAATATAATATTTATTTCTAAGTCATCTTTTAATCGTGAGAAAGAGATCGACCAAGTTGCACACCAAAAGCAGGTCTATACACCTTATATTACTTCCCTTAATTAAATTAATACGACAAAGCGCCAATATTAACCCTATTAAATACTAGCAGTATAGCAGCAACAAGAGGCTCCTATATTTAACTAGATTTAATGCATTAAGTGTAAGTGGAAGGCTGTCAATCTAAGAACCCAAACTAGTACAAAAAACATGTCTAGCTGTATTTCCTTTTCTTGACCCACACGTATCGAAACGTTTTACCACTTCGGTTAGAATCACAAAACGATTAGGTGAATTGTTATCTAACCTAGCTGCAATTTATACATATAAATTCTAGTATACTTAGATGGCCACCTAGCAGGCAATTAATCCTACATACTGTCACTTATGAGGTACCAGAACAAGGCATGCACCAAATAAACTATACTTGACAGAATTATACATATAAACGATAGCAATTAATATAGAGTCAAGAAACAATCTCACAAAACAAAGAAAATAAAGTTATAAGTCAAACCATAGTCTAGGGTTTCAATTTATTCCCTAACAATAAATAATCAGCCAGCCATAATTAAAGAATTAATTACACAGAAATTTATATCTAAAATATAAATTAAAAATAAGAGAAAGAAATAACCGGAATTAATTTTGGATAAAAGATCAAGAATTTATTCAGATAAAAATTAATTTTATCTGAAATAAATTCTACCGGTATTAAACTCTTCCTCTAAATTTTCTTCCTTCTTGGCTTTGATTTCTGCGCAAAATTCTTTTCCTTTTTTACTTTATTCGACGCTGACAGGGCTGCTGACGGCTGACGGATGACTGGTTGCTGCCTCGAACTCCGTGCGGCGGCTCCTTTGCGCGTCGTCCGTGCGTGCGTCGCTCGCCCTTCTCTGCCCGTCTCGCTCCTCTCTTCTGTGTCTCTCCTCTACCGCTCCTTTTATTTTTGATTCATGTGGCTCCTTCTCCGCCACGTCAGCCCTGATGGCTGACTTTTCGTCCCGTGCGCCCTGCCTCTTTCGCGTGGGCCACATTTTTTCCCATCTTCCTTCCTGTGGCACTCTGTTTGGTTGGCTCGCTGCGTTTGGTTTCTTTTCCATGCCTCCAGGTCTCCGTTCGGCGTCGTTTTGTTCCAGGCCTTTAGGCCTTCGGCCTTCGGCCGTTGGTCCAAAGGTCTTATTTCTTTTTTTTTTATTTTCTTTTATTTAAAAACAAAACCTGTAAAATAAAATTCAATAAATATTAATAAATAATATTTTACTCTAAATTAACTTAATTTATATCATTTTAGCTCAAATAATAAAATTTATGCAATTTTTACCACTTAAGCATAAAACAATAATTATTCCCCTATATTAGTTAAATAAACTACCAAAAAGTAAGATTATAAGGGTATAAAATGTGTCAAAATATGAACTCATCACACCCCCACACTTAGCTTCTTGCTTGTCCTCAAGCAAGTTATTACTCTAAACAGATAAAATTAAATTAACTAACCACTTTCGTAGGTCTCACGATTACACTTAGCATGTGCAACAAGCCCTTTAAACCCCTAGGTCACCCATCGAGGACGAGTAAGGTCTCGTGAGGGTTTAGCAGATGATATACCCACAAAATCACACACAAATAAAATGAAAAATCACACATAAATAAGAATAAAAAATTAAAACTAAAACCATATACCTAACACCCTTAACCATATTTGTCTCAGAATCTTTTACTTTCAAATGACAAGATTAGCAATCAATCAAAATTCAGCATTGGGAGATTTAAAGAATCAATTTCAACATATGGTTCACACATAAACATGACAGGTATGAACAGATCAATATTATGAATAAAAATCTACCACGCCTTAGTTACATCAAGATTCATCCTCACTATGGATACCCTCTATTTCTCTCTCTTAGATTTATGGCTAAAAATGTTTAGAAACACTCATGTATGTGAGCTAAGATGATAAAAATAACAAACGACTCACATATATAAACAAAGAAGGCTCATATTCTTGTGGATAAAACCTCATGAAAGATATCAAATACTTGCCAAATGGACCGAACCATATGCTTACCTCTTGTGACTAATCTCCATCAGATCAAAGGCTGCTCATCTCAAGAATCAAATATGACTTACTTATTGGTTGTAATGGGGTTTAAGGTAAAGAAGGGTATAGATTATTTTAGGTGTGTGGTGCTAAAAAGGTCAAGAGCTAGTGGAATCTAATAATTAGACAAAATATAAGCATAACTCCACATCAACGATCATTGATACATATCTCCAACTTAACACCAAATTAGAACATGAATAGAACTTTCTTAACATAATCTCCATAACTCCCTCTCTTCCTTATATCCTAACATTTTTTTTTTCTCATCCTTCTTTTTTTTTCAATTTTTTTGACACTTTTCATTTTTTTTTTCATTTTTTTTTCTCCACCAAACATAACCAATCCCCTTTCTTAGCATAAATATATATATTTCTTTCACACACACACATACACAATAACTCTTTATATCCATAACGATATGATTTCCTTCCACTAGCTTTAATCAAGGGTAAAGATATTAAGGCCCGAAGGTTATTCAATGTGGGTAATGAAGAAAAGTATATGTTCCTTGTATGGCTCAAAGGGTTTCTATGGGATGTATATCATGGATATACAAATCAGGTTAAGCAATTTGGTCATGTGATGGAAAATTCCTAAGCTGCCTTTATCATTTTCTCAATCAGAGCATGTTTTGACTATAAGCTTCGACTAACACAAGAGTAAGTTCTAGTAATTTCTATATTCCATTATAAGATCTATGGCAAATAATTTGATCAAAGCAATTAAACATATATGAGGTTTACAAAGAAAATTTTGAAGCCAAGAAATAGTAGATGATTTTGTGTAAATTCGCTCAGAAAAAGAAGGTACATATGGTTCAAAAACTTACTGAGGAATGTGATAAATCTCAACATGCCATGTCGGTGGTTAGAAAATCATACATATTCTTTCTCCATTCACATTTAGGCACATAGATATATGTTCCCTATATCGAAATTAACACAAAAAATCTCCACTTGCTTTATCTCGATTTCATGATCCTCTTTTCGTTAGATTTCAAAGATATATTCCTCATTAACTAGTTAAGGGTTCCTACGACTCTAAAAAAAAATCAAATCAATTTTTTTTGAAAATAATAAAACACATACACCCCCACACTTAAATCACACATTGTCCTCAATGTGTAAACAACTAAGGAAACATGAATTTTAATGTATGGAGAAAACAAAATAAATAAATAAATAACTAAAGGATAGAAAAACTCCCTCATGACATTGGGTTGCCTCCCAAGCAGCGCTTGTTTTTATGTCTTCAGCCTGACGTTGTAGTGGTCTACTCGTTCGGTGTGAGTCCATCTTGTAGGTGCACTTCTTCAACGTTATGCTCCATGAATGACTCATAATAGGGCTTAAGCCTGTGACCATTTACCTTGAACTCATTCCCCGTCTTCTCGCTTTTGATCTGTATTGCTCCATAAGGGAAAACATTAGTAACGATAAAAGGACCAACCCATCTAGAATGCAACTTACTTGGAAATAAGCGAAGACGCGAATGGTAGAGTAGCACTTTTTGTCCCACAACAAATGACTTTCCACGAATCATCTTATTATGAAAAGCTTTTGTCTTCTCCTTATATACCATAGCACTTTCAAAAGCGTCATCCCTTATTTCTTCTAATTCATGAAGTTGTAGCTTCCTATGCGTTCCAGCTGAGTCGATACTCATGTTCAAATTCTTAACAGCCCACCATGCCTTGTATTCAAGTTCCACCGGTAGATGGCATGCCTTTCCATAAACGAGTCGAAAGGGAGACATGCCTATGGGCGTTTTATAGGCTGTCTTATAAGCCCATAAAGCATCATTTAGCCTTTGGCTCCAGTCCTTTCGATTTGGACTCACTGTTCTCTCTAATATCTTCTTTATTTCTCGGTTGGAAACTTTGGCTTGTCCGCTAGTTTGAGGATGGTAGGGTGTAGAGACTTTATGTGTCACCCCATACTTACGTAGGAAGGCTTCAATTGTCCTATTGCAAAAATGTGATCGTCCATCACTAATGATTACTCTAGGCATACCAAACCTAGAGAAAATGTGAGATTAAAGGAACCCTGCAACTACACGAGAATCGTTAGTCCGGGTGGCAATTGCTTCCACCCATTTTGATACATAGTCTATTTCAAGAAGAATATAGAGGAAACCTTTAGAAGATGGAAAGGGTCCCATAAAGTCAATGCCCCATACGTCAAAAATTTCTACAGCTATAATAGAAGTTAAGGGCATTTGGTCTCTGGGACCAATATTACCTGATCTCTGACATCTATCACATCGCCTACAGTAATCATTGGCATCGCTAAATATTGTTGGCCAATAAAAACCTGCTTCAAGGACTTTGAAGGCAGTCTTTTTAGCACCAAAATGTCCCCCACAATGCAATGTATGACAATGTGCTAGAATATGCTCGAATTCTGAATCAGGGATACATCTCCTAATTATACCATCATTACCGAATTTCCACAAATAGGGATCATCCCAAACATATTGGGATGCCTCTTTTCTAATTTTAGTTCTTATAGATCGTGGCATGTCATTAGGCAACTTATTTGTTACCAAATAATTTACTATATCAGCAAACAATGGTGTACTTACCTGTATCCCAAAGAGCTGCTCATTCGGGAAATTCTCGATTAATGGTATGGGTTCACCATCTTGAATCATTCGGCTCAGATGATCTGCCACTACGTTTGCACTACCTCTCTTGTCCTTAATTTCCACATCAAATTCTTGTAACAAGAGTGCCCATCGTATCAATCGTGGCTTTGCGTCTTTCTTAGACAACAGATACTTCAAAGCTGCATGGTCAGTAAATATGGTAACTTTAGTTTGAAGCAAATATGACCTAAATTTCTCAAGAGCAAATACCACAGCCAATAGTTCTTTCTCGATAGTTGAGTAATTCAACTGAGCATCATTTAGAGTTCTTGAAGCGTAGTAGATGGCGTATGGCTTTTTATCCTTTCGTTGTCCCAAAAATGCTCCAATTGCATAGTCAGAGACATCACACATAATTTCAAATGGTAGGGACCAATCTGGTGGTAATATCACTGGAGCAGTAGTCAAAAGCCTTTTTATCTCGTCAAATGCTTGTTGGCATTCTTTGCTCCATTCAAATATCATCTCCTTCTATAAGAGGCGTGTCAATGGTCGTCCAATGCTGGAGAAATCTTTTATAAACCTGCGATAGAAACCTATATGTCCAAGGAAAGAACGCACCTCTCTCACACAAGTGGGAGAGGGTAAGTAACGCACAGTATCTACTTTAGCCTTATCAACCTCTAGCCTTCTAGATGATACAATATGACCAAGTACAATTCCTTGTGTCACCATGAAATGACACTTTTCCCAATTAAGTACAAGGTTAGTTTCCTTCCATTGTTTCCAAATTAAAGTCAGATTTTCGAGACAAGATTCAAAAGTGTCACCAAAGACACTAAAGTCATCCATGAAAACCTCAATAATTTTCTCAATATAGTCAGAGAAAATACTAACCATACATCTTTGGAAAGTACCAGGGGCATTGCATAGCCCGAAGGGCATGCGTCGATAGGCAAATGTGCCAAATGGACATGTGAAAGTCGTCTTCTCTTGATCTTCCTCTGCTATGTGAATTTGGTTGTAACCGGAGTAGCCATCAAGAAAGCAATAGTAGGAATGACCAGCCAATCTCTCGAGCATTTGATCAATGAATGGTAGTGGGAAGTGGTCTTTCCTTGTCGTGGCATTCAGCTTCCTGTAGTCAATGCATACTCGGTATCCCGTCACTGTCCTTTGAGGGACAAGTTCATTCTCCTCATTCTTCACCACTGTAACCCCTGACTTCTTAGGAACCACATGTATAGGTGCCACCCATTTAGAATCTGAGATAGGGTAAATAACTCCACAATCCAATAACTTGATGATCTCTTTCTTCACTACTTCCATCATAGGAGGATTAAGCTTACGTTGAGCTTCTCTAGTTGGCTTTGCTCCATCCTTAAGAAGTATGTGATGAACACACATAGTAGGGCTTATTCCCTTGATGTCTGCTAGCGTCCATCCAATAGCAGTCTTGTGATTCTTGAGAACTCCTAAGAGCTTCCTCTCTTTTTCATCTGTTAACTTTGAAGATATAATCACCGGAAGGGTTTCATCATCTCCTAAGTAAGCATACTTCAAGTGATCCGGTAATGGTTTGAGTTCTAATATGGGGGCTTGAATCACAGAAGTTATGGGTTTGTTAGTAGATAAAGGAATTGAAAGAGGAGGGAATCCATACTGATATGGAGGGTTTGGCTCCATGTGTGATACCATATGCACAAGATGTGGTGCAAGTATTGCTTCTATTTCCTCCAATGGAATCATTTCCCCCTTTTTTATAGCAGGATCTTCTTCCAAATGCTCAATATTCTCCTTGACTTTATTAGAATTATCTTCACTTGATTTACCACTTCTGGTTACCACTGCATTTGCTGACTCAAAATTACCCTTTGGATTTGGTATAGTGCTACTTGGCAATTTTCCCGGATCATGCGATTGATTGAAACTAGTAAGCAATTCTCCAATTTTCCTCTCTATATTCATCACTCTCTTTTCCATGTTGAGTTGACTTTGATGCAGCTGATTCAGTCCATTAGATAACAACTCAAACATCTTATCGTATTTATCAGTAGCTGGAGCTTGAGGCTAAAAAGATCCTCCTTGTGATTTTTGATAGAAACCAGGTCCCACTTGGTTGAAACCTGGAGGATTAAGAACATTATTATTGTCTTTCCAACGAAAATTGGGGTGGTTACGCATACCTGGATGGTAAGTATTTGAAAATCCGATGGCATTAGCTTGTGCATGATCATCTCCTCCTGTTACCTGCGGACACTTCTCACTTGAATGTCCTATTACCGAACATACTCCGCATGTGGTAATAGCTCCAGAAGATGTTGCGAGCTGCGAAACAAAATTGGTGAGTTGGGTAAGTCTATCATCAAGTTGATTTACACTCACCTCATTTACTCTTGCACGAATAGAAAGACCATCATATTGTTGTGCAGTGGAGGCTCGATTCTTTAATAACGCTTGTGCTGAAATGGGATCTTTGTCCATAAAAGCACCACCACTTGCTGCGGTTTCCCATTATTTCCCATTATTTTCATCATTAGTTTATTTTATTTTATTTGTTCCTTTTATTATTATTATTGATAAACCCCCATTAGTATTTTTCTTATTTATTTATTTTAGGTTATTTAGTGTTTTTACTTTATTTATAGTTTAAGCTAGTTAGATAGAGGTGAGCCCTCTCAATCCCCGGTTTAGAACGATACCCTTATTTACCAGTGCTACATTTGACAACAAGAGGATTTAAATTGCGTGCCGGCTACGGTCGCACCAATGCTCACCTCTAATTAACTAGCTTAAACTAAAACTAAAAAAACATAATCCTAAATAACACAAAATAAATAAATAAGAAAAATACTAATGGGGGTTTATCAAAATAATAATAATATAATAAAAGGATTAAATAGAATAAAGTAAACTAATAATGAAAATAATGGGAAACCAGCTGATATGAGAAATATGTTAGGGAAATAAAAATCCACCACTAGATTAGGTTGAAAATATAATATTTATTTCTAAGTCATCTTTTAATAGTGAGAAAGAGATCGACCAAGTTGCACACCAAAAGCAGGTCTATACACCTTATATTACTTCCCTTAATTAAATTAATACGACAAAGCGCCAATATTAACCCTATTAAATACTAGCAGTATAGCAGCAACAAGCGGCTCCTATATTTAACTAGATTTAATGCATTAAGTGTAAGTGGAAGGCTGTCAATCTAAGAACCCAAACTAGTACAAAAAACATGTCTAGCTGTATTTCCTTTTCTTGACCCACACGTATCGAAACGTTTTACCACTTCGGTTAGAATCACAAAACGATTAGGTGAATTGTTATCTAACCTAGCTGCAATTTATACACATAAATTCTAGTATACTTAGATGGCCACCTAGCAGGCAATTAATCCTACATACTGTCACTTATGAGGTACCAGAACAAGGCATGCACAAAATAAACTATACTTGACAGAATTATATATATAAACGATAGCAATTAATATAGAGTCAAGAAACAATCTCACGAAACAAAGAAAATAAAATTATAATTCAAATCATAATCTAGGGTTTCAAATTATTCCCTAACAATAAATAATCAGCCACTCATAATTAAAGAATTAATTACACAGAAATATATATCTAAAATATAAATTAAAAATAAGAGAAATAAATAACCAGAATTAATTTTGGATAAAAGATCGAGAATTTATTCAGATAAAAATTAATTTTATCTGAAATAAATTCTACCGGATATTAAATTCTTCCTCTGATTTTTCTTCCTTCGGTGCCTTGATTTCCGTGTAAAATTCTTTTCTTTTTTTTTCTTTTTCCGCCCAGCTGGCGGCTGTCGAAGGCGCTGTTGTTCTGCATGCCTCGATTTCCGTTCCGTCCTTTTCCGTGCGTCGTCCTCCTGCGCTGAGCTTCCGTCCTTCGCTGCGTTGAGGCTTCGATCCGTGCGCCCTGCCTCCTTAGCGTGACGTGTGTCTCTCCGCACTCCTCGTCTGAGCCTGAGAAGGCTCTCCTTCTCTCCGCGTTCGCTCTTCACCCTACTCACCCGAGCCTATAAAGGCTCTCGCCTTTCGCTTTCCGCCCCTGGCCTGCGGGCCTACTCTTCTCTGCCTTTTTCGTCTGTCCCGTCTGCCCTTCTTATAACTTTTTTTTGTTTCTCCCCGTCAGCCCTTGCGGCTGACTTTTCTTCTCCTTTTTGCCTCAGAGCCTGTGCGGCGTCGTTTTGTTTCCAGGCCTTTGGGCCTTCGGCCGTTGGTCCAAAGGTATTATTTCTTTTTTTTTTAAATAAAACCTGTAAAATAAAATTAATAAAAATTAATAAAAAATATATTTTATTCTAAATTTACTTAATTTATATCATTTTAGCTCAAATAATAATATTTATACAAATTTTACCACTTAAGCATAAAACAATAATTATTCCCTTATATTAGCTAAATAAACTACCAAAAAATAAGATTATAAGGGTATAAAATGTGTCAAAATATGAACTCATCACACCCCCACACTTAGCTTCTTGCTTGTCCTCAAGCAAGTTATTACTCTAAATAGATAAAATTAAGTTAGCTAGCCACTTTCGTAGGTCTCACGATTACACTTAGCATGTGTAACAAGCCCTTTAAACCCCTAGGTCACCCATCGAGGACGAGTAAGGTCTCGTGAGGGTTTCGCAGATGATGTACCCACAAAATCACACACAAATAAAATAAAATAAAAACATACCTAACACCCTTAACTATTTTTGTCTCTGAATCTTTTACTTTCAAACGTCAAGATTAGCAATCAATCAAAATTCAGCATTGGGAGATTTAAAGAATCAATTTCAACATATGGTTCACACATAAACATGACAGGTATGAACAAATCAATATTATGGATAAAAATCTACCACGCCTTAGTCACATCAAGATTCATCCTTACTATGGATACCCTCTATTTTTTCTCTCTTAGATTCATGGCTATAAATGTTTAGAAACACTCATGTATGTGAGCTAAGATGATAAAAATAACAAACGACTCACATATATAAACAAAGAAGGCTCATATTCTTGTGGATAAAACCTCATGAAAGATATCAAACATTTGCCAAATGGACCGAACCATATGCTTAACTCTTGTAACTAATCTCCAACAGATCAAAGGCTGCTCATCTCAAGAATCAAATAGGACTTACTTATTGGTTGTAGCGGGGTTTAAGGTAAAGAAAGGTATGGAGTATTTTAGGAGTGTGGTGCTAAAAAGATCAAGAGCTAGTGGAATCTAATAATTAGATGAAATATAAGATTAATTCCACATCAATGATTAATGATACACCTCTCCACCTTCAAAATAAGATGTAACATGAATAGAAAATTCTCAACATCGTCTCTATAACTCCCTCTCTTCCTTATATCCCAACATTTTTTTTCTTTCATTCAATTTTTTTTTCTCCATATAACCAATCCCCTTTCTTAGCTTCAATACGTATATTTCTTTCACACACACATTTACAACCACTCTTTATACTCATAACGATTTGATTTCCTTCCACTAGCTTTAAGCAAAGGTAAGGACATTAAGGCCCGAAGGTTATTTAATGTGGGTAATAAAAAAAATGTATGCTCCATGTATAGGCTCAAAAGGGTTTCTATAGGGTGTACATCATGTATACACAAATCAGGTTAAGCTATTTGGTCATGTGATGGAAAATCCTAAGCTGCCTTTATCATTTTCTCAATCAGAGCATGTTTTGACTATAAGCTTCGACTAGCACAAGAGTAAGTTCTAGTAATCTCTATAGTCCATTACATGATCTATGGCAAATAATTTGATCAAAACAATTAAACATATATGAGGTTTATAAAGAAAATTTTGAAGCCAAGAAAAATAGTAGATGATTTTGTGTAAATTCGCTCAGAAAAATAAGGTACATATGGTTCAAAAGCTCATTGAGGAATGTGATGAATCTCAACATGCCATGTTGGTGATTAGACAATCATACATATTCTTTCTCCATTCAAACTTAGACACGTAGATATGTGTTCCCTATATCGAAATTAACACAAAAAATCTCCACTTACTTTATCTCGATTTCATGATCACCTTTCCGTTAGATTTCAAAGATATATTCCTCAGTAACTAGTTAAGGGTTCCTAAGACTCTAAAAATACTAAACACTATAAAAAAAATCCAATAATTTTTTTTTAATTTTTTTTTCACACATAAAACACACGCACCCCCACACTTAAATCACACATTGTCCTCAATGTGTAAACAACTAAGGAAACATATAATTTAAGGTATGGAGAAAACAAACTGAATAAATAAATAAAGGAATGAAAACTCCCTCATGACATTGGGTTGCCTCCCAAGTAGCGCTTGTTTTTATGTCTTCAGCCTGACATGATCTCGGTTTACTCGTTCAAGGTGGATACGTCCACTTGAGAGCTGCTTCACCAAATCCTTCCTCATGATGATCATCTTTATCCTGCAAGGAAGAAAAAGACAAAATGTTAGATTTAATGAAAGATTTGATCCAGGAAGAATGTAACTTACCTAGTATGGAATTTAAGCTCGTGTGTAAAGAGAGAATTTTTTGCCCAATGTCCATGTATCGTGATCTCTCTATCGAAGGAACATATTTTCCCATATCAAAATCTTTAAACACATCCTTCCAACATAACCTCTCGTTTGGAGCATCACGCTTCTTATTAAATGTATCCAAGGTGATTTGATTGCTCTCTTCACTCTTGGATCCATCTAACCTGCTAAAAGAGGGGAAACAAGGAGTGTGGTTAGCATATATAAAATCAAAGTGGTTCAAAGGCTTACCTTGTGTCTTATGGTCATCTCCAAGCAAAAGTGGGGAATAAATGTTCAAAGATGGTATATGGTAGGTGAAAGTGATAGTCTTGTCTACCATATACTTCTCTTTGTTCACTTGATCCTCATTTTGATGAGATTCTTCTTCTACTTTAACAAGCTCTTCTTCCACTTGATCTTGCTCTTCAATGTTTTTCATAGAAACCTCCTCAACTAGCTCATCCTCACATTCAGATATGACATCATCATCCTCATAACTCTCACTTGAATTTAAAATTGAAGTACTAGAGAGTTCTTCTTGTGTTTGTGATTGATTCATCAGGTTGATCATATAACCCATTTTCTCCTCTATCACTGACACCCTTTCATTTTGCATAATCTGACGTTGCACCAGTTGATTTAGGTTGTTTGTCAGTGCTTCAAAAATCTTATCCATTTTTTCTGAACTTGAGGGCTCTGAAACTGGAGAAGATTCTTGTTGAGGATATTGATAATGTTTTGACGCTTCATAATCATATATGTAAGGGTCTTGATATGGCACTGAATAATGATCATTCATTTGTATCAGTTGATTTTGGCTTTCTGCCAACTGGTTTTGACCATGTATCAATTCTTCAAGAATCTTATCCATTTTTTCTGAACTCGAGGGTTCTGAAACTGGAGAAGAATCTTGTTGAGGATATTGATAATATTTTGAAGCTTCATATTCGTGCATGTAAGGGTCTTGATATGGCACTTGATACTGATCATTCATCCCCCATCCAAAGTTGGGTTGATGCCTCATTTCCGAATAGTATGTGCTTGTATAAGGATCATGTCCTTGAAAACCATTGAAGGATTGAGCACCGGATTGTGTCCATCCTCCTCCTCTCATAGCTTGTTCATGGTAAGCATATGGATTTCCTTGTATATGACACACTCCACTTGTATTCATAATTCTAGCTTCAGCTACCTGCAAAACAAGAGCAGTAAGTTTGTTAAGTTTATCTTCAAGACTACTCATACTTACCTCATTTACTCTTGCGTTAAGATTTGAGCAAAGTTGTCCATAACCAAAGGATCCTCTCATAGCCACCTGAAAATATTAACACTTCAAAGGAAAAGGTTAATAACAAAACACACCAAAAATCCTAAGAAAATCTAAAACAAAAATAAAAGAAAAAAAATACAAAAACACTAAAAATAAAAACACACTAAAAATACTAGCAAAATAAAGGTGAAGTTACCAATCCCCGGCAACGGCGCCAAAAATTGGTGCGACCGTAGCCGGCACGCAATTTAAACCCTCTTGTTGTCAAATGTAGCACTAGTAAATAAGGGTATCGTTCTAAACCGGGGATTGAGAGGGCTCACCTCTAATTAACTAGCTTAAACTAAAACTAAAAAAAATCCTAAATAACACAAAATAAATAAATAAGAAAAATACTAATGGGGGTTTATCAAAATAATAATAATATAATAAAAGGATTAAATAGAATAAAGTAAACTAATAATGAAAATAATGGGAAATAATGGGAAACCAGCTGATATGAGAAATATGTTAGGGAAATAAAAATCCACCACTAGATTAGGTTGAAAATATAATATTTATTTCTAAGTCATCTTTTAATCGTGAGAAAGAGATCGACCAAGTTGCACACCAAAAGCAGGTCTATACACCTTATATTACTTCCCTTAATTAAATTAATACGACAAAGCGCCAATATTAACCCTATTACATACTAGCAGTATTGTAGCAACAAGCGGCTCCTATATTTAACTAGATTTAATGCATTAAGTGTAAGTGGAAGGCTGTCAATCTAAGTACCCAGACTAGTACAAAACGCATGTCTAGCTGTATTTCCTATCCTTGACCCACACGTATCGAAACGTTTTACCACTTCGGTTAGAATCACAAAACGATTAGGTGAATTGTTATCTAACCTAGCTGCAATTTATACACATAAATTCTAGTATATTTAGATGGCCACCTAGCAAGCAGTTTATCCTACATACTGTCACTTATGAGGTACCAGAACAAGGCATGCACCAAATAAACTATACTTGACAGAATTATATATATAAACGATAGCAATTAATATAGAGTCAAGAAACAATCTCACGAAACAAAGAAAATAAAATTATAATTCAAATCATAATCTAGGGTTTCAAATTATTCCCTAACAATAAATAATCAGCCACTCATAATTAAAGAATTAATTACACAGAAATATATATCTAAAATATAAATTAAAAATAAGAGAAAGAAATAACCGGAATTAATTTTGGATAAAAGATCGAGAATTTATTCAGATAAAAATTAATTTTTCTGAAATAAATTCTACCAGATATTAAATTCTTCCTCTGATTTTTCTTCCTTCGGTGCCTTGATTTCCGTGTAAAATTCTTTTCTTTTTTTTTCTTTTTCCGCCCGGCTGGCGGCTGTCGAAGGCGCTGTTGTTCTGCATGCCTCGGTTTCCGTTCCGTCCTTTTCCGTGCGTCGTCCTCCTGCGCTGAGCTTCCGTCCTTCGCTGCGTTGAGGCTTCGATCCGTGCGCCCTGCCTCCTTAGCGTGACGTGCGTCTCTCCGCACTCCTCGCCTGAGCCTGAGAAGGCTCTCCTTCTCTCCGCGTCCGCTCTTCACCCTACTCACCCGAGCCTATAAAGGCTCTCGCCTTTCGCTTTCCGCCCCTGGCCTGCGGGCCTACTCTTCTCTGCCTTTTTCGTCTGTCCCGTCTGCCCTTCTTATAACTTTTTTTTGTTTCTCCACGTCATCCCTTGCGGCTGACTTTTCTTCTCCTTTTCGCCTCAGAGCCTGTGCGGCGTCGTTTTGTTTCCAGGACTTTGGGCCTTCGGCCTTCGGCCGTTGGTCCAAAGGTCTTATTTCTTTTTTTTTTAATAAAACCTGTAAAATAAAATTAATAAAAATTAATAAAAAATATATTTTATTCTAAATTTACTTAATTTATATCATTTTAGCTCAAATAATAATATTTATACAAATTTTACCACTTAAGCATAAAACAATAATTATTCCCTTATATTAGCTAAATAAACTACCAAAAACTAAGATTATAAGGGTATAAAATGTGTCAAAATATGAACTCATCAGTCCAACATATTCCTTTCAAGCTGAGTGAGACCCTCATAGAAATATTGCAATAAATTCTCTTCCCTCATCCCGTGTTGTGGGCATTGTGAAAGCAAAGCCTTATACCTATTGTAGTATGCATGAAATGACTCGGCAGGCTCTTGCTGGATCCCGGTGATCCTCTTTCTGAGTACCGTGACACGTGATGCTGGAAAATATTTGTCTAAGAAAGCACTTGCTAAGTTATCCCATGAGTATGTATGTCCTATTGATAACTCATAAAGCCAGTCTTTCGCACCATCCATCAAGGAAAATGGAAATGCCTTGAGTTTCAAGATTTGAAGATATGCCTCTTTGGGGCACATGGAGACACACACAAATTGAAATTCCTTTAGGAATTTATTTGGATCTTCACTTGGGAGACCATGGAATGTTGGAAGACGATGAAGTAGGCTGGACTTTAACTCGAAATCCCTTTCTTTCCCTTCAGCTGGCTCAGGATAGCCTATGCATGTAGGTACAGCTTCAGCTACATTATGGGCTGCTAGCTCCCGTAAACTTCTATTAGCTTCCATTTGAGTGAAATAGACAGAATCGGTTGATGATGATGGAGAACCAGAAACTCTTGACTTTCTAATCTCTCGAATGAACTTTTCTATCTCAAGATTCACTGGTATCAACTCTCCTTGTGCTTTTCTTCTCGTGTGCATTCACCAGTGGATACCTGAAATAAGAAAAACACTTTAACCGAGTAAACCGTACTAAAAATAAATAAAATAAAATAAATAAATAAATAAAAACAAACTAAGAAAACCTTGCTAGTATAATATAGGCAAAGTTACCAATCCCCGGCAACGACGCCAAAAATTGGTGCGACCGTAGCCGGCACGCAATTTAAACCCTCTTGTTGTCAAATGTAGCACTGGTAAATAAGGGTATCGTTCTAAACCGGGGATTGAGAGGGCTCACCTCTATCTAACTAGCTTGAAAATAAAACTCAAACTAAAAATAAAAATCCTAAATAATACAAAATAAATGAATAAGAAAAATACTAATGGGGGTTTATCAAAATAATAAAAGGATTAAATAGAATAAAGTAAACTAATAATGAAAATAATGGAAAACCGCAGATATGAAAAATATGTTAGGGAAATAAAAATCCACCACTAGACTAGGTTGTAATATAATATTTATTTCTAAGTCATCTTTTAATCGTGAGAAAGAGATCGACCAAGTTGCACACCAAAAGCAAATCTATACACCTTATATTACTTCCCTTAATTAAATTAATACGACAAAGCGCCAATATTAACCCTATTAAATACTAGCAGTATAGCAACAACAAGCGGCTCCTATATTTAACTAGATTTAATGCATTAAGTGTAAGTGGAAGGCTGTCAATCTAAGTACCCAAACTAGTACAAAAAGCATGTCTAGCTGTATTTCCTTTTCTTGACCCACACGTATCGAAACGTTTTACCACTTCGGTTAGAATCACAAAACGATTAGGTGAATTGTTATCTAACCTAGCTTCAATTTATACATATAAATTCTAGTATACTTAGATGGCCACCTAGCAGGCAATTAATCCTACATACTGTCACTTATGAGGTACCAGAACAAGGCATGCACCAAATAAACTATACTTGACAGAATTATACATATAAATGATAGCAATTAATACAGAGTCAAGAAACAATCTCACAAAACAAAGAAAATAAAGTTATAAGTCAAACCATAGTCTAGGGTTTCAATTTATTCCCAAACAATAAATAATCAGCCAGCCATAATTAAAGAATTAATTACACAGAAATTTATATCTAAAATATAAATTAAAAATAAGAGAAAGAAATAACCGGAATTAATTTTGGATAAAAGATCAAGAATTTATTCAGATAAAAATTAATTTTATCTGAAATAAATTCTACCGGTATTAAACTCTTCCTCTAAATTTTCTTCCTTCTCGTCTTTGATTTCTGTGCAAAATTCTTTTCCTTTTTTACTTTATTCGACGCTGACAGGGCTGCTGACGGCTGACGGATGACTGGTTGCTGCCTCGAACTCCGTGCGGCGGCTCCTTTGCGCGTCGTCCGTGCGTGCGTCGCTCGCCCTTCTCTGCCCGTCTCGCTCCTCTCTTCTGTGTCTCTCCTCTACCGCTCCTTTTATTTTTGATTCATGCGGCTCCTTCTCCGCCACGTCAGCCCTGACGGCTGACTTTTCGTCCCGTGCGCCTTGCCTCTTTCGCGTGGGCCACATTTTTGCCTATCTTCCTTCCTGTGGCGCTCTGTTTGGTTGCCTCGCTGCGTTTGGTTTCTTTTCCATGCCTCTAGGTCTCCGTTCGGCGTCGTTTTGTTCCAGACCTTTAGGCCTTCGAACTTCGGCCGTTGGTCCAAAGTTCTTATTTCTTTTTTTTATTTTCTTTTATTTAAAAACAAAACGTGTAAAATAAAATTCAATAAATATTAATAAATAATATTTTACTCTAAATTTACTTAATTTATATCATTTTAGCTCAATAAAATTTATGCAATTTTTACCACTTAAGCATAAAACAATAATTATTCCCTTATATTAGTTAAATAAACTACCAAAAACTAAGATTATAAGGGTATAAAATGTGTCAAAATATGAACTCATTACATATATTTAGGGAGTAAAGCGTAATGATGAGGGTGATCTAAGGGCTATGATGAGTAGGGTGTTAAAATAGTTTGGGTTTGTGAAATAGAGTATGATGGGCCACATAGGCCTAAATTAGGGTTTCTAGAGAGAACCCTAGAGTGAGGTAGTAAGTGGACTTGGAGGTGTAAGGTAGTGGGCCTTGACCCACATACTTAAGAGTTGGACTTCTATTGTGAGTTAGGGTAAGAAGTAGGGATGGCAATGGGTCTCGGACCCGACCCAGACCCGCTAGACCCGCCTCATTTTTAGCGGGTCTGGGTCTATGATTTTTGGACCCGATGGGTCTGGATCGGGTCTGGGTCCACATATATCTTAAAGGGTCTGGGTCTGGGTCCAGTTCTAGACCCAGACCCGACCCGCTAGACCCGTTTAATATACATGTGTGTGTATGTATACATATATAAATATATACTAATATTATGTTTGTCATTATTGTCTTAATCTTATATAAGCTCCTTATTCATTTTTTTAATTTTATTTTTGTATACTTACTTTATAAATAATATGTATAACATTTTATTCTAAAAGCTAGGGATATAAACGGGGCGGATTTTACCCGAAACCCGATGGATTTTGTCCAACGGATATGGATAAACGAATATGGATATAGATATGGATGATGGAAAAAATATATCCGTTGGGTTCGAGTATGGATACGGGTATGGCATATCCATACCCATACCCGTAACCATACCCGTATCCATATCCGTACCCGTTTACCCGATATATAATTACCTTTTTACCCTTAATTTTAAAATGAATATAGTATAAATTAAAGTTAGAATTATCATTTAACTTAACTCTAATTGGGTTTATCTGTCGAGTGATGGATTTATCTATCGAATAATATCCATTAACGGGTAAACGGATAATCCGTTGAGTAACGGATATCCAACGGATACAGATATGGATATATTAGCAGATATGGATGCGGGTACGGGTATGGATTCGGGTACGGGTACGGATTTTCTTATCGAATATGGATACGGATATGAGTATACCCGTCCCATTTACATCCCTACTAAAAGCATTAAAACACCATTTGAAAAGTTAATATAACTATTTTAATATATTTATTTTTTCACTTAGATGATTTTTTTTAACAAAAAAATACATTTTAAGTTATATAAAACATAAATGTATTTGTATTAGCATAGATTATTAATTATTTTTTAAAAAAAATAACCGGACCCATTTAGGACCCATTTACCCGCTAGACCCGATGGATCTGGATCTGGGTCTGAACTTTTAAGACCCGACGGGTCTGGGTCGGGTCTGGGTCTGGGTAATATAAACAGGTCCGGGTCTGGGTATGGCTGGACCCGGTCCAGACCCGACCCATTGCCATCCCTAGTAAGAAGGAAAGGTTGTTGGGGCAAGTTAGGAGGTGCAAGAGTCTTATGATATAGGACTAGTCCTTTGGAGGATAGACGTAGAGAGAGTTCTTTATACATGTCTAGGGTGAAAATTTTGAATAAGACAATGTAAGACATTAATCATATAAAGTGGAAGATTATTGAGTAGAGGCCAGACCGATCCACCGGCATTAAATAGTGATTAGGACATCCCGTTCTGTAAGTGACCGATCCACAAGCTATAATAGTGGGGTTTCCATACTCACATGGATTTGATAAAAATCTTGGTGTGAAATGAGTATCGAACAGAGATTAACTAATTATTTAATTCGAACTATAAATGGGCCTTTATGTATTTACTTGAATGAACATATGCTATAATGTTATCATGTTTGGACTATGTGCTTTTGTATGTTGGCCTTAGTGCATGGTTACTTTACTCAGTACGTAGCGTACTGATCACCCTTTTCATAGGTGCTACTCATTCCCATGAGTAGAAGGCCCTTATGACTTTGTGTAGGTGGGTGATGCTTATTTTGATGCCTTCAATGTTCATGAGGCATCAAGCAGGACTGAGTGTTGAGTTCGGACTTGGCACAAAGATTTGAAAGTGGCGTGGCCAGTTTCCCCTATATGAATTTCTAATTATGTTTGAGTTTTCTAGATTTATCTTTTTCTGTTTGTAAATTTATTTTCTCTTACGGAACTTTGACTATGTACACTGGTTTATAACTCTTTGACTTCGCACGCTGAATTCTATTTTATAATCAATTAATGCTTAATTGAAGCCTTGTTTAGTTTTGATTTATATTGATCATTAAATTTCTTTTAGCCTCAGCACTTGGTACTGGAACGGTAGGAGTGAACTGATCTGGTACTAAGTGTGGCTATAACATTTCCAAAATTTACAAGTTCTAATTTATTACTTCCATTTTTTTAAAAAAGCGAATTTTGGGATGTTACACTTAGTGCCCTAGGAAGGCCCTACAATTTACTCTATTTAGCTCTACAGACCTACTTAGGGGGTATGCATAGATTAGGTGTCCTTACCGGTAGGGTATTGTGTATTTTTATGCACCAATATGACTAGGGTACCTTTGTATCCCTAGATTGATAGTTGGTAGTATATTGTGGTGCTCCTATGCGCTAGTATGACCAATGTACCTTTGTGTCTCCAGATTCATGATCTCCCCCTTGAGTTAATAAAATAAAATTGGTGTGATGATTAAATGGAAAGACACTAATCACTTATTATAATGCCCCCAAAATTTACTACTGAAAACTTTCATTTTATTTAAAAATTAGCAGAAGCAAAAAAGTAAAAATCGTAAATTTTGGGGATATTATCGCCACACTTAGTATCAGACCGGTTTCCTCCTATTGTTCTAGTACTAAGTGCTAAGGCTAAAAGAATAAAATACAATTTTCTTAAACACAAACTTTATTTAAATCAGAGTAGTGCAAATAATTTCGTTACAAGAATAAAATCAACCAATAGTAGTTACAAGAATAAATATTGTTTACCAAGAGATTAAAAGGTGGAAAAGAAACCCTAAGAGTTTTCCGAATAATCCTTACGCTCATACCAGATCCCTCTTGATTAGCACTTGCAATAGTTTTGTAAGGGACACTGCCTATTGAATAGGCAATGGCCCACAAATGGAACCCTTCAGTACTATGGTACTGATTAATCCTTTAAATCAAACTAAAAGGCAGACCCGCATGCAACACATGATACATAACCCATAGAATGATAACATACATATGAATACACAAGGCAATACCTCATATAATAAGAAATGCATAATAGAAAATCTATGTACTTAGCAAATCCATCACACACCCAAGTAGGGATAAGCACTGAAGCCAAACTCATTTCATATCAATAGATCATAACATGAAATTAGTATTTTTGGTCTTAAGTAATTAATTAATCATTATTTAATTATCATCTCTCGAATTTATATCCATATGAGTATGGGAACCCCACTATTATAGGTGGTGGATCGGAAACATACACGACAACTAGTACCTGACCACTATTATTCGCCGGTGGATCGGTCTCCAAGGCTCCTTGCACCTGGCCACTATTATTCACCGGTGGACCGGTCTGTCCCTGACTCGCATGGTATTCTACTATAAGTAATTAGTGTCTTCCCATAATTTATTAATATCTAACGTTTAGTTTATTGAGCTAGAGATATCTCCACTATTATAGCTGGTGGACCAGAAACATACAGAGTAGAACATACCTGACCACTATTATTTGTTGGTGGACCAGTCTCCAAGGCATTTTGTACCCGGCCATTATTATTCGTCGGTGGACTGGTTTGGGCCCGGCTCAATACTCTTTCACTTTACGTAATTAGTAAATTATCTGTGTCTTTTTCAACAGGTCTATTTATTTAATTTGAAGGAAGGAAAAAGATCACGAATCCAAAGACACAAAGATATACTAGCCATAGAATCAAGCATTCCATATCAAGGATCATGGCATACACAAAATCCTAATACGTACCTTAAATATATCTTACACATATTATCATGCATACTTACAAACCAGGTACCTCTTGTATAATTATAAAATAAACACTACATCACACCTTTAATTATTCATCCAACCCTAGGTTATGCCCTACTCTTATGGGACTCACTGACTTACCAAATAACCTTATCTTATTATTCACTATTACTTATTTCTAGCTATGAAACTCATTTAATCCATTGACATATGTTACGGATTTACCCCTACCATCTTTGCAAATTACTGAAATACCCCTTACATATAAAATTACTAAGTCATCCCTTTTTATTTGCCAAATTACCATATTACCCTCCATGTTGCATAATTACCAAAATGCCCCTTACATGTGTTAGATTATCGAATTACCCTCTATACTTATTAATTCATCAAATCGCCCTTTTGGTTGGCTGAATTACCAAATAGCTCTTCTTCATTATTATAATTACCATTTTGCCCCTTTTACTTATAAAATTACCAATTTACCCTTTCTTTATACTAATTTACCAAAATACCCTTTCTCCTTTATTAAATTACTATATTACTTCTTTACTTTACAATATTACCATAATACCCTTTCCTTTATGTCAAATTACCAAAATGCCCTTCTCATTTATTAAATTACCAATTTAATCCTTTATAAAATTACTATCATACCCTTTCCATTCTTCTTTATTAATTACTAAGTTAGCCTTTTACTTTACAAAATTACCATAATACCCTTTCCTTTGTACCAAATTACCAAAATATCATTCTCCTTTATTAATTATCAAGTTACCCCTTTACTTTACAAAATTACCATAATACCCTTTCCTTTATATCAAATTACCAAAATATCATTCTCCTTTATTAATTACCTTTTTACTCCTTTACTTTACAAAATTACCATAATACCCTTTCCTTTATACCAAATGACCATTTTACCCATTTGCTTTACATAATTACCAAAATACCCTTCCTTTATAACAAATTACCATTTCACTATTTTACTTTACATAATTACCAAAATACTCTTCCGTTATACCAAATTATCATTCTACCCGTTTACTTTACATAATTACCAAAATACCCTTCCTCTATACCAAATTACTAAAATACCCTTCTCCTTTATTAAATTACCATTTTATCTTTTTACTTTACAAAATTACCAATACCCTTTCTTTTTATTAATTTACCCAAAATACTTTCTTACTCACAAAAATTACCAAGTTATCCCCTTTTCATGTAAAATTACTAAAATATCCTCCTTACTTATCCATTTACCATTTTACCCCATATACATTTATAAAATACTATTTTCCCCTTATTATACACATTTTACCAAAATACCTTCACAACATAAAATATTAATATTCATGCTCCATACACATCATCCAACCCCACCAAATACTCTTATTTATCATTAATACACCTTATCACCTACACTTATTTGGGCCACACCCTTATACAAGAAATATTACTAAAATGTCCCTAGGACCCATAATAACAATATTTATGCAAAAAATGGCCACATTAGCATAACATATCATACATATGCATTTAAAATTATCATTAATAACGAGGATTCTTCCCTTAAGCATTATTTCTACACATAACACATAAATTATCATGCTTTTCTTTTCATTAACCAACATATGCCACTAAACACCTTATATTTAACAACATATAGCATACATATAAATATATTAAAACCCTAATGTGCTAGTATACGTATATCCATACGTTTTAGTTGGATATAACGATTACCTTATTTCTAGCAAAAATTAAACCTTATCGGTACCCTGATTAAATGTTTAAGCTTTGATTAGTGAAAATTAATACCTAAAAAATATCAAAATTTAGCATAATAAAAATAGGAATTCAAAAGAATAATTTTTTTTTATCAAAGGCTTTATTAAATATATACTAATATTAACCATTATTATACCTCAAAGATTAAACCAACCATGGCTCAAATGAGTGTAGAACTCACGCTGGATGAGCAACATGAGTTACATGTAGAATTGAAGGGGAGAAGGGATCGAAGAGGGAGAAGTGGGAAGGAAGGAGGTGTTGCTTCGAATAAGATCTTGGGAGTTAAGTAGGGGACTTCTGTAGGGGAGTTAGGGTAGAGGCTGGGTGTAGCGATGGAGTAGGGGTGTAGGTGGTGGTTGAGGTGGATGATCGACAACCCAAGGAGGTGAAGGTGGTGGCTGTAGGGCTGGAAAAATAGTTGCAAGGGTGGCTAAGGAGAAGAAGGAAGGGAAAATAAGAGGGGAAGGGAGGAGCTATGGGGTTGGGTTTCTACTAAGGGACTCAAGGAAATGGTAGGGGAGGTTCCGGGGAGGTTCTAGGGAGTGGATTGGTGGCCGTGGTGGCGGAGGAAGAGGCGAAATGGCGATAGACGATGATGGTATAGGGTAGAGGCCAAGAAGGGGGGAAAAAGAAGAAGAAGGAGTAGGGTGGCAGAAGGGCATGTGGGGGTGATGGGTGGTGCAAGAAGGTTGGTTGGGTGTTAGAGAGGTGGTGTAGGTGCTTGTTTGTGTGGTGGCAGTGGTGGTTGAGGGTGGAGGAGCAAAAATAGGGGAAGGGGAGAAGAGGGGAAGGAAGGGAGAAAGAAGGCTCGGTAGGGAGCTAAGGGAGCTCAAGGTAGGAGGAGAATGAGCAAGAGAGAAGAAGAAAAAGAAGAGGGAGAGGAGAGGAGGCAAGTGCCAGCTAGGTGGTGGCAAGGGGAGGTGTGCAGGTCGACAGGTGTAGGGTAGCGATTACAGGGAGAAAGAAGGGAATAAAAAAAGGAAGGAAAGGTATGCGATGCAGGGGCTTGTATGATATGAAAATGGAAGGAAAGTGATGTGGGGAAAGAGAGCAGGCTACAAGGGGAGACAAGTGGTGGTAGGTGGCTGTAGTAGGCCAGCCGTGGTAAATGGTCGAAGAAGGAAGGAGAAGTAAAGAAGAAAGGAGGAGGGGTTGCGGGCCGTCGAGCGAGGAAAGGAAAGAGGGACTAGGCCGGACTTGTATACGAGGGAGACAAAAAGAAGAAGAAGGACTAGGCTAGCCCAACTGGGGGAGGAAAGGAAAACAAAAAGAAAAGAGAGGGCGAGACAGGCCAAACGGTCGTGTGAAAGAGAGAAAAGGGACGGGCCAGTGGCCTAGGGCAAGGGGAGGGAGAAAGAAGAGCAAGCAAGGTAGCCCGAATAGGAAAAAGAAGAAAAGGGAAAAGAAGGAAAAGAAAAAGGAAGAAAAGGAGAAAGAAGAAAAAAAAAAGGAAAAAGGAAATAAGAAAAAGAGAAAAGGGAAAAAATAAATTAAATTAATTTTTCAAATAATAGCATTTAATATTTTTGATAGATAAATTAATTTAATAATTTAAATTATTAAATTTTAATATATTGGTTTAAAAAGGTTAATTTTTGTAAAATAATGGTTTGAAAAATTATTTAAACAAAATGAGTATGATAAAATAATAAAATATTTATTTTAATTTATTAAATGTTCATATCCATTTTTATATGCTCAAAAATCCACAAAATAATTAATTTAAATAAATTTAAAACTTAAATTATCCTAAATAAGGGTTATTTATTAAAGTATAGGTTTTAGAATATTTGGTATATTACACTTATAGTGGATCACTATGTGGGTCAGGACTATATCGATAATATCATATGTAATGGTCAACCAGTTGTAATAGTGGTCAGGAACGTTTTGCTATAGATTATATTATATGTACTGGTCCACCGGTTATAACAGTGGTCAGGTGAGTTCTACCCTTGGTTATATCATTTACTGGTCCCCCAGTTATTATGGTGGTCAGGAACATTCTGCCTTAGAGTATATCATGTACACTAGTCCACAAGTTATAATAGTGAGGTCCTCGAACCTACGTGGATATAATTCGAAAGATGATTAATACCTAATTAATGGCTTAAGTCTAGTTAATAATAATCATACTATTATGACTTGTTGATATATTATGGTAGCAACCTTGGTGCCTGCCTTTGAGTTGAGTGGTGCTGAGCAGTGGTTGAGTATGATGCTAGCTATTTAATTATACTTCAAAGAGTTTTGCTTGGATGTTCCTTGGGTAAGTTATGTTACTTGATGTGTTGCATATGGGTCCCATCTTTTAGTTTTGTATAAAAGCGTTACTTAGTATCATAGTACTAAAGGATTTCTTTTGTGGGCCCCTACCTATTTAATGGAAGTGGTCTTTGTAGGTTAGTCCGCAGGCATTATCTAGGTTTTACCCTTAGTTAAGAACGTAGGACTATTCGATAAGGTTTTTAGTTTTTTCATAAAACTCTTGTACTCCCTTTTTAATGATTTTATTGTATAACCACTATTAGTGGAATTTATCTTTTGTAATTTAATTATCACACTACTCTATTTTATGTTTGAACCTTGGATTTGTGCAAAGTATGTTTTTAGCCTTAGCACCTGATATGAGAATGGTAGAGGAAAATCGGTTTAGTACTAATTGTGGATGTAGCATCCCCAAAAATTTACCATATTTACTTCTACTTTAAATTTTACAAATGAAATTTTTTAGTAATGAATCTCGGGGGTGTTCCAGATTTCATCTTTTTTCTATTAAATTTTATGATTTTTGAAGTAGCAGAAAATGCAATATTTGATTCTTGTATTTTTGCATTTTTGTTGTTAGTTGTTTAAAGATAGATTTTTATACATAGATAGAATGATTCAAAATATGAGCCTCAGATGATTTTAATGGAGGTCAAGGGTGAAAAAGTAACAGAGACAGGTGGTTCATTTAACGTCCCAAAATTTAAGACTAGAATATCTTGTTTAAGTGGAAGCATAAAATAAATATAAATGGATGCTACCATCATAATTGGTATAATTCTAGCTTACGTACCATTATCACATCAATCATAAGGCAAAATAATTTAGAACGTAAAACATAGTAGACATTAAACGAGGAAAGTTTTATAAACATAGATAAGAGTTTTGAGGCTAAATTTTAATATAATATAAAAATAAATAAGGGAATATCTTGGACAAAGAGCTCCAAAAGGTATCATGGTCAAAACAATGAAACAAATAACATAACTCTCGATCCCAACCCCATATATAAAATATGATTACTCCTCTCCATTCAAGACATCAAAAGTAGTATAATCGTTTAGTGGATCCTCAATGACCTGTAAAAACTTAACAAGATCCTCAGATCGTGGGAATAAACAATACCCATGAAAATGATGATCAATACGTTACATATTGAGTAAGGTAACAATATAGCCATAACCAGGTCACATATAACATAAATCATATGGAAGTATAAGCAAGCATGCTAACATAATGTAAGATAATATTAATTTCTAGAAGTTCATTATTAGTTAAAATCATAATCCATTTTCATATTTACATTGAGTTTAGGGATCCCATTATTTTTAAATAGGTGGAATGATCTAAAATACCTCACAAAAAAAAACACACCTAAGCCACTATTATTGTCTAGTGGAATAAACCCAACATCTCTTAAGGTAATATGCTTCTGACCACTATTATTAAATCAGTAGAATGGTGTAAAAAACCTCTCAAGGAAAAACACTCCTAAGCCACTATTATCATCTGATTGAACGGACACAAAACCTTGGTCCTTACTCACGTAATGTTTCATGTAAAGTGATTAATATCTTATTCATATTGCTTATCTCAAGGTCATATTCTAGTTTATGTTGAGCCCAAGAACTGTACCAATGGAACGTTATAGATCACCTCTAAGAGAAAAACACATTTGAGCTACTATTATTATCTATTGGAATAGAAATACAACACCTCCACCTTGACCTCGACTCACGTAATCTTTCTCTTTAAGCAGTTAGTATCTTATTCATGGTGGTAATTATCAAGATCCTCATACACACACTTATGAATACATGCAAAGTAAATAATATACCTTAACATAATAATTTGAGATATATAAAGTACTGCTACGTGAATACCAACACACTTTTCTAAAGAAAAGGCCACACTCCTCCTAAGGTATATAGATTTTCATAAGTTGACCATTAATTCTTCCTTGGTACTCATTTTATCACTAGTTTATGTACCCATAATTGAAATATTATTATTAAAAATGTACTAAAAAATTGTGGTATAAAACAATGTATTACATATGTAGCCTAGCCCAAGTGTTAATATTCTAAATTTTCCACAAAATCTTATTTTCACAAATTAAGCATAAATTTTTCCATAAGTCTCATATGACTACCAAACTTCATATGCATTCCTAAAATTCCAATATTAACAACATATATTAATATCAAGGTCTAAATCCAAAATTGGAAGCAGTAGTGTAAGGGTGATTGAGGTGGTGGTTATAGAAATGGAGAGATTTTAGAGTTGGAAAAGGGGAAGAAAGTTGGGTTTTGTTGGATGGTAGGGTTTCTGGGTCAGAGGGTGTTGTCGTGATGGTAGTGGTGCCTTATGGCGGCATCACAAGTTGCGGTGGTGGTCCTGGCTAAGAGTGAAGGTGAGAAACGGAGAAGGAAGGAAGGAGATAAAAGGGGAATTTGTAGTGTGGGAAGGTAGGGGGATGTTTTTTGGGTAGAGAGTGAGGTAGTGGAGGTGGTAGTTTCTACGATGGTGGTGACGCATGGTGGCTCAAGGGGTGGCAAGGGGTTCGATTCAATAATCTTTCACTTTACGTGATTAATTTTTTTATTCATGTCTTATTCAATAGGTCCATTTATTTAACTCGAGGGGGCCACAAATCTGGAGATACAAAGATATCAGCCATATCAATGATCATGGAATATATAAAGCCCTAACATGTACTTCTAATATATCCAACACACATTTCCATGCATAGTTAACAATCCAGACACCTTTTGCATGATTATGAAATAAATAGCACATCATACCTGTAATCACCCATTCAACCCTATACCATGCATTATTCTTACAATATTTCCTGATTTATCAACATATCCTTATCCTTATAATATACATGGATATACTTAAACAAGTATTATTAAGGACATACACCCTTATTCTATTATTTAATATCCCTTATGTCTTATTATAGAGGCTTATATAATCTATTTCCATGTTATATACAATTTACTGATTTAACCCATCATCCTTACAAAATTACTGAAATACCACTTGTTTGTAAAATTTTCAAGTCATCCTTTTTTATTTGCTAAATTACCATATTACCCTTCAGGTTTGTATATTTACCAAAATACCCTTTGCATTTATTAGATGACCAAATTACCCTCCATACCTATTAAATCACCAAATTCCCTTTATATTTATTAAAATTATCAAATTACCCCTTACACTTGTTAAGTACCAAATTACCCTTCTAGTTAATTAAATTAGCGAAGTGCCTTTTATACTTGTTAAAATTATCAAATTACCCTTCCAGTTAGTTAAATTACCGAACTGCCTTTTATACTTGTTAAAACTACCAAATTACCCCTCAAGTTTATTAAGTTATCAAATTTCCCTTTTGTTATATAAATTACCAAACTATCCTTCACACTTATTAAAATTACCAAATTACCCTTTGGTTAGTTAAATTACTAAATTTTTCTTTATACTTATTAAAATTACCAAATCACCCTTTGGTTAGTTAAATTATCAGATTGCCCTTCACAATTATTAAAATTTTCAAATTATCCTTTTTGTTGGTTAAATTACCAAACTGCTCTTCATACTTATTAAAATTACCAAAGTACTCTTTTGGTTGGTTAAATTACCAAACTGTCATTCATACTTATAAAATTACCAAATTACCCTTTTGGTTAGTCAAATTACCAAATTACCCTTCTTACTTATTAAAATTACCAAATTGTCCCTTATCATGCCAAATAACCAAAATACCCTTCTTACTTATCACTTTACCATTTTACACTTTTTTACCCACAAAATTACCAAGTTACCCTTCTTTTATGCCAAATTACCAAAATACTCTTCTTTGTTTTTATTTTACCATTTTACCCGTTTTACTTGCAAAATTCCCAAGTTATCTTTTCTTTATTCCAATTTACCAAAATATCCTTCTTACTTATTACTTTACCATTTTACCCGTTTTACTCACAAAATTCCCAAGTTATCATTCCTCTATGCCAAATTACTAAAATATCCTTCTTACTTGTTACTTTACCATTTTATCCCTTTTACTCACAAAACTACCAAGCTATCCTTCCTTTATGCCAAATTACCAAAATACGCTTCTCACTTATTAATTTACCATTTTACCCCATTATATTTATAAAATTATCAAGTCATCCCTTTTTATGCCAAAATTACCAAAATGCCTACCAAGTTATCCCCTTTTCCATGTAAAATTACTAAAATTTCCTTTTGAATTATTAATTTACCATTTTCCCCTTTTTATCCACACAAATTACCAATTTGCCCTTATTATGCCAAATTTACTAAAATATCCTTACTACATAAGATATTAATATCCATGGTCCATATACATCATCTAACACCACCAACTATTATTATTTATTATTAATACTCATTATTACCCACTATACATACTTATTTAGGCTATACCTTTTGTATAAGAAAATTTGCTAAAATGCCCCTATGGCTCATATTAACATTATCTTTGCAACAAATGGCTACATTAGCTTATTGTGCCGTACATATATATTTAGCATTGTCTTTAACAATAAGGCTCCTTCCTTAACCATCATTTCTACGCATAATTCATAGATTGACATGCTTTACATTTCAACAACCAACACATGCTATAAGTCATAATACACTTAACATCATACAACATGCACATAATCATATTAAAAATCCTAATGTGTTAGCATATGCATATCCACACATTTTAGTAGGGTATAATGGTTACCTTATTTCTAGAAATAATTAAACCTTATGGTACTCCGGTTAAAGGTTTGAGCTTTGATTAGTAAAAATTAATACCTAAAAATAATATCAAAATTTAGCGTAATAGAAGTAGAAAATTAAAATAATAATTTTTTATCAACAGCTTAATTAACACATACCAATACTAACTATTCTTATACCTCAAAATTAACCAAAAATTGGCTTAAATAGATGCAGCAGACTCACGCTGCATGAGTAGCGTGAGTTACATGTAGCAACTAAGGGAGAATAAGGGTCAAAGAAGGATGGAAGAAAGAGGAAGGGGTTGGTTCGGGTAAGGGTTTTGGGGGTTCAGTTGAGGGCTTGTAGAGGGGAGTGAGGATGGTGGTTAGGTGTAGGGAGAGATTAGGGCATAGGTGGTGGTCTAGGGTTGAAGGGTGGTGACTCAAGGCAGTGGAGATGGCGGTTGCAGGGCTAGGAAGATAGATGCAAGGATGGGAAAAGGAGAAGAAGGAAGGGAAAAGAAGAAAAGAAGGGAGAGGCTGTGGGGGAATTTTGATCAAGGGGAGGAAGGGTGGTGGTAGGAAAGGTGCCAAGAGGTAGAGAGGTGGCTATAGAGGCGGAAGAAGAGGGAGAACGGCGATGCACGGTGGTGGTGTAGGATGGAAGCCGAGAAGAGAGAAATAAAAAAATAAGGGGAAGGGTGGGTTTAGAGGCAAGTGGGGTTATTGGGTGGTGCAGGGAGGCAGCAGGGGATGGCTGTGGTGGTTAGCTAGGCAGTGGTTGTTGGGGGGCGACACAAAACAAGGGAGAATAAGAGAAGGGAAGAAAGGAGAAAAGAGGGGAGGTCTGTAGGGAATTGAGGGATGTCGAGGGAGGTCAAAAATGGGAAGAGAAAGAGGAGATAAGGAGAAGAAAAGGAGGAGGGAAAGAGGGTAGGTATGGCCGATTAGGTAGCTACAGAGGGTGGCAAGAAGGAGTAGAAGAAGAAGAGGAGAGGAGGGCATGCAAGGGAGGGGTGTAGAGGTGTGTGTGGCCAAAAATGGAAGGAAAAGGATGGGGGAGAGAGATACAGACATGCTACAATGGTAGGGCTATAGGGGAGTTGGTGGCGGTGAGGTTGCAGGCTACCATGGAGGGCGTTTGGTCAAAGGAAGGAGAAGGGAAGAAGAAAGAAGAAGGGGGTCGCAGGCCGGTCGGGTGAGGAAAGGAAAAGAAGGGGAATGGGCTGGTCCTGTGAGCATGAGGGAGAGGGAAAGAAGGGGGAAGAGGTTGGGTTGGCCCAACCAGGGGAGGAAAGGAAAGAAAAGAAAGAAGAGAGGGGGTTGTCGAGCTAGACTCAAGGGGAGAGAAGAAGGAAGAGGGCCAGTGCAGAGGGAAAAAGAAGGTAGGTCGGCGACCTCAAGGGAGGAAAGAAGAAAAGGAAAAAGGAGGAAAATAAAAAGGAAGGAAAAAGAGAAAGAAAAAGGAAAAAGGAAAAAGAAAAAAGAAAAAAAAATTAAAATAATTTTTGAAATAAGGGTATTTAATTATTTATATAGATAAACTAATTTGATAAATTAATTTATTTAATATTTAAGATATTATTTTAAGAGGATTTTTTTTGTAAAATATGGGTTTTGAAAATTATTTAAATAAAATGAGTATGATAAAATAACAAAATATTTACTTTAATTCTTTAAATAATTTTATCCATTTTTATACACCCAAATGTTCATAAAGTAATTATATAAATTAATTTTTTTTTAAATTATCCAAAATGAGCATTAATTATTAAATTTCATGTTTTCAAATTTTGAGGTATTACAGGAGAAGGTAGAAGATAAAAGGGAGGGGATAGTTGGGTGCAGACCGATGCAACTTGCACGATGAAGGGTAGGGGTAGGTTTTTGGTAGGGTTGCAGGGGGATTAGGTGGGGATGTTAGGGCTACAAAGGGGCGGGGGACCAGTGCAGGGCAGTGCCACCTACACGCCATATAGGTTTGGATGAGGGGAAGGTGAGGGGAGAGGGAGAGCCATGGCTCAAAGTAACCATGCACACTTGCTGATCGAGGGGGAGCTTGAAGACGTGGATAAAAGGGGAAGAAGGGAAAAAGGAGAGGGAGAAAAAGGGAAAGAAGGGGGTGGTATCTTGGATGGGGGTTAGGGCGTGCGAGAGTAAAAAAAGAAAGGGGAGTGGATCACGTGAGGAAGGAAACGAGAGGGGAGGGTTGGGTTGCGCTGGGCATAGCCTAGGTTAATGAGGGTGGGAGAGAAAAAGAAAAAAAAAAGAAAAAAAGAAAAAGAAAAGGAAGAAGAGGAGAAGAAAAAGGGAAAAGAAAAAAAGTGAGGTAGTTGGGGTATTTTAAAATTTTTTAAAATTTTAGGAATAATAAAATTAGTAAAAATAAATAATTAATTTTTTAATTAATTTATAAATTATTATTATAATTTACTTAAAATTTAATTTAGTTTAGTAAATTACTCTAGCATCCACTAATTTGATCCTTACATTATTTTCCTCCTTTTAGGTCTAATTATTTTTATCATAATATTATTATTTTATTTAAAATGGTATATTTAGCTAAATCTCACCTATTAATCCTTATTTATTTTTTAATTCCAAAATTTGAGTTTTGGGATATTATATCACTACCTCCTTAGAGAAAGACTTCATCCCTAAAGTTATTAGCTTAAATTATGGGAGTAAGGAATATGGAAATGCAGTTCTAAGCTGATTTAATAACTAAAAGCATGAAATGCCATGCTACTACCCCCTTAAAGAAAAAGGGGTTTACTGGGGAAAGTTATACCTGAGGCAAAGAGTTCTAGATATGCTTCGTGTATGTCCTTCTTAACTTTCTAGTTAGCTTCCTCGATCCCATGGTAGCTCCAAAGAGTCTTCATTAGTGGGACCGCACTCGTACAGGTCTTTTAAAGATTGTTGTCAAGGATCCATATAGGTCTCTCCTCATAAGCAAGGGAATCATCAAGTTCGACCTCGTGTGGCTGGATCATATAGCATGGATCAACAATTACTTTCACAACTGTGAGATGTGGAACATATTTAAACTCGTGCTAATTCGTGTGGGAGTGCCAACTAGTATGCAACCTCTCCGACCTGCTCTAAGATATCATAGGGTCCAATATACCTCGAGCTCAACTTGCCTTTTCTACCGAATCTCTTAAGGGAACCCTCAATGGTACCTTTTCCCTAAGCCTAAAGTTACTACTCCAGCACTTTTGATCAGCATAGCTCTTCTATTAGCTCTGAGAAACTCTCATCAAATACTAAATTTAAAGGATCTACCTGGTTATCTCTCCGATCATCTCAGGTCTCAACACTACTGTCTCGCTGATATCACTCTAGCACAAGGGGGTCCCACACTTCCACCGATACAATGCTTTAAGTGGATCTATCCCTATGCTAGCATGGTAGCTATTATTGTGTAAGAACTCTATCAGATGCAGCCGCTCCTCCCAATAACCCTGAAAATCAAAGACATAGGCCCTCAACATGTCCTTTAGGGTTTGAATGGTCCTCTCGGTCTATCCATCTATAACAGGATGGAAAGCTGTACTCATCTTCAACTTTGTTCCCAAGACTTCCTGCAACTTTCCCCAAAAATGAGAGAGGAAACTCGAATCCCTATCCAAGATAATATCTTCAAGCACCCTGTGCCAACTAACCACGTACTTCATATAGGCACTAACCAACTGACCCATTCTCTAGGTGGACTTCATTGAAATGAATAAGGCCGACTTGATCAATCTATCCATGATGACCTAAATAGTGTGACAGGCGCTCCAATTCCTTAGTAACCTACTGACAAAGTCCATAGAGATCAAATCTCACTTCCACCTTGGCACTTCTAAAGGATGAAGTAGCCTTATAGGTCTACGGTGCTCAATCTTGACCTTCTAATAAGTTAGACATCTAAACACAAACTCAGCTACTTCTCATTTTATATGGGGCCATCAATACACCTTCTTGATATCCTTATATAGCTTGCCCCCCTCCTAGGTGGACAGAGTAGGGGGTCTGGTGTCCCTCTTCCAATATTAGGCTCTTCAACTCTAAACATGCTTGCAGTATACACCAATGGCCATTGTAACTAAGGATACCATCCTCATATACCTAAAACCCTTCAGCTCGACCTTCGTGTAACTTCTAATGGATCATCTCAAGCTTGGAATCTCCAGCTAAGCTAACCCGAATCCCCTCAAATATTGTGGGGGTGATTGTCAAGGTGCTCATACGGGCCTCTAGGTCACCCTATTGAATAAGCTTAATCTCTAGACCAGATAATTCTTCCAGCATTTGGTCAGCAACCATGCAGAATTACACAGAGTTTGTGGTCTTCCTACTTAGTGCATCTACAACCACATTGGCCTTACCCTAATAGTAAGCCAACTTAATATCATAGTCCTTAACTAGTTTCGGCCACATCCTTTGCCTCATGTTCAGCTCTTTCTAGGTGAAGATGTACTTGAGGCTCTTGCGATCTATGAATAATTTTCACTTGGTCCCATATAAGTAGTGCCTCCACATCTTCAAGGCAAAAACCACTATAGCTAACTTTAGGTTATGAGTCAGATAGTTCTGCTCATGCCGCTTCAATTGTCGGGAGGAATATGCAATCACTCTGCTAATATTCATTGGAACACATCCGAGTTCGTGCTTAGATATATTGCTGTAAACCTTAAAACCCTCTTAACCCTCTGGTAGAGTCAGGACAGGTGCGATGGTCAACCATCTCTCTAATTCCTAGATGACCCCATCACAAGACTTGTCCCATTGAATCTTGGTGGTCCTCTTCAAGAGGTTGGTTAGGCAATGAGCAATCTTTGAGAAGTTCTACACAAAATGCTGGTAATACCTAGATAATCCTAGAAAACTATAAACCTCATACATGTTCGTGGGAGGCTTCCATTATGTGATTTCCATGATCTTCGCTGGGTCAACAAATACTCCCATAGCTAACACTATATGCCCAACGAAAGCCTTTTCTTGAAGCCAGAAACCGTAGTTGGACAACTTCACATACAGATAGTGCTCTCTTAGTAAGGATACTATGGTGCGGATATGCTACTCATGCTCTTCATTCCCTTGAGAGTACACTAGGATGTCGATGAACACCACTACAAATTGATCAAGAAAGGGTCTGAAGATCTTTGTCATTAAGTTAATGAACACTACAGGAGCATTGGTGAGTCCAAAAGACATCATAGTGAACTCATAGTGTCCGTACAAAATCCATAAGGCGGTCTTTAGAATGTTACCATCTGCTATCTGCAATTGGTGGTACCCCAATCTCAGGCCAATCTTAGAGAAAACTGTGGCACCTCGCAACTGGTTGAAGAGATCATCAATCCTTGGGAGTGGGTACCGGTTCTTTATAGTCAACTGGTTCAACCCTCAATAGTCTATAATGAGACAAAGGCTCCTGTCCTTCTTCTTCAGAAATAAGACTGGTGCTTCCCAAGGTGACACGCTTAGTCATAAGTACCCATGCTCCAAGAGCTCCTCTAGTTAGATCTTAAGCTCCTTTGACTCAGTAAGTGTCATCTGGTAGGGTGCTATTGATATAGGCTCTGTAACTCACACAATTAAAGCTCCTTTACCACCCCATACATCACCTCACTTAGATTCAACCCCAAGGCATTCCACTTTACTTCCCAATTACACATGTGACCATAAAACCCTAGTTGGCTACCCCAAACCCTAGCACCTTTCTTTCCCCATATATCAATTCTCCATTACTCACCTACCATTATTTCTTCCCTATGACACCCATACTCACCCTACATATGATGTTCTTCTGCTCCTATCCTATATTCCACTCACCCTCAATTATGTTTACTTTCACAACCCCCTCTAATTAGGGTTTTCCTCCCAAACCCTAGCCAAATTCACTATGTACCCTTACACCAACCTACGTACTATATTTCATCCAAGGTTTCCAATCACCCCAACAAATATTCCCTTACCTTACTTATATCCTAAGATAACTTTTCTCACGTAAGGATCATCCCCATACAGACTCCATCCACCCCATGCAAACCTTAGAATTTTCCATGCAAGATTCACTGTACTCTTTCATTTTGTCCATATTCTTCTTTTATTTGCCTCCTCATGAATCATGAGATAATTAGGTCAATATCATATCCCTTTAGTCAACTTACTTCCCCTTTTTCCCTTTTCATCATTTTACCCCGTGTTACATTATTAAAACCTCCTAGCATGCATGTCCTAAAGGCTCATATTATATAACACTACAAGCACAACATACATATCATTATACATATGCCATAAGGAAGTCACATAAACATACCTCAATTCCAAGTTGTGCTATAAGTAAATAGTCATAGTCATCATAAAGTACACAACATAAAATAACACATGACATGCAAGGCACATAATACACATAGTTGGTCTTAGCTACATCCTTACCTAATATGATACTAGTCATGGAGCATGCTCCTATGCCTCCTTAGGGTTTTGACTTGATTCACCTATAAGAGAAAAATACTAAGGGTTAACTTCCCTCTTACCAAAATTACCATCATTCCTACCTTACCCTTATCATCGCCTAATATTAGGGTTACTAATATTAATAGTAGTTTTATGAGTAAAAGTAAGGTTATTATTCTTAAGGTAGATAATCGTGTTATTACTAGTCATAATAGGTCTTAGGAGGTACATAGGTTCATGTTAAAGTATTTATAGCAATATTTATATTATTAAAGATAAGATCTTTAATAATAATAATAATAATAATAATAATAATAGTTCTAGTGATAATACTAATAACAACCCAAATCTTAGTAATAATAATAATGATATTAGTAATACTAAAGTAATGACAATAATGATACTAATAATAATAATAATAATGCTAGTAGTGATAGTAATATTAGTGACATAGGTAATATTAAAAATAATGACAAAGTAAAAATAACAATAACAACAACAATAATAATAGTAATGTTAAGAATAATACTAATAATAATAATAATCGTAATAGTAATAATAGTATAAATGTTTGAATATTTACAATAATAATAATAGTGATAATATGCCGAAGTTAGCATTAATAATAATAATAATGATGATGATGATGATGATGATGATGATGATGATGATGATGATGATGATGATGATGATAACCATAATAATAATAATGAGAATAATAATGATGATGAAGATGATGATGATACTTGCATAATAAGATTTAAGGGTGGTGGAGGTTAGGGTATCACCTAGGGTGGTGGTGACCAGGTGGCATTAGTGGCTGCGCACGGTGGCAGCGGCACTAGCAGCACTGGCAGTGGAGGGAGAAGAGAGGGTGGAAAGGTGGTTACTTAGGATAGAAGAGTTTAAATGAGAAGGTGATTAAGGAGGTGGTGGATGCCCTAGGTTGAGAGGGCTAGAATGGTGGTAATGGTGCAGCCAAAGGGGCGGTGTAGGAAACGGTGGATGCAGTGGCTGAAGGTGGTGGAGAATGAGGAAGGGAGAAAGAGAGGGAGGCAGAGGTAAAGGAAGGTAGGGGCGGTAGAGGAGGTTTTGCCGGTTATTTTGGGGAGTAGGGGTGTGGTGGTTGTGGCAGAAGCGGTGGTGGATGGCGGCACGAAGATTTGTGGTGGGTGAGAAGGGGTTAATTGAGGAGCTAACTTTGCATTGCCAAGGTGGATCATGCAGGATATATCAAGGGTGGCGAGTGGTGTTGTTCGGTAGAGGGTAGTGTAGGGAGTGATTTGGTAGGTGATTCGAGTGGCGATGCTAAGTAGTAGCGATGGGGTGGTCGTCTGAATGGGTGGCGGTGCAACCAAAGGAGGGAATTTCTGGACACGAAAAAAAAGACAAAATGGGGGGAGGGCAGTTATAGGGTATTTATAGGCCATTAAAGGGGAAAACGACAGAGGGGGAAGAAGGTAAGAGAGGGGCATGCATGGCAGGTTGCTGGCCGGCGACGACAGGCCAATACAAACTTGCAAAGTTATAGGTCCTGTCTAGTCAAGGGAGAAGAAAAAAGAAGGGGGGAGGGGCAAGCTTGAGGAGAGAGGGGCTGATGGGGTCGAGAAGGGAGAGGAATCGACTGGGAAGAGAGGGGAGGTCGCATGTTGGTGTGCGTGGTGTTACAGAAGTCGCAAGCCTTTGTGGGGAAGGAGCTGGGAAGAAGAAGAGACGAGGAAGAAGAAAGAAGAAGGAAAAAAAGTGGACCTGCCGGCCCAGGGGAAGAAAAGAGGGAGAGGACCGGGTAGCTAAGCGGGGGAAAAATATTCGCCACAAGTTGGACTATGCAGGGGAAAGAAAATAAAAGAAAGAAAAGAGGGAGAGGACCGGGTAGCTAAGCGGGGGAAAAATATTCACCACAAGTTGGGCTATGCAGGGGAGAGAAGAGAGGGAGGAAGGTTTGGGCCATGGGGGAGGTTGGCCCAAATCGGGGGAAGAAAGAAAAAAAAAAGAAAAGGAGAAAGGAGAGGAAGGAAAGAAAAAAGGAAAACAAGGGGAAAAGGAAAAAGGAAAAAAAGAAAAAAAAATAGATGGGTTGGGGTATTTAGAACATTTAGGTATTTTTAAATGTTTAAAATAATAATATTTTAATAAAATAATAACTAAATTTCCTTTTTAGATTAATTTAGGATATTTTGAATATTTCCCCTTAATTCTATTTCAATTAGCAAAATAAACTAATTTTTTATAATTAAATTATTTATCATTTTCCTCATAATTTTGCCTTAATTACTTCCTCTTACTTTAATAAAATAATTTATTTAATTAATTTTTCTAATAAATCCTTATTTTACGATAATACCCTAAATTAGGGTTTTGGGGTATTTTAGGCTTAGCTCCTTGTACCATCTTGATAGTAAAATCAATCTCGCCAACTAGGGGTAACCTCAATTTTTCCTTAGGGAATACATCCTGAAAGTCTCTAACTACTGGAATACCCTTTAAAGGTGCCAGATCCTTGTTCAGCTCTTACACACTGTATAAGTATAGTGGATACCCCTTTTGGACCAAGGAGTGCAATGCAACTGCAGATACCACTTTGGTAGTTGGCTTGGGCTTGATCTTTCAATAAAAAACCCTAATACCCTTCGAGCCTCATAATACCACACGTTCTTGAGTGCAGCTAATCACTGGCCAATACCTCCTAAGAATATCTATTCCCAGAATCACTTCAAAATTCTGCAAGTTTATCTCAATTAGATCCACTAAGAAGTCTACCACACCTATGAATAAGGCCACATCTGAGTATAATTCAATACAATCCATCCTATCACTTGAAGAAAACATCATAGATAACTTTATACTAGCATATGGTGATAGCTCAGCCTTAGCAACAAAAGAAGTAGACACAAATGATACAGATGCATCCAAATCGAAAAGAACATGCACTGACAAAGAGAGTATAGTGAACATGCTAGTGCTGACGTCCAATTGACAATTAACCTCTACCTAGTTGATCACATTCAAATGCCCACCTGACTGACCTCCTCTCTAAAGGAAAGGTCGTGGTCCTTGACGTCATCAAAATATGTTCAATGTTAAAAACAATAATAATAAAAAGTATACATCTCAAACAATATTGAATTTTTTGCATTCAAGAGCTAATGATTATATAAACCTAATATAGAATAAAAGAACTACCCCTCTATTTTTAAATAAGTGGTATTTAAAATTTTTAATTTTAGTCACAAATAAGTATTGTTCGGCACTAATGAGGTAAATTTTGAATTATTTTTCATACTTTATTCTTCAATAATAATTACTCTATATTTTTTGTTAGCTATTTATTTTTCTTTTCACCAATAAATATCACTTCTTATATTATTTTAATAGGGATAATTTAGCTATTCGCTCTATTCCCATGTCTTTCAATGCATATTCCTTTCAACTACAAGATAAATAAAGTCTGCAGAATGAGGACTGCTAAATGCCCTCTAGCTCTAGGTTCTAAGACTTTGTCTTATGGATGCAGACGATGGTGGATGGTGATGCACATATGAAGGGCTGAACCCATGATAGTCATGTCATCTAGATCATTGAGAATCCTCACCCCAATCACTTGTTGCTTATTTCTACTGCTTGATGCAATAATATTTGGCTACGGTGACGATGTTTTTTACGATGGATAGAGTTGTCGTAATATAATAAAATATTGTAACTAATGTCATCGTTAACGAAGGAAGTTGATGGTCAGAAAACGTGAGAAAAGAGCGATGACAATATTTATCGTTTTAGAGGTGTTATGATGACTTGTTATTACTTTTATTTTATTCTAAGAATTTCATAAATTTATTTTTTAAAAAGCAACTAAGATGACTCATCACTATTGTAGAATAGCCGAAAGTTTCCACGCCAAATTTTGCTCCTACTAAACTTTGTAAAAAATTGGTGTCGAAAAAATTTATGAAGATTCTATTATAGCAACTTGTTGCTATAATATAAGGGAGGGTGATTGGAATATACCCCTTCAAAATGGCGTTGTTCGTTTTTATAAGGGTCTATTACATCGACCTTTTAGTCTATGATAACGATAGGGGTTGCTATAGTGTGGATTATTAATATAAAACTAAAATTTCCATCTCTATCCATAATTCTCTAGCGCTTTCTTTTTGTCCTAGTTGAGCACTTAAAGTTAGTGATCAACAAATGTTTTCCTACTTTTATTTTTTACACTTTTATTTCTCTAAAATATACATAAATATATTTGTATTTAAAAAATAATGATTCTTCCATTTTTCTTGATCCCATGTAACACTCGTAATTATATCCTTAAGCTTGCAAAGACCTACTAGTTGAACAATTCTTTTGAAAATAGTTGTCGAACCATAAAGATGACCTGACCTAACGACCACAACAAATACAAGAGCAGCTTGAAAGACTAGGCTAAAGAGTTTAAGCGGAAGACATCGTCGGACTATGTTTTAACATACAAAAATCACAAGGCATTGCAGCTCATGGGCCAAAGAAAAACAAGCCCGGGCTATAAACTAGGGCTAGGTAACGACTCCCACCGTTTATAAAAAATAAAATAAAATCTATTTAGCAAATTAGGTACTATTTTAAAGGATAATAAAAGTGCCTCTAATATAAAAATTATATCATTTATTAAAAAAATAATATAAGAATGAATATATAGAAGAAAATAAAAAAATATAGGGGTAAAAATAAATAGTAAATATTAATTTTTTAAAAAAATAATTTATTTTATAATAAAAAATTTAAGTTAATTTTTTTTTACATAAACGGACGGAGTAAACTCGATGGGGCTAGGCCTAAATACAGGTTAAGAGATTTGGGCTTTTATAATTACTGTAAGAATTTTAATAAAAACAGATATTACAAAAGATGCCCAGTAGACTAGAACATAGTTCAGCGGTGCAAATTCCTGCTGCATGGCATTCTCGAAGTCCAGTCAAATCTCGAACTCGATCTAAAACACGAGCCGATCCATAGGCGTATTGGGCTTATTCATACAAGTACGTGCTCTTCCGTTGTCACCGTCCGCCTTGCCGGACGAGACAAATTAGCGTTGAACCTTTTTTATTTGGTAGGGTCAGACTTACACCTTAACTTGGCACTTTTATCGATCGTTTAATCTTTACACTATTGCAATTTACGAGCCAACCACCGCCAACGAAATCGTCAATCTTGTAGTAGTATTTGTTTAATATCTGAGAATTTGACCATTGCCAACTAATTTCTTTTGCCTTTGTCTAACCCGGATTATTCGTGTGTTGGCTCCTCAAATGTAGTCAATCTTGTAGTAGTATTTGTTTAATGTCTGAGAATTTGACCATTTATTTTGCCTTTGTCTAACCCGGATTATGCGTGTGTGCTGGCTCCTCAAATGTACACAGTACTGTTGAATGCAATGGCAACTTGTGGGCATTTTCAATGTCCCACATTGGAAGTGAATAAGTTTTTAGTTCACTTTATATATCCCCTCACCTTTTGGTTGTTTGAATTATGAGTTTGGGTTGTTTTGTGGGTTGTGGGCTGGATTATAAATACCACACACACACGCGCGTGTGCCGCCGCCCGCCCGTCCGGTCCGGGCTGGGCTGGGCGTGGGTGTGGTGTGGTCTTTGATCCGACCCGACCCATTTTTCTTTTACCGGTTTTCGACGGTTGCGTTTTTTACTCATTAAAATATTTCGGTTTTTTGTGGGCTATTTAGTGGGAGACGTTCCACTAATCCCTCTTCGGTTTTTTGCCTATTTAAGGGCTAATTTCTTTTGTTTAACACCCGAAAAAATTTTTATTAAAAAGAGAGCAACCCGCCGGCTACTCCTCTTCGAAACCCTAACCCTAATTTCAGAAACCCTAGTGATCTGGTATTGTACGTTTGCAAATTCCATTCTTCTATTCCGAGTGCACGGAATCGAAGAACGTTGTGTAAACCTTGGGGGTGATTCGACGTTGAAGGGATCTGCGCCGTTGTCCGGTCGAAAATCACTTCAGGGCAGTGATTCTATCACGGCACAACTATTAATCTCGGTTTGGCTTAATTAATCTTCCTTAATTGCTTCGATTATCGTTAATTATTTTCTTACATTCTGAAGTGATTTTTGGGGTGCTATTATTGCGATTTCGTGGCAATTATCATTCGACATTGTGCTGCATCGTTCGGTTCGTTTAATTATTAATCTCGTGATTAATTTCGCCGACTATATTCTTCCTTTGTTCTACTATTGTTGCTGCTTGGTGTTATTGGTTACGATCGGCCTTCGCTGTGGTATAGAAGTCGAATATATTTTACTCTCGGCTTCGGTTTTTTGGCCTTCTCATAATATCGGTGTTTTGCTGAAATTTGTTGGCTACATCAAAGGAATCTTGTTCGAATCCTTGCTGCAATTTATTTGGTCGATTGAGAGTGGTATTTTCGAGCACATTGCTGATATATATTGGCTGGATTAAGGGGGTCATATTCGAATTTATTGTTCGAATTATTGCTGCATTGATTGGTTGATATTCGAAGTTCTTTTGGGTTCTTGTGTTTGATACTCTTTCATTGAAATTAAGGGATTGTTTGGTTGTGGTTTCGGTTTTGGATAATCGAATATCTCTACTTCGGTTATAGTACCTTTGGTTCAATATTATTGCTGTGTTATTTTTCGTGGATTGAAATGGCTTTAAGTGTACCAAGGGTCATCCCCGATATGTCGAAAGTTGAACCTCTTGATGGTACCAACTACCGTCGGTGGTCTCAGAGGATGACTATTCTGTTTGAAGCATTAGAAGTTGATTATGTTCTTTTCACCGATCCACCAACTCCGATTGAGACAGATGAAGATTCAGCTACTCCAACTGCTACCCCGGCTCTTCCTGCTGAAAAGAAAAATGATGAAGCCCTGATAGAAAAATACGAACGGGACAACAAAACCGTTCGTGGTCATATTCTTCAGCACATGAACAACAAGCTCTTTGACATGTTCTTTGGTGTTGAATATTCCAAGGATATCTGGGACACCCTGAAGATCAAGTATGGGTCAGATGAAGCAGGTAGAAAGAAATACGCTGTGGGAAATCTTTTGCGATTTCAAATGGTTGATGACAAGCAGATTATGAACCAAGTGCATGATTACGAGCTGCTGGTTGCTGAAGTCTTGGGTGAAGGAATGAAGATTTGTGAAACTTTTCAGGCAAACATGCTGATAGAAAAGTTCCCCCCATCTTGGAGCGATTTCAGAAACCATCTGAAGCATAAGAAGAGAGATTTGACCTTGCCAGAGTTAATCAGTCATATGAGGACAGAAGAGGCGAACCGCTTGAAGGATAATCGAGTACGATATGCCACAGGTTCCATGAGCGCTAATATAGTAGAATCTTCTACTAGAGCTGACAAGTCCAAGGGAAAAGGCAAATGGACTCAGAAAAAGGGTCAAGCAAAAGGTCAAGGTCAAGGTCAACATAACTTCAAGAAAGGTGATACTCGAATTCAGAAGAAACAGCTCACCTGTTATGTGTGTGGTAAGTCGGGTCATAAGGCTTATCAATGCTATAAGAGAAAGGGCCCTCAGACTCAGAATCAACAAGGTGGTGGTCCTCCTGCTCCACAAGCTAATGTTGCTGAGACAGAGGAAGTGATAGCTGCTGTGGTTGTGGAAGCTAATCTGGTTGAGAACAAGACAGATTGGATCCTGGACACTGGAGCATCAAAGCACCTGTGCGCGAACAGAGAACTATTCCACCAGTTCCAGGATGCTACAGATGGAGAGCATGTCTTCATGGGAAACTCTGCAACTGCTGGAGTTCTGGGAAAAGGAAAGGTCCTTCTGAAACTTACCTCTGGAAAGTCTTTAATGTTGAATGATGTGTTGTATGTCCCCTCCCTCCGTAGGAACTTAGTTTCTGGTAGCTTGCTTAATAGGGCTGGTTTGAAACTAGTTTTTGAGGCTGATAAGGTCGTGTTGACCAAAAATGGGGAATTTGTGGGTAAGGGGTATCTGTCTGATGGACTTTTTGTTCTGAACGTTATTTCTGCTCCTATTAATGAAATTGGTTCTTCTTCTGCTTATATTGTTGAATCCGTATCTGTGTGGCATGGTAGACTAGGGCATGTGAATGTGGCTTCCATAAACAAACTGAAACGAATGAATTTAATTAATGTGTTGGACACTAATGATTATGAGAAGTGTCCCGTTTGTGTGGAAGCCAAGTATGTTAAAAAGCCCTTTAAACCAGTCACAGCGAGAACAACGGAATTGCTTGAATTAATTCATACTGATCTAGCTGATTTTAAGAACACCGAGAGTAGAGGAGGAAAACGGTATTATGTGACATTCATCGATGATTATTCGAGATATACTAGAGTTTTCCTCCTTAGGTCTAAAGATGAGACTGAAGGTATGTTCTTAAAGTATAAAGCAGAAGTGGAAAACCAATTGGACCGAAAGATTAAGAGACTTAGGTCTGATAGGGGTGGTGAATATGGAACTAGTTTTTTAAAGGATTTTTGTGATAATCATGGTATAATACATGAAACAAGTGCCCCTTATACTCCCCAACAAAATGGTGTTGCAGAAAGAAAGAATAGAACTCTAAAAGAAATGATGAATGCTATGCTTTTGAGTTCTGGTATGTCTGACCAAATGTGGGGGGAGGCTGTCCTATCTGCATGCTATGTTTTAAATCGGGTTCCCCATAAGAAACTAGACAAGACTCCCTATGAACTATGGAAAGGTTTTGAACCTAATCTGAAAATTTTGAAAGTGTGGGGGTGTCTAGCTAAAGTTGGTTTACCAGACTTTAGAAAAACCAACGTGGGAACAAAGACATTTGACTGTGCATTCATTGGGTATGCTCAAAATAGTGCTGCATATAGATTTCTGTGTTTGAATGATTATTCTATTTGTGAATCTAGAAATGCAGAATTTTTTGAGAATGTGTTTCCTTTGAAAAAGAATGCATGTGATCTTGCTAGCTCTTCTGATGCTTCTACTGTGCCTTTGTCTTCTTCACCATCTCTTGGTAATGAAAATGATAATATTCATGAGCCTAGGAGGAGTAAAAGACGAAGACTAGAAACTAGCTTTGGACCTGATTTTATTACTGCTTTTCTTGTTGAAAATGATGACATTGATATGATTAATGTTGACTTTGTGTCTACATATCTAATTGAGGAGGATCCTAAATCCTATAAGGAAGCAGTGACTTCTATGGATGCTAGTTTTTGGAAAGAAGCAATTAAAAATGAGTTAGAATCGATTATGTCCAATCACACTTGGGAATTGGTTGATTTGCCTAAAGGTTTTAAACCAATAAGATGCAAATGGGTCTTCAGAAAGAAATTAAGAACTGACGGAACCATTGATAAGTTTAAGGCTAGATTAGTAGCTGTAGGCTACAAGCAAAAGAAAGACGTTGACTTTTTTGATACTTATTCTCCTGTGACTAAGATTGCCACAATCCGATCCTTGGTTGCTTTGGCTGCTATCCATGGACTTATAGTCCATCAAATGGATGTGAAAACAGCATTTCTGAATGGCGACCTAAAAGAGGAGATCTATGTGGAGCAGCCCGAGGGCTGTGAGGTTGAAGGTCAGGAGACTAAAGTGTGTAGATTGAGAAAGTCATTGTATGGCCTTAAACAAGCTCCTAAACAATGGTATGAAAAGTTTGACCAGACTTTAGTCAGCAATGGTTATATAGTAAATGCATCTGATTCTTGTGTATATTCTAAATTGATTGGACATGAATGTGTGATAATATGCTTATATGTAGATGACATGTTGATTCTTGGCACAAATATGTCTGTGGTCGATGAGACCAAAATGTTTTTATCTTCTCATTTCGAAATGAAAGATTTAGGAGAAGCTGATGTAATTCTTGGCATTAAAATGAGAAAAACTGAGAATGGCTTTTGCTTGAATCAAACTCACTATGTTGATAAGATTCTAGAAAAATTTGAATGTCAAGATGAAGTGCCTGTGAAAACACCCTATGATCCTAGCATACATTTGAAAAAGAATCTGGGTGCTAGTGTTTCTCAATGTGAATATGCTAAAATCATAGGCAGCGTAATGTTCCTAATGAATTGTACCAGACCTGACATTGCATATGCTGTGAGTAGATTGAGTAGATATACTCACAACCCAGGTAATGATCACTGGACTGCTCTACGCCGTTTACTTAGATACCTTAAAGGTACTAAGGATTGGGGTTTGCATTTCTGTAAATTTCCTGCTGTTCTAGAGGGATTTACAGATGCAAATTGGATTTCTGACAATGATGAAGTCAGTTCTACCAGTGGTTACGTGTTTACCTTGGGAGGAGGAGCTATATGTTGGAAGTCTTCTAAACAGACTTGCATAGCTCGCTCCACCATGGAGTCAGAGTTTATTGCCCTTGAGTTAGCTGGTCAAGAGGCAGAATGGTTAAGGAACTTGTTGGCCGATGTGCCTTTGTGGAGGAAACCTAGTGTACCGGTTTCCTTACATTGTGATTCACAGGCAGCTATATGTGTTGCCAAGAACTCTGTTTATAATGGTAAGAGAAGACACATTCGTGTTAGACACAGTTGTGTGAGACAACTGTTGAGGAATGGTGTCATCTCTTTAGAGTTTGTTCGATCCGAAAGGAATCTAGCAGATCCTCTAACAAAGGGTCTAACAAGGAGAGTTATCCTTGAATCGTCGAGGGGAATGGGGCTTAAGCCTTTGAGTTGAGGAAGGTATGGTAAATACCATGCTCTTGAATCCTCTGCACTACATTCTCATTCCTATGGCGCCCTGTAGTGTTTTGTGGAAAGGTTCTGCTTTCTACTCTTATAAGTTCATAGCCCTATATTTCGGGTGATCCTTTTATGACGGATTTGATGAACTTATTATTGGATTTTAAAAGGTTGAGCATAATTATGCTCTTAATGGATCCATAACCAGATTTGGTGGTGCTTGTGAGACGCACTTGATGGATTCACCTAGGTGAGTGTGAAGGTGGGCCGCCTTCTATGAAAGATTAAGGCTTTCTTTCTAGAGCACTCATGAGTACCCAAGGTGTGCGCATGGCCATTAAAAGCGCTTGTGTTACTATCGCGGAATTTGCAAATTTAAGGTAAAAACATGTGCTGTGAGGGTCTCAATCGAAGTCTGAGTAGTTCAAGACTCGTTCACTCCTCAGATACGATTGTTGCCTCATTTCACTACGTATCAATTCAATCCACGTGATATTGATACTTAAGTGTTACTCCTTCCTTGTCCAGATCAATCGGGTTTTTCTTCTGTTTGCCATTGGTGGGGGATTGTTGAATGCAATGGCAACTTGTGGGCATTTTCAATGTCCCACATTGGAAGTGAATAAGTTTTTAGTTCACTTTATATATCCCCTCACCTTTTGGTTGTTTGAATTATGAGTTTGGGTTGTTTTGTGGGTTGTGGGCTGGATTATAAATACCACACACACACGCGCGTGTGCCGCCGCCCGCCCGTCCGGTCCGGGCTGGGCTGGGCGTGGGTGTGGTGTGGTCTTTGATCCGACCCGACCCATTTTTCTTTTACCGGTTTTCGACGGTTGCGTTTTTTACTCATTAAAATATTTCGGTTTTTTGTGGGCTATTTAGTGGGAGACGTTCCACTAATCCCTCTTCGGTTTTTTGCCTATTTAAGGGCTAATTTCTTTTGTTTAACACCCGAAAAAATTTTTATTAAAAAGAGAGCAACCCGCCGGCTACTCCTCTTCGAAACCCTAACCCTAATTTCAGAAACCCTAGTGATCTGGTATTGTACGTTTGCAAATTCCATTCTTCTATTCCGAGTGCACGGAATCGAAGAACGTTGTGTAAACCTTGGGGGTGATTCGACGTTGAAGGGATCTGCGCCGTTGTCCGGTCGAAAATCACTTCAGGGCAGTGATTCTATCACGGCACAACTATTAATCTCGGTTTGGCTTAATTAATCTTCCTTAATTGCTTCGATTATCGTTAATTATTTTCTTACAAGTACAAGGTACCTACGTATCTCTTTCCTTGTCTACTCACGTACGTTTACTGACAATATGGGCTTTCATAATGTTAGTTTTGTACGAGACATATTAGCGCCTACGGAGCGCATTTTAAAGAGTAATGTTATATATTTAAAATTTAAATATAAATTCAAATCTAATTTTTAAAAAATATCTATATATTAATACACTAATTTTATTTTTATTAATAATTATGTAACATAAATTATTAATAATATAATATAAAATAAAATTATGACATAAAAATATAATGAATTTATTATTAGCATTATTTCTATTATTATTATTATTATTATAAAGGATTTACATTATTTTTATTGTGTATTTTTATATTTTATATTATTATGAGTTTGTATTACTTAATTATTAATAAAAATAAAATTAACATACTAATATTTATACTTTTTAAAAAAATTATAATTAAATTTGGGTTTAAAATTTTGGTAGATAGTTTTTTTTATATAAAAAAAACAGGGTTGATCACATCATACCCACGAGAAAATAACATTTACACCTCAATGTAAGAACATTCTACAATTATAAACAACTAATTTATATTAAAAATATTATATTATCGTTATTATGATGATCATCATCACCATCGATCCATATTTCTAACGGATAAAGCATTTATTAAAAATAATAACAATTTGTGTAAAGTCCCCACCCCCTCCCTCTCTCTCTCCCCTTCCTCCATCCATTCTGCAAGATAAATGAAGAATGCAAAATGTGCATATTTTTTTTGATGTACGAAACTACCAACAATCATAGGTAGGTTAATCCAAGCACTCTTCTTCTTGAATTCTTCATTTATATATATGAATTGTCTTTCTGATGTATATCTTCCTTTTCCATTTTTTTTGACGCAGCTCCACACACATTTCAACCAATCAATTGATAATCTCATTTCTTGGCATAGTCATCGGCTTACTTGAAGTGAGGCCATTGTTTGATGAAGAGTCAACGAAGATGTGGGTTTTCTTCTGTACGCTGTGCGCTTACTTTTTTGATTCTAGCAGTGAATTTGTAGGTCTACCGAAGTGACTGGGTTTGACGACTAGAACTGATGTTGGGCTGTCTATCATGTGTGTTTTTGGTCCATATTTTTCTTCCTCTGCAACGTGAGCTCTGCTATTCTGTTATCACCGTCGTAATTGTTAGCGGTGGGAACGAGCCACCATCATGCAATAATAACCTTTGGGGAAGGAAGAATAATATCAATAAACTACTTTATAATTACTTAATATTAATAAAAACAATAATGGGAACATGAGTCGTATGGAGAAGTCACCTTAACCTAAAGTCACTTATTTCATCAACTTCCTCATTAATTAGTAGTTTGCTGATATGAAAAGTATTGGATACCTTCACAATCCCTATAACATAGGGAAAAAATTAATTTTGCAAACAAATGATGCTGCAGTTTTTATATGACATTTAGTTGTGAATAATTGTTAGTAAAAATACCACTAAAATTATTCGCCTTGAACATCTGAAGCAAAACTACCATTGGTTCCACATAATCACCCTCAAAAAAATTCTTAAGTTGGTTGACTTCATCACCCCAAAATCGACATTCCAGCCTCTCTTTCCTACAGTCAGAACCAGAAAGTTTGAATATGAATTTTTTTTATGCAACTATTATACATGTTAACAATAATATCATAAGTTCTTTCTTCTTTCTACTCACTCAAAGTCCTCCGCCAAAATATCCATGAACTTTGTCAAGTTCTTATTTTAGTTCTCACAAATGCCTTCAGGCTTCATTTTCACAATCTTTAATATGACATCTGTTAAACAAACAATAAAAAAATATTAGATTAACTCACGACATATGTAGTATATAATTTTATCATGACACATAATTATTCACCTATCAACAACTTTTCGTTCACATTCTCTTATTTGAGTGTCTTAAATGACTTCAACATGTTCATGAAACAGGGAAAACCTTCATCAAATACTTCGAATGAAACTGTCCCTGGAACAAATCTGATTTTATACATGTGTTGTGCTGCCTTTAAATGATAGTCATTTGGTTCAACGAAGATGTTGTTAATTGAATAAATGTGACCTTCTTGATATTTTATTTTGTAAGCACCAATCAATGTTTGCCTAACATATGCATGAATCTGAATGCCCTAAATATCATGTATTATTTCAGTTAGTAAAAATATATGTTGCAGAAAACTTACATTATAAGCATACGATTTATATAAAATGCAATTAAATGTTATATTGTTTACCTCTCGATCATGGAAGACAAATTCCATTGATATTGGCTTCCCATACTTTAATTTTTCATAAACTCGTACAAATCTGACCATTATGCACCAATGATCTTCTGATGGATGAATTTGGTTTAGTAGAGTATATGTAGGTGCCATTGGTAAACTTGAATGCTTATGGCTTTTTTCCATCTTATACTTATGCAATATGTTTTCATTTGTCGCCTGGCCTCTAATTATATATAGCCACTTTGTTTTGATAATAATAAAAATAATTATAATAATTAACTAATTACTTAATTAATATGTAGGACATGAATAGTTGCATTTTAAGAATGGCCGCCAATTGTAGTTGTATGGCAGCAGATGAATAGTTATATAAATTTAGTGTATTAATGATTTATATTATCTATATATTAATATGCAAAACATGAATAGTTTCACAACTCAATTAATATGCAGGAGATGAATAGTTGTATTTAAATAATGACTGCCAATTAGTAATTGTATGGCAGCAGACGAATAGTTACATTTTAATTAATAAGTTTATTAAATGGCAGCACATTTTATTAACATGCGTACAAAGAGGGATCTGACCCTAAAAAATAGCAAATGAGATGTTCAAGTATTTATACATCAAGTAGTGCTTCATTAAATAGCAGATTAGTAATAATGGATATGCATTTTTCTGTACATGGTACACTTGATAATTTTATTCCACATAGGAGATGAATAGTTACATTCTATTGATTGTAGCAGATGAAAAGATATATGCCACCACATGAAAAGATGTTCGGCTATTTATGCATTTCATTAAATTAGCAGATGAAATATTCAGGTATTTATTTATACATAGAGGAAAATTAAAGGGCAGATTAGTAAAAATGGATATGCAATTTTCTGTACATAGTTGAATGTATAATCTATAATTATTTATATATTAAACTTGCAGATAGATATGTATTTTTCTATACATAGTCGAATATATTGCGATATATAAGCTTATAGATAATATATATAGTCGAATGGATATGCAGGTATGGAGATGAATAGCTATATGGGAGCATGGCAGATTAGTAGCAATGGATATACATTTTTCTATACAGAGTCAAATGTATAATCTATAATTATATCGTAGCAGACAAATAGGCTGTTGTTCATGCACTACGAATAGGCTGCTATTTATGCACTTCATTAAATGAGTGGATGAAATGTTCAACTCATCTTACGAATAGGCTGCTGTTTATACACTTCATTAAATGAACAGATGAAATGATCAACTCATCTTCAATTAATACGCTGTGATAAATATTATTTTTATACGTAGCATATTTCATTTGTTATTCTACTTTATCAATTAGTAATAATATGATTTGTAATTCTACTGTATTAATTATCAGTAATTAATTTATGATTAGTAATAATAGACATAGTTTAGACGAAAAAATTTGTCTGTATATTGTCTGCTAGACAACTCCGTTTATATATATATATATATATATATATATATATATATATATATATATATATATATATATATTCACGCTCCCTTCGATGATCAATATGTATATATGTAATTTTAAGATGTAATTCTCATTAATTTTGGGGATTTTATTTCTACATTTAATTTGCAGGTTGATTAATTAAGAGAACAATTAAGTGAAAAAAAAAGTGACGATGGGATTAATTGAATGTCTATATTTTTGGTTGCTGAACCGGAGGGGAGGGGAGGGGGAGGGTGGAAGGATAGTGGATTAGACTGATGCCTGTAAGGCCGGAGTTTTTTATTAGTGGATACTAACATTGGAGATATCACGAGAGAGGAGTGGCATAGGGAGGTTTGGGTGGGGTTCTAACGAAGGGGTTGTCTTATTAGAGCTTATGGACGTGGACCTAAGACTGTCCACAAGAGGTGCAAAAGTTTCTTTGCCTCTATTGCTTCCGTGTAAAACACTGCATCAACAGTGCAAAAAGAGCAAAAAATAGAATGGGGCGCAGGATATTGATCCGACGCAACAAAATTTATTAGAAGGAGTAAAAGGAGAACAGTTAACTCTATTGTTTATCTACCTGTAAAGTAAGTAATTTTTTTTTAAAAAAATGTATATATTAAATTCTTTTTTTTGCTCCATTATGAATTTTCACGGAAGTAAATTTCCTTGTGTTCACACGTGAATATAATAGTATAGCTACGAAAGCAAAGGTACTCATTACATAATTACATTGTCCTCAACAGTACCGCTCATATTGCACTGAGCCGCTCTCTTATTTGATCAGCTCTACTATATATGTTCTGATTCCTAAGGTCACTGATCCTACCTCCCCAAGATTTTAGACCCATAGCTTTATTGCTCGGAGCTTTATAATATATTTATCCATGAAGATCATCGCCACTAGATTGCAGACAGTTATGCCTACGATCATTGATATCTCCCGGTTTGCAATATAGGATTATCTTTATCTTATTCTTCTCATGTGTAAGGTTAAGAGTTAATACATTTAAAGACGATACTAATTTTTCTTAAAAATATTAAATGCTCTCATAATAACCCTAATATATAATATTTTATTAATTGATTCTTGTAAGAATTATATATGTTGCAAGAAGAATGTTTCACTAAGAGGATATCGTGTGCAAGACAGTGACAATACAAGAGTTACAAAGTTACATGGAAGACAAAGTTAGAAGACATAAAGCCTAATTACTTAATTATTCAATATATTATCATGATTAGGTTTTATATTATTTTGATATTTTATGCATAGTTTATAATGTATTATCATTGTAATTGCAAACTATTATATATACCATATGGACATATATTAGCTTAACTTTTTATTGATTAGATCGGTTGGTTTGGGCTTGATTAATGAAGGTTAAACTCGGTCTCATATGTATGTGTGTATGGACTTGCACATTTGGTGAAGAGGGGAATAAGAACATTAATGAATGAGAATTAAGCCAAAACTCTTGGTTAGCTTTGACCTTCCTTCCTTCTTCTTCAAGTGAGTTTATTTTGAGAGAATTTAGGTATCGTTTTATAGAGAAATTAGTACTTTCTCTTTAGAAATCTTTTGATTTTTGTGAAGATAAAAAACTTCTAATCCTGTGTTTAAGTTGAAGAATTCTACAACTTCGAATTTCTTTATAGTCCAATCAACATTTTTCTTCAATACCAAAAGCAAAAATATCATGTCTTGTGAAAGATAATTCATTTATTATCTAACATATCAATTTTTCTATCAAAGGAAGGCCTTTTGTTTTGATACAAATTAGGGAAGAACAAGACTTTAAGGTGGAAACAAACCTATTGTCTCTCTGTGCCGAAAATTTGAAAATTTTATTCGCCTACATTGATAACTCTAACCATTACTTAAATACAAATTTAGTTTTTTCCTAAATTTTTATTGCAACCCTATAAAATCTAAATATATTTTATTTTTAAATTAATATTAATATGTAATTAATAATATTAAATAAAAAACATTTGAAATACAACTACCTTTTGTAATTTAAAATTATTGTTATAATTTTATTATCTAGAATAAAAAACTAGATCCTACTAATCCTCATCATTCTCCTCTTCTTCCTCCCTTATCTCTTACCTTAACGCCATAAGTCCATGTCTAAAGTATTGTATTAAAATAGTTTGCAACTTGATATTTTCTTTTTGATGCCTTATCGCTTTGCTATATTTTTAAACAATCTTAGTTAGCTTCCCAAACTTTTCCTCGAAAGCAGAAGCGTAGGTGCTGGTAATAGTAGAAGGTGGTGATACTGGTACTGGCAGAGCTGCAACAATGCTGAAGAAGAGCCCTTCAATAATGTACCAATAGATCTCTCATGTTAATGATTTTTTTCAAGAACATCATGTATAATGATCACCTTACAATTTGTACCAACTCGTTAGGCCTACATTCACTCCCGAGTAATTGGATTTGAGCCTCCTCCATCATCCTTTGTAGTGTCTCCACCATTTTACACTATAAGAAAAGTTAAAATTAAGAATGAATAGCTTATAAATAAAATATTATTATATTAATACCTTTTGAGAATTATAAACGTACATACTTCCTCTCAGCATCCTTGCTCACCCATTTCTCATCCTTATAGTGCATCTGTCTAAAAGTCTTGACCTCATCTGTAATTTTCTTAGTATTAGAGTCAACATTTAGTTATAATAATAATAATAATAATAATAATAATAATAATACATTATGAATAACATTATAAATAATGAATGAAATTATAAAGTGAGTATACAATTCCTTCCTATAGCGAAATTGAGAAATCGATGACGAGCCATAGAGATTAGGATATTGTTGCTTGCTCCTACTTTTTGCATTTCTTTCTAACTTTGCCTATAAATGAAGATATATTAACACTTAATCAATATTAATACATATTAATTTTATCTATATATAATACTATGTAAATACTTTTTATTCAGAAGTATCCCAAAACTACTAAAGCTTGTTCCAATTCTCATTGTCCAAGTCATTTGGTTTCTTCCTAGGATTTTTTTTTTTGCCTAATTCTTGAGCTGATCTTTTCTATTCCAATAAGTGTCACATAGCAATCTACAAATATCCTTCCATACTCGCGACTAGTGTAGTGTCTCATTTTACTCATCTAAGTCAAAATATTTCTACAAACAAAATAAAATTAACTATTAGTCAACTAAAAACCAAAAATATTATAAATTAAAAGATACTTATGATTAACTATTACCTCAATTCGGGGGACAATCTTATCTCTATCCTCCTTTGGTACATGATCACAATCGTCGTAGTACATGGGGATCATGTTCCCAATCTCATTTGCTTTATGCCTTGAAAATAATGTACCATTATGACCAAAGGGTCTCCAAGCCCCATCAAAATGAGATGACCACTGGAGGTAGAATTTTATGTAACCATTTTTCCTAAAATGTTCGTACATATTGATGGATTTTGACTTAGAGTGGTTTGGACGTGCTGGAGTTACAACATGCATGACATTAGTTAACTAAATGAGTAAATAATAATATACTAGAAAGAAAAAAAATCATTATCTGACTCGCACTAAGTTGGAATACTAGAAGGGCGTTGAGAGGGGTCATTACCTCCATCCCCATCATGTTACCTTGTCTTGACATCGGCCATACCTATCAATCTTTAACAACAAATTGATGAACAACAATAAAAGAAATTTGATAATAATCATAGAAGGCTAAATTCTAATATAGTCAAGATAATATTCATAAAATAGATCCTATATTCAAAACATACAAAATTTAAACAAGTTAAGTTAGTCATCACTACAAGTATTGTCATCACTACGTGCATCTTCACTATCTAAGTTTGAAGCATCCTCATCCATATTAACAATATTATCTATCGCACTAGGTATGGACTCATCATTTAGAGAAACATTGTTTTGGACTTCATCACTTCTGACATTATGATGCTATAAAGTTAAGTTATCAAGGTCATTTGCTTCAACCTCAAAATCAATAGATGATGAGTCAACCCTATCTACAACATCAATCTGCCTATAGTTGTTTAGATCCCATATGGGATAATGGTTGACTTCCCAAATAACTTGCCAATGAGGACCATTCAGTAGATCATCAACATACCTAACTTGCTTTGCAGGATATCCTTATATATAACGATCCTCCTTGTACCACTCATAACTCGTTCAAACACTAGTAATATTGTTCTTTTGTATCATTATTTTCTTCCTTATACCAGTGTCAAACCATTTGCACTTGAACAACAAAATAGAATAATCATGCAAATAATATAGCTTGATGATCTATTGTATATGTCTATAATAACGTTCACCGTTAACTCTGAGGATAGACACACCATTATTTTGTATTTTTTTCCTCTTTCATGAGGTTAGAATCTAACGCCATTTACAATACAACTAATATAAGTTCTAACCACTCACGATGGACCACTGCCAAGAGATAATAACTTGTTAGTGTATTCAGGTGATCCCGACTGTTGAAAATTGTACACCTATAGTATCTATAGTTAATAAAAATAATTATTAATTTTATTTCGCTTATAATGAGCCATATGGGTAATTTGGTCATTTGGACACATCATAATCTTTAAACCTAAATGAGATGCCTAATGTGTTTTATTTGTTGTTAAAAATGAATATGGAAGTTTGGTGGGGTATAAAAATAAGTATCAGTATAAATATCCATATTTTATGGTCTAGGGGCAAATTGGTAATTTTAATATATTGTGTTTTTTACCTTAATAAAAATTGCATGCTAAGTATTTGGTGATTATGAAAATGATTATATGAGTTTGTGGCATTAAAAATACATGTCCCATCATGAAAAAAATGGTTTTTTTTTTAATGTTCTAAGGGTATTTTAGTAATTTTACATGTTAAAGGGGGAGTGATTTAAATAAATGTGCATGGTAGGTGATAATGGGTGTTAATAATAATAATAATAAGGGTTTTGTAGTATTAAATAATGCTTGTTGGGCATGGATATTAATATTTCACGTGATATGGGTATTTTAGTAATTTTGCTTTTAAAATGGAGGTTGCTTGAATAAATATGCATGATAGGTAATAACTGGTGCTAACAATAACAATAGGGGTTTTGTAGTATTAATAATGTATGTGGGGGCATGATCATTAATATTAAATGACTTAAGCGTAATTTTGTAAATTTAAAAGTAAGAAGGGCATATTAGTAATTTTACAACAAAAAGGACATTTTTGTAATTTTGCATATAAAAGGGTGGTTAGTTTAACAAAAACACATGAGAAGTATAAAATAATGTTAAACATAACAATAAGGGTTTACTATCCTAATATCACTTATTTGAGCATGATATTCAACAAAATATGGTTTAGGGGCAATTAAGTAATTTTACATATAATATGGCAGTTGGTCTAATGAAAATTCATAATAAGTAATAAGTGATGTTAAATAATAGGATAGGAATTTATGGCATTAATATCACCTGTTCAAGTATGGTCATGAACATTATAAGGCCTATGGGCATTTTAGTAAATAGGAGTGTATCATAAAGAGTATGAATGGTTTAGGATAAACGAGTGATTACGAGTATGTTATGATGTTATTTTCATAAAACATGCAAGAGTTGCCTTAATTGCTGATTATGTATGAGAATGTGTGTTGGTTGATCTAAAAATACATGTTAGGGTTTATGTGTAAAATGATTATTTGGTATGTATGGTTCTTTAACTTCATAATCAATAGTATAATCATAACATGTTAATCTATTATGGAATGTTGATGAATAAAAATGAATTATGTATTGGAAGTGGATGGTAAAGAGGTAGCCTTAGCTTTAGGGGCATTTTGGTCATTTTGACCTAAGGTGCCCAAGTTTAAATATTGGAACTAGGGTGGGCTTAGTGGCCTACTTAAGTTAACGTTGACAATAATCTTGATAATAATTACTTCATAATAATGGAAACAAACAAAAATAGATAGGTATGTGATTAATGTGTTTCTTGTGGTAACCTTAATTAAGATGCTAATACTTAAAGTGAAAGACCTCGATATTAGAAATTGTGGCTATTTAGGGGTCACTACTTTAGAGACATGGTTTAGCCCATGATTATTTTAGATTTTGCTGGTGTGGCTTGATGCCCTAGCCAAGCCCCATATCTTACTTTATTTAGCTATAAGGACCTACTTAGGGGGTATGCATACTTATGGATTAGGTATCCTTTTCGGTATGGTACTATGTATCATCGTGCACCAGTACGACTAAGGTACATTTGCATCCTTGAGTGGATAGTCGGTAGGATACTGTGATGCTCTTATGTGCCAGTATGACCTATGTACCTTTGTATTTCTAGGTTCACGATCTCCCCCTCGAGTTAATAAAATGGAATTGGTGTGATAATTAAATGGAAAGACACTAATCACTTATATTGAAACACCACATAGGTTAGGACCGTGTTAATAATGTCATATGTACCGATCCACCAATTATAATATTGGTCAGGAGCATTTTTGCCTTGGGTTATATCACATGTATCGATCTATCGGTTATAATAGTGGTGAGGTATGTTCTACCCTAGATTATATCATTTACTGGTTAACCGGTTATTATAGTTGTTAGAAGCGTTCTACTCTAGAGCATATCATGTGCACAAGTCCACTGGTTATAATAGTGGGGTCCCCAAACCTACATAGATATAATTTGAGAGATGCTTAACACCTAATTAATGGCTTAAGTGTAGTTAATAATGATCATACTGTTATGACTTGTTGATATATTATGGTCAAGTGGAATAAACCCAACACCTCTCAAGGCAATATGGTTTTGACCACTATTATTAAATCATTGGAATAGTATAAATCACCTCTCAAGGATTAATATCTTATTCATATTGCTTATCATCTGATGAAAGAGACCTAAAACCTCAGTTCTCATTCACGTAATGTTTCACTTAAAGTGATTAATATCTTATTTATATAGCTTATCTCAAGATCATATTCTAGTTTATATTGAGCCCAAGAATTGTACTATTCTTGAACCAGTGGAGCATTCTGGATCACCTCTAAGGAAAAAGCACATTTGAGTCACTATTATCATCCGTTGGAATAGAAATACAACACCTTGACCTCGATTCACGTAATCTTTCTCTTTAAATAGTTAGTATCTTATTCATGATGGTAATTCTCAAGCTCCTCATAAATACACATATGAATACATGCAAAGTAAATAGTATACCTTAACATAATCATTTGAGATATATAAAGTACTACTACGTGAATACCAACACACTTTCCTAAAGAAAAGGCAACATCTTAAAAAATCCTAATTTTCATAAGTTGGCCATAAGTTCTTCCTTGGTACTTATTTTATCACCAGTTTATATAACCATCATTAAATATTATTAGTAAAAACATATATAAAATATATGGTCTAAATCCAATGTATTACACATGCAATAACAACCTAGCCCTAGGGTTACTATTCTAAAATTTCCACAAAATCCTATTTTCACAAATTGAGCATAACTTTGCCCATAAGTCTCATATGACCACCAAATTTCATACCCATTCCTAAAATATTAATATTAACAACATATATCAATATCAAGGTCTAAATCCAAAATTTAACACATTTGATAATGAACCTACCCTTTTAGGGTTACTGTTTCTAATTTAGTCAATTTTCTCATTTATTGACCTTAAATCATTCATAATCACTCCAAATATTCTACACAAGTTATTTAGTACATTTATAACCATTTAACACTTTAAAATACCAATGATATCATTTTTAACCCATATTGACCAAAATACCCCTAAACTAGCCAAAACGTTTATTTTCACAAAAAACTGATAATTCCCAATATAATTGGTTTCCAAATTCTAATATATCATCATGATAATACTTATCCCCATTATTAAAAAACTTTTCATACCTATTCAATAATAACATTTAAGGTCATACTCTTCACATACTATAACTTTCCATAGATTCGATACCACATACCATAAAATTATCATAATAATAACATCAAACACGAGATATCATACCAAAATATACATTGTACACACAAAAACTAGTTATGAAATAAATCCTTACTAAAGTGTCTCCCATCTCTATGTATGTATAACCTAAGATACCTCCTCAAAGACCATGAGAATAAAACCTAAGAATTAATAAAAATGTAAAATTATAAATCGTAATAAACTAAGGAAAGACTAAGGAAAAGGAGTGTGGAAATAGGAGAAAGAATTGAACCAAAACAAGCTAAAGGCTTCGATGGGAACTTGTGCCACAATAGACAGTGCAAAGTCACTTGTTGTCATTGCTATAGAAGGGGGAACAATAATAGGTGCCCAAGTTTTGGGGAAAATGATGATGGAGGCTGTAGCTAAGGGGAGTGAAGTGGTAGTGAAGGTCAAAGTTGGAGGTAACAACAGTAGTGAGGGATGGTTGTAGGGGTGAATAAAGATGGTGGTTGCCAAAGGTGGTGGGGGTAAACGGTGGTGATTGTTGTGTGTAATGGGGAAGCAATGGCGGTGAGGGTCATTGCTAAGCTAGTTTGGCACTTGTGGCAACAGCGAGGTGAGGAGAAAAGAAGAGAAGGAATAAAGGAAGAAGGGTGTGGTGTTGTTCACTATAAGAAAAAGGGTCAATACCGACAATTTATATCATTGGTATCAAGAACATGTTTTTTGGTAATACGTATTACCGATGGTCATTCATCGGTATTAAATCATCGGTACAAATGGGTTAGTAATAAGCTTATTGTTGATGATAAAATTATCTTAAATATTAAGGTGTTATACCGACAATTTGTTCATCAGAGTTAGACATAATATCGACGATTAAGTATAACTAGAATTTTTTTTGCCTTTAATACTGACAATAATGAATTTAAATTTGAAAAAAAATCAAATATTCTAAACCTTCTTATCGACAAAGTTTTATTAATTGCAATAATATTTCTTTGTTAATAAATTATTTATTGAAGCTATATTTACTATTAAAATACTCATTATAGACAATTTCTCTTAAAGACAAAGATTGTTATATAAACATAATTATGATAATATTTATTAAATAATTTATTTTGAAGACAAATATTATTATATGAACAAATTTTACGAAACAAACATATTATTATTACATTTGACGTGTCAATAGTATGATAAAATCTAAAAATCATCTTCATCATTTTCATCTTGATCTTGATTAGATGTCTCTGAAGGTGGATGACCTTGAGCCCATGTAATCATAAAAGCTTTCATTTGTATTACTTCTTCCTTTTGACGCTCAAATGTTGCTTGTTGGCGAGCTATAATCTTGCTCATTTATTTTTTTTATTTTGCTCTATTTGAGATTTCCTTTGTTGTTCTTAAATAAATCAACATGCATACAACTCGTGCGAGAAGTAGCACGATTTGAGCCCTCTCCTGCAAGCCTTCATCCTACACCTTTTTCTATGCCTTGGAAGACTACCTAAGACGTCCTCGAATATTGGTTCTTCATCAATTTTAGGAGGTGTAGGATCAATAGAGCTATAAAAATCCATTTGGGACAAGGTCTCCTCTCGTCTTCGTAACATGTTATTATTCACATATAAGTAAAAGTTAAATATATTATAAGAAATGTTAATAATATATGTTATAATTAATTACAAATAACTAACTTACAAAATTCTCTTCAGCTTGGGAAGTGACCCATTTATTATTCTTGAAATATATTTCTCTATAAATCTCCACGATAGGATTTTTTCTTTGAATTAGCATGTATATAAGAGAAAAATTAATACATCAAATAACATTACATGATAAAAAAATAAAGAACAAAAAAAATCCAAAAATACCTTCTTGTAGCAATATTGTGACAACGATTGTGTACTATGACAAGAAGGAGTGAATTATCTTACCCTATTAGCAGCATTTTTTCTATCGAAGCCTTCACAAACAAAATGGTAATTTGGTCATGTTCATTTTATGTAATTTTATTCAATTTGTATACAAAAATTTAATATTACATTTTCATCCTTTGAATTCCATAGATCGATACACATTTGCCACACATTTGGTACGCAAAAAAGGCCTATATTAGTTGTCTTCCTGCCAATTTATCATTGGTAATAATATTTTCATTTTATTAAAAAAAATTAGGGAAATTTTACCTTCGTGGAATTTTGATAAAATATATTTTTTAGTACCGATGATAAGTATCATTGGTATTAAGAAATAAATCATCGGATTTTGTTCTCCTGACATTTTAATAAAAGTTTTTTGTGGAAAACTTTGTCGCCACTTAATACCAGCGATATGTATCATCGGTATTAAGCATTTTCCTACCTTTATTTCAGATAAAAAAAATTTCATCTTTGGTTCTAATAGCGATTATTAATCATCACTAGTAAGGTCTAATATCATTGATAAAGCATCGTCGGTGTTAGGCCTTTATCTTGTAGTGGTTGCTCATCGATAATGGATTGGACACGAGAGAAGGAAAGAGGAGAGTATAGGCATTTTCTTAGAAAAGGAGACGAAGTAGAGGCATGAGGATGATTTTATAAAATAAAAAAGTCTGGGCATATGGAAGTGCTTCTCTTTTATTACTATGCGGAAGGACAACTCATTCTCGATTCAAAATACCTATAAATCCAAATGAAGATTCAACCTATTACATCAAACAAGGTAGTCCACCGGTAGAGTTGATCCTAGGTTTTAAACTCATTATACGTGATAAAGCACTAATGATGGTCATGTATTGCTTTGAAGCTTTAGATAAAACCATGAGAGATATTTTATAATTCACCAATGAGTTCGGCCTTAAGAAGTCATTCGGAGGTAAGACAGTTGTTATTGGTGGAGATTTTAGGCAAATATTACCTGCCATTACTAAAGGTAGTAGACATGACATTATTCATGCAACTATGAACTCGTTTCACTTATGGAGATTTTGTAAGGAGTTACTATTAACAAAGAACAGGAATTTACAAAAACTAAGCTCAGTTGATGAATGTCTTGAGTTGAAGCAATTTTTAGAATGAATTGCAAGCATAGGAGATGGAAAAATTAGAGGGAGCAATGACGGTCATGCAGTAATAAAAATTCCAGGTGATCTTCTAATAAAAAATTTTGAAGACCCTATTGCAGCTATTGTGGAAAGCACATATCCAAAATTTGATGGAAATATCACTGACGATGCTTATTTTAATAAAAGATCTATACTAACTCCAACTCTTGATATTGTTGAGTCTATTAATGAATAAATGTTGTGAATTAACTCTAGTAAAGAGAAAATCTATTTTAGTTATGATACAACATGCAAATCAGATGCAAATAATGGTTTATTATAAGATCTACATAATCCAGAATTTTTAAATGGAATTAAGTGCTCTGGTGTACCAAACCATGTGTTAAATTTGAAGATGAGTACACTTATTATGTTGATGAGGAATACTGATCATTCATATGGCCTATGCAATGGTACTAGGATGATCATCACAAGGCTTGAATCTTATGTCTTGGAAGCAATGATCTTAGGTGGAAGTAATGCTGGTCATTGAATATTATTACCAAGAATGTCTTTAACGCCATCTTCTAGACTGTCTTTCAAGTTCAATCGAAGACAATTTTCGTTTATTGTATCATATACTATAACAATTAACAAAAGTCAAAGTTAATCTATTAGTTATATTGGTTCGTTTCTTAAAAAAAAACAGTATTTTATCATGGCCAATTAAATGTTGTAGTTTCTTGAGTCACAAATCGTAAATGTTTAAAAATTTTGTTATGTGATGACAAAGTTCATAAAAATAATTCAACAACGAATGATGTATTTAAGGAAGTATTTGAAAAGAATTGATCATGGAATTTTATCACTCATGTACAAACATTTTGTTTCTATCTTTTTTAAATTCATATCTTCTGATCAACTAATTACATATTATTAGTTTATATTACAATTTTCAAATCTAAAAAAGTTGAATATATGTCATTTATTATTATCTCCATGTATCGCACTCGTGAAAATCTTGTTAAAGTATAAAGAAAGAAAAAAGTAATGATAAAAAATACATATGAATTATTTTGAATTTTTTTAAAAATTTTTTTTTACTTAAAGACTTTTTTTTATGAAAAGAATAGATTATTTGTATATGAGATTCTAGTAAAAAAAAATTGTAGTATTGCTTGAAATTTTAGCATATACCCAATTAAATATTGTTTCAACTTTTAATGTATGTGAATTGTAGTTGATGTAATTTGATATTTTAAAATCATCATTAGATATTAAATAATTACACTATTACAAAAAATAATTTTGTATATTAGCTAAAACCTATTAGGAAAAAGTGTATAATTTACATCATCAATATCTGTTCATTATTAAAAACAATAATAATAAAAAAGTATACATCTCAATCAGTATTGAATTATTTACATTCAAGAGCTAGTGATTATATAAACCTAATATAGAATAAAAGAACTAACCCTCTAGTTTTAAATAAGTGTTATTTTAAAATTTTAATTTTAGTCACAAATAAGTATTGTTTAGCATTAATGAGGTAAATTTTGAATTATTTTTCCTACTTTATCCTTCAATAATAATTACTCTATATTTTTTTATGTATCTATCTATTCTTCTTTCCAACAATAAATATCCCTTTTAATAGTATTTTAATAGAAATAAATTAGCTATATATATATATATATATATATATATATATATATATATATATATATATATATATATATATATATATATATATATATATATATATATATATATATATATGTATGTATCTATCTATCTATCTATTTTCTAATTTTTTACGTCTCCTTGATCTAATTTCTAATTTTTCAAATATTAACATTTTTTAGCATTTTTGTTTGCCCTGTTTCCGTGTCTAAGACTTTGTCTTATGGATGCAGAAGGTGGTGAATGGTGATCTGTACGGAGATGGAAAACAGAAACGGAACAAAATACGAAAATATTATTTTTTAAAAAGTTAGATAATAAGGACGATAGAAAACATATATATATATATATATATATATATATATATATATTAAAAATATTAATTAAATATTTTTAATATAAATTTTAATTTTAAAATATTTTTAGGATATTTTCGGGATAAGAGAGGGCCCTGACCGCGGCCACTGTGCATCAGAGATGGTGACACACATTAGAGGGATTGAACTCATGAGAGTCATGTCCCCTAGATAATCGCAGAGAAACCTCACCCCAATCACTTGTTGCTTATTCTATCTATGACGGCTAGAGTCGTCGTAGAGTAAGATATTATAACTATTGTCATCGTTAACGAAGAAAGTTGTTGGTTAGGAAACGTGAGAAATGAATGATGATTATAGTGTCATTGTAGAGGTATTATGATTACTAGTTATTACTTTTATTTTATTTTGAGAATTTTTGAATTTTTTTTAAAGTAATTAAAATAACCTATTATTATTATAGAATAGCAGAAAGTTTTCACGATAAATTTTCCTCTTGCTAAACTGTATACAAAATTAATGTGGAAGAAATTTATAGAGATTTTGTCTTAGGAAATTATCGATATAATAGAGGAAAGGATAATCAAAATATACCACTTTAAAAAGGTATCGTTTATTTTAATAAGGATCTATTACATTGATCTTTTAATCTACACGATAAAAAGGGTTGTTATAGTATGGATTATATATATAAAACCGAAATTTTTATCTTTATCCATAACGCTCAAAGTTGGTAATTCAAAAAAAAAGAAATTTTATTTCTCTAAAATATACATAAATATATTTGTATTTAAAAAAAATTATGATTCTTCCATTTTTTTGATCTCTTGCAATACTCGTAATTATATCCTTAAGTTAGTAGAGACCTACCAGCGTACCAATTCTTTTGAAAATAGTAGTAGAACCATAAAAAAGACCTAACTAAACGACCTCAGAAGATACGAGAGTAGCTTGAAACACTAGGCCCGAGGAGTTTAGGCTGAAGACATTGTCGGATTATGCTCTAACATACAAAATTCACAAGATAAACTATAGCTAGATAATGACTCCCACCATTTCTTTAAAAAAAATCTATTTAGCAATTTAGGTACTATTTTAAAAGATAATAAAAGTGCCTCTAATATAAAATTTATATCATTTATTAAAAAATAATATAACAATAAAAATATAGAAGAAAAAAAAAGATAGGGATAAAAATAAATAGTAAATATTTTTTTTTAAAAAATAATTTATTTTTAAATAAAAATTTTAAGCTATTTTTTTTCATAAACGGATGGAGTAAATTAGATAGGACAGGTAAAGAGATTTGGGCTTTGATAATTACTTTAAGAATGTTAATAAAAACAGATATCACAAAAGAAGTCCCGTAGATTAGAACATAAGTCACCTCTGCAATTTTTCGACCGATGGTGCCAAAATAGCGTTGACTGTTGGGATGTAAGGAGGATGTATTTTATTTAAAATTCGACGAATTTTATCCGACGGATACTTAAACGGATATAAATAAACGGATACGAATACGTATATGGAGGATAGATTAAAATATCCGTCGGATTCGGGTACGGATACGGGTATGGAATATCTATACCCTTACCTATAACCATACCTGTATCCATATCCGTATCTGTTTATTCGATATATAATTAATTTTTTATCCTTAATTTTAAAATAAATATAGTGTAAATTAAGGTTAAAATTATTATGTAGTTTAACTATAAATAGGTTTATCTATCAGGTAATTGATTTATCCGTTGAATAATATCCATTAACTGATAAACGGATAATCCGTCGGATAATAAATAGCCAACGGTTACGGATATAAATATGTTAGTGGATATTAATTCGAATACGGATATAGATTTGGATATAAATTTTTAATCCAATACAAATAGGGATATAGTATACCCATTCCCAACCAATATACATCCTTAGCGTCCGAAACTTGGAAAGATTTACACTCGGACCGCCAGCCAGCAGCTATATATTAATATTATTACAAATAGGGATATAGTATACCCATTCCCAACCAATTTACATCCTCAGCGTCCGAAACTTAGAAAGATTTACACTCGGATCGCCAGCCAGCAGCTATATATTAATATTATTACAATTTTGCCGTTGCATTCTATATATAAGCCATTAATTAACTCAATTTTAAATTACAATTAGCGTCCAAACCTGACTCGACCTGGAAACTTCGGGTGTATAAATACTCGGTCTACGCTGCGACGATCTGAACAACAGAAACATGGGCGAAATTACCAACAATCAGAGGCAGGTTATTCCAAGCGCTCTTCTTCTTGGCTTCTTCACTTATATATATGAATTGTCTTTCTGATGTATATCTTCCTTTTCCTTTTCTTTTTCTTTTTTTCTTTGACGCAGCTCCATACACATTTCAACCAACCAATTGATAATCGCATTTCTTGGCATAGTCATCGGCTTACTTGAAGTGAGGCCATTGTTTGATGAAGAGCCAATAAAGATGTGGGTTTTCTTCTGTACGCTGGGCGCTTATTTTTTGATTCTAGCAGTGAATTTGCAGGTCTACCGAAGTGACTGGGTTCGACGACTAGAACTGATATTTGGCTGTCTATCATGTGTGTTTTTGGTCCATATTTTTCTTCCTCTGCAACGTGAGCTCTGTTATTCTCTTATTGCCGTCCTAATTGTTAACGCAGCCGTGAACTTTGATTTCATGATCAAAGTATGTCACCGGGCCCTTGGGCATGAGACTGTCACTGCTCCTCCTCAGCAGATATCCTCCACTGTATCGGAAGGGAACGCAGCCCAGTCCCAGGTGGAGGCTCCTAATATCCAAATAGTGTATGAAAAGTAATAAAATTATTTAAAAAAAAAATAGGATGATAAATTATTTTGAGCTTAAATCCTTATATTTTTGATAAGTTTATTGAGAGCAGTTTACAAAATAATTAAAACTCTTTGATGCCGGAGGCAAGATGAGATATGTTTGAATAATGCATATAGTTTGGCCACTCCTACTCTTATCGTTGAAGGAAAGTATTATAAACAATTTAAGTCCGCTTAGCCTCTTACCGGTAAGGTAAGCGGATATCTAATGTTCCGACTACTCGGGAATCAAACCGATGAGAACAGCACAGGGGGATGCATACGTAGGGACCCGATCGACCCCGGGGCCTCAAGCCTGGCAGAAGAGACCACAAGCACGGGTCCATCGACCCAATAACAACTTGGACCTTTGGTTAGGCTATCAATTACTAAAAAAATCCAAAGACCTGACCCCAATCGCTTGTTGCTCAGTCCCACCACTGCTTGAATAGGCTAAAGTTTAGCGATGGATATATATCATTGATGAGATGAAATCGTCTGCAGATGATTGCACTGTTTATATATCGTTCCTCCATTTTCATAGACCCGTTCAACGCTAACGCACTTCTTTCTGCAACAAAATCTCCTCTGAGAAGACACAAGAATATGGATCTTGAAATGTATGCCACCGGAAAGACCAAAGAAGAATATTAATAATTCATTAATAATAATAATAATAATAATAATTATAATAGTAATTATGACTCTTGTAATTAAATACTAATTAGATTAGAAAAATCCGGCAAAGAAAATCGGGCCTTATAAGTCTAAATCTTGCAATTCTCAAGGGCAGCTCTTGTCGATTCACATAATCGAGGCGACAAACAGGCATGTAAAGATTAGCACCAGCAATCAATTCTATCTTCCTCAAGGTAAAGGAAGCTTGTTTTCCACAGAACTTGCATCGGCCAGTCAACGAGCTTATATAGTATCAGCAGCAACTGGTATGACATCAAGCACTGAGCAAAATCTCCCCAATCTCCTCCTGCAAAGATGAGAAATGCAGCAAGGCGCAAATATCGACAATACAAACAGGAAGCAAGTACGTACATGATTGTTAGATATGGGATTGTTTCCATCGAATCTGCATCGGGTTAAAAGTAGGATCCATTTCAGACATAAATAGGCTATTTTTCTTTTGTGAATGTTATGTAGAAGAATGCCATAAATTACCTATCGCGGCCTTGACTTTTGTGCTCATCTGCATGAACAAACGAATGATGAAGATATATATTCAACCGATTAGGCTTCTCTTATCCAGATTAAGACACAAATAACTCTATAGTAGCTGTCCTACTTAATTATCATATGGAATTGATCGATGCAAGCTGCTATCTATCACATACTGCATCTATAACATGACTTATCATGACTTATTGGGAGGCCATTAAAAAAAGATACATTTAAGTTCCTTTATATTTTTATTTTTCCAACCAGGTTTATCATATTTTTTCATATTACTTGGGCCAATTTTTAATTTTTTTTTTCTATTATATCTTTTTTTATACCGTAACTTGGTCCACAACTTAATTTTTTTTAAAAAAAATACTAATTCTAATTTTGAATAAAATCATGTTAATATTGAGTATAATTAAAAGGTTTAATTTAATAATGGTTCTAATTGATGAAAGAAAAAATGTAATTAATCTAATTAAATTAGTCCACATGTTGTCCTCTACATTTGTCTGGGTGTTTAAAACAAACTGCACCTTGGTGCAAGGCGAGTGGCACATGCCTAAGTAAATTCAAGCTCCATAATTACCCAATTATTAACTCTCCTTTCACACCTAATTTACTAAACACATACATAATAATTCTCCTTTTCAATTTCATCCTTCTCATTTCCCTTTACCTCCTATATCTCTATTATATTTTCTCTCTCTTCTCTTTTCTTCTTCATCTTGACTCCTTACACAATCACTCAGTTCTTCTAAAATCTTCCATCAATTGAAGAAATCATATTTTAATCAACATTAAAATACATTCTACATTTAAAGGTATATAATATTTCATCTTCTTCTTTATTTTTGTTGAACTTTATGATTTTTGAAGTAGCCGAGAATGCAAGATTTGACTCTTGTATTTTTTGCATTTTAGTTGTTAGTTGATTGAAGTTAGTATTTATATACATAGATCAAACTTAGATTAGTAAATTTATAGTAATTTTTGGTTAAAATAGTATCTTCAAACGATATCAATGGAGGTCGAAGGCAAAAAAGTGGCGGCGATAGATTGTTCATTTAACATCCCAAAATTTAGGACTAAAATATTTCATTTAAGTGGAAGCTTAAAATAAATATAAATGGTTGTTACTACCGTAATTGGTATAATTCTAGCTTACATACCATCACCATTATCACATTAGTTACAAGTTAATATAATTTAGAACGTAAATTATAATAAACATAAAACAAGAAATCTTTCATAAACATAGATAAAAGTTTGGAGGCTAACTTCGAATATAATATGAAAATAAATAAAGGAATACCCTGGATAAAGATCTCTAAAAGGTATTATGGTCAAAACAATGAACCGCATAACATAACTCTCAATCCTAACCCTATACATAAAATATGATTGCTCCTCTCCAATCAAGGCATTATAAACATCATAATCATTTAGTGGATCCTCAATGAATTGTAAAAACTCAATAGAATCCTTAGATCGTGGGAATGAACAACACCCATAAAAATGATGATCAATATGCTACATGCCGAGTAGGGTAACAATATAGCCAGAACTAGGTCACATATAACATAAATCATATGGAAGTATGAGCAAGCATGTTAACATAATGTAAGATAATATTGATTTCTAGAAGTTCATTATTAGTTACAATCATAATCCATTTTTATATTTACATTGAGTTTAGGGATCCCATTATTTTTAAACTACTGGAATAATCTAAAGCACCTCACGGAAAGAAAAAAAAAACACAGACACCTAAACTACTATTATTATCTAGTGGAATGAACCCAACACATCTCAAAGCAATATGCTTCTAACTACTATTATTAAATCAGTGGAATGGTGTGAAATACCTCTCAAGAAAAAACACTCATAAGCTATTATTATCATTCGATAGAATAGACCCAAGACCTCGGTCCTAACTCACGTATTCTTTCACTTTAAATGATTAATATCTTATTCATATTGCTTATCTCAAGGTCATATTCTAGTTTACATTGAGCTCAAGAACTCTACTATTATTAAACCAGTAGAACGGTATGGATCACTTCTCAGAAAAAAAAAACACATTTGAACCACTGTTATCATCCATTGAAATAAAAAATACAACACCTCAGCCTCGACTCACGTAAGCTTTCTCTTTAAGTACTTAGTATCTTATTCATGGTGGTAATTCTCAAGCTCCTCATATATACACATATGAATACATACAAAGTAAATAATATACCTTAACATAATCATTTGAGATATATAAAATACTACTACGTGAATACTGACACACTTTTCTAAAGAAAATCCCACACCCCTCCTAAGAAATCCTATTTTCATAAGTTCACCATAACTTCTTCCTTAGTACTCACCTTATCACCACTTTATATACCCACCATTAAAATATTATTACTAACAACATAACCAAAAATTATTTTCTAACTCCAATGTATTACACATGCAATAATAGCCTACCCCTAAGGTTACTATTTTAAATTTCCCACAAAATTCTAATTTCACAAATTAAACATACTTTTCCCATAAAATTCATATGACCACCAAATTTCATACACATTCCTAAAATTACAATATTAACAACATATCTTAATATTAAGATCTAAATCCAAACTTTCACACATATGATAATGAACCCGCCTTTTTAGGGGTACTATTTCCAATTTAGTCATTTTTCTCATTTATCCATCTTAAATCATTCATAATCACTCCAAATATTCCTCACAAGGTATTTAGTACATTTATAACCATTTAACACATTAAAATACCATTGATATTATTTTTAACCCATATTGACCAAAATACCCCTAAACTAGCCAAAACATCCACTTTCACAAAAACTAATAAGTCCCAATATGATTGGTTTCCAACTTTTAATATATTATCATGATAATACTTAACCCCATTATTTAAAAAATTTCCATACATGTTCAACCCCTATTAGGATACCATAAGCCACATTATCACACTTAGAGTTACAAGTGAGATCATTACAACAATAACATTTAAGGTCATAATATTTGCATATTTTAACTTTCCACAGATTCGATACCACATCTTCATACCATAAAATTATCATAATAATAATATCAAACATGAGATATCGTACAAAAATACACATTTCACATACAAGACCTAATTATGACATAAATCCTTACTAAAGCATCTCTATTATCTACGCACATATAACCTAAGATACCTCCTCAAAGGCCATGAGAATAAAACCTAAGAATTAATAAAAAATAAAAAATTAGAACTCGTGTAATAGACCAAGGGAAAAAAATAAGGAAAAGGAATATAGAAAGAGGAGAAAGAACCAAACCAAGCTAAAGGCTTTGGTGGGAACTTGTGCCACAATGGTCGCAGCAAAGTCACTTCTTGTTATTGATATAGAAGGGGGAATAATAATAGGTGCTAAAGTTTTGGGGAAAATGGTGATGGAGGCTGTAGCTAGGGGGAGTACAACGGTAGTGAAGGCTGAAGTTGGAGGTAACGACAGTAGTGAGGGATGGTTCTAGGAGGTGAGTAACGATGGTGGTTGCCAAAGGTGATGGGGGTAAACGATGGTATTTTTGTTGGCAATGGCGAAGCAATGGTGGTGAAGATTGTTGCTAAGCTGGTTTGGTGCTTGTGGCAATAGCGAGGTAAGGAGAAAGGAAAAGAAGGAAGAAAGGAATAAGGCTTTGGTGGTGTTGCTCATTGATTATGGAGTGGACATGAGAGAAGGAAAGACGAGAGTTTGGGAATATGGTTTGAAAAGGAGATGAAGTATAGGCGTGAGGAGGTATTTATAGAAGGATAGGGTAAGGCATGTAAGGTGTTGAATTGGCTGAGAGATTGAAGATTTAGGGACTTATTGTGGGTTGGTTTTCTATAACAAGGTTAAGGAGAAAGAGATAGGTTGGTGGTGCAAACTTGGCCAAGATTAAGTGGCTGTCGTAATGCATGGGATGTAATACCCTCAAGATTAAGTGGTAACCATGCACTAAGGCTAATATATAAGGGCACATAATACAAGTACGATAACATGACATCATACAATCTTCCAGATAAATAAAGGCCAAGCTGCAGTTAGGATAAACTGATTATTTAATCTTTGAATATTACTCATTTCACACCATACTTCCTTTCTTTTTTTCGATCTATGAGAGTACGGGAACCCCACTATTATGGCCAGTGGATCGGTTACATATAGAGCGGAACGCACCTGACCACTATTATATGCTGGTGAATCGATCTCTAGGACAAGATGCTCCTGGCCACTCTTATGTAGGTGGATCGGTCTGGCCTCAACTCTTATGGTGTTCCACTGTAAGTACTTAGTGTCTTTTATAGGTCTTATCAAACTTAGGGTTTGTTTTATTGAGCTTGGGATCCCTCACTATTATAGCCGGTGAATCTGGCACTTACAGGACAAAGCATACCTGACCACTATTATACACCGATTGATCAGCCTCTAGGATACCCCGACACCTAGCCACTATTATGCCAGTGGATCGGTCTAGGCCCGACTCAATAATCTTTCACTTTACATGATTAATGTTTTATTGTATCTTATTCAACAAAGCTTACCCTAGACATGCATGACTAACTCCATCTACGCTTATCCTCCTAAGAGGGCCCATCCCATATCTTGAGACTTCTGCACCTCCTAACTCGCCTCAACATCCTTTCCTTATTCTACTACTTACACTGGAGGCTCAACTCCTAGATGTGTGGGTCAAAGCCCACTACCTAACACTGCTAAGCCCATTCATAGTCTTCCCTAGGGTTTTCCAAAAAACTCTAATTTGGGCTTATGTGGCCCATCCTTCTCTACCTCACACAACCCAAAGTGTTTTGACACCCCCACACATCACAACCCTTAGATTCAACCCTCATCATCTCACGTTACTTTTTAAATACACGTGTGACCCCAAAAACCTAGGTGGCCACACCAAACCCTAGTTGGCCATGTCATCCCTAGTATCCCCCTTTCCACATGCCACCCCTTAATTTCTCACCTTCCACTCTTGCTTCCTATGATACCCATGCTCGCCCCACACATGAAAAATCATCCATCATCATCTCATACTCCATTCACCCTCATTTATTTTTCTTTTTCCATCCTCTCAAATTAGGGTTTCCTCCCAAACCCTAGCTAGGTCTCCTATGTACCCTTATATTATTCCACATACTATTTTTAACCCAAATCCTCCAATCACCCAAAGAATTCTTCTATTACCTTCCTTACACCTCAAGGAAACTTTCTATAGATAAAGTCCACCTCTATGCGGACTCTATCCATCCTATGTAAACCCTTGAATTTTTCATGCAAAACCCTAAAATTCCTATACAAAACCCTAGATTCCCCCGTGCAAGCCCTAGATTATCCTATGCAAACCCTAGATCCTCCCATACAAAGTTCATCTACTTTATTTTGCTCAAAGTCCCCTTTTATTCTTCCTCTCATGGATCATAGGACATTTAAGTCAATCCCACATTCCTTGGTCGACTTATTTTCCCTTGGTCAACTTACTTTTCCTTAATCCACTTACTTCCCCAATTTTCTTTTTCATCCTTCCACCTCATATCACTACATTAATTATCCTAGCATGCATGTCCTAAAAGGACCATATCACATCACATCACCATCCACAACACAAGCATATTATACACATACCATAAGAGAACACAAGAACATACCCTAACTCTAAGTTGCACTACACATAAAATGGTTATAACAATAGAATAAGATACATAACATATCGTTATACATAGCATCCAAGGAATATAAGACACATATCACACATAAGGCCTTAGCTACACCCTTACCTAACATGACACCGGTCTTGGAGCACGCTCCTACGTCTTCTTAGGATTTTAACTGGTTTCACCTATAAGAGGAAAACACTAAAGATTAGTTTTCCTCCTACCAAAGATACTATTATTTCCTATTTTATTCTAAGATTAGGAGTACTATTATTAAAGGGAACTTAATAAGTAAAAAATAGGGCTTTATCCTCAAGTTAGCCTACTAAATTATTACTATTCAAAATAGATTTATGTTAATATTTATAGCTATATTTATATTATTAAATCTAATAGCTTTATTTCTTCAAATAATAGTACTAACACTAGTTATAGCAAAAATAGTGATATTAATAATAATAGTAATATTAATACTCCTAGTAATAGAAACCCTAGTATTTTTAAGGTTAAGGCCAATAATAGGGTTAGGGATAAAATAATAATAATAATATAATAGTAATAGTAACAAAATACTAATATTGCTAAGGATAATAATAATAGTTATGTTTGAAATAATTATAATATAAGGGTTCAAATATTTTTACTATAATAATAATAGTAATAATAATAATAACAATAATAAGAGTAATAATAATAATACTATAGTAATAATTTTAATAATAAAGGCATTAAGAATTATATTAGCAATATTCAAATAATAAATAATGATAATATTAAGGTTTGAGTATTATTCTTTTATAGCAACAAAATGATAATATGCCAAATCTAGTATCAATAATAATAATAATAATAATAATAATAATAATAATAATAATAATAATAATAATAATAATAATAATAATAACAATAAAAAATAATAATAAGGTTAAGAATAATGTTGATAATAATAATAATCAAAATGGTAATAGTAATATAAGGGTTCAAATATTTACCATAATAATAAAGGTAATAACAATAGGCCAAAGCTAGCATTAATAATAATAGTAAGAATAATAATGAGGATAATAATAATAATAATAATAATAATAATAATAATAATAATAATAATGGTAGTAATAATAATAATCATAATAAAACTAAAGTTGTAGACCATTAATAATATTATTATTATAGGTTAGGAAAATTCTGAAGTAAGGTTAAGTAAATAATAATAATAATAATAATAATAATAATAATAATCATAATAATAATAATAATATGGATAATACCATTAATACTTATTAAAAATAGCTAATACTTGTATAAAATGGGTTTAGGGATTGTGAAGGTTAGAGTACCACCTAGGGTTGGTGGTGACCGACGACATCGGTAGCGACGCACGTCGGTAGTGGCAGGGAAAAAGGGAGAAAAGGGAAATGGTTGAGTGTTGGGAATAGGAGAGGGGGATGAGGGTGGAAGTTGAGGTGGTGGTGGATGCCTAAGCGGAGAGGGGTGGACTGAAAGTGGTGGTGCAGCTAAAGGTGGCAGCTCACGGTGGCGGGTGTGGTGGCGAAAGGTGGCGGAGGGAGGAGAAAGAAAGAGGAGAGAGAGGAAGGGTAAAAGGAGGGTAGGGAGAGGTAGAAGAAGGTCTGCGGGTACTTTTGGGAGGCATAAAGGGTGGTGGTTGCGGTCAAAGTGGTGGCGGACGATGGTGCGAAGGGTGGCGAGGGTTGATGTGTGGCTAATCGGGTTGGAACTTTACACGGTGGGGGTGGCTCGTGTAAGGAAAATTGAGGGAGGAGGGAGGTACAGTTTGGTAGAGGGTGATGCACCAGGCAGTTATGTGGGTGGCTTGGGCGGCGCGATGGGGTGGTCGTCTGATAGGGAGGTGGCGCAAAGGGGAAAATTTCTGGGTTGCAAAATCAAAAGATCGATTAAGGCTACCTATGGGGTATTTATAGACCAATTGGAGGGGTAAACAACAGGGGAAGATGACAAAAAGGGTGCAGGTGTTAGACACGCCGACTGATGATGGCAGGCTACACTAGTTTGCCATGGCAGGGGGTTAGTCGAGGGGAGAGGAGAAAGGAAAGGGCAAGGCACGCATGAGAGGTGAGAAGATGGGTTGGGTCAAAATGGTGAAAGCAAACGATGGGTGAGGGAGGGGAAGGATGGCGTACGGTGGTGGCCGGCGGAAAAAGGGGTCGCAAGCCTCTGGCACAGGTCGTGCATCAGGGAAGAAGAAGAAGAAGAATAAGGGGGAGGGTGGACCAGCAGTCTAGGAAGAAAAGAAAGAAAGAAAAGAAAAGGGATAGGATCAACTGGGGAAAAAATAAGAAAGGGGGTGCAGCGCGGGTCTGGGCCGCACAGGAGGAAAGGAGGGGAACTAGGCCGAAGGGTTTGTCTGGCCCAGGTCGGGGGAGGGAAGGACAAAAAGAAAAGAAGAAGGAAGAGGAAAAGAAGAAAAGGAAAGAAAAGGAAGAAGAGAGGGAAAAAGGAAAAAAGGAAAATAGATAAATTGGGGTATTTAAAATATTTTGGTATTTTGGGATATTTAAAAATAATAATATTTTGATAAAATAATAAATAAATTCCCTTTTTAGGTTAATTTAGGATTTTTGAGAGATTTTTCTTAAATTCTATTTTAATTAGCAAAACATCCTAATTTTTTAATTAAATTATTTATAAATTTTCTCTTGATTTTGCCCTAATTACTCCCTCTTATTTTAATAAAATAATTTATTTAATTAATTTTTCTAATAAATTATTAATTAGCCATAATTCTCAAAATTAGGGTTTTGGGGTATTTAATGGGAAGTGTAGGTGTAGTGCAGGGGGTCGTTGGTGATGGGGAGATGCATGTATAGGAAGGGAAAGAAGAAAGGGACATGGACCATGTAGGGGAGAGATTTGCATAGCTAGAAAGGGAAGAAAGGAAGTAATTCAATTAGGATGGAGTGAAAGAAAAGAAAAAGGAAAAAAGAAAATAAATGGATTTTTGGGTTAGGTTTAGAGTTAGATTTATATTTTAGATTAGGGGCTTAGGCTACAATTAATTTATCAAATATCTGGAGTTAGGGTTGGGTTAAAATATAAATAACTCAAAATTAGGATTAAGGTTAGATTTAGGATCAAGGAATTTTGGTAAAATAAAATTATCGATTATTTGATATTAGGATTAGATTAAAATATAAATTAATTGGGATTATGATTAGATAAAATTTTTGGGTATGATAGTTCTCCCCTAGTCAGCACTACCAATAAATAGTTTATCCGGTAGTTAGCACTACCAACAAGTAATTCACCTATCAGCCTCCCTAACTCCTGATGAATAGGTAAATCATTTGTTAAAATGATCTTCAGGAAAATAAGTCAACCATCATAGACCTCCCCTATCAGGTAGTTCACCCATAAGTGTCCTCCTCCATCAAGTATTTCATCCGTTACACTTTTCCCTAAACGGGTGACACACTCGTGGAAACCCTAAACCTCAAAACCCTCTAACCCTAAACCCCAAACCCAAAATCTTAACCTCAAGGCCCAAACTCTAAACATTAAATCCTAAACCCTAAACACCAAAATCTAAACCCAAACCTAAACCCCAAACCCTAATCCATAAAGCACGAATCCTAAACTCTAAACCATTGATGAGCTAATGCATAAGATTTATTAATGATTTTTTGTTATAATTAGCATATGGCTGGTAGAGGAGGTAGGGGAAAAGATCTTAGGTAGGTTACTTTTGTTACCACTAGGGTGGAAAAGAGGACAGGCACTGCTAGTGCCAGAGCACAAATTGTGATGGAGCATGGAAAAGCTCCCTATTCTACAAATACACAACACGAGTCATTTGAGGAGGAGTATGATGATCCCAGTGAGGGAGCTTTTGCTGGAACTAGCACATCTACCCACGCAGCTGGATCTATGTTCTCATCAGCATCATATGAGGAGTGTAGATTGACTGGACCTACTAGTGGGGGTCCACTCATTTCGGATCTTCTCACTAGTTTAAATTATCATGTGGAATATGCCATGTGAAATGATGCTAAGGTAATTTCTATTATTATGGAGATTGGTTTCAACTTTTGTACCCTGTAATTTATTATTCTAATATTCTTTTTGTTGTAAGAACCACACCTTGTGCTAATGGTTCAATCAAGGATGAAATATTTGAGGAGGCTACTAGACAATGATGCTAGTATGGGTATTTCCTTCGACTACATTGAGACCACAGACCTGAAGTATCTACACAACACATATTTCCACCATCACAATGCTCTACTCATCTCCACATTTGTTGAAAGATGACACCTAGAAACCAACAACTTCCACCTTCTATTGGGTGAGATGACTATTGTCATACATAACATGATTCACACTCATGAGAGTGTGCTTTTTTTTAGACAAATTAAAAAACTATGCTCCATTGTCAGTGCTCAGATTAGTAATTGATCCGGGTAAGTTAGGCGATCAGGCCTTTGGAGCAGGAATTTTAACATATTTATATAAGCAGCTTAGCATATCATCTAGAATCAGGTGCATGTAGATGTGTGGTTGCATGACATTATTAAAGGTAAATATTTATTGCTAACTATTAGTTAAAAAAGTTATTTAATTATTTATATACGTGTTATAATTGTGCATATGCCTGGATTTATGAGTATTTCATGCACTCTCTATGGAATTATTCTCGTATGTATAATCCATCATGAAATGCCGTAGTGATTAGATAGGATACATCTCATCAGACACTTCCTCTTGAATCCATAGATGATGTAATTCAGTAACTAAATTCTATAATGGCCTAATAAGTGGGTGACATACTTTATATGAATAGTTTTCAATTATAGTTATTTATAATAATTGACACAAATATTGTTTTACATATGTTTATAGGTTGACTTCTTACTTTTCAATCAATATCCAAGTATGAAAGATCCTGAGTCATCATAGCCAAGTGGCATGCACTTAATGGATGTGGAGCCTATATACTGAATTGAATTGCTCGGTAGTTTAGCTACCCCCAACTCATTTTGATTATTTCTATCATTCCAGCACATGGATTCTATCGAAGTGAGGTCATTAAGATATATAAGGCAAATTACGCCAGTTGTGCATCATTTTAGAACACTCGGCCACACCACTAACTAGACTTCGGCGCTCATTTTCATCACTCAACATAAGTATGATGCCTTGGTTGAATACCTTCCTTGGTATTATCCTCAGACACATCCAATAGTCTATCATGTACCAGTAAGCAACAGGCTAAATGATGCCCCATACATCTAGGCAACAATGGAGATAAATAACAAATTAAAGGTTAAGTTCCACTACTAGTTCAAAGAAGAGAAGAATGGTAGAATTAATAAGGATGAAGGCTTTGATAGGTTAAAGGAGGTGTACCTCACCAAGGTTAGGATTAGTCTCTCTTCTAGTGAAGAGGAGGAGGACAACCAACCCTCTGCTAATGCTTTTGATGATAGTATTTTTTTGTATTTAAATTTTAAATTTGTATTGAGATTGTTATGACTTTGTTATCAGAGCAATTTATTTGTATGCTAATTTTAATTTTTGATTACATCATGCACAAATTATCAACCTAAGTCTCTCCTTTGGTTGATACCCATACACCATGATTATTCCTCAACAAGTACATAAATTTCTATAGCAAAATACTTAAGAGAATACGATAAATTAAAGTAAATGAAGTTTTGCACTAAAATACTTAATAAAATGCGATAAACCAAAGTATGTAAATTTATTTACTAAACTTGTTATATTACGCATAAATTATCAACCTAAGTCTCCCCCTTAGTTAGCACTTATACTCATTGCAATTCAATATAGTTGAATGTGATCATGATATGGATCTTTCTATCCATATATGCTTAAGGCAACATGTCTGTACCACTAATTAGATACAGGTGGTGATATTGTGTTTTCCATCAAGGTTAACTACAAGCAATACATAGTGCTATAAATTATTTACACTTAAGATAGTGATGATCTAATCAAATTGTTGGCCGTTAGGTGAAGCTTCGTATGGTAAACATATAATTGAACTATGAACACTCAAGTAAATGAATATGACATTGTGTGTTGTCATAAATAGAAATCCAAATTCAGGCTAATGCCACCATTTTCCCATCAAAATTGATCCCCTTTAATGTATCAAGCACTGTATGTTTTCAGTAATAGAATCTACAAAGGCATGCTCATATAAATCTTGATGAGTCACCCATTTCCTATACATTGCGACTCTAACATTTGACCATTTTGATCACATATCTAGAAGGTGTAGTGCAACTTCTCTAAACCTATAGTTTCCATTACCTACAACATCAAACCATGATTTCACCCTCAGAAGCATAGCTGGCTCGATATCATAGGACCATGGAAATCATGGAGGATCTAAAGAGTCCTTCTAGTACTACACCTCCCACTAATACTTCTTCCTCAATCCGATCAACCAAGGGAATAATGATCTCTTCTAGGAGATACATGACCACTTCACCAACCCAATCAACCTCACCTTATAGGTGATTCTGAATAAGTACGCTTTGTGTGTCCCACTCTAATTGTTCCCTCTATGTACTATTACTAGTGTGTCCTTTGCTTTGTTGAACATTTGGTTCTATCATACTAGTCTGTGAATGTTTGATAAGTACATTGATAAGATTAGAATAGTATCATAAATATGTTAGTGATTGATTAAGAATCATTTTCACCTTAGACATAATGTTAGAAGCAAATAGGTGCATAGATAGATCAATAGTTGAATCATCAAAAGCAAATATTTCTTCTTGTGGTATGACAAAAGTGAATGTTTTCTAGAATTGATGCATGGCCGATATGGAAGTGGGTTGATGATCTCATTTGTGATGAAATATCACGTGTACATACAGTAGACTGTGTGTCAACCTCAAGTAATAAACACATCTCAAGGATTCAAAACCAACCATATTAGATCTCTTACTCTCCTCTTTAATCAAGTCCAACACTTTATGACATACAATTGACGTGAGTTCCTTGAATAATATGACATTTGTAGAGTAATGTGGAATAATAACCCATGATTACTCCAGATCTTTTTTCCCCTCACTTACATGGAGCCTTATTACTGTGTCAATCTTGAAGCATAATGTGTCAAAACTCCTGCGATAATGATATATATATTTCTTCAACTTTCCATATTCAATTTTCACTCTACAATTAGAACTTCAAAATATAAGTAATGGTTAATTGTTATTTAGTAATAAGTTAAATGATATTGAATATTTACAACAACAAAAAATTATACCTTTTATTCGTATGAGTGCCAAAGTGAAAAATTTTGTCAACCTTCACTGAAACAAACATATTTTTATATGGATTCAACTAGGCTTCATACACATATTGTAATAGATGTGTAAATATTTCCCCTTTGTTACTCATATGTAGAAGTTCGTTATCATATGTCTCAATTATAGTCGGTTGTATAATCTTCCTCCAACCTCCTAGGAAATATTTTCTTACTACTATACTTCCCAGCTTATTAATAGCATAAGAGAGAACATTGTTACTAATGTGACATCTATATAAGAAGGGTATTACATTATCACCGCTTTTGGTTCATGGGGCTCTGTTAATCTCTTTACCTTATCAATCACTTATCTTCATTTTCCTTCATCATAAATGCCAAGGCAGTGGTAAAATTCTTACTACTAGACATACAACCAATAACCTCCAAGAAAGGAAGGATGTACTTATTGGTTTTTATTTGCAATCCAAACAAATGACATATGGAAACACATGCGACAAAGCAATAGAATTCAAGTGTGCAAATACAATATCACTAATCATATCAGAGTCAGGAAACTAATGATGCCATGAATGATATTTGTTGATTTACATGAAGTGCAATAATTATTGCATGGATGTACATCCTATCAAGCCCCATGCTTTAAATTTATGTTGAGCATTATAAATCGTCCTAAGCATTGCAATATTATTCTCACCGTCCCATTTGAACTTATCGATAATCTCTCTTGGTTTGATGTTTATTTGGGTTATCTCGTGCACCAACCTGTATTTTTATAGATATAATCGACAAGAAAACGAATGCCCCTGCAAATACATAAATTATCTATGATTAAGCATCCCATATTCTACCACTAATATCATCCTCCCTTCTACAAATCCTAAATTCATAACTATACTTTTTGGTCCTAGTAAATTGAACACTTTCTGAATTTACTATAAGTTGGCTTTTATAAGTACCACCTTTCTCACAACATATCCAAACTCTACATTTTTTCAACCTCTTGATACCTAAACCCATATTATGTGGCCTTTCCATTTCTTTAACCCACTCAAGTAATGATTCATGGTAATTAAAAAACTCGTCTGTAGCAAATAATTTACTCCAATCGGTATTAACTGGATCTTTATTATGTAATGATATTCAAAATGTAAAGTTATAAGGAATAAAGAAATAAATAATTTACAAAAGGAGGATTTTCATATAATTCGCTTGCTAGATTTTAAAATCAATGGACAAATGCCTTCAAAGATCTTACTTGTTGCCGGATAAATTGTCCGTTAATATTAGGACTTAATGAGTGAATTGCCCATTCGAATCAACTTCTGACATGTTATCTGCCCGTCAATCTTGCCTTCTGATGGGTGACTCGCCCATTAGCCTTTCTTTATAATGGGTAACTCCCCGTCGTCTTTATTTTATGATGGGTGAATCGCCCGTCGGCTATGAGTTATGATGTATAACTTATTTGTTAAGCCCAAATTTTAAAAAAAAAATTATCTTACCATTATTCCGTCGAATTTATTTTAGCTAAAACAATCATTAGATTCATTATTTTCTATTATATTTATTGTATTCAATGTTGAAATAATTAAATATTATGTAATTAATTGAAAAGAAGAGAAAAAAAAAAGATAGAAGAAAAGAGTGGTGAGAAGAGTAGTGCACAAATAAAAGGGTCAAATTGGTCCAAAAAAATTAAAATTTTGAGCCTAAAATCAGCACTTTAAATGTATATAATTATAATATGACAACCCCTTACCCAAAAAACCATTCCATCCCAACAACTACATATACGAAAGTGTCAAGACACCTACACGACAACGATATACTTGTGTCTAGGAGTAGCCGGAGCAATATGGCTACATGAGTGTACAAGCAGCTTTTAGCACACCAGGTGTTAACTAACAAATTCCAAATTAAGAATAATAGACAGACTCAATAGCCAATGAAAAGGCTATTCTTACGTACGATGCTCGAATGAGATAGCATGCCTCCGATCGACATTCATAAATAAAATTCTTCAGGCCTGGCCACAATGAGAACTCTATCTTCTCGTGCTTGTGATTTCTAAAACCAACAGAGAAAATGGAAGAAAACTCTTCTATGTATCTCCCTTAATCTCATTTTATCTTAGGATTATAGATACAACAATTAATGCATAGAAATCGTTTGTGTAAGGCAAAGATTCCTCGTCACCCATGAGACCCTCAAATCAGATAGTATTAATTGGTACTACTATAAACGGACAAATCAAAGCCCCAAGGAGACCTATTCAACAACTTCAATCTATTCAAAAGATAAATTACGACGAAATCATATAGCGTATATAATTTAAATTTCCACACGCACAAGCAAAAGCGAAGAGTTACATTCAGCCTTGAAATGCGAAAAGCAAGGAGTTACATTCAGCCTTGAAATTCGAAGATGAAGACGGCTTTCAAACCAAAAGAAAATATAATAATTCAGGTATTGAGAAACATGGCCTAAATGAAGATCTCATCATCGCAACTCAGGTGGCCAATGTAAAATAAAACAAGAAATATTGACAATGGAAACGTCCTCTTGAATCTAAAATTCTGTGAAGGTTGAATCTCATATGATCGAAATAAAAGAACAAAGTATGTGCTTCGGCAAAGGTGAACCAAATACACCATGTCTCAGCTGTGATCTGAGATTACAAATAATAGTATATTAGAACGATACTGAAAACTAGTGAGGTTGAAAATAACCACAACTATTCTTTCTCAGCAGCGTATCCTTCTCAGCAAATACATTAGGGGGTTGACACTATACTTTCTCAGCACCACTATCTTCCTTCCCTAGGGCAACCACAACTTTCTTCAAAATTGCATCAGTAGGCTGGTGAGCATTTTCAACAGCCTTTGCGACAGCTTGCCACCTCTCACCATGCTTTGGTTCAGCAGCTATACATCTCTTCACAACATCCTTTTGGCTGTCCTCGGTTCCATGTTGAAGCTCAAATTTATAATACAGGGCCCAGAAGTCCCCAATATCTGGGGCAAGCGTTACCACGCGGTTCAGATAGTTCCTTGCCTTGTCTACCTTCCTGTCATGCCAGAACAGCTTAGCCACTGCGGCCAGTACATGGGGATCATGATCGCATTTTTTATATGCATCCAAGCTCTTTGTCTTCCTCTGAGGCCGAGGCACTATCTCTATTGCAGTAGCCCATAAGATGCCACTGCTCGGACACTCCTGCAACGCCTTGGCCATCAAGTTATCTGCTTCCTTTTTATTGCCATGCCTTAGCTCAGCTCTGACAGCAGCTAGCCAGAGCTCAGGGTTCTGTGGATTCCTCTTCCTGGCCATGGTTAGAACTGCACGAGCCTTGCTCAGTCCTGTCGTCTTCTCATAGAGTTTTGCAAGAGAAAGCCAGAGGGGAATACAGTGGGGACACTTCTGCAGCCCTGTTTCATAAACCCCCTTCGCCTGGTCCAGCTGCCCCAGACGCTCCTCAAGCTGGCCAAGCATCAGCCACAGTTTGAAAAATGTGGGGAACCGTTCCAGCCCTTCGTTAAGCAACCTCCTCTCTTCTTCAACGTTACCAAGCTCCCTTTCTACAATTGCCGATTTCATCCACACTCTTTCCGTTCCACCTTTCTCTCGTGCTTTAGCAAGGAGCATTTTTGCCCTCTCCGGCTCATGATTCTCAAATTCAAGTTTGAAGGCTGCGAGCCAGATTTCCTCAGAGTTGGGTATTGCAGCATACGCTTCTTGGAGGATTGCTCGAGCAGCAGGAACGTCACCAGCAAGCCACTTCTCTTTTGCACCCATCAGCCACAACACTTCAGCCTGTGGAACATATGTGACTGCCCTCCTCAACAAGGCATCAAGGGACTCCCTAGTACCGTGGCTCTTCTCAAGCTGTGCAGCTTTGAGCCATATACTCTTCTTGGTCCTAAAAACAGTAAGAGCATGACCATAGATAGCCCGGGCAGTCTCAATAGACCCTCTCTTCTTGCACTCTTCTGCATCAGCAACCCATGTTCGCTTCCTATCTTCTTCTTCCACCCCAATACCGATGGTGCACCGAATAATTTGCCTACAAGTTTCAACAGAGCCTGCCCTTTCAGCAGCCTCAGCCTCCTTCATCCAAGCTTCCCTGTCGATCACCACACCTTCCCTTTGTAAGGCCCTAATACCCCTGTCTATGATTTTCTCCACCATGGCAGTGTTCCCATTAGCCTCTTCCAACTTTGCAGCGGTAATCCAGATGGCAGGCTCTTTTGGGAGCTTTATCCTAGCCTTATTAAGCACTTTCTTTGCGTTCTCATATGTTTCAAGCCTTGCAAGAGCCAGCCATAATTCTACGTGCAACGGGCAGCATTCCACCGCTCTCTGAAGTAAAAGTCTCGCATCCTCCTCATTTGCAAGCTCTACAACTGCCTTCCACAGCCTCACTGAGTCGGGTATATTTTCAAGCCCCTTCCTCAAAACCCTGCTCTTAGTTGCCTCATCCTGCTCCAACTTTGCAGCTTGCAGCCACAACTTCACAGAATTCGGTATTGCCTTGACTCCCCTAGCTATCACTGCCTTGGCTTCGTCAGGACTTGCCAACCTACATGCCTCCAACCACACATCCTCATTATTGGGACACTCTTCACAGCCTTTCTTGATCAACTGTCTTGCTGTCTGGATCTTCCCAGCAACTTCCTCAAGCCTGGCAGCTGCCATCCACCCCGGAGGGTGTTTTGGATTGGTTGATATAACAGACTTCAGAAGCAATCTTGCCTTCTTTATATCTGAAATCTCAGCATCACTAGTGATCCTCATACTTTTCAGGTCAGTTAAATAACCTTTTGGATCAACAACAGTAAGTCCTGAAACAGAGTCAGACAGCCGGTCCAGCTTCAGTGACAACACAGTACCTCTTCCCTCGCCTACAGCTGTCAAATCAGTAACGGGAGTTTGAGCCCATGGTGTTTCTGTGCCGCCTACAGCCCTACTCCTTGGATCCAAAGCAGTAACATGTTCTTGCTCCTGCCTAGCCTTTTCGAGCAGCGTATCAGGAACAGGAACAAAGCTCTCAAACCTCCTCTTCTTATTCCTCATAGAATAGTCTCCAATCTCGGGGATACTATCCCACTCTTCAGCAGACAATGTGTAGAGCTTCCTCTTCACATCTGCAAATTGCTCAGTAATCTTTGGATTTGCAGCACGATACTTCTCAATCTCCTCCTTCAACCTGGCTTCCCTCCTGTCTTTCCTCCTGGAGTCCATCCGCTTATCAATAGACTCCCAAACAGCATCTGCTTCCTTGTCGTCCTCGTCATAATCGCCAGATGCAAACAACCCGACATCATTCCCCTCAAAGGCATCAAAATTTTGGTTGTCATCATACGCCTTGGCCTCCCCATCATCTTCCTCGTCGTCCTCACCTCCTCCTTTTCCCCGGCCACGACCAGCACCAGCAGGAGCAGCTCCTCCAATAGTGGTCGCAGTTCGATCTGGCAAATCTGGTGCCGCACGAGCTGGACCAATATCGGATCGGGTGGTGAAACCGGTGGCACCACGACCAAGTCCGGCCACATAATTCGCCGGAGGTCTCGAGTTGAGAAAATCTAGCTTATTCTTCGGCGGCTGGCCAGGAGGAGCTTGCATACCCCCAAAGAAGGGTACATGTAGTGTTACAGTCGAGTTCCTTCCAATACCCAAACTAGAAATTTTAGAATACCCATCAGAAATTAACCGCTTTGAAGACAAGAACAAGCATTGTTTCTCGACGGGTAAGCTTAATTTGACAAAAATCTCGTGTTTCAAAGTGTCTAGGGTCACAGAATCAGGAATAAGATCGAGGGCTAGGGTTTTGCTATCGAATGAAATAAAAACCATCTTCGGGCTTAAGCACTGACAAGTGAAGGGAAAACGAACCTGAATTTAAAGTACCCGAATCAACGGTATAAGAATTATGAAGCCGGTGACACTGAAGCACGGCGCCGCACCGCAAGACACACACAGAGACGGAAGGGAAGAGCGCCGGCTGAGAAGTTCTAGACTTCTAGTTCCAGTAAATGGTTAAGACGGAAATTCAAGCAGCATTTTTTTTTGGGCTCTTTGTCAGTTAGGCATGAGGCGGCAATGGTTATATTGATTTTATCCCTATCCGTTTCTTAAATCAAACATCTAAGATGTCGTTTGGTATTATTTATTTTTAATAATTACTTTTAGATAAAAATTATTTTTATAAATTTATTTTTAAAAAAGTACTTTTATAAGTAAAATATATGTTTGTTTTTACTTTTATTATATAAGTGATTAATGTTAAAAAACTATTTATTGTACCTTATTAGTGTTTGATTTTCATTTTTTTACAAAATTACTTTTTCCATCTTTAGTTTTTATCTTCCTATATATATCTTTTAGTAATAATTACTATATAAATTATGTAATACTAAATATTAAAAAGCATATGAAACATTAACAAGTATAAAAATATTACAAAGTACTAAAAATTGTAAAATAAAAATCATAAACTTATTAAAAAAAATTATGAACAACCACTAAATAAACTTTATAAAATTCACAAACATCTAAAACTCAAATAGTCACAATAATCAAAGTTTATATTAACAAAATAGATTTTAACCAATTGGCATAGAATCAAGGAATGATGTGGGAGATGTTGCCACTCAATAATGGTTACTACTATTTGAAGAAACGAACTGCTACATTGAAAGGAAAAAAAAAAAAAAAAGAAAAAAAAAGAAGAAGTAATAAATATTCCTTCATAACCAATACAAGAATTTCACCCTTGACTGGGGGGTCAAACGTACATGATCTCAGACTACTAACTTATGAACCATCAGGGTGTTTATTAGTAATAAATATGATAGTAATAATTTTGGGATCACTAATTATTAATTAAGAATAGGGTAGAGCAAAGTCGAGCAGAGGCAATCTCAAGATTTAAAAACATCAATTCAAAGGATCGATCATTAACGATGGACTAGAATAACTGTCACTAAACTAAGCAGAGTGAAAGCTTCTATAATATGTGAAGAATTAAATACACGCGATATTAACGATACATAACACGTAGGTTACATCTTATCTGAAACATGGACATGCATATATACATTATACTAAGTATATTTAATTAATGTGGCGATATACTTTAATATTTACTAACAATTTATTGATATTTGCTTCTATTCATATATATATATATATATATATATATATAAAGATACATTTAGATTTTTATATAAACTATTATTTAAAATACAAACGTAGAAACTTTTAATTATCGTTAGATTTAAAAAATTTAAAGGTCGAGGTTAAAATAAATTCATGTTAGATATTTACTAAACCTTGACCATTAATTAAATATTAATTTAATAGCTAAAATTAATTTATATATATATATATATATATATATTAAGAATTAATTGTATTAGACATTTACTCGATAAAGTCATAAAAATTATAAAATCACACTACGCTAACAACAACGCATAAAATATTTTCCTCGATACTCCCTAGCCACACGACTCCGTCTCAACATGGACGCATTTTTACCATCGCCGCAAGATGCGGCGACGGGGCTCTGGAAGGTAGCAGCCCCGCCATCTCCTGCACCCGACGATCATATCAGCAGGAAGACGACGACAGCACGGCAAAGGAGTTCAAGCAAACCTGGAGCCCAGCACCGACGCAACGAGCCTGACGATGGCTCTGCCATGGCAGAGTATATATACAGAGCTCTAAATTTATATGAGATCGGCTCTGTTCTTTTCAGTGTAACTGTATATATGGATATGGTATGCAGCCCATTCCAGCCCCTGCTAGATGGTCGTTAACGAAAATGTGGGGGAGATAGAGGAGACTTTCGGGGCTGGACGGCTCAAGTCTGTCTCGGTCCAAAAGAATGGAGAACTGCAATCAAACGAGGGCGAGAGAAGAGAGCGGGCATGCCGATCGAGCTCGAAATTTTTTTGGATGCCTCAGCAGAGAAGAAGCAGAAATACAGAGAAACGAGCAACCGAAAATGGAGAAGGAGACACGAGACAGGGGGAGTGTTATTTACGACTTTTTTTTTTAAACAGAAGACGTGCCGCGTGGATTAGAGAAGTTGTTTTTAGAAGTAGCTAAAAATTACTTATAGATTATTACTTTTAGAAAGTAATTTTTTTTAATCACTTTTTTATAATTACTTATTAAAAGTAAAACCAAACATTTATTTTTATCTAGAATTACTTTTTATAATTAATTATCTAAAAAACTACTTTTCTTAAGTAAAACCAAACAAGCACTAAATTTTCGAGGGTTCAAAAGTATGAATAGAGCATAAATTGGATATTAAATATATTAAATATTAATATTAAAACACTAATTAAATAAAAAATATATAATAAAAATATTTTTTAAAAATAACATTTAGAGGTCAGTTAATATTTATATTTATATTTATATTTATATAAGCATTTTATTTTAGTTAAAAAGAGTATTAAAATATTATTATTAAAGTTTAAATTATAAAAAATAAATAAATTTTAAAAAATTAACAATAAAAAAATATAATATTATGGTATGTTATTGATATGACCAATAAAATACTAAATATGTTTCCAAATTAGGCTATCCATTCAAAAATTGGATATCCTAAATATTGGATTTTTTTTAACAAAAAACTAATCAAATATTTAAAATATTATGTCGGATTTTTTAGATACCGAATAAAAATTTTAAATATCAAATATTTTACACAGCCCTGGCAATGATATAAATTATATAAATATATCTTTAATGGCTAATTTAGATTAAAGTGAATTGATATCAAGATAAACATTAAAAAACACTTTTTTGGAAGAGAAACTCCTAGCATCAAGTTAATAACTTCTTCAATTCCCCTCAGTGGTGGTAAGTCTTTGGAAAACACATCACTAATTTACACTAATAGTTAATCCAAGGCTTGAATTACGGTTGGTTGACTCCCCTTGTTGTATTTCTTCTTTCATAATCAAAGTATAACAAATCCCTTTTATCCTCATTGAGCCATTGTAGATAGTAAGGTCTTAGGTGCTTTGTAGTTTTCAAGTTAAGCTTCTCCATCATCTCTTTACTAGCTATATCAATGCATGAGCCACTATCATTGATGCATTTGCACACCTTGTCTCCCAACTTGCACTTGGTCTTGAAAATGTTATCACTTTGTGTTGAAGAATATTATGGATGCATTTGTAGAACCATTTGGACAATGAAACATCATTGACCCTCTTCCCCATAAGCACTATCTTCACCATCATTATCCTCATCTCATACCTCAATCTCATCATCACTAATTAGCTCCATACTTGAAATCTCTCTTAAAGTTTGAGCCTTTTAAAATAGGGCAAAGTTTCCATAACCTCTACATTTGAAATATTGTTTCCTAGAACTCTCTCCCATATTCTCTGTTCCTTTTTCAATTTGGTATCCACCTTCCTTCCTTTAAAAATTAAAACCAACACTAAGAGTAGGCTTGGAAGGTGTTGTAGATGATGGCTTGGAACTCACCTTAGCCCTCTTTAAATGCTTATCAAATTTTAAAACCAATTTCACTAAATCTTCTAAAATGTCATAGATTTATACTTTCACCTTCTCTCTCACATTCAAATTGAGACCTCTAAGGAATATTGCACTAGTTTCCTCCTTTTTTCTCTTGAATATCACAAATCAAAGGCAACCTATCAAATTATCTAGGATACTCTGCTATAATCATAAATCCTTTCTTGAGTGTGGCTATCTTGATGAAGTTGTCATGTTCAAATTCTTTTAGGAAAAACTTTCTTCTAAGGTGCTTTCTTAACTTCTTCTATGACTTAATCTTTCCTTTTTGCTCTATTTCTCTAGCCTTCTTAAAAAATTCAAGTCAAGTCCTAGCAAATTTCTTGACTTTCAAAATCATTAGCTTACATCTTCTTTCATCACCTAGCTCTTTGAACTCAAAGATAGCCTCCATGGTTTGTTTCCATTATAGATAAAATTTGGGATCCATGTTGCCTTCAAATTTAGGAACATAAAATCTAATACTCTTCTCCCCCATCATCACATGTATTTCTTGAGGCTAAAGCACCCCTCCAATTATTACCTATATTGTCTTCATATTCTTCCTCTATTCAATTTTGCATGTATGGTGGTGCATGGTTCTTTCACCATCGTTGTCTTCTACTCACTTCTCCTCCTCTTTGATTGTATGTTTCTATGAGTTTAGATATGTAATTTTAAATTCTAAACAATTTCTCTAGTTGCCTTTTATTTTGCCTAGTAATTATTTGAGTAAGATGTTGAATTTGAGTCACCAGTGAATTATATTTGTCATCATTTTCCATGTTTGTGTGAGTTTTAGACATGTCTAAGCTTTCCAATGCCGAAATTTTCCTTCTTCTTCGACATAAAACGAACAAGTTGAATGGTTCTTAATAGTTTTTTGATGGATTCTACATGAAACCTTGGAATAATCTTGGTAGAATAGTTGAATATATGAAGAAAAATGTGAGATTTGATAGATTACCTTTTGGCGTATGATATGGTAGTACAACCTGGCTTTGATACCACTTTTTATACATATTGGAAGCACATAGCACCAAAATAGGATGTTTGATATCAATCTCATGATAAGCAAACTAGAAATAAAAGAAGAAATTCCTTGACTTTGGTTATTATAGTTTGATGGTAGCGGATTAAGGGTTTTGGTTTTGGGGTTAGGGTTTGATGATTTTGTAACACCTCCAAATTTACTACTAAAAAATTTTGTTTTAATAAAAAGGTTTCACGAAAGGGAAATGACAAAACCGTAAACTCGGGGGCATTACCGCCACACTTAGTACCAGACCGGTTCACTCCTACCATTCTAGCACTAAGTGCTAAGGCTAAACAAGGTTAACATCAACCACAAGTCATTAATAAAAACGCGAGGCATTAAATAAAATGCAATTCATGTAAAAATCAGAGTGTGGTTTAGAATTACAATCCAAAGAGTAAATGACTAGAGTTTTCAAAACATGAAATACCATACAACATCACATAACTAGAATAAAATGAAACATGGTAAGATGAGAGGGTAAAAAAACAGAGCCCGTCCAAGTCGCTCTCAATCCCCAAGTCAGGTTTAGGATCAACTCTTGGCCCCGCCCAATGCCTCGTAGGTGTCGTAAGCATCGAAGACGTCGTCCCCTACCTGCACAAACTCAGAAGGGTCTTCTACTCATGAGAATGAGTAGCACCCATGAAACGGGTGATCAGTAGGCTACGTACTGAGTAAGGTAACAGATGCGACTAAGGCCGACATACAAACCATTCAACATAACATACATGACATGGTCATATAGACAGCATACAGTAATACAGATAATGAAGGCCAGCTATAGTCTAGTTAGACTTGTTTTTTGGATCTCTAGTAAATATAGTTGATTCACACCATCATCTTTGTTAATCTATGCGAGTGTGGGAACCCCACTATTATAGCTGATGGATCGATCACTTATAGGGCAGAACACACCTAACCACTATTTTTTCCGGTGGATCGGTCTCCAGGGCAGAACGCTCCTGGCCACTATTATGCCGGTGGATCGGTCTGGCCCCGACTCTCATGGTGTTTCACTGTAATTACATAGTATATTTCCCGTGTTTCATTGGAAACTTAATGTTTGGTTTGTTGAGCTCGGGATTCCCCATTATTATAGCCGATGGATCGATTACTTATAGGGCAGAACGCATCTAACCACTATTATATGCCCGTGGATCGGTCTCTAGGGCACCCCGACACCTGGCCACTATTATGTTGGTGGATCGGTCTGGGCTCACACTACCACGGAAAGGGGTTTTAATAACGGTTATTTTGTAGTTTTAATAACGGTTTTCAACCGTTATTGAATCGCCCGTTATTATATCTTTAATAACGGTTCATAACCGTCATGAAAAATACACAAAAACCCGCAAATATGTGCGTAAACTTCATATTTAATAACAGTTTTTACTTAAAAACCGTTGTTAAAAAGGAGCTTTTAATAACGGTTTCGGAGTAAACCATCGTTAAAAATAATCTTTTAATAACGATTTATATGAAAAAACCGTTGTTGAAAACCATGTATTAATAACGGTTAATACAAAAACCGTTGTTAAAACATGATCGAAATACCATTTCAGTCATTGATTATACCTTTATTAAACCCTCTAATACGTATTAAATGCGCATAAATATCAGATTATAAGGAGTTTTAATAACGGTTCTTAAACAAAACCGTTATTAAAACCTAAGTTTTAATATTGGTTCTATGGGAAACCGTTATTAAAACCTATATGTTTTAATAACGGTTTTAATTAAAATTGTTATTAAAGCATAGGTTTTAATAACGGTTTTCATAGAACCGTTATTAAAAGTATATGTTTTTTTTAGCATTTTTATGTTTTGTTCCTACCCACATACACAGTTGTATGTTCAAACAATTACCAAATCTGCAATGTAAAACAACATCAATTCATACCAGCAGGGTATCACACCATAATTTCAATCAATCTATAATTGGTATGCATGTCTCAATACACCAACTGTACTTAGGAATAAAAATTAGCGGGCATACCACAACTTAGTAGCTCTACACCCCAAAGTAAAGAGTTCACATATCTAGACTGGAAGACCGAAAGATGTAGACGAAATACATACCTGAAAATGCATATAGAATATATAGATCGCTACCTAATACCAAATGAATGAGTGCACGTGCTTGGCCCATTGGTCTCTAACTTCATCAATTTCATCAATATTATATTGCTGGCCTCGTGCATAGTCATTGGTGAAAAGCTACAACACCCATGTTTCAATTAATATACAGTTAGCCATTAGGTCAAAAATATATATGTCATGATTCATTAATAGAAAAATATGGAAAATCAAACATACATGGCTTGGATCTATGTTAACCGATCTATTCTGGACTATAAGATCCATTGCTCTACATACATAGTATCCACAATCATCGCCGCTTTGCTGTTGTGGACACTGTCAAATGAATTCAGTTAGCTCTCTAACTATTATATATTAATTTGAATTAAAACAAATACAAAATAGTTGTCTTCCTACTTACCATGATAGGCTCATATTGAAGATTCTTTGGGTCTGGGACACCATTCCCACCTCTCCTTTGATATGTCGTCCGTAGTGCCCTAATAAATAGAGTTGGATACATAATATTGTAAGTATATATACCTCAAATAATGAAAGTAGAATATATATATGTATAAATAAGTTAATGAAGTAAGAAGTGAAAAGTATACTAACATGTCGATAAATTCCTTCCCACCACGACGAGCGACCTCAAAAGGTACGTCATAGGTTCGAAGGGAATCAAACACATAAACTTTATTAAGATCAGGTCGGACGGCGTACAAAACCCAATGTTCAGTTGTGAGGTGAGGAATGAGATAGAGCTTGTTGTGTCCCTCAATCAAAATGCGATCCGCTAAATAGCTTATGTGCCTACCCTCTGTTATTGTACTACTGTCAGCTATGTAGTATGGGCACACAAACACAATAGAGGACAACATTCCCTCCAACGCAGCGCGACTAGCTACCAACCTATATATGGACGACAATAACAATGGATATTTGTTAATAACTAATAACTCATATAAGCTTAAGAGGTCGTAAAAATTCTATTTCTCCAAGAGTACTAAAATCTGAAATATGAAATAATGCTTACGTGACATAAATGGCGACACTCGTGGTTGACATCCATTCCTGATTATAAATGTCGCTTATGTCAACTGTCGATACCATGTAAGTAGCATAGTCCCTTCCAACATACTCAGGACGACAATCAATGGAAATATAATTATTCCCGAGGTAGTTTTGGGCATAGAAATACAATAAAGCTAATGCTGGTGGAGGTTGGCGTATTTCTGAAGAAGGAATCTTTTGTGGGGTAACTGATTTTTCAGATTTAGCTCTATTTCCTTTGGCAGTGTCCTCTTTTGTGTTGCTCGTTCTACTAGTAACTCTCTTGGTTTTACTAGCAAGAGCAGTCTTCTTCTTTGATTCCTTAAATAATAATAATAAACAAAATATGTATTGAGCATATATATATGAAAAAGGTATAAACAATGTAACTACTAAACTAGGTCTAATGAAGATATTGAATGTCAATACCTCTTCAGTAGTGAGACGTATCTGATCCACAGGCCAAGGCAAGAAGCTTCCATGAGCTTCTAGCACTGTGGCTGCCTCATCGCCCTCTTTATAACAAGGCAAGGGTGCACTACCAATGATTGGAGTGTCAATACTCACCGGCCTTGTAAGTAGGGCTAAGTTGTACTCGTGGATAGTTTGCGTTTGGGTACTGTGACTGATGTAGACCCTTCCTTTCGCCAAAAGAGTTGAAAGATCATTCGCTAACAAGTCACATTTATGCAAACCCTAAACGAAAATATTACACATTATTAATTATTTATGACACCGAATACATTTAATAACAATTCAAAGTTATGTAATGCTTACCTCGGAAAGAGAAGAAAGACGTGCATCAGCTTCACAATTGTCTCTGACACTATTTACATTAGGTATGTGAAGCTGATCATGGTCGACTGAATCGGATGGCTTATACCCTTGAGATTAAATAATTGACAACTCTTGCTCCATTGTTGCCACGTTCAATTTCTGTGTGAGGATGGCGACTTGCTCATCAGTGTTATGAGAACCACGAGATCGACCACATACGCTCGTTTTCGTAACACCTAATCCAAGACCCTTGTATCTTCTAGGGTATTCTACAATTCCTATAGCTTGTGATATAATGTTATATTGGTCTACCCCCTCCTCACCATCTGACGCTTGAAGTTTGTCCTGTAATGTATATAATATATGTAAAATTAGCTTACATGAATAAGCATAATATAATAGTTTTCTAAAAGAAAAGAAAGCAGGGTTCCAAATATCTACAAACTTACAATTTTTGTCGCTGCAACATCTACATCTTCATTAATATATCCATCTTTTGTTGCTCTAACCTTCTTCCATAATGTACCAATATTAACGGACGAGGTACATGGGTCTAAGTCTTGGGCTATGAGCTATAAATCAAAAAATATTCTTATAATGTACCAATATTATAAAATTTGTCAGTACGCTGTAAATAGATAAATCACAAAATACATACCAACTCCTCTTCAAGGCCTGCATACCCTTTGCGAGCCATATTATGCCGGTATTTATTCTGCTTCACAATCTCTTTATTTTTGGCACTTTTTTCCTATGTGACAAGCCAAAACATAGTGACGTAGTTATTTCAATATTATGCACAATACTAGGATCGATAAAAAAAATTTAATTGTTATCTAACAAATACCTTAAAATCACCCGTAAGATGATATGCAATAAATTGGTTCCAACTTTCTTGATCGATGAAACCATATCGTTTGGGTGGATTCTGCTGTAGAGAACCATCCCTCTTTCAGTACATTTTCCTACGAGCTAAATATGACCTAAATGTTCTTAGACGCTCCCCACAATGTCTAAGAAGTCATTTCTTCCTACTCTCTAGCACATGAAACACTCTCTGCATTGTAAGACATACAAATGTATACCCATATTAATGTATTAAAAATAATAACATTTTACATACATAAATGATTACATAAAATAGTATATTTACCGTGATTTCCTGCCAAATATGCTCTTTATGACCCGTTGGAACCTGCTTCCAATTATTATAGGAGATAGGAACACGGTTACGTGTCACAAGTGAAATGTAAGTCAAGAACATGTCTGCATAAGGGCCAATGGGAAGATTGTAAGTATTTCATCCCAACTCGACCAGTTCTCCTTTATTCCTCATATCTGTGATGATTCTCATAATTTTCGGCCCTCTTTTCCCTTCTTCATCACTGCTGTCCCTATCAATATTTTTATTGGCCATATCTCTAAAAAATCAATAAATAAATTATGTTAGAATGTTATGTATTGAGCATAATTGAGTTGAAAAATGCATTTAAAAAAAACCAACATAGATATTATATGTTACAATATTATTACCCTCATTACCTTCTTTTCCTTCCTTTTTCCCCCTTGTTTTCGGATTAGATTCAGGATCTGATACATATATTACTTCATGATGATCATCCCTGACATATATTTCCTCCTCATTATTTGTATTGCTATCATCGTTCAGTAATTGAGTTGCTTACACAGTTGAGACACACTTGTTATTCCAATTGGCATCATTTTCATCATCACATTCATTGGCATTTCTTTTTTTGTAGATAGTACTACAGACCATCTGTTATCAGCAGGGTCAGTGACATAGAATACTTGTGTCACTTGTGATGCTAAGATGAATGGGTCTTGTTTATTCCCTGCCCTATTAAGATCAACTAATGTGAATCCATCTTCATATCTAACCCCACTGCCGTTATCAACCCATCTGCAGCCGAATACAGGGATTTTAAATACAGTGTAATCTAACTCCCATATATGTTCAATCATACCATAATAATTCATATCTGCATAAGTTGGATTCTTATCTTTCGCACTAGCAACATGCACTGCCTCAGCCACTAAAGTCACCCCACTGTTCTGCATTGTACTCTTCCCATCTTGTTCTTTTGTATAAAAAGTGTAACCGTTGATCACATAACTGGTATATTGAAAAACTTCATAACAAGGTTTCTGAGACAACCAATGCAGGGTTTCGGAAATTAAAGTTGGGGAATGTCCGATGAGTGGAATGATGCGATCTCTTATCCAATCAATAAAGGAAAGATTATGTTTATCGATAATCCATTTCTCAGTCTTTGATGGATTTTCAATCCGTAAAGAAGTCATATGCTCTTCAATGTACGGCTGAACATCATCACTGTTGTGTAATACATATAGATGTGCTGCACGGAACATGTTAGGGTCTACACGCCCAAACTGTTTGCCTCTAATACCCTGTCCTTCAAATTTACCCGCATGTTGAGACTTAGGAATACCAAGAGCTTCAGCATTTGACAAGTACTTTGTGCAAAACTCAATTGCCTCTTCCACCAGGTAACTCTCAACAATACATCCTTCTGGCCGATATCGATTCTTCACATAACCTTTTATCAACTTTATAAACCGTTCAAAGGGGTACATCCAATGCCCCTGAACAGGTCCTAACATCTTTATCTCATAAACTAAATGAATAGTTAGATGTACCATAATGTCAAAGAATGACGGTGGAAAATACATTTCAAGTTGGCACAAAATAATCACAATCCCTTTTTGCAAGGTGTCCAAACTATCAGGATGTATAACTTTAGAGCAGACGGCTTTAAAAAACCAACAAAGCCTCGTGATAGTAATTCGAACACGTTTTGGCAAAATTTCACGTATAGCTATCGGCAACAAGTGCTGCATCAAGATATGACAATCATGAGACTTCATGTTAATTAATTTCAACTCTTTCATCGACATGAGCCTTCTGACATTTGAAGAATACCCTTCCGAAACCTTGACACTATGCAAGAATTCACAAAATGAAATTTTCTCTTTTCTAGAAAGAGTATGACACGCCGGCAGTAAATATGTTCTTCTTCCATTGTCTCGCGGTGTCAGTTCCCAGCTAATACCCATTTCTTCCATATCCATTCGAGCATTTATCCCATCTTTAGTCTTGCGTGGAACATTAATTAATGTGCCAATAAGACTATCACATATATTTTTCTCAATATGCATCACATTAAGGGCATGTCTCACGTAGAAAGATTCCCAATAAGGAAGGTTGAAGAATATTGACATCTTCTTCCACCCAACTGATGGAGGCTTATCTTTATTCTTCTTCCCAAACTTGACACTCAAATGTTTCATCTTCAACCACACTTGTCGACCTGTCAATCGGATTGGTGCCTGCCCTTCTTCTCGGAATCCATTGAACGCTTTTCTTTGCCTACGATAATGATGATTCTTTGGTAAAAACCTATGATGCCCAAGGAACACAGTCTTTCGACCATGTGTTAGCTGAACAAATGAAGTATTCTCCTCACATATCGGACATGCATAATGGCCTTTCACACCATAACCTGACAAGTTGCCATGCGTCAGAAAATCATTTATAGTACAGAATAACAATGCTCTCAAAGTGAAATTTTCTTGACCATATGCATCAAATACTTCAACGCCCATGTCCCATAAGAACTTCAAATCATCAATTAAAGGTGCCAAATAAACATCAATATCATTCCCAGGTTGGTTTGGCCCGGAAATGAGTAAAGACAACATCATATACTTGCGTTTCATATAGTGCCACGGAGGTAAATTGTATATAACTAAAATCACTGGCCATAAACTGTAGCTACGTTGATTGTGCGGATTCATTCCATCTGCAGAAAGCGCAAGGCGCAAATTTCTTGCTTCTTTACCAAATTCAGGAAACAACCCATCAATCGTCATCCATTGTGGAGAGTCAGATGGATGTCTAAGAAGCCCGTCATCTATCTTGTCATCAGCATGCCATCTTAGGTTCTTGGCATCTTCAATATCATTAAACATCTGTCTTAATCTTGGTATTATAGGAAAATACCATAACACCTTAGCGAGCACCTTGTTCTTCTTGTATTGTGGTGCTTTGCATTCAGGATTAGGACAACTATCCAAAGATGCATTGTCATTGCGATATAAAATACAACCATTAGGGCATGCATGCATCTTCTCATAACTCATGCCCATAGAGGGTAGAATCTTTTTCCCTGCATACGTACGATCGGGTAGAACGTTATCATTAGGAAGCATATCCTTCACAAGTGAAAATAATTCTATGAAACTCTTATCACTCCATCCGTTACATGCCTTTAAGTTGTACAACCTTAAAGTAGCGGATAATCGCGTACACGTCTTACAATCACCGTACAAAGGTTTCTCCGAGTCATTCAATAACTTCTCAAACATTTTTGGACAATCCCGAACACTTTCCTCAACCTTTTGAGTCATCTCATCTAACGAATGTCCCTCATAGTTATCAAATGATGATCCACTACTATCCCTCCTAACATTGTCATTTTCATATTTAGACTCTGTTTCCCCATGCCATATCCAACAAGTGTAACTTGTATCAATTTCATACACAAATAAATGATCTCTCAAATCATTAGCGTTGACACGCTGAATATAAGCACACTTCAAACAAGGAAAGACTATTCTACTAGAGTCCCGAGCATGTTCAACTGCAAACTTGATGAAAAACTCCACTCCTTCCTTATATTCTCTAGACAGACGATTTGCAGACAACCATTTCTGATCCATATTATTTAAATCTAGATATATCCCACATGAAAGTAATTATTAAAAATCAATTGAATTATAAGTTTAATAATTTTCAAATCACTCTTGCTTAGAAAGAATTAATCTCAAATGTATCATGCTATTCTATATATATATATATATACACACAAATCATGCTAACAAGTTTCCAAAATTATATTAATGTTGATCAATGAAACTCCTCATACTTACAAAGAGTTCATATATATATATATATATATGCATACATACATATGTAGCAAAATATTATACAATTAATAGTTCAAATTACAAAAGATATACATACTATAGGATTTAAGCAATAGCAGCACTATATACATCAAAATGTTGCTACAACTCTAATACCTAAAAAACGAAAAATCATATCTAAAACTAAATCCCCCGATAGCCTCGTCGAGCCCGACTAAAAACTATAACTCTAAAAGTCCACTCATCACGATATATCATTTGATCCCTGACATCATCGCAAGAGAGTCTACTCACGGATACTCTAGGGTAACCGAGGTGGATACTCTGAGGCAAGCTATGACGATACCTCCACTCATCATCGATGACCATCAGTTCTCTCGATATCCTATCATACTCTCTAGCAAATGGCTCACCCTCAATAAATCTCGAGTGTGGTGCATCAGTGTGGTAGACAAACCACTGCAAAAAAGTAGACGTAGCCGATGCCCATGGCTCTATCTGAGGTAGGGTCAATAGAAGGTGATAAGATATGAAATAGAAGGGGTGATAGGATGAGCCACTCGCGTACAAATGACATAGCTCGTCATATAACCATATCACATGAGTCCGGACATCTGTATGTGGCGCCATATGAAAATACAGTGGAGGGTATATCACCTCACTACCTACAAATGAGAACCACTCAATCTTATCATCAAGGTTGTTCTTGAAAGGATCTAAATTATAGAATATGTAAACTGATCTTCAACTAGCTAGACAAATCATAAATATATTCTACCAGATCATAACCAACTATGTAAACCTAACAACATCAAACTATTTAAAATAAGGACATAATCTTTAGTTATATATTTAACAAACTGGCTAAACATCAAACTATCATCAAATCATTCAAGCTACGCATAGTAAAATCAAGTAGATATTAATAAGATAATATATATATATATATATATATATATATATATATATACATAGTACAACCTAATAAATCCTATATGATGATGATTATTATTATTATTATTATTATTATTATTATTATTATTATTATTATTATTATTATTATACACAAATATTCATCTCTATTTAATTTTTATCGATCACAACACCGATGCCCAACCAACCTCCTCAACTTTTCCCTATGCACAATACCCTTATCCTTAGGATTTTTTCCTATAGCCCTAGTTTATATTTAGTATAATAAACGATAAACCCTAACCCTAACCCTCCCCCTCCCCCTCCCCCTCCCCCTAACCCTAACCCTAACCCTAACAATAATTAACCCTAATAAATTATAATAAAAAATAACACTAAACCTCATAAGATAATGATCCTAAACCTATAGCTAACCCTAACCCTAACCCTAACCCTAACACTAACCCTCCCCCTAACCCCAACCCTAACCCTAACCACAATTATTTAAGATTATATATACACATATTATATATAAATATATTATAAATATATATACATATAATATAATACATATAAACACACATTTTACGGAATATAAATACACGTCTTACAAAATATATATTAAAAAAAGCATATAAATACACATGATCATCTGCATAATAATATGAGTGCTAAAAAAATATATACACCTTAATTTTATACTTAGAACGTACATATCTTATGATAATAATATATATTTTAGGCTTGTGGATTCTCTTAAAATAATAATACATATTTTTATAAAATAGATTATAAACACATTTATATATATATATAAATTAAGGTCTCGGCCGACCACAATCAAAAAAGGCCAAAGCAAAATTTTTCACCAACACATCAAACAACAGATTTTTGAACAACACATCAAACACAACCTCTTCGATGGAACATGCATGCATTTATATATATATACATATCGGTAGAGACAAATTAAGCAATGAAGGAAGAAAAACACATACGTAAAGGGAGCGATGGCGTACAAGTTGAGAATGGCAACGACGAAGGTACAAATGCTGGCTACGTTCGCAAGAATGGCAGAGAGGTAGTGGAGAGATGGCGCTGCGACTGTTTCCCTTAATTCAGAGGAGCCGGAGCGGATATGCAAGGGTTCGCAAGAGAAAGAGAGTACGAGAGGGAAGCGCCAGAGTCTGAAATTTTTGGCACGAAACAGAAGAGAACGAAATAAAAGGAACTTTTAATAACGGTTCCTGTAAGAACTATTATTAAAACCTTGCCAATTTTGACAACGGTTCTTGTTTGAACCATTATTAAATCATGTTTTAATAACGGTTTTACGTCAACTGTTATTAAAATTCCCGTGCAAAATTTCACCTTGTACTTGTAATAACGGTTATTACATAAAACTGTTATTAAAACTTCCCGTGCATTAATTTTCATGCATTTGACGACGGTTTTCGAACCACCGTTATTCATATCACGTTATTATTTCCTGTTTCCGTAGTAGTGTCAGCTCAAAAATCTTACTCTTTAAGTGATTAGTATCTTATTTGTATCTTATTGGATAAAGATTTTCACCCTTGACATGCATGTCAACAACCTTCTACTTCTATTCTCCCAAAGGGACCCGTCCCATATCTTAAGACTCCTATGCCCCTTATCACACCCCATCATCCATTTCCCTTACTCTTACACATAATGAAAAACCCAACTCCTACAGATGTGGGTTAGGCCTGACACCTCATGATATCAACTACACCTACTATCACCCCCTAGGGTTTTCCCTTGAAAACCCTAATTGAACCGATGTGGCCTAACTCTCTCTCACTTACACTACCATTACTTCGTTTATCGTCCCATACCTTATCTTATTAGATCTAACCCCAAATCATATCACTTTACCCCTCGATTCCACGTGTGACCGAAAAACCCTAGTTGGCTACTTCAACCCTAGTACCTTTCTTCTCCCACAAGTAACTTCTCTTTTTTTTTTCTTTTTTTTCACCCAATATCTCTTCTCTCCCAAGGAACCCATACTCACCCCTTATAAAATAAATTCCCACTCTTAGCCCGTACTCCACTATCCCTTGATTATTTTTACTTCCACATTTTTTTCTAGATTAGTGCTTCCTCTCCAAACCCGAATCGAGTCCCTTATGCACCCTTACACCAACCTACGTACTATTTTTCGTCCTAAGTCTCCAATCACTCCACAACTCTCCCCTTAGCTTATTCACACCCTAAAACAACTTTTCTCACGTAAGGATCACTCCCATGCAAGTCTTATCCACCCCATGCAAACTCTCGAGTTCCCAGACAAATCCTAGAATTCCCATGCATGGTTCCCATCTCTTTTTTTCTTTTATTTTTTATTTATTTTGGTCATCTCTTTTTCTCTATTTTCCTCTCATAGATCACGAGGTATTTTGGTCAACCTCATATCCCCCTTAGTAAACTCACTTCCCATTTTCTTTCTTTTTATCCTTTCATTCCCATATCATATTAATAATCATCCTAGCATGCATGTCCTAGAGGGTCATATCATATCACATCATAATCACCATATATACTATAATCCCCCGAATTTTTAAAAGCATATATTTTAATAAATCAATTTTATTTTGGATAAATTAGCCTTTAAATCCTTGAATTTAATTATTTTATGGAGTTTTGCGCTTATAAAATTTATTATAAATATTTAATAAATTAAAATAAATATTTTGTTATTTTATTATACTTGTAACACCCCAAAATTTACACTATTTTTTTAAAAAGCAATACTTATAAATTAAAACTGTAAATTTTGGGGATGTTATTGCCACACTTAGTATCAGACCAGTTCACTTCTACCGTTCCAGTACCAAGTGCTAAGGCTAAGAAAACATTATCAGTAATACCATGTAAATTAAAATTTATAAAAACGGAAATCAAAGTATGCGCAAGTCTTACATAATTCGAAATACCAACTATTGTTTTTCAAATAATAATTAAACAACATTAATAAAGTTGTTTCGACAACTTAAACATAATAAAAATAACATGAGTCATAAATTAAAAGAGAACGACCACGTCTCTCTAGAAATCGATCCAGCCCAATTATCACTCTGCCCCTCTTGATGTCCAATAGACATCGATAGCATCAAAGTAAATATCTCCTGCCTGCAATAGATCAGATGAGCCTCCTGCTCGTGGGAATGAGCAGCACCCATGAAATGGGTGATCAGTACGCTATGTACTAAGTAAGATAACCGAGTAATAAGGCTGGCATATAACACATTAATTCATGCAGAATGATGATCAACATACATTTACAAACCCACACATGTGATACATAGAAGCATAAAATGACATCCATAACTTATAATCAACAAGTCCACATATAAGGACCAAAAAGATCTAGATTAATCATTTAATCTTTCTTTTATCAAAAGTCGATACACACCATGCATTTTATCAGATCCATGCAGAAACAGGAACACCCCACTATTATTGCCGGTGGGCCGGTCACATATAGAACCTCATGTCCTAACCACTATTATTGCTGGTGGATCGGTCACATATAGGGTAAAATCCTAACCACTATTCCTGACCAGTGGATCGATCTGGTTCCTACTCGCATGGTGATTCATTGTAAGTAATTAATGTCTTTTAAGAGCTTTAATAATTCTGGTTTATGTTTATTGAGCTCGAGTCACCCCACTATTATTGTCAATGGGCTGGTCACACATAGGACCTCATGTCCTAACCACTATTATTACCGGTGGATCGGTCTGGACCCGACACAATAATCTTCCACTTTAAAAGATTTATGTCTTAAGTATTTTAATCATAACATTTGCCACTCACAAACATTTGCCCAAACATACATAACTAACTCCATGCAACCCTAGTTCCTATGCAAACCTTAACTTATCGTAACCCACACTTCCATGCAACCCTAGCTCCCATGCAAACCCTAACTCCACGTACCACACTTCCATGTAAACCCTAGCTCCCATGCAAACCCTACCTCCACGTAGACATATTTCCATGCAAACCCTAATCCACATGCAAACCCTAGTTTCACGTAGACCACACTTCTATGAAACCCCAATTCATATGCAAACCCTAGCTCCACATATACCACATTTCCATGCAAACCCTAATTCATATGCAAACCCTGGCTTCACGTATACCATACTTCCATGCAATCCCCAATTCATATGCAAACCCTAGCTTCACATATACCACACTTCCATGCAAACCCTAATTCATACGCAAACCCTGTCTACTTCCATGCAACCCCAATTCATGTGCAAACCCTAGCTTCACATATACCACACTTCCATGCAAACCTTAATTCATATGCAAACCCTGGCTCCACGTATACTACACTTCCATGCAACCCCAATTCATATGCAAACCCTAGCTTCACATATACCACACTTCCATGCAAACCCTAATTCATATGCAAACCCTAGCTACTTCCATGTAAACCTTAATTCATGTGCAAGCCCTAGCTCCAGATATACTACACCTCCATCATTATTTACAACCCTAACATGCATGTCTTAAGGCCTTATCATATAATAATGACATAAACATACGCATAATTCTCATGCCACACTTTATTCACACCAACAAACTTCAACTCTATAATCATGCCACATACGAAATAATTAATAGTGATAAACATAGAATACATGGCATATGGAGCACAAAATACATATAAACACACAAATGGCCTTAGTAAACCCTTACCTAAGACGACACCGGTCTTGGTGCACGCTCCTATTCCACTTGAGGGGTTTGACTGGGTTCACCTATTATATAAAAGTATACTAGAATTAGGCTCCCTTATAAAATTTTATTATTCTCTAACTTATTCTAAGATTTTGGTTTTTAATTAAGACAATACTGCACAATAATTAATTATACAAAACATTACTTAAAAATATAAATAATTTATTATTTTCATTCGAAAAGGTGGTGATATAAGGGTTTCTACCCTTCACCAAAATAGTAATAATAATAATAATAATAATAATAATAATAATAATAATAATAAAATTAAAACACTATTAATAATACTCTTATTAGTAGAATATTAATATTAATAATACCATAATTCTTAAAATTACAAAGTGGCTTTCAAAACCACTCCATTTAATAATAATACTATTCAAAAATGTAATAATGATATTAATATTATATATATACTTGTAATATAAAAGTTAATAATAATAATAATAATATAATATTTATAATATTATTAATAATAATAGTAAACATGTTATAATTCCATTAAATAACCAAAATTTGAGAATAATAATTTATCTAACTCAAGAATACTCCCAAACCTGTTAACAAAATTTAGCAATTAGGATTCAATTGATAACAACCATAATAATAATTATAATAATAATAATTAAAATCGAATTAACATTAAAAATTAGGATAAAAGCAGAATAATTATCAATAAATTGAAAGGAAGTGTTGAAAAGGTCTAGGGTTTCACCTTGAATTGGAGGGGATGGGTGGCACCGGCGGTGGTGCCCGGAGGTGGCCGAAAAAGTGATCTAAGAGGGGTGAAAATGAAGAAAAAGAGGTAAGGGGAAAGGAGAAAAATAAAGTAAGTTTATGGGTCGGTGGAGGAGACTTAGAAGGAGATATTGAGTGGTTTAGAGGTGGCAGAAGTGGCGGATGTGGTGGTGGACGGTGGTTTAAGGTTTTGGGGTAGAATTTTTGTCGAGAGAACTAGCCAACTTTGCACGGTTATGGAGGCCTGTGCAATGAGAATCAAAGGTTGAAAATAGTTTAGTTAATTAGATGGCGTTTCGGGGAAGAGTTTGGGATGAAAAATAGGCGACGAGGTTGGCTATCGGAGGAGAACGAAGCATCTAAAGTCAAGGTGGAGAACAGACTGGTACTTAGGGTTTCGGGAAAAAGGAAGCTCGATTTCAGGCCAAATGCGGGGTATTTATAGTGGTGGAGGGTAGAATTGAGTTGTTGGAGTTACCAGGAGGTTGAAGCTAGTGAGAAATGGGATGGTTATGGTGTCGATCGGGTGGAAAAAATTTCAAAATTTTGCCCGACCTTCGAGAGGGAAATGGGGGCAAACGTGGGGAAGAAAAGGTTAGTGGGGCAGTTCAAATGGAAGAGTGTGTCGAGAGGAGGAAAATGGGCGGGAGAAAGGCCAATCACGACACGTGTGGCCGGCGGTGCCATTTTCGGGGGAAGGAGGAAGCTTGCGGTTATGGCGTCGGGCGGGAGAAGAAGGAAGGAGGAGGAAGAAGGGAGGCTGGGCCGGTGGTTCGGGGGAGAGAAAAGAAAGAAAAAGGAAGGAAAATCGGGCGGTTTGGCGTGAGGTGAGGGAGGATTAAATGGGATGCCGCATTTTGGAAGTAAACGAGGTACAACACAGCACGGCAAGGGACATCAAGGGCAACGGTCGCTTGGGTTGGACCGCGCTGAAGGAAAGGAGAAAGGGAAGGAAGACTGGGCCGCGAGCCAGGCCCAGTTTGGGGAAGAAAAAGAAAAAAGAAAGGAAGAAGAAGGAAAAGAAAGAAAAAGAAAGAAAAAGGAAGAAAGAAAAGGAAAAAGGAAAAAGGAGGAGAGAAAAAATGGGAATGTTGGGTTAAATAAATAAATTAAATATTTGGGGTATTTAATAATAATATTTAAATAAAATAATATTTAAATCCCTTTTTAGGCTAAATTAGGAATTTTCAAAGATTTTCTAAAATTTTCATTTTAAATTAATAAATCACTCTAATTTTATTTAATTAAATTATTTATAAAATTAAAATTAATTTGAAACTATTTTCTATTTCTTAATTTGAATAAAATAATTTATTTAAATAAATTCCCAAATTAAAAGCTTTAATTAGGTAATATACCCAAATTTCCTTTACTTAACATTTTTTTAAAATCTCTTATTAATTTGCCCTACTAAATTTCCTTTTATTTTAGTAAAAAATTAATTTACTAAATTAAATTTTCAAATAAAACTTATTCAAATATAATCTTTAAAATTAGAAAAATTCGGGGTATTTCAATACTCTTATTATTTAAATAAATTTACAAACCCTTATTTTAATAAAATTATCATTTTTAACCCTTATATTTTAATTATCTTAAATTAAATTATTAAATCAATTTATTACCCAAAATTATTCTATTTTATTATTTTATCAATTAAATTATTTATTCTATTTTTCCTTTTCTTTTTCCTTTTTCTTCCTTTTTCTTCCTTTTTCGTTTCCTTTTTTTTTTCTTCTTTTTCCCTTTTCTTTCTCCTTCCTTTTCCTTCTTTGGGCTACCGGTTGGCTGGTTTACCTCTCCCTCACCTCTCCTGTGCTGGGCCACAGGCCCACTGTCCCCTACCTTTCCCACGTCACCTGGCCGCCCCTCTTTCTTTCTTCTTTTCTTGCCCGACCCGACCGGCCCGCTCCTTCTTTTCTTCGGCAGGTCTGCCCGTCACACACGCCCAACACCCCATCCCCCGACCCTTCTTTCTTCTTCCCTTCTTCTTCTTCCTCTTTCCCCGACGATAATCCCGGCCATCCTCCACCATTTTGGCCGCCCAACCTGCAACTCCCTCTCCCTCGTTGACCTTCCCTATCTCCCTCCCTCTCCTTCTCGTTGTTTTCTTGCCATACTAGTCCCACCATCCCTGTCTCCTTCTCCCTCTCCCTGCCGTTGCCATCCCTTCTCCCTCTCCCTGCAACTCCCATTTCCCTACCACCTACCGCCACCCTGTGATATTTCGAGCCCTATATGCCTTGCCCGATCCTCCTCTTTCTTCCTTTCTTCTCCTCCCCTCTCTCCCCCTATTTTTGTTTCGTCGCCCATCTCCGCCACTTTTTTCGCCTCAACCACCTCCTGCCACCCTCTACCTCACCCCCGAACCATCACAACCCCCATTGAGCCACCTCGCATCCTCCTTCCTCCTCCCCTTACCTTTTTCTCTTCTTCTTCTCCCTTCTCAGCAACCACCCTGCACTGCCACATTCTGCCGACGTCCCGCCGCTTTCTCCGCCACCTGCGCCACCATATTACTCCCTGCAACCCCCTCTACCACCCCTAATCCTATATTTCCCAAAAACACCACCCAAAGGCCTTCATTTTCCCTCCCCATTTTCCTTCCTCGCTAGCCTTCCATTTCAACCCCTCCTCGGCCGCCACCTTCGCAGCCTTGCTGACACCGTCTTCGCCACCTGTAGCCGCCGTCAACCCTTCCCCGACCACCACTTACACCCCCTCTCCACCTCTGCACCATTCCCTTGCCACAAATCCTCCCCCACATGCCTCTTTTCCTAGCCTAAAAACCCTAACCTGAAAATAGCCCATTTATCCTCTTTTCACCACCTTTGAGCCCCATTCTCCTCATTTCCTTGCATGCAGCTCATGCTACATGAGTAGCATGAGCTGCTACTTTTCTTGGTTAATTTGGGTAAAAATTTTAAGGTATAATAATATTTTAATTTAAGTATTTGATTAATTAAGTGTTATAAAGCCTTATACTTTGATTTTTATTATTTTCTAACATAACAAGTTTTAATATTATTTTAGGTATTGGTTTTGATAATCAAAGCTTGAACCTTTAACCGGAATACCGGTAAGGTTCATTTTTGGCGGGAATCGAGGTAATCGTTAAATCCCACTTAAACTCATGGATTAACGTATGTTAGCACATTAGGCATTTTTAATGTGTATTATGCTTGATATATGTTGTTAATATATTATATATGTTTTCTTGCGTTGGTTGGTGAAAAGGAAGTATGATAGATTATGTGCTATGTTTGGAGATATTGTTTAAGGTAGAAGTTGGTTATTAATGAAAATGTTAAGTATTATCCATGTTGTATTATGCTATTTTGATCTTAATGTATGATTAATGTTTTGTGAGCCTTAGGGGATTTTATTAACGTACTTTGTAAAAGAATATGGCCTAATATATATATGAGTGCTAATAATTATTGTATTAATTATAAGAGTTGTAGATAAGGTGTTAATGTTAATAATTTATGTAGTAATAATAATAATTTAATATAAGTGGAGTAATAAGGGGTGAGATGGTAAATTTGTAAATAGAAGGGTAAATTAGTAATTTTGAAATAAAATGGCAATTTGGTAATTTTGTAATAAAATGGCAATTTGGTAATTTTATAATAAAAGGGCAATTTGGTGATTTTTTTTATAAAAAGGGTAATTTGGAAATTTTGTAACAAAAGGGAAAATTGGTAATTTTGTAATAAAAGGGCAATTTGGTAATTTTGTAATTAAAGGGGCAAAATGGTAATTTTGTAATATAAGGGCAAAATGGTAATTTTATAATAAAAGACCAAGATGGTAATTATATAATAAAATGGAAAAATGGTAGTTCTCTAGTAAAAAGGGCAAAATGGTGATTTTATAATAAAAGGGCAAAATGGTAATCTTGTAATGGTAATTTTATAATAAAAGAGCAAGATGGTAATTATATAATAAAATGGCAAAATGGTAATTCTTTAATAAAAGGGCAAAATGGTGATTTTATAATAAAAGGGCAAATGGTAATCTTGTAATAAAGGGGTGAAATAGTAATTGCGTAATTAAAGGGCAGATGGAAATTTTGGAATTAAAAGAGGTCAAATGGTAATTCCGTAATCCAGGATAAAATGATAATTTTATAATTGAAAAGGGGTGTTATGGTAATTTTTGAAAGTTAAGGGGGTAAAATGGTAAATTTGGAAGTAAAGGGGTAAAATAGTAATTTTGTAAATAATAGGGATAAAAGTGGAAAATGGAAAGGATTAACTTAGTAATTATAATAATTGAGAAGGGTAAAATAATAATTTAAATAACTAAAGGGTAATTTGATAATTTAATAATGGAAAAGGGTAAAATGGTAAACATGATAAATGTGAGGGGCAATTTGGTAATATAACCAACTAGAGGGGTAATTTGGTAATTAGGATATTGAACAAGGGTAATTTGGTAATTTGACCAACTAAAGAGCAATTTGTTAATTATAATAAAAGAAATGGGTAAATTGGTAATCTAACTAACCAAATGGGAAATACATTAAGTGTAACAATTACAAAGTGTGATTAGTGGCTTAATAAGGGTAGGAGATAGCTCGGTAACCTAAACCGAGTAAGGGTGTAGCTAAGGCTGCCTATTTGTTACGTGTTTTACTTGCCTTGGATACCTTGTACAATTTTATGTCATGCTCTGCATGCTATTATCTTATAGCTGGAGTTAGCCATGCATGTCTGAGGCGGAGTCTGTTGAATAAGATATGATAAAATACTAATAATGTAAAGTAGAAGATTATTGAGTCAGGTCCAGCTGATCCACCGATTAGTAATAGTGGTTAGGTGTGTTCTACCCTATAAGTGACCGATCCACCGACGAGTAATAGTGGTGTGGACTTTGTCTCGCAAGTGACCGGCCCACCGGCAATAATAGTGGGGTGACTCAAGATCAATAAATAAAAACCAGAGTGTGCTAAAGACACTTAAAAGATACTAATTACTTACAGTGGAAGACCATGTGAGCAGGAACTAGCCAATCCACCGGTTAGTAATAGTGGTTAGGTGTGTTTTGCCCTATAAGTGATCGATTCACCGGCGAATAATAGTGGTATGGACTTTGTCCCACAAATGAACGGCCCACCGGCTAAAATAGTGGGGTGTTCCTGTACTTACATGGATTTGATAAAAGGTATGGTGTGCATCGACTTTCGATAAAAAGATTAATGAAATGATTAATCTGGAATAAGTATATACTTTATATGTGACCTTGATCAGTTATACGTGATAGAATTTCTTCATGACCTTATGTACTATATGTGTGGGTTTGAATATTATGTTTACACCTATCGTTATGTACGGACATAGTAGTATAACATGTGTTATATTGCAGACCTGTTTTTAAGTGTGTATTTAAAGGGTTACTCAGTACCATAGTACTGAAGGGTTCCCTTTGTGGGGGCCTTGCCTATTTATTGGGCAGTGCCCCTTGCAGGTCGTGTTCGGTGCTATTCAAGTAAGCATCGGGAAAGAGCGTAAGGAACTATTCGGAACTACTAGGATTTTAATTTATCTCTCTTAAATTCAATGTAGTTGTTATTTTGTAACCACCGTTGTTGGATTTTACTCTCGTAAATTGTTTACTGCACTTCTCTACTTTATATATGCTTAAGTTTCTCGTAAAAAATGTATTTTACCTTTTTAGCCTTATCACTTAGTACTAGAACGATATGAGTGAACCGGTCTGGTACTAAGTGTGGCGGTAATATCCTCAGAATTCACAGGTTATTATTATGCTTTAGCTAATTTTATTTTAATTAAACAAAATTTTTTAATAGTGAATTTTGGGGGTATTACATTGTAATCCCCGAATTTTTTTTAAAAAGCCTATATTTTAATAAATACATTTTATTTGGAATAAATTAGCCTTTAAATTCATTTAATTTAATTATTTTATGGATTTTTGAGTAAATAAAATTAAATATAAATATTTAATAAATTAAAATAAATATTTTGTTATTCTATCATACTCTTATTATTTAAATACTTTTCTAAATTATTATTTTACTAAAATTATCCTTTTGAACCCTTATATTTTAATTAAATTGTTAAATAAATTTATTAACCAAAAATATTGTATTTTATTATTTCATAAATTAAACTATTTATTTAATCCCATTTTCCTTTTCTTTTTATTTTTTTTGTTTTTCCTTCTCCTTTTTCTTCTTTTCCCTTTTCTTTCTTCTTCCTTTTCCTTCTTTGGGTCGCCGGCTGGCTGGCCTACCTCTCCCTCACCCCCTGCGCGATTGGGCCTAGCCCATCTTCTTCTTCCTGCGCGTGAGCCCGGCCGTCCCCTCCTCCTTTCTTTTCTTTCTTCCTCGATCGGGTCGGCTCTTTCTTTCCTTTGGCTGGTCTGTTCGCACGCCCAGCCACCCCCGACTCTTCTTTCTTCTTCTTCTTTCTTTCACAGGCGAGATTTTCGACCATTGTCACTCCCTGCAACTCCCTCTCCCCCATTGACCTCCCTAACTCTCTCTCCCGCCATTCCTTGCCCCATACCGACCCCACCATTCTCCCTTCCCCACTCCCTACCATCACCATTCCTTCTCCCTCTCCCTGCAACCGTCATTTTCCTACCAACCTATAGCAACACCACGAGCCCCCTATCCCTTCCCTTCTCTTCCTCTTCTATTTCTTCCTCCTTCCCTGGCCGTTCTGCATTTTTTCCCGAGCCTCCCCATGCTTCTTACCCTCTCTTTTCTTTCCTTTCTTCTCCTTCCCTCGCCCTCTTTGTTTTGTTTCGCTGTCGCCGCTCTGCCGCCGCTGCCGCCGCCTTAAACGCCACCTGCACCACCTCCCGCCACCCTCTACCTCACCCTCGAGCCATCACAACCCCCATCAAGCCACCCCACAACCCCATTCTTCCTCCTCCCTTCTTTTTCTCTTCTTTCCCTTCCTTCTCGGCAACCACCCTGTACCACCATATTCCACCGCCATCCCGCCGCTTCTGCCGCCACCTAAGCCACCAAATTACTCCCTGCAACCCCCTCTACCACCCCCAATCCTATCTTGCCCGAAAACAGCATCCAAAGACCTTCATTTTCCTTCCCCATTTTCCTTCCTCACCAACCTTCCATTTCAACCCCTCCTCGGCCACCACTTTCGCAGCTTTGCTGCCATTGCCGCCCCACCCTTAGCCGCCATCAACCCATCCCCGACCACCACCTACACCCCCTCTCTACCTCTGTACCCTTCCCTTGCCCTAAATCCTCCCCGAAACCCCTCCTTTCTTAGCCCCAAACTACCAACCCGAAAATGCCTATTTCTCCCTCTTTTACCACCTTCGAGCCCCTCCTGTTTCTTTCCTTGCATGCAGCTTATGCTGCATGAGCAGCATGAGCTGCTTCCTTTGTTGATTAATTTGAATAAATTTTTTAAGGTATAAAAATATTTTAGTTTAATTATTTGATTAATTAAGTGTTATAAAGCCTTATAATTTGGGCCCTTATCTTTTCTCATATAATGAATTTTGATATTATTTTTAGGTAATGGTTTTGATAATCAAAGTTTGGACCTTTAACCAGAATACCGGTAAGGTTTGTTTTTGCGGGATTCAAGGTAACCGTTAAATCCCACTTAAACGCATGGATTAACGTATGTTAGCACATTAGGCATTCTTAATGTGTATTATGCTTGATATATGTTGTTTAGTATATTATATGTGGTTATTGTGTTGGTTGATAAAAAAAGAAGAAGCATGATATGTTATATGATATGTATGGAAATAATATTTAAGGTAATAATTTGGTTGTTAAGGAAAATGTTAATTATTATCTATGTTGTTTTATGCTATTGTGATATTTAATACATGTTTAATATTTTGTGAGCATTAGGGGATTTTATTAATGTATATTGTACAAGAGTATGGCATAATACATGTATATATGTGCTAATAAGTATTATATTAATTATAAGAGTTATGGATGAGGTATTCAAATTAATATTTTATGTAGTATTAATAATAATTTAATATAAAAGGTGTATTAAGAGTAAAATGGTGATTCTTGATTAAAAAGGGTATTATGGTAATTTTGGAGGCAAAGGTAAAATGGTAAATTTGTTAGTAAAAGGATAAGTTGGTAATTTTGGAGGCAAGGGTAAAATGGTAAATTTGTTAGTAAAGGATAAAGTGGTAATTTTGGAAGTAAGGGGTAAATTGGTCGTTTTGGAAGTAAGGGAGCAAATTGGTAAATTTGTAATTAAAGAGCAAAATGGTAGTTTTGTGATTAAAGGGGGCAAAATAGTAATTTTGTGAATAAAGGGTAAAATAGTAATTTAGTGGTTAAATGGTAAATTGGTAACTTTTGTGATAAAAGGGCAAATTGATAAATTTGTAATAAAAGGACAAATTGTTAATTTTGTAATAAACGGGCAATTTGGTGATTTTTTTAATAAAAAGGGTAATTTGGAAATTTTGTAACAAAAGGGAAAATTGGTAATTTTGTAACTAAAGGGCAATTTGGTAATTTTGCAATAAAAGGGGCAATTTGGTAATTTGTAATAAAAAGGGTAATTTGGTATTTTGAAATAAAATGGCAATTTAATAATTTTGTAATAAAGGGGCAAATTGGTAATTTTATAATAAAATGATAAAATGGTAATTTTATAAATAAAAGGGATAAAAGTGGAAATTGGAAAGGAGTAACTCGATAATTATAATAATTAAGAAGGATAAAATGATAATTTAATAATGAAGGGTAAAATGGTAAATATGATAAGTGTGAGGGCAATTTGGTAAATTAACTAAATAAAGGGATAATTTGGTAATTAGGATAATGAGGAAGGGTAATTTAGTAATTTGACCAACTCAAGGATAATTTATTAATTATAATAAAGGAAAAATGGAAAATTAGTAATCTCACCAATCAAATGGGAACTATATTAAGTGTAATAATTATGAAGGGTGTTTAGTGGCCTAATAAGTGTGGGAGTTAGCTCGGTAACTTAAACCGAGTAAAGGTGTAGCTAAAGCCGAACGTGTGCTATGTGTCCTACACGCCTTGGGTGGCCTATATAATTATATGTCGTGTTCTATAAGTTGTTATCTTAACTGTTTCACGTGTGGCATGGCTTGGAACCAATGTGTGTACATGTGCCCTTTTGGTATGTGCTGATATGGGTATGCTGCAAGTTATGATGTGATGTCATGTAGCCTTTTAGGACATGCGTGTTAAGGGTAAAATTATTTCGAATAAGACAAGTTAAGACACTAATCACTTAAAGGGAAAGATGTTGAGTCGGACCAAGACCGGTCCACCGACAAATAATAGTGGCAGGGTATGTTACCCTCGCGACCGTTCCACCGGCTAAAATAGTGGGGGATTCCGTGCTCAATAAACCAAACATAAAAGCGATAAGATACAGGAAAGATACTAATTACTTACAGTGGAACACCTTGTGAGTCGGGGCCAGACCGGTCCACCGACAAATAATAGTGGCAGGGTATGTTACCCTCTCGACCGTTCCACCGGCTAAAATAATGGCAGGGCATGTACCCTCGCAACCGTTCCACCGGCTAAAAATAGTGGGGTTCCCGCACTCACAGGGACTTGTATAATCCGAGATGATTGATTAATGATGAACTAATGGCCTTAAGGCCCGAAAAGCATCAATTGATGATTATGGCCTATTAATATTTGATTGAGTTGATAAGTATGTGAATGTATGAAAGTGAAGGTTACGGATACGCTATTAATATCTAATTGACTTGTTGGATGTGTGAATATATGATTCCGAATATGATGTTTATACCTAATGTTATGTACGAATATGGTAGTATTTTATGTGTTACATTACGTGCCTGTTTTGAAGTGTATTTTTAAAGGGTTACTCAGTACCGTAGTATTGAAGGGTTCCTTTCGTGGGGCCTCTGCCTATTCAATGGGCAGTGCCCCTTGCAGGTTGTGTTCAGTGCTTTCAAGTGGGCTTCGGGAATGAGCGTAATGAACTATCCGGAATTGTTAGGATTTTAATTTGTCTCTTTAAAATTCATAAATTCAATATATTTGTTGTTTTATAACCACCACTGGTGGATTTTACTCTGATAAATTATTTACCGCACTACTCTGATTTATATATGCTTGAGTTTCCGTAAATTGTGTTTTACTCTTTTAGCCTTATCACTTGGTATTGGAATGGTAGGAGTGAACCGGTCTAGTACTAAGTGTGACGGTAATATCCCCAAAGTTCACGGTTTATTAATCTGCTTCTAGTAATTTTCTTTTAATTAACGAAATTTTTCAGTAGTGAATTTTGGGGGTGTTATATACATATACATATCATACTCATGCCATAAGGAACACATAAACATACCTCCACTCCAAGCCACGCTACACACAAGACAAATTAATGACAATCATACGATACACAACATAGCATGATATATACATATAGCATCCAAGGCATACAAGTCACACAACACACAAGGGCCTTAGCTACATCCTTAGCTAAAATGAAGCCGGGCTTGGAGCACGATCCTACGCCTCTTTAGGGTTTTGGTTCGATTCACCTATAAGAGAGTAAGACTAATGATTAGTTTCCCTCCTACCAAAAATACTATTATTTCTTATTTTAGTCTAAGATTAGGGTTGCTATTATTAAAGGGAGCTTTATAAGTGAAAACTAGGGTTTTTACCATTAAGTTAGCCTACTAGATATTACTAGTCAAAATATACTTATGTTACTATTTATAACTATATTTATATTATTAAATATAATATCGTTATTTCTTCTAATAATAGTACTAATACTTGTTAAAATAAAATAGTAATAATAATAATAATAGTAATACTAATGCTCCTAGAAATAGAAGCCCTATTATTTTTAAGGCTAAGGCTAATAATGGTTTTAGGGATAAAATAAGAATATAATATTAGTAATACTAACAAAGTATTAATATTATTAAAGATAATAATGATAATAGTTATATTAACAAAATACTAACAATAATAATAGTAATACTAATAATGATACCACAATAATAATGTTAGTAACAAAGGCATTAGGAATAACATTAGTAGTAGTAGTAGTAGTAGTAGTAGTAGTAGTAGTAGTAGTAGTAGTAGTAATAATAATAATAATAAGGTTGGGTATTCTTATTCTATATTAACAAAATGGTAACATGCCATATTCGGTTTCAATAACATTAATAATAATAAAAATAATAGTACTAATAACACCAACAACAACGATAATAATAATAACAGTAATAATAATAAAAATAATAATGATGATAATAATGTTAAGAATAATAATAATAATAACAATAACAATAATATAGTAACCGAATGATCATAATAATATAAAGGTCCAAATATTTATATTAATAATAAAAGGTGATAATGGATAAAGTTAGTATTAACAATATTAGCAAGAAAACAATGATAATGATAATGGTAATAATAATAATAATAATAATAATAATAATAATAATAATAATAATAATAATAACAATAACAACAGTAATAATAATGATAATAATAACAACAACAACAATAACAACAACAACAACAAGGGTTATCATGATAATACTAAAACTGTAGATCTTCCTTAATAGTAACATTAGTTATAAATATTTCAAAGGTTAGTTTAAGTAATAATAATAATAATAATAATAATAATAATAATAATAATAACAATGGCATTAACAATAATATTAATATTAATATTAATATTAATAATGGTAATAATAATAATATTGTAGATAATACCATTAATATTATTAAATAACTAATACTTGTATAAAATGAGTTTAAGGGTTGGGAAAGTTAGAGAACCACCTAAGGGCAGTGGTGGCACCGGCGGCGGTGACGGTTGTGGGAATTGAAGGTGGTGGAAGGAGGAGAAAGGAGGGGAGATAGGGAGATAGGGAGGTGTGGGGAGGTAGAGGAGGCTCACTTGGTTGTTTTGGAGGGTAAAGGTGGAGTTGGTGGCGGTGGAATCGACGGCGGGCGACGGTGCGAAGGGCGGCAGGAGCTGAAGTTGGTTGTTTGAGAGGGAAACTTTGCACGGCCGGGGTGGCTTGTGCAGGGGAAATCAAGGGAAAAGGAGGGTTTGGTTAGGTGGGGGTGATGTAAGGGGCAATCCCGGGGGTGGTTTGGCTGGCGGCGATGGGCGGCGGTTGTGGTTTGCTTGTCTTAAGGGGTGGCAGCGAGGGGCAGTTTCTGGGTTTTCAAAATCAAAATTCAAATTAAGGCAGCCTATGGGGTATTTATAGGTCGATTGGGTGGGAAAAGAAATGGGGAAGAAGGCATGGGAGGTACAGATGCCAAGCATGCTGCCCGGTGGCAGCAGTCGAGGCAGTTCTGCCATGGTAGGGGTGGTAGGGTCGAGGGAAGAGGGAAAGGGAAAAAGGCAAGGTGCTCGGGAGAGAGGAATAGGTTGGTTGGGGTAAAAAATGTGAAAGAAAGCAACGGGAGAGGGAGGGGAGGACGGTGACAGCGATGGTGGGCAACCACACTTTGTGGAAGAAGAAGGGTCAGGACCGGGCGGCTCAGGAAGAAAAAGAAGAAAAGAAAAAAAAGGAACCGGACCAGTCGAGAAGGAAGAAAAAGAAGAAGGAGGAAGCGGGGTGGGCCTGGGGCGCGCAGGGAGGAAGCTGGGTCGGGCGCGGGCTGGCCCAGGTCGAGGGAATAGAAGGGAAAAAAGAAAGGAAAGAGAGGAAGAAAAAGGAAGAAAAGGAAAGAAAAAAAAAAGAGGAAAAATATGTGGGTTAGGTATACTGTGGTTTTTTTGGGTTATTTAAAATATTAATATTTAGAAAATAATAATTAATTCCTTTTTAGATTAATTTTGGCTATTTTGGATAATTTTTCTTTTAATCCCATTTAAATTAGCACTACTCTCTAATTTTTTTTCTAATTAACTTATGTATCATTTTTCCCTCGATTGTCCCTAAGTAACTCCCTATATTTTAATAAAATAATTTATTTAATTAATTTTTCTAATAAATCCTTATTTAGTTAAAATTTCTAGGATTAAAATTTTGGGGCATTTCATATTTGGTTTAGGTTTAATAGGAATTAATAATTATGGGTTAATGAAATTATTAATGGAAGAGAAAATTATGATTAATAGGATATTAAAGATGGTGATGATCATTGATAATGGATAACATTTAGGGTTTCAAGAAGAAAGTGATGAATTGTGGTTGAAGGTGGGTTTGAAGGTCAAATATAAGGGATGAATTTATGGGGTTTGAATGTGTTATATTAACATAAACTCCCTTTAATTAATTTACATATAAATTAAGTATAGAATCTTGATTATGAATCATACATAAATCATAAATAAAGAATGGCTCCCGAAGATTTTTAATTGAAGATTCAAACTCAAGTTAATTACATTCATCCTCAATATCGATTTACATAATGTTTTTATAGCTTGATTAAAACCTCCTCAAGTTCGAATATTCCACACAAGATGATGATGATGATGATGATGATGATGATGATGATGATGATGATGATGATGATGATGACGATGATGATAATAATAATAATAATAATAATAATAATAATAAAAGAATCAGAATAAGACACACTAAAATCATCTATCATTCATGCCACACACATGAAAGAAAACAAGATAAATATTATAACCAACAAGATAAATCTCTACTAATGATCTACTAACTAATATTTAATATATCTACTAGATATGGTCAGTTCCATGCTCTTGAGGACATCCTCTTTATGTGTCTTGCATGTGGCTTCATTAAAATTTGCATAATGACCATTAAGTCCTACTTTAATCCATGCTTAAACATGTAATTAATTTATTAATCCCAATGATGCTAATTTACCCAAATTCTTCAACTATGCATAAAACTATGACAACCCTTCACGCGTAGGAATCATAGGACATGCCCCTAAATCAAATTGTTGGCATTGTTAGGGTGATGTGAGGGGTGGTTTGTGGTTTTTGGGTGGTGATAAACTATTTTTGCTTTAACAAAATCTCTTTACCCCTCCATCCTTCCTCTACCTTGGTTTTTCTTCTTAAATTCTCCTTTTTCTAATTTTATTAATTATAACCCTTATCATTATTAATAGTTAATTATATGCTTATTTTTGTTTAAGTAATCTTAAAGTATTAGAAGGAGTTACTTAGGAGTATTTTTCAAAACAGCTAATGTAGCTTTGTAGGAATATACATCTCTAACTTAAGGGTTTTGTTGAAATATATGTTTTATATTAACTATAACATCCCAAATTTTACTACTAAAAAAATTTCATTTTACAGCGGTAAGTTATAACTAAAATACAGGCATTATTACTGTAATTGATGTAAGTCTGCCTTTCCATACCATCTTCACATCAATCATAAGAATAAAACCATTAAAATGTAAACCAATATAAATATAAAATAAGAGCACTTTTATAAATATAAAGACGAGTTTGGAGATCTATTTCTAGTGCAATAAATAAATATAGATCAAGGGATACTATGTATCTAAAATTCCAAAAAGATATTTGGATAAATTATCATTAGGATAACATAACTCTTTGCCCAAACCCCCAACACAGAATAATCACTCCACCCTATACAATACATCGTAGGCAGTAACATCATCCAACTGATCCTCTGTAACACCCCCAAAATTTACTCCATTTTTTTAAAAGCCATATTTAAAACTTAAAATCGTAAATTTTGGGAATGTTACCGCCACACTTAATACTAGACCGGTTTACTTCTACCGATCTAGAATTAAGTGCTAAGGCTAAGAAAAATAACTCGAGACATTAATAGATAAACCAACTTCATAATTACAGAGATCAAATTCGCGCAAGTCTTTACACAAACCCAAAGTACGAGGTTTAGTTTATCGAGAAAGGAGATAACCATAATAATAAAATTGTTCCAAAGTATTATTCATAAATAAGAGAAATGGTAGTAAAAATCTTAAGGATAGCCAGCCACGTCGCTACGGGAACTGATCCCGCCACGTCGCTATGGGAACTGATCCCGCCTCATCATCTCTCGATCCCCCCTGATGTCCCATGAGCATCAATATCATCATAAAAGACATCTCCTACTTGCGGGAAATCAAATGGGCCTTCTACTCGTTGGAATGAGCAACACCCATGAAACGGGTGATCAGTACGCTACGTACTGAGTAAGGTAACCGAGCACTAAGGCCAACACATAAGCACATAATTTATGCAGAATAATAAAATGGTGTAATCCAACATAACAACATAAAGGCATAGGAACAATTTAGGTAAAAGTACAAAGGCCCAATTATAGTCCGGATTAATTACTTAATTAATCTTTTTATCGAAAGTCGATACACACCAAGCCATTTTATCAATCCATGCGAGTACAGGAACACCCCACTATTATAGCCGGTGGGTTGGTCACACATAGAGCATCATTCCCTAACCATTATTATTACCGGTGGATCGGTCACACATAGGGTAAAACCCTAACCACTATTCCTGACCGGTGGATCGGTCTGGTTCCTGCTCGCATGGTGCTCCACTGTAAGTAATTAGTATCTTTTAAGAGCTTTAACGATTCTGGTTTGTGTTTATTGAGCTCGGGTCACCCCACTATTATTACCGGTGGGCCGGTCACATATAGGACCTCATGTCCTAACCACTATTATAACCGGTGGATCGGTCGCACATAGGACTACGCGTCCTAACCACTATTCCTGACCGGTGGATCGGCCTAGACTCGACTCAATAATCTTCCACTTTAAAATATTAGTATCTTAAATATTGTATTCATAAATATTTGCCATGCACATACTTTTGCCCAGACATGCATGACTAACTCCATGCAAACCCTAACTCTATGTAAACCACACCTGCATGTAACCCTAGCTCCCATGCAAAACTAACTTCACGTAAACTACACTTACATGCAAACCCTAGCTCCCATGCGAACCCTAACTCCACGTAATCTACACTTACATGCAAACCCTAGCTCCCATGGGAACCCTAACTCCACGTAATCCATGACTCCATGCAAACCCTAATTCATATGCCAACCTTAACTCACATGCAAATTTCAACTCAACATAGATCGCATTCCCATACTAACCCTAATTCACATGCAAGCCCTAATTCACATACAAACCCCAACTCCACGTAGACATACTTCCATGCAAACCATAATACCATACCATATCACACAAAACCAATACCCATACCATATCATGCAAAACTAATACCCATACCCTATCAAGCAAAACCATAACACCATACCCCCTTTATGTAAAGACCTAACACCATGCCATTTCATGCAAAACCCTATCGCCACATTGTTACACTACCCATCATTATTTTACAACCCTAACATGCATGTCGTAAGGCTACATCGCATATCATCACTTACAAATAAAACACATCCCATATAACAACCCAAGATCATACATGAACTCCACATCATATCATATACAACATAATTAATGATGATAACATAGAATACATGGCATATGCAGCACACAATGCATATAGACATACAATGGCCTTAGTAAACCCTTACCTAAAACATCACCGGTCTCGGAGCACGCTCCTATATCACTTGAGGGCTTTGGTTGGACTCACCTACTATGGGAAAAATACCAGGATTAGGTTTTCTCTTAAGAATGCTATTATTTCTAACTTACCCCAAGACCTTATTTTTAATTAAAAATTATTATATTAGAATTAACTCTACAAAATACTAGTAAAATATTAATAATAAAACTAATGCAGTTCAAAATAAAAAGGTGATATAAGGGTTTCTACCCTCCACCAAAATAATATTAGCAAAGATATAATAACAATAACAACAACAACAATAACTAAATACTATAACTAAAGATAATATTAGAAATAATAATACTAATAAAAATAATAATATACATATATAAGATTTAAATTTAAAGTGGGGTTTCGACCCTACTTATAACTAATGACCTACTATTTATTAATATTAATAATAAAACTAATAACATATATAATAATATTGAAATAATAATATATTAATAATAAAACTAATAACATATATAATAATATTAAAATAATAAAGATAATGATAATATTATTATTAATGGTTATGAGAACAATAGAAATAATAATACTAAACTACATAAGTGTGAATGTTAATGTAAAATTAGGGCTTAGGATTTTCCAAAATAAATAAATAAAATGTTAATAATAATTATTTTAATAATTATAATATTAATAATAAGAAGAAGAATGATAATAATCATATAATAATTCAATTAATAACCTAAAATTCAAAACTAACAATAAAATTATTTTATTACCATTCTCCAACCTGTAAGTACAATTCAGCATAAATTTTATATCAAATAATATTATTATTAATAGCAAGGAAATAATTATTATATTCGAATAGTTACTAATAAATAAAATAAAAATGGAATAACTTATAATAAATAGTAAATAATAACTAAGGAGGTCTAGGGTTTCACCTTGAGTCAGCAGGAATGGGCGGCACCGACGATGGTTCATGGCGGTGGCCGGAAAAATGATCTAAGAAGGAAAAAGATGAAGAACAAGAGAGAAGGAGTAGGGGAAAATTAAAATAAGGTTATGGTTCGGTGGAGGAGGGTTAGAGGGAGTTTTTGGGTGGTTCAGAGGACGAAAAAAGTGGCGGAAACGGCGACAGACGGCGACTTAAGGGTTTCGGGGTGAAAATTCTGGCGAGATGAGCAGCAAACTTGGCACGACTATGGAGGACCGTGCAAGAAGAATTGAAGGTTAAAAATGGTTTAGTTAACTAGAGAAAATTTTAGGGAAGAAATTGAAATGCTGCGGTGGCGTGGAGGTTGACTATCAGCATCAGGGGAAGCGTCTGAAGTCATGGTGGCGGCCAGCCCTTGCTTAGGGTTTTCGGGGGAGAAAACTCCAAAAGCTCCTACAACTAGGCTATTTATAGATGTTGGATAGGATAATAGGGTGTTGAAGCTCGACAGGGAGGTAGTAAGTGCAAGAATTTGGGTGGTCGGTGGCAGTAATTGATCGGCCATCGTTTGGGTTACTTTGAAATTTCGCGAGGCTGGGGAGAAGAAACGGGCAAGATTTAATGTCCAATAATTATGCCAACTTACTCTTGGAGTTAAGAGGAAGACAATGAGGCAAGAAACGGTCAGTATTAATCACCGTAGCCGAAGAGGCCATTGATGGCGTCGAAGGTTTCATCGCAGCGATGGGGAAAGACGGAGGGAGAAGGAAGAAGAAAGAAGGTGGGCCGGTCGGCCGAGGAAGGAAAAGAAAAGGGGAGAACCGGGCGGTTCGCGCGCCGATTAGGCCCTCACTTAACGAGACGCAGCGTCTCGACATGAAATCGACCAAAACGCCGCCTCTGGGCGCACGTAGGAAGAAGGCCAGTGACGCTGGGCCGCGGGAGAAGAAAGGAAGAAAAAGGAAAGAGGATTGGGCCACGCCAGGCCCACTCGGCGGAAAAAGGAGGAAGAAAGAAAAGAAAGAAAAGGAGAAAAGAAAAAGAAAGAGGAAAAGGAAAAAGGAAGAAAATAAGGTTTTGGGTTTAAATAAATTAATTAGAATATTTTGGGTATTTAATATAAAATATTTATTTAACAAAAATATTAAATTCCCTTTTTAGGCTAGTTTAGGGTTTTTAAAAGATTTTCCATAAATTCCAATTTAATTAGCAAAACACCCAAATTTTCTTCCATTAAATTATTTATAAAATTAATATTAATTTCAAACTATTTTCTCCTTCTTATTTTAAATAATATAATTTATTTAATTAATTCCCAAATTAAAATCCTTGATTAGTTAAAATATCCAAATTCTCTCCTAATAAAAATAGTTATAAATTTCTTCTTGATTTATCCTAATTAATTTCCTTTTATTTTAATAAAATAATTTATTTATTTAATTTTTATAATAAAACCTCATTTAAATATAATATTTAAAATTAGAAATTTTTGGGGCATTTCATCCTCAAACACCTGCATAAAAGCATCATGGTCATCTATTCATGAGAATGAGTAGGACCAATAAAAAACATAGTAAGTATGCTATATATTAAGTAAGGTGATAATATTGTTGAGTCAGGGATACTGTTAAATACATGGATTTATAGTAGATAATAAGTACACCAACAAAACACTTAAAATATCACAAAGTAAGTAATGATTTAGGTCTCTTTATTAGATATATCAATTTTATTTTTTTTATTTACGTTAAGTTCAGGGACCTGACTATTCTTAAACCAGTTGAATGCTCTGAAGCACCTCTTAGGGAGAAGCACCTCTTAGGTAGAACACACTTAAGCCACTATTCTTAAACCAATAGAGTGGTCTGAATCACCTCTCAGGAACAACACACTTGAACCACTATTATCTTTAGGTGGAACAGATCTAATATCTCGATCCTAACTCATATACTCTTCCACTTTAAGTTGTTGATATCTTATCCATTAGGTTACTTATCTCAAGTCATATTAACTTCCATGTTGTGTTTAGGACCCTAATGTTCTTAATCTGGTAGAACGGATTGATGCACTTCTCAAGGCATGATACTCCTAAGCCATTATTATTGTTTGGTGGAATGTACTCAATACCTCTAAAGGAAAAATGCTCCTAAGATACTATTCTTAAATCGATGAAATAGTCTTAAATACCTCTCAAGGATAACACAGTTGAGCTACTATTATCGTCTAGTAGAATATACCCATAAAATACCTCTACCTGACTCATGGGATCTTTCAATTTATATGAATAATATTTTATTAATGATTGATTTGGAAGGTAAAAAATCACACTTAAATCAAAAAAATCACATCACAAAGATCATAAGGTCATTCTCTAGGGTTAAGACCCTTTATTTTCCAAAAATCCTAATTTTATATTTTTATCATAACTTTTCTTCTGTTACTCTTTTATCCACCAAACTTAGTAAATTTTCCCAAAATATCATTATTACTAATATAATAAAATTTCAAGGCCTAACTTTAAGTTCTTGCACATTCAATAATAACTCTATCTCAAAAGTCACTATTCTTAGGGCTTATAAACCATAATTCACAAATACATCATAAGTTTTCTTGTAGGGCTCCTATAATTACAATATTACACAAAAATTCTCAAAAAATTAATATTAAAAACATATTTAATGTTCATGGTATAACTATACCATTTCACACATGTGATAATAAACTTCCCGTTATAGGGTTACTATTCCCAAATCAGGCCATTTTCATACTTGATTAAACTTAGGCCATTCACGACTACTCTAAATACCTCATATAAATTCCTTAACATATTTTAGATATTTTAACCCATTAATTTACCATGTTATCCATATTAAATCTATAATGACTAAAATATCCTTACTGATAACAAAACCCTTGTTTTGTGTAAATCTTATGTATATTGGTAACATTATTTTTAAATCCTCCATTTGTCTCCATATCCCTTATTATACTCATTTCACACTCATCATACCTTATTAAACATGTATTAAAATCATATATCACACTGAGGGTTTGCACATAGAATATTATCATACGATATTGCTAAATCCTTAACTTACTTCTTTTCTATCACATAATATCAACCTCATTACATAGCATTAACAATAATAAATTTAATCACATGATAAAAATAAAATGGTATAACATAAATCATGCATACCACTTAGCAACCAAAAATCCTAGATTACGATAAGTATCATTACGAAAAAGGCTCTGGTCTCTAAGCACACTTATCCTATCCTACTTCTTCCGGAACCTCCAGAATGTCACCTAAAAAAAATACAATAAAACACCATTAAGATTAAATTACATACTTAAGGAGGTATTTAAGATAATTCAAGGGTAAAATAATGAAGGAAAACCAAAACAAACCTAATAAGTGCTTCGGAAAAACTTGCACAACCAAAAGAGGAGGAACGGTAAGGTGTTGAGCCAAGAGTGTGCTAGAAATTGCACAAGCTATTATATATGGGGGGTGTTCATTGGTTGTATTGTCTGAATTAAGGGGTGGCATTAGTATAAATTGCCAAAGGTGGAGGGTGTGATGCGGTTGTTGTTGCCGAAAGGTGGTGGTGTGGTGTGGTTGTTATTACCGAAAGATGGTGGTGTGGCTCACAGTTGGTGTGGTTGAATGGTGAAAGGTGGTGTTCTGTGGTTGGTGCCATAACCAAGAAAGAAAAATGAAGAGGGAATTTGAAGTGAGTTTGGACAATGAATGGAGGTAGGAACAACGGGTTTGGCCAATGCTATGGGTGAGGGAAAGACAGAGGCAACCAAAGATGGTGGAGATGTTTCGGTTGGGCTCGCTGGTGATGGGTTTTTTGGGTTGTTTCAGCAACAACACGGAGGAGAAGATGAAGGAAGAAGATATGCTTTTGTGGTGATGTTTCAACAGAAAGAAGGAAAGAGAAGATTGGCTTAGTGCATATGTTGTGTGTGTGTGTATGTGTGTAAGGTCGATGCGAGAAGGTGAGAATGTCGGTAAGGTTATATTGATTAACACATGTAAGGTATGGGAGGAGTGGGGGTTTGACTTGGGATTGGATGGGGTGTAGTAGGGTAACGTTTGGATAGGGTAATTTACATGAAAAAAGGAAGGAAGCCAAGGTGGGGAATAGATTTTGACCAATAAGTAAGGGAAAAGAAAAGAAAAGAAAAAGGAAAAGGTTTATGTTTAGATTTAGGTTAAATAATTTAGGTTAAGATAATAGAATAAATTAATTACTGACCTTTCGATTTTAGTTTTAGGTTGACAAAAAATATTATTAATCCAAAATAAAGTTTAAGGTCAAACCAAGATTTAGTATCAGAGAGTTAGGGCAGGATAGAAATATAAATTTCTTGAGGTTAGAATTAGGTTACTATATTAATTACTCGATATTAAGGTTAGCTAAAAGTTAGGATATTACATTAACACCCATGATATCATGTCTTATTTGTAATATCAAGTTTTATATTAGATTAACTTAGATTCATGTGTAATTTATGATTTCATGAAAGTATGTGGTTCCATGATTTTATGTGGTATTTCAATGTTTTAGGTCATGCTAGGTTTTACCTTAAATTCTCAAGCATGATGAAGTAACTTATTACTTCTAATAAGTATGTGATTAAGTGTATCAAAATTATGATTAAGGATTATTATTGTGAAATAGTTTGAGGTTGGATTTGAGTGTTTTTGACTTAAAATGAATCAAACCTAGGCCATTTATGGTGTTTTGTACTATCTTGTTTAAGGCTAATTATATAATTGTAATGTTCATAATGTATAGGAGATTATCTTTAATTTTAGTAAGGTTTGTGCTACACTTGGTTAAAGGGATTTTGGTTCAAATTTGTGAGTCTTTTTTTAATTAAGTCTTCCATCATATTCATTGAGTTTTTACATAAAACTTGGTATATAATATGATATGGTTGTTTTTATATGGAATAAGTTATGTTAATAAGAAGTTTGAGGTGATATATGGGTTTTTTTTTTGGTTAAATGTGTAAATTGGAGATTTATATAAGTGGTATTGGCTTTAAAATATGATATGTGTGATATATGAAGCATTTGGGTCAATTAGGAGTATAATAAGTGTGATTTTATAAGGTGATGGCTTAAATTGGGTTAAATAACAAAAAATGGTAAAATTGGTATTTTATGTGTAAAACATTAGAGGTAAATCCTTATTTTTGGATATGGTGCTTAATTTGATAGATTTGAGTGTTGTTAAATTGGGCGTGTTAGTGAATCTTAAGGATGTAGTTGTACTTTGATTGTGAAGAAGGGTTTTGTGAAGGTAATATGGTATTTTCATTTGTATAATGTCTCTTATTGTATTTGTTGTCTTTTCTTATACATTATCATTACTTCATGCAATAACAGCATATTTGATTTAATTAACTATGATGCATTTCTACGTGTTTTAAATAATAACATTGTTATTTTGAATTTACTGATAATTGTTATTTCATGTAACAAATGATAAATGGTATCCCATGTGATAAGTTAATGGTAACAATGTAAGATAAGTAAAAGTGTTATGATAATAAGTAAATCCATTGGTGCATTTTTATGTGTTAGGTGTTGACTATCTATCTAATAATATATTAATAATTAAAGTAGAATATCATATGAGTCATGACTAAAAGTATATATGAGTGATCCAATATAATAATTCAGTTATGTCAAAATTAGAGGACCGTATATCTACTCTACGCTAATCCAATCTACCAGCTTATAGAGGGTATGTGTAATTAAGGATTAGAAATTTAATAGTGGCTACCAGGTATGTTTTACCTTAGTTGTAATTTTAAGTGGATTGGGTTCCTATTCTCAAGCAACCAAGTAAATGGAATAATGTGATCACCTAAATAACAACTTTAATACAACTTTATTTTAGGTCATCTCGTATCATGAGTAACATGTGCATGTATAGTTTCATGTTATTGTGCAACCTTATGTGTTATACATGGGCTATTATATTGATATGTATTGTTATATCACTCATGACATAATGGATTGGCATTTGTTTTTTATGGGTGCTTCTCACTCTAGATGAGCTAACGACCCAATTGTTGATATGTAGGTTTTCAATGTATGCCTTGATGATTTTGATGTAATTTCTATGGAGAAGTCATTTATATTGTTTGGCTAGGTTTAGAGTTTGGGTTATCCACCTTATAGACTTTTAGTTCCATATAATCCCTTTTCGATTATTTTTTATCATGGTTGTGCTTGAAGTTTTATCTTCAAACCCTTATATATGTTTATGAAATTTCTCTTATACTCTCTTTATCAATTTTAAAACTTATAGCATTGTGGTTGATACTTGATATGAGAATCGTATGGTAAATTAGACTCACATTAAGTATGGTAGTAACATCCTAATAATTTATGCTTAGCTTACGCAAAAATTAGAATTTTTTGTAGTAAATTTGGGGCGTTAGAGTATATGATCTCAATTATCCTCTTTTATCAGAAATTGTGTGATTTATTACTATTAAGTGGTGTGCTAATTGGTTTTTGATGTTATATTTTATTAGTATCTAAATGGGAGATTTTTAACGTTGTGTCCATTTAGACTCAAACCATCAAGACTTATTTGGGTAGGGTTATATATTAGTATATAATTTGAAATTAATGTCTCATCACATATCTATTGTGCATTAGTAACTCAAAACACAAAGAGAGTTTAAGAGCATTCCTAGCATTGTGGCTATAGATATATATTTACTGCCTAATCATATGAAAATTGAGCATCTTAATTATTCATAAATTCAATAACCTTGACACTTCATATTTAAAATTTTCATATTCACAATCCTTGTCAATTTTTTTTGTGTGATTCAAGATCCCAAAGTTATTATAAGTCTTAAGTCTATAATAAACTTGTAATAAATCATATAAGTCTTATGTAAGTTGGATAAGTTTAATTAAAAACCATGATATTTGGTTTAATATTTTTATAGACATCCTAAGTTTTGAATAACTCCACTTAGGTACCTCTACAATAAAAGTATCATCACTAACAACCCTTTACATTAATAAAGTTATACTAGGTTAAGTTTAATGTAATTAAAATAATTTTTAATAATAAATACTATAAATTATATTAAATTCCTAATTATTATTAAATATATATAAAAATTGATATTTTTAAATATTGGAACTTTTTTGTATAATTTTTTTTAATTTTTATAATATTTTTACGTTTTTTTTTTATAATTTGAATGGTTTTGTATGATTTTTGTTTTAGAATTAAAAATAATATTTTCACTTGTCATTACAAACCGCTGGGTATATCACTTTTCAAAGCTTCATCTATAATTTTTTTTGGTAATTAATAAAGTTTTATTACCAAAGGAAAGAAGTACAAACGGTTCACAAAAAAGAGAACAAGAGCAAGAGGGGCATACCCCTAATCACTCAAATAATCCATCTATCTAGACTTTTTAGGTACTTGGTAACATGAATATTCCTAGCATCATTGAAGCTAATAAAAGTTTCAGAAATAATCTGCTTTATAGTGGTCGTAGGATTCCTTTGCATAAGCTAGAAAGTCACCTTGTTGCGATTAATCCAAATGTGATAGAGAAGGGCATTGAAAATGGCTCTCCAAGCAATTTCCTTCTTATTCCCCTTGGTCTTCCTGATAAGCCAAGTCTTACAACTCAGCCAGTCATGCACATTTCTTGCCATATGCAGCCATGTTAGGATATGCTGCCAAAGGATGCTCGCTCCATGACAGTGCAAGAAAAGATGATCAATGTCCTCCTCATTGTTTCTGCAGACTTCACAGGTATTATCAGCAGTGATCCCCCATTTGAAGAGCTTTGATTTCAGGGGAAGGGCATTATGGCAAAGCATCCATGTGAAAAGCTTGTGTTTTTCAGGACCACAGTGGTTCCAAACAAAAGATTTCCATTCAACTTTAGGCATAGAGCTCCTAAGTTGCTGGATACTAAATTTTTCAGAAAAATGCCAATTTGCATAATAGTCTCTTATTTGGTCCCTAACTTCCAGGAGTTGTTTAAAGGTCCAAGAGTGATCTATATGCGCTTCAATGTGCCATATATCTTGTCCTCTTAGATATCTTCCATGGATCCACTTTACCCATAAGCTCTCTTTTGCTTCAATGAGTTTCCATACATGCTAAGTTCCAATGTGGGAGCTGCTGTAATCCCAGGCCACCTTCTTCTTTGGGGGTGCAGACTTTTGACCAAGCAATAGGATTGTTGTGCCTCCGGGAATCCATGTTATTCCAGAGAAAGTCTCTGCATAGGCTCTCAATGTGATGAATAACAGCCTTTGGCAAGAAAAAAATTTGCATCCAGTAATTTTCTATACCAAAAATGATAGACTTTAGAAGCTGCATTCTCCCAGCAAAACTTAAGAAGCCTTGTTGTCCAGGATTTGAGTTTTTGAGAAATATTATCAATAAGGGGTTGGAAGTGAGCAATTTTCAAAGATCTAGGATTGAGGGGAATACCCAAGTATTTTACAGGGAAAACTCCTTTAGCAAAATTCAAAGCATGCAGAACCTGAGATTTAATGTTGTCATTGACACCCCCAAAGAAAACACTGCTTTTCTCAGGATTAGCCTGCAGTCCTGAGGTGATGTAGAAGGTGTTTAAGGCTCCTTTGATGATATTGGCAGATTGCAGATGCCCTTTGCAAAAAACAAAAAGATCATCAGCAAAACAAAGATTGGTAATTCTACTTTGCTTGCAATCAAGATGGCTCTTGAAGGTATTTCTAGCCCATATAGATTGTAGCATTCGAGAGAGGTATTCCATGGTAAGCACGAAAAGGTAAGGAGACAAAGGGTCACCTTGTCTTAATCCCCTACCACCCTTGAAAGGCTTACATAGGCTACCATTGAAGACAATGGAGAATTGAGTAGTAGTGACACACTGCATATAATCAAATGAGCAAAGTGGCTGGGAAATCCCATAGCAAGGAGAAGTTGTTGTATAAATTTCCACTCCACTGTATCAAAAACCTTCTTTAAGCCCACCTTTAGCATCATCCTTGGGCTAATGTTTTTCCTATTGTATTTCCTGAGAAGCTCTTGATCTAGCAGCACATTTTCTCCAATCCATCTACCCTCCACAAAAGCTATTTGAGACCCATGGATAAGAGAGGGAAGGATGCTTTGTAGCCTCTTTGTGAGAATGGAAGAGATAATCTTGTAAGCAACATTGCAGCAAGAAATAGGTCTATAGTCATTTATGGTAGTGGGGGAGGATTTATTTGGGATTAGATGTAGAGAGGTAACATTCAAAGCTCTCAGCAGGTAGCCAGTGTCCCAAAAACTTTTAACAGCAGCTATGACATCCTCACCAATAATCTGCCAAGTGGATTTGTAGAAGTAACCATTGAATCCATCAGGTCCAGGAGCTTTGTTGTTACCCATTCTAAACACAGCATTTTTGATTTCATCTGTAGATACAGGGGATGAAAGAGAAGATATTTGATTTGCATTAAGAATAGGGCCTTGTTTGATGATATGAGGATTAATCATTTGGAGGGTGTGTGCTCAAGAGCCCAACAAGTCAGAGTAAAAGTGCAAGATTTCAGCCAGGATCTCTGTGTGAGAAGTCAATTTTTTTCCAGAGATATCAACTAAAGAAGCAATATTGTTTGATCTTTGTCTCTCCTTGACTCTAGCATGGAAGAAGGCATTATTTCAATCCCCTAACTTGATATGGTTGATTATGGATTTCTGCTGCAAGAAATGCTCCTCAAACCTAACTTGCTACCACCATTTGTCTCTCTGAGTTTTTTCTTTGAGCTGTAGGTCAATATTATTTGGGGAAGCTTGAAGGGCTTGATTACAATGGAGCCAGTCTTCATGTGCCTGAGAGACTTTGTGCTGAAGGTTTCCAAAATGCTCAGAGTTTAGCTGCCTTAGGACTTGTTTTAAAGATATGAGTTTTGTAACCAAGATGTATTGCTTAGAACCAAGGACAGGCATATTCCAGGCTTGAGCTACAAGAGGCAGAAAATGAGGAGAGGAAGTCCAAAAGTTGAAAAATTTAAAGGGCTTAATCCCATTTGTTATCCCCTGCTGAGTTTTAATGTGAAGTCTACAATGATCAGAAAGACAATATTCAATGACGTCAACCCAGACATGGTTGAATTGCTCAAACCATTCATGGTCTCCCAAAGCCCTGTCAAGTTTGCAGCAGACCCTATCAAAACCAATCTGGTTATTTGTCCAAGTGAAAGATGGGCCTGAAGTTGGAAGCTCTCCCAAACCACATGTGAAGAGGCATTCAGCAAAATCTTCCATATCAGCAGCATGAGTGATACCTCCAATTTTTTCTTGATCAGAGAGAATGACATTAAAGTTACCAATTACAAGGCTTCTTTTATGAGTAGCATGGAAATTTTGGAGCTGGGACCATAAGGCTTGTCTAGCACCTCTTGTATTTTGAGCATAAACCATAGATAGGTGGTAAAATATTCCATCAGTCCTTTCTACACAATAATGAACAACTTGCTCAAATATATCAATGAGCATAAATTTTTTTTAACATTAGTGATTTAAAGCTCTATATTTATGATATTATGATTGGTTTTTCATCCCAAGACTCGGACACTTTTCCCTCGAATAACATCACTAAGCTCAACTTAACCAATTCTATATCAAATATCATTTTCCTTCCACCCTTAAACTAATCCAAACATCTTTGTCAGCTAAAGACAATAGTCCCCCGGACATATTTATAACTCTTTGTGTTGAGGCTCTGTATGCCAATACAAGTTTAGTTTTGCACTCATTTGTCAACTAATTTATCCAAGCTTATCATTTAAGCTCTACAAAATTATTCCCCAAAGCTTGGAGAATGATGAATGTATTTTTGTATGGGTGTAGTTTGATGGATATTTGGCTAACAATTGAGTTAATTAGATGTTTAAAAAAAAATTAAGTCATCCTTTGGCCCTGCCTTCTATTCCATTCAGACAAGGGGCGGCCATAAATTCATCAAAGAGTCTCAGTATTTAGTGAAGAGGTGGAAGTCCTAGTACTTTTTTATTCAAGTAGATGTCGAGTAGAATCTACCTAAATGGGGTCAATTCAATCCCAATGTCTGAGAAAGTCCACCCTTTTCACTGGAAATAAAGGCCACTGTGGATAGGTTTGATAGGATGGGTATATTATTAATAATAGTGAGATTATGAGCAACCTTGTCAATCTCATAAAGATAGGGTTAATTTCTGACTTTGGTGAGTAGCTTATTTCGCTTCCATCATTCTTGTCTATTTACTAAACTAATAAGTCCAATAGCTAATTGACTTTTTCTTATTTTACTGATATAGTGTGATGATTAGAAAAATTAACAAAAGGTTTCCCCCTCTAACATGTTTGAGGGAAATAAAAAGCCTATCATTTTCCCCCTTAGTGGGACATCTACCTCTGGTGCTACCAAATGAGAAGTATGGTTTCACAATAATTCTTCAAGATATTACTACCATAATTATCTCCTTTATAACTTTGCTCTAAAAATTTATTTATATTTCTATTTGTCTAGGAAGCTAAGGGGATCACAAAACTTGGCCCTAAAAAGATAAGAACAAAACCAAATAAGGATAGTAGTCTCTCTACTGACACTCCTTTTATTTAGACTATTGTTGCAAGCCCTTTGGTTGTTTTCCTAGACTCGGTAGGTGGCCATATATATATATAGATACTATCAATAACTTTCCACTTTTAAGGTTTTCACTTGGGTTTCACAATTTTCTTTAGTCAACTCTTATCATAAACCCTTTTTGTATCCATCGGCATTTACCATAAACACATCTTTATATCCGCCTACAACTATTATAAACACATTTTTGAATTTTGAGTTTGATACTTCTAGCATACTTGATTATCCTTTGTCTTATATTATCCTTGATTCTTCAAAAAAAATCTTTATCTTTTTAGGAAGAAACTCAACTTATGACTATTCCCAAGGTTCCGAGTAAGGTGTCTCCAAAATCCTCAACCCAAAAACTTATTACCTAGAATCTGGCAACCCTAGAGAATAAAGATAATCCTCCTGATTTGCTTGAAAAAATATTCTAAGAAAGGGAAAATATGTGTCAGACCCCTCATCAAGGGTGTAAAAACCTACTGCCCTCCCATCTTCTAAAGCGGCTTTGGTCCCGACATCAACTCAAGAAACTATAATACTTTTCGATGAGGATGAGAATAAGCATCCATAGACTAAAGAGAGAGCACACAAATATTGAAACCAACTCTAACCTCTCCCTAAAGGTAGATTCTAGTACAATATAAGTATTAGTGGCTTGACACAATAAGTATATGGGTTAGATAGACCCACTGCTAGGGTTGTTGAGCTATCAGCTTTCCCTTTAAGAAAAAAATTATTGCAAAAGGGGTTCTAAATACCCGATGAACTTTTTTTTTACTATCACCCAAATGACAGTGGTGGTCTTGAATTGGCTGAAATAATAATGTCGAGGTAGGATAAATAGATAGTTAATTATCTTAAAATGGCTACTCTACTAAGGGTTGACTTGAACATCTACTTATAAGTACATAATAATTTGTATATATTAAGTGTGGGGCAAATGTATTATGAATATTTAATAACCATTTTGATATTATCTACAACAACTATCCATATAGAAGAATTTTTTGATAGATTTGAATGAGGTGTTAAATGCTTCTAATAGGTTGAGAAAGAATATAAGGAACTTCAAGCTAAATACTCAACCTTGGCAACTAAAAAGGAATCCCTTAAGGCTAGAGTGGTTGAGATTAAAGTTGAGAACAACACCCTAAAATCTACCTCAATTGATGTAGACCTTTTGAAGGCCCAAGTTGCTAGCTTAAAACATTGTCTCAAAAAAGAAAAGAAGTTAACTAGGGTTGAGATAGATTTGTTGAAGACTAGAAATGCCTGTCTAGAAGATAGCCTTTGGAAAGAGAGAAAATGGACCGATTAGTTATCTTTAGAAAAGAAGAAATAGATTGTTGGTGCCGAAAAGATTCTACTTTTGTGTGATGCTAATAAATCTCTACAAAAAGAAGTAAATAACCTTAATAAATTAAAAGAGGACACACATAATAAGATACCCAGTTATGAAACCAAGTATACCAAGATGCAGAAAGCCTTGGAGAAACAAATGGTCGAGACCGAGTGAGTTTGCTTAAAGGTAGCTGAGAAGGGGAGGACAAATAATGTTGAAATAAAGAATAGGAATAGGTGGTCGGGGCTAATCTAGTAGCTAAGTTAGCTGAAAAAACATATGGATAAGTGCATCAAGAGAGCTATTGCTAATGCCAAGTTGATACACTTACATGAAGTTGTAGATAAATACTTGAAGAGTGACGAATTTGCACATTATGAAGAATAACTTTAGTTTTAGTACTATGCATATGTATACTCAATTAAAAGTATTAGTAGAGTATGAATAATTATGAAAGCCCAATGTAGAACTCTATTGTAGTCAAGACTTAGAGAGCATTAATGTTCCAAAAGAAGCTAATGATATAAATATCTTCTTTGTATTCCATTCATACATGTTAATCAAATTGAATAGACCAACAAAACCCTTCAATATTGGGCTCAGTATCCTCAACACATCTGTTGATGATCTAACTATGGGAACTTATGCTTAGTAGTTAAAAAGCTTATAGGTGTGCTTGATTATGGGTTCAATGGCCTCAGTATATCAATCAATGATGCACCATGGGATCCCAGGCTTAGTAAGTGAAAGAGCATTGATCTTTCATCTCACTAGGTTTGCTTGTCGTTTTTTATTCTTTTGTGCTTAGCGGCCTCAATATACTAGTCCAAGGGCACACTTTTTGAGTTTAGGTTTAGTGAGTGAAAGCGCGTCTATCTTTTAGCTCACCAGGTGTGTCTATCTTCTTTATTGTTCTAGGCTTAGTGGTCTCGACACATCCATCTGATGGTGCATCTTTAGATCCGAGGCTTAGTAAGTGAAAATGCATAGGTCTTTCAACTCACTAGGTGTGTCAATATTTTTCAAGGCTTAGTTACCTTGATGCATCAATCCAAGGGCACACCTTTAGAGTATGGGCTTAGTGAAGGAAAGTGCATCAGTCTTTCAACTCAGTAGGCATGCACATCTTCTTCATTCTTCTAGGCTTAATGGCCTTAGCACATTAGTCTAAGGGGTAACTTTGGAGTCTAAGATTAGTAAGTGAAAGCGCATTGATCTTTTAGCTCACTAGGTGTGCCCATCCTCTTTTATTCTGATATTCGTGGCCTCAGAAAACATATTTGTTACAATAGACATTTTGTAGATACGCTACTATTTGTAAAAAGGAATTTTATTCCTTTATCAATATTGATATGTGATTGAAGTACCTATATTCAATTATAATTAACTTCATCATAAAGTCAATAGAAAACAACATTACAAATAATATTTTTCATATTGTCAGTTAATATGAATGTAACTTGCCCAACTTGCTGCATAACTTAATATGTACCTTCCCATTTAACTACTAATTTTCCTCAACCCCCATTTCTTTGGAACTTATCCTTCCTTGGCACCCCTTAAATTTTTAAGTTTTATGTTTTTATTATAGTATATAGCTACTTGGTGTTTATATTTAGCAAGCCACATTTGAAATACATCTTTTTGCTATTCTAGCAAGTCCTTCTTGATTTTGAAGGCTTCTTCATTACCCTTAGGATCGTATTAGCTAGCTCTATATGAACTTATTTCAATTTATGTTAGTATAACTACCTTGTACCTCAAAGCTAAATTGAAAGGATTTTTGCAAGTTAGGTTTTTAATAGTCATACTGAAAGCCCATAATATTATTAGAATCCCATCCACCCATCATCGCTCAACCCTATTCACTCAGCATCTCAGCGCTCCTAATATTTCTTTATTTTTATGTTTGGCATGATCATTACACTATTTTAAAATCAATGAGGAACTTGTTCTCAAAATACCAAGTGTCCTATACAAATACTATTTGATGTAAATTACCTAGGTATGAGCAATTGAGGTGAATCTATAATTATTTCTCTAGTTTTTACAAAATTACATGTTCATATTGTTGTCAAATTATTGGACATTATTAGTTATAATTTCTTGAGGAAATCCAAACTTATATTGAATTTGATTGGTTATAGTCTAATGATATACACCTATAATCCCACATTTCATTAATATCCACTTTTCTATTTTGTTCCTACAGATTATATTCTTCTAAGAAAAAAAACCTTCATGCTCCATTCTTTAGCATTCTGTGCTAAAACCTCAACCTCTACCCATTTTGTAAAATAGTCAATAGCTATTGTAATAAATCTCTTTTAGTTAACACCTACACTTAATGAGTTAGTTTGAAAGATAATACATACATACATATATACTTTTAAATGTCATCATTACTGGGGCTAAATGGTTTGCAAATATTTTCCCACATATGATGAATAGCCATGGGCTTACAATGGGGTATAATTATGAAGTAGGGACATTTTGTTCCATGAAAAATTTCTAACATACTTGTTATTAGCATTCTATTTCCTTGACATCTTGGTACATGATTTCCCAATAATAAACCTAGCATAAAAATTTTGTTTAGTGATAGCTTAGTGTAGTCCACATATTCTCACACGAACTACCTTTAAGACTTCCTACCCTATACCCAAGGAACACATTTTAATACTATCATTGTTTGAGGTCATCTATATAATTATCCCTCAATTACAAAATATTTTTCTTCCTTCCTTCTTTGTTCAACATCTTATTTTTGTCCATTGGTTGAGTCCCTGTTCCTAATAATCCATTAACTCCTTCATCTACACATTTGTCATCAATATTTTTGCAATCTCACATAATTTAGCTCTAGCCTTACTTATATGTGTCAAAAACTTTGTCATATATTCAACTTTAACTATTCTAGATGATGATGAAGTGCTAGCCAAGGCTAACTTTGCCAAAGCATCAACTATCGGATTAACCGACTATGGTACTTGTGTTATTTCAATAGATGAAAATAACTTTGTTAGTTAAATCAATTTCCTTAAATATTTCTCTATGGTAGGTTCTTAATTGCATATTTTTTATTATAGTGGTCAATGACCAAAGATGAATTATTGTATAGATTTATTTTATCTGCCCTCAATCCTTGAGCTATTCTGAGACCGACTAATATGGCTTCATTATTGGCAATAGCAAAGCTAATTCTCAATGCATATTACGTTGTTGTGCCATTAGAGTCAATTAAAAACACTTTAGCTCTAGACTCTAAGCTATTAGAAACCTCATTTGTATATCAAATACATTCTCCCTAAGCCCCCGTGATTAATAATAAATGTAGCTAAGCTTCAAATAAGCACTCAATAATAAAATTAGTTAAAGCTTCATCCTTAGTAGTAGGTATTGGTCGGTAATGAATGTCATATTGACTTAATTTATTTTTAGATACCATCATTATCTCCAAATTCTCAAGTTTATGTGAGACAATATTGAGGGGAATTTTAGTCAAAATCACTATGAAACAAAAGTAAAAATAAGGGTTAACTTTCTCACTATAATGAGTAAGGCATATGACACCTTTTTCAAGGTTGGGTATCTACACTTAACATTAGTCTACACTTTGCAAGTGCAATAGATAGGTTTCTATGCTCTAGATTCTATGTTTTCTCATACTAAGAAGGAGGAAATAGGTGACACTGATGTTGCTATATAATAACAATATATCTCCCTCTATTAGAGCATTTAAGGTTGGTAACCTAGACAAGTAGGGTTTTAAGTCATAAAATGCTTTATGACAATCTTTAGTCCACTGAAAATTATCTTTCACCTGTAAGAGCTAAAAGAAAGCCAAAATCTAGGTGGCACCCCTATATAAGAGCATGTATAACACAACCAATTTTCCCATCAGTTGTTGTTTCTTTCCCTTTAGGTATTGCAAGTACAAAATAGCTGTAAGTTGTTCAAGATTTACATATATGAAACCATGAATCCTAGGAATTTATCAATTCTGACTCCAAATATGCACTTTATAGGATTTAATTTCATTTTATACTTTCTTAAAGTATCAAAAATAGTCTGAAGCTCTTGTATATAGGTTCTTTTTTACCTTTTCCTATCATAAAATTTACATAAGCATCTATGCGGTCCTCAATATGTCCTAGAAATATTGTGTTTATCAACCTTTGAAAAGTCTCCCTAATGTTCTTAAGTCCAAACGACATCACTTTATAACAATAAATTATGTCAATTGTAATGAATGTGGTTTATCTTGATCAACTTCAACCAATTTTATCTGATGATATCCTAAGAAAGCATCCGTAAAGTTAACCTTTCTTGCCCAGCTATCGATTCAATCAATCGATCTATCACAAAGAGAGGATATTCATCTTTGGGACATGCATTATTAAGGTTAGTGAATTCAACATAAATTATCTATTTTACATTATAATTCTTCACCAAAAATTAATTAGCAATCTAGTCTCCATATTCCACATATTTAATAAAACTTGAATTAAGCAACTTCTCTACCTACTCTCGAATGACTTTATGCTTTTCAACACCGAAAATCCTTTTCTTTTATGTAACGATATTATATCTGTCCACTAGATCTAAGTGGTGTTTGATTATTTTAGGAGGGATTCCTTCTAGTTTAGAAATTAGCATCTTTGCTTCTTATAATAAAATTTAACAACTCATCTTTGTTAGCCTTACTAATGTGCTTGCCTATTACTACCGTATGTTTTGAGCCACCAATTGTTTTTCTTTTTTTCTGCTCATGGATTATATGACTTTGACTGATACATTTAGATCTTCTAGGACTATGGTTTCTCATGCTTTCTTAAAATTAGATCACTTTAGGGCTCCTCTTACTTTTATTGCATAGTTTTATCATGCTACTATTCTATCACCTTTAACTTCTCCCCATCCTCCATTAACTGGGAATCTCATTAATAACATAGTTATAAAAATATTTACCTGAATTTTGTTAAAGGAAGGCTGTCCTAATATCATATCATATCTTGATAAGAAAGCAACAAGTACAAAGTCCATTTTGGTGATCCTCAAAGTCCCTGACTAACTAATCATCAAAGTAAGGTATATCATTCCCTTCAACTTTATAATAGTATCGGTAAATGGCACTAGAGCTGAGGCCTTATTTATCAAGAATTCTTCTAGCAATTCTAATTACCTATAAGGTTCCTTAAAAATAACATCAATTGAACTTTCAGTATCTATGAAGACTCTTTTCTTCATGCAATAGGCGATTTGTACTTCAATAACCAAGGGGTTTTAATGATGCTCCAACATACTTCACCCTTCATAATTTGTAGTGAAACTAACTTCCCATTCACCCATTCTTGCCCTCTTATTTGTTTTATGAAAATTATCTCTTCTAACATATGTGTTTCAAGGCTGAATTAATGGCTTCTACTAAGGAATCTTTCTCTGTAATTGTATGAATAATATTTTGTGGTTCCTTACCCTAAGAGGGAAAAAGGAAGCTATCGAGAAACAATTGTTCCTTCTCTTGCTAAGGGTGTGTGTGTGTACCTAATAAAATGCCCTTTACATACTAGATCTTATATTATATCCTTTAATACCCAACACTCTTTTGTATCTAATATCTTTATGATATATACACCACTTGTTGGGATTTATGTATTTTATGTCGGTTATTAAGGGAATGGGCCTCAAAAATGTCTATTGGCCATTTTTATGTTGAATATATGTAAGATACTAGCCAACAATAGATTATATTTATCAATTCTACTAGACAGACCCTGTTGGGTAACTAGATATGCCACCGACCTAATACCCTTTTTGTCTTTATCTTGACAATACATCTTCTTATCCATATTCGGTCTTGGTATTGAAGGCGTCTCCACTCTTTTTCCCATCAACCACATTACCTTACTCATTTCTTTAACTTCTATTCTCTCTTTTACATATGTTCTAAGATAAGTGTAAGATTTATATTTTTCCTATTATAAATTCTCTCCTAGCTCTTTATAAGTTAGCCCTCTAATGAGGGAATATCTACTAATACCATTGTCTAATTTATTGATTTTCTATACCTCTTTATCAAATATATGAAAAAATGAATAAGCCATTCAGACAGTCATTAGTAGAACCCCCATTACTTAAGAGGAATCCTTTTTGGGTACTTACATGTATCAAAATGTTCAACGAAAGCCCTCACTAGTTGAGAAAATGAATCTATTGATTCAATCCTTAAATTTCCAAACCATCTCAAAGTTGCTCCTTTCAGAGTGCCCAGAAATGCTTTACATAATGTTTCCTCTCATGCCCCCAACAAACAACATAGAATTATTGAAGATATTCAAATGACTCAAAAACTAGCATCTATGTTCTTTGCGTTGGTGTTTAGCAAATATCCTCAGTGAAAGGTGACTACCAGCCATTATTATTTTAATGCTCTTTCAAGCTTCCAATGCCTCTTGAACCTTTTTTCTATCATCTTAGTAATTAGATCTTCTTCATCACTATTAGTCCATCCGCCTTCTTATCTTCGGTTTCCATATTGGTTGGCTACATCTCTATGTATGTTGGTCCCATGACTTGGGCTCTGATGTGTAATACCACAAAAATTTTCAATAATAATAATAATAATAATAATAATAATAATAATAATAATAATAATAATAATAATAATATAAAATTTAAAATTTACTATTTTTCCTAATTTTGAGACATTATTTTAATTATCTAGTCTAAAATAAATTATAGGCAAATTATAACAATTTTAATTATTTATATAATTACCATTAATATGTCCCAAACTCCAACCTTAAATCCCACAACTTTCTTTTTTTCCTTTCCTTTTTCTTTCTTCTTTTTTTCTCATTTTCTCATTTTTCTTCCTTCTCCTTCTAGGTTGTGCCAATTCCGACCCAGCTCCCCTCCTTCTTCCACTCTTCCTTTTCTCCCAAGGCGGCCCAACCTATTCCCCTCTCATTTTTTGTTCTCTCCAGGTGATCGGCCTATTACCCCTTCTTTTCTTTCTTTCCATTTTCTCCCTCCATTTCCTTTCCCTTTTTCTCTCTGTCTTCTTCCTCGCATCGATCTCCCTCGTATACCATCTTCCACCCTTCCATTTTCCTCCCTTACAACACCCCTTGCACCTAGCAAAAATTACCCCTTTCCCTTCTCAACTATGTAAGACATGCACATTGTCATGCGTCTGCACGTCCTCCTACCCTACACCTACCTTTACCCTACTACTGCCTGCATCATCCTTCCCCTTCAGTCTGGCGCACCAATCAACCCTGTCAGCTTTCCAACATCCTCACCCCTTCCCTACCTATAAATACCCTCTTCGATGCCACCCTCTCTTCTTCTCCCTCCTCCATAAGGTCCCTTGTTCTGCACAACCTCCTCACTTCTAGGCACTCTAGCCTACCATCACCGTCACCGCCAGGCCACACCCCCAAGCATCTCCCCTCTTCCCTACCTGCACTCACCTACACCTGTTGAGCCCTATTTTCCCCTCTTTCTTCCCTTCTTTTTTCTCCTCAAGCCTGAAGTCGTGTAGGCTGCACCTCCTTACACCACAATAGTCAACTAACTCCTCCATTCTATGCCACCACCACACCTTCACCACCCTATACAGGTGCCCCAGCCTGTGCAGCTAATTGAGTGGCACAAATAGAACTACCCAACTTATGATCTAGAATTGGTTATGATTGTTTTTGCACTAAAGATCTAGAGGCATTATGTATATGGGATAAGGTGAAAATTCTTCATCAACAATAAGAGTCTCAAATATATATTCACTCAAAAGAGTTGAATATAAGGTAGAGGAGGAATTCAGTGATATAGGAGTTGAGTTGATCTAATAGGGTGATCTCGAGGTTCGCATGAGCTCCTTGATGATTACCCCAAGAGTGTTTGAGTAGATTCGTGTTAGACAGCCTAGAGATGTTAAGATCTAAAGGATATGGTGGAAGATATAGGAGGCTTAGACTAAAGGACTCCGGATACATGAAGATTGTAGCATTCGTTACAATGGTTGTTGGTGTGTACCATAGTGTTGCTCTAACCTGAAGCTCCAAATTTTGGAATAAGTATATCACATCCCCTACTCTGCCCACCTAAGAGGAGACAAGTTGTACAAGGACTTTAAGAGGATCTACTAGTTGCCTCGTATGAAACGGAAGGTAAAAGAGTTTGTGTCACAATGCTTAACCTGTCAGAAAGTCAAGTTTGAGCACTACAGACATGTAGGGTTAGTCTAGCCTCTAGAAGTACCGAAATGGAAATGGAACTCAATCTCCATGGATTTTGTAAGTTAGATGCTAAGGAATTGTAGTGGGTGTGACATCATCTGGGTCATTATGAATAGACTGACTAATTTGGCAATTTTTGTACCGATGAAGTAGACCTAGAGTATGGACCAGTTAGCTAGCACCTTTATGAAGTTTATGGTTAGCAAGCATGGTATACCCAAAGATATTGTCTCTGACAATTCATTTGGCTATGAACGGGAAAACCAAGAGGGCCATTTAGACACTCAAGAACATGTTGCAAGCTTGTGATATGGATTTTCAATGTTTTTGGGAGGACCGTCTACATTTGGTGGAATTTTTGTACAATGACAACTACAATACTAGTATAGGGATGACACCCTTTGAGGCATTATATGGATGAAAATGTCGGCCACCCTTATGTTGGAGTGATATTAGTGAAACTGTGGTGTTGAGGCTTGAGATGATTGGGGAGATAACCCAACAGGTGTGTTTGATCTAGGATAGGATGAAAGCTTCTCAAAGTCGCCATAAGAGTTACACAGATCAGAGACACCGAGCTGCCGATTTTGAGGCTAGAGACAAGGTACTACTGAGGGTCTCCCTCATTAAGGGAGTGTAGAGGTTTGTCAGGAAGGGAAAATTGAGCCCGAGGTACATTGGCCCCTATGAGATCCTGGATAGAATTGGCAAGGTTCTTTACCGATTGGTGCTTGACACGTTCCTACCCGCAAGTGCACGGGGTCAGAGTAGTAGTCAAGGTCGATCCCACAAGGATTGGTGAATGACCACTAGGACAATGATAGAACTTAACTATGTCTAAACTACGAGATGATATGAAATAATAAATTGTAAGCTAAAATAACTAAATAAGCTAAAAAGAAAGGAAAATAGCACTCAAGTCACTCAAATAAATAGAAGAGCTAAGGTTCCGGTTCATCGCCCCCGATCCTCACATGTAATCGAAGATCACATCACAAAATAATTCAACAATCATAATCAATCATGCCAACAAGGATAGAAAGTGTTGTGCTTTCTCAAGCCACAACCACCCTATTATATATCTATGGCTCTAACTATCTCTAGCTTAGAGTCTAATAGAATGTAATGCATTAAAGTCTATAAATTTTCCTCCTTTATTGTTGAAGAGGTCAAATCGATCATCTCTCGACCTACAATTTAATCTCCTATTGTGCTATTGGGTCTAATACTGGATTATCTCTCGATCTCACCGGTATTTCCCACACCAAAAATCAGAACCCGGCCGTGGTTCAAGAATCTGTCAATCAATCAATAACACAACACATACATTATGAATTGAATAAAAAAAGATGCAATAATTCAACACATTAGGATCGGGAAAAATTACCCTTCACCTTAGCACAAGATCTAACCCATCAAATTCATAGCAAGAATATTAAAAACAATAAGAGATTCCATAGATAAAAAAAAATATCATTAGATAATACCCTTGATGTTCACAAATTTTTGCAAAAATTTAACTTCTTGAACCTCCGTCTCTAATTTACAAGAGAGATCTTGATGAATTGGGGAAGAGGATAGATAAGAGAGAAAATAGAGGGAGTGGAGGCTGCCTCGAGATATTAGAATAAGAGTTTTTACACTACCGCCTCGTGGATCGCTAGGGTTTCGGTAACGATGGGCTTCCCGTGTCAGCTTTGAAAATGATTCGTATTTTGACCATAACTTTTTCATCATAACTCCGATTAAGCTGATTTTAGATGCGTTGGAAAGCTATTAAAAATATCTAAAACTTTGATGTTGAAAGATTCTCCAAATTCAGACCTTTTCTTGGTCTAAATTTCACTTCTTTCAGGCCCATATACTTTAAATATGCATTCTTTCTTTTTCCACTTTAACTTTTGCTCCTCTTTGCTCCTTTTTTCTCCTTTCTTCTCCCTTTAAGGTTATTCTTTTTCTTCATCCTTCATGATTATTTTTGTTGCTTGAGACCCTGCAAATTTTCACAACACAAAGGCAGTAACAAGAACAAAAAGGGAGAATTCTGACTGAAATTAAAGGTAAAAACTCTTATAAACCTTAGGAATAAGATGTAAAAGTCACACTTATCAGTGCTCCTGCCATAGTTAGCACTTGTCAGAAACGTCTTCCATGTCTCACAGTTACTAAAGTACATTGCAGATCCTTTCCATATGATCCTACTTGATAAGATTGAGTTTGATGACTCTCTGGCCTATTAGGAGAGGCTAATGCAGATCCTTGATACCAAGATTTGACAAACCTAGATAAGTTTAGTCCCACTCGTAAAGGATCTCTAGAGCCGCCATAGGATGGAAGAAGCCACTTGGGAATCAGGAAAGGACATATATGAGTCATACCCTAAACTCTTCAGTTCAGGTAAGTTAAATTTCAAAAAACCTTTTTTCCTTTAAGGGGTAGTATCTAATAGCATATGTCCTCATAGTTAGGGTTGACCACCAAAACCGGCTTCCTCCCCTTTCCCTTATTCCTATTACTGAACCTTAGCCTGTGGCTTTGGGGATAAAGTATTTATTTAAGGGGTAGTAATGTAATGCCCTAAATTTTTTTAAAAAATAATATATAATAAAATAAAATGTATATATATAATAATATAAATTTTATTATTTAGCCTAATTCCAAGATATTATTCTAACTATCTAGTCTAAAATAAATTACAGGTAAATTCTAACAATTTTAATTATTTATATAATTCTATTAATCTATCTCAAACTCCAACCTAAAATCCTAGAACTTTCTTCTTTTCCTTTCCTTTTTCTTTTTTTACCCTCCTTTTTCCTTTTCTTCCTCTTCTTTTTCTTCTTCCATCTCTTTTTGGGTTGTGCCAATTCTAGCCAAATCCTCCTTCTTGTTCCTCTCTTCTTTTTCTCCCTGGGTGACCCAATCCCTTCCCCTCTCCCTTTTCTTTCTCCCTAGGTGACCGACCCATTCCTCCTTCTTTTCTTTCTTTCCCTTTTCTCAACCCCTTTTGTTCTCCTTTCCCTTTTTCTCTCTATCTTCTTCCTCACGCATGTCTCCCTCGTGCACTATCCTCCCCTTCCATTTTCATCCCCTACAACACCCCTTGTATCCATCCAAGCTTCCCCCTTTTCCTTCTCAGCCATATAGGATATGCATGTTGGCATGTGGTTGCACGACCTCATGTGTGTCTCCCTATATTTTATTTGTTCCAGATATAATACACAAACATGTATAACTCATTCATAATTCCTGTTGTACTACCATCCTATAAAAATCTCATTCCCTTAGAAACCCTAATTTCATAATACTAGGTACATCCTTACCCTCTAATGTTCCTTTGAGTCCCCAGTTCACCCAACAATCCTAAACGTTTCATTAGAATCTCCTCTTATCATGATTCATGGCTTATTACCTTTGTTTCTCACATGTGATAACCATTAGCCTCTAGGTTTATACCTCAAAACCCTAGTTCTCCCTCATTGATCTAACCTCTCTTCTACTATTTTTAGCCCTAATTTTCCACAACCTAGCATATATTACTATGCTTATTCATCACCTAGATTTTTGTAGCCTAACTCATCTATTTTGCATATATGATAATAACCTCCCAAAATGGACCCCTCTCAGAACCCTAATTTTCCCGTGGTAGTTATTTGCTCCCACTTATCCCACATAACTATAAGAATTAGTACTCAATCCCCAAATAGCATGATTCACATCATAGTCGAGAGATATGGTCCAACTCCGCCATTTTCCACATGTGATAATAACCTGCTATTAAGGTTTCATGCTTTGACCTACCCAAACCCTAGTTCCACCTTTTTAGGAATCTCTCATCCCTTAGTACTCCAAGGACTCCCCTAATTGCGCAAAGCTACCTTACAATTTCATCATTAACCCCAATATCCAATCTTAACAACCAACCCTATAATCCCTTAAAATTTTAAAAATCTATAATTTAATAAATAGCTTTTATTTAGGATAAAATATATTTTAAATTATTTAATTTAATTATTTTATGGATTTTTGAGTATATAAAATTGGATAGGAATATTTAATAAATTAAAATAAATATTTTGTTATTTTATCATATCCATTTTATTTAAATAATTTTTTTAACCAATATTTTACTAAAATTATACTTTTTAAACCCATATATTTAAGTATATTAAATTAAATTATTAAATTAAATTATTACCCAAAAATATTACATCCTATTATTTCATAAATTAAATTATTTTAATTTTCCTTATTTTTCCTTTTCCTTTTTCCCTTTTTCTTTTCTTTCTCCTTTTTTCTCCTTCTTCCTCCTTTCTTTCTTTTTCCTTTTTCCTTCTCTTGGGGCTGCTAGGCCAGCCTTCCTCCTTATGGTTGGGCTACCGGTCCACTCTCTTCCTCCTCTCCTTCCCCATGCCACGATCGACTCATCCTCTTTCCTCCCTTCCTTCCTCTCCCATACAGCAATGAAGGCCTGACTTAACTTTTCTTTCCTTTCCCATGCATGGCCTGCCTTTTCTTCCCCCTCTTCTTCTTCTTCCTTCTTCGTAGACCACCCCGAGCACGCCTAGCCACCGTAGCCTACAACCACTTGCCACCACTACCTCTCCTTCTCTCCCTCTCTCTCTCTCCCCCATCCTTTTCTTCCCCATTTCTAACCAACCAACCCTACACCCCAGCCACACATGCCCCCTTTTTCTTTCCTCTTTTTCCCTTCCTTCTCCTTGCCACCTGACCACCCCTACCGCCCTACTACCGCCCCAACTGGCCACCTACTCCCCCTGTTTCTCCCTCTCCTATTTCTTACCCTCACCAGCCCTTTCTTGCCCCATTTCTTCGAGCCTTCTCCCTTCCCCAACCTTCTGCTTCTCCCTTCCTTCTCCTTCTTTTTCCCTCCCTATTTTTGCTTCACCGACCGATTCCACCGCTGCCACTGCCTCACTAGCCACCTACACCACCTTCTACCACCCCCTGCTACCACCCTGCACTACCAAGCCACCCCCTCGAGCCCCCTGCGATCCCTTCTTCCTCCCCTCTTCTTTTTTCCTTCTTTTCTCCCTTCTCGGCAACTGCCCTGCACCCCCTCCTTCCGTCGTCATCCCGCCACCTCTGCCACCTCCCAATCCACCAACCCACTCCTTGCAACCTCCCCTACCATCCCCTCACCTCCTCTAGCAAAAACCAACCCTTGCAGCCCCTTATTTTTCCCCTCCCTTTTCCTTCCTTCTCAGCCCCTCCACCTCAGCATCCACCTTTGCAACCTCATTGTCGCCGCCACTGCCGCCATTAGCCACCAACAACCTATACCCGGCCACCACCTACACCCCCTCTCTACCCCTACATCCTTCCCTTGCCCTAAATCCTCCCCTACCTACCCTCTTTCCTAGCCCTAAAATACTAACCTGAAATTAACCCCCTCTTCTTCTCCTTATGCTACCTTCGAGCCTTTTCTCCTTTGTTTTGCATGCAGTTCATGCTGCATGAGCAGCACGAGTTTCTATATTCCCTGGTTTAATTTAGTAATAAATTTTAAGGTATAATAATATTTAAGTTAAGTATTTTATTAATTAATTTTTATAAAGTCTTATCCTTTGTTTTTCTCACTTCTAATATGATAATTATGGGTATTATTTTTTAAGTATTGATTTTGTTAATCAAAGCTTGAATATTTAACCAGGGTATCAATAAGGTTTAATTTTTATAGGAATTAAGGTAATAGTTAAACCTCACTTAAAAGCATGGATAAACATATGCTAGCACATTAGGATTTTAATATGTTATTTTGCATGATATATTTTGTTAAAAATCATATATGTAGTTGCTTACATTAATTGATAAAAAGGAAAGCATGCTAGTTTATGTGCCATGTGTGGAAATAATGCTTAAGAAATAAGTTTGATTATTAATGGAAATGTTAACTACTTATCCATGATGTATTGTGTTATTGTGACCATTAATGCATGAATAATATTATTGTGAGCCCTAGAGGATTTTTAGTAATATGTCTTGTGCAAGAATATGGCCTAATATGTGTGAGTGTCGATGAGTATTATGTTGAAATATAATAGTTTGTGGAATTTGATGATGAGGATGGAGTATTAATATTAATATTCATGTAGTGATGATAATTTAACAAAAAAAGGAGTAATAAAAGGGCAAAATAGTAATTTTGGAAGTAAAGGGTAAAATGGTAAATTTTGGAAGTAAAAGGATATTACGGTAATTTTAGAAGAGAAGGAAAAAATGGTAAATTGTAAGTAAAAGGGTATTATAGTAATTTTGGAGATAAGGGAAAAATGGTAATTTTATAAGTAAAAGGGTATTATAGTAAATTTGGAAGTTAAGGATATTATGGTAATTTTGGAAGTAAAGGGCAATTTAATAATTTTACCAACTAAAGGATAGTTTGGTAATTATGATAATGGAGAAGGGTAATTTGGTAATTATGATAATGGAGAAGGACATTTTGGTAATTATGATAATAGAGAAGAGTAATTTGGTAATTTAACCAACTAAAGGGCTTTAGTAATTTAACTAACTAAAGGGAAATTTGTTAACTATAACAAAGGAGAATGACAATTTGGTAATCTAACCAACAAAATGGGAAATATGATAAGTGTAACAATTATGAAGGGTGATTGGTGACCTAATAAGTGTGGAAGATAACTCAGTAACCTAAATCGAGTAAGGATGTGGCTAAGAACAACTATGTGTGCGTTATGTGCCTTGTGTGTCATGTGTTATGTCATATTGTGTACTTTATGCTTAATGACTAATTATTTGTAGCACAGCTTGGAGTGGAGCTATGCTTATGTGACTTCTTTATGGCATGTGGATGATGATTATATATGTTGTAGGTATGATGTTACATGATGAGACCCTCTAGGATATGCATGCTAGGAATTTTAATAATATAATATGAGATGAAAGGATAAAAAGGGAAAGAGGGGAAGTGAGTTGATTTAAGGGATATGAGATTGACCTAATTATCTCATGATTCATGAGGAGTAAAATAAAAGGAGGTTAAGATCAAAATGAGCGAGTGATGTGAATCTTGTATGAGAAATTTCTAGGGTTTGCATGGGATGGATGGATTCTGTATGGAGTGATCCTTACGTAAGAAATGGGCCAGGGTTTTGAGTGGCCAACTAGGATTTCATGGTCACATGTATAATTGGTAAGTGGAGTGATAGGATTTGGGTTGAATCTAAATGAGATGAGGTGGGACGATAAAATAAAGGTTGGGCCACATAGATCCAATTAGGGTTTCAAGGAAAAACCCTAGAGAGTAGTAGTGAGGGAATTTGAATGTCATAAGGTGATGGGCCTTAACCCACATCCTTAGGAGTTGGGTTTTCATTATGAGTAAATGGAAGGAGGAATAGATGGCAGGGCGTGATAAGAGGCATAGAAGTCTCAAGATATAGAGCAGGCCCTCTTGGGAGGATAGAAGTAGAGGTCAGTGATATGCATGTTAAAGGTGAAATATTTTCAAATAAGATACAAATAAGACACTAATCATTTAAAGAGGAAGATTGTTGAGCCGGGACCAGACTGGTCCACCAGCGAATAATAGTGGCCAAGAGCCAGGGTGTCCTAGAGACCGGTCCACCGGTGAAAAATAGTGGTCAGGCGTGTTTTTCCCTACATGATTTTCGGTCCATCGACTATAATAGTGGGGATTCCGCGCTCAAAAAGCCAAAATTAATGACGATAAGACATGGAAAATACACTCAGTAATCATAGTGGAACACCATGTGAGCCAGAACCAAACCTTTCCACCAGCGAATAATAGTGGCTAGGAACATTCTGCCTTAGAGACCGATCCACCAGCAAACAATAATGCTTAGGAGCATTCTACCTTATATGTATTTCGGTCCATCGGCTATAATAGTGGGGTTCCCTCATTCACATGGATATATAAAATCCGAGAGATGATTGAATAATGATGAACTAATGGCTTAAGGTCCAGAAGTATCGATTGTACGTTTTGACCTATTAATATTTGATGGACTTGTTAAGTATGTGATTGTTATGTATGCACATCTCATTATATATATATAGTTTTGTATCATGTGTGGTATTATGTGCCTACTTTTTAGTATGTTTTAAATGATTACTCAATACCATAGTACTGAAACATTCCATTTGTGGGCCCCTATCTATTCAATGGGAAAAGTCCCTTGTATAAGGTCATATAAGGTATATTCATTATATATATATATATATATATATATATATATATATATATATATATATATATATATATATATATATATATATAGTTTTGTATCACGTGTGGTATTATGTGCCTACTTTTCAGTGTGTTTTAAATGATTCCTCAGTACCATAGTATTGAAGGATTCCATTTGTGGGCACCTATCTATTCAATGGAAAAAGTCCCTTGTAGGTCTTTTTCAAGTGCTATTCAAGTGGGCAATGAGAAAGAGCGTAAGGATTGTCCGGAAATTGATAGGGTTTCATTATTTCCTTTTTTTAACTCTTAGTTTAAATGTGATCTTCGTTCTTGTAACCACCATTAGTGGATTTTATTCTTGTAAATTATTATTTATGCTACTCTAATTTAATTATGGTTTGAGTTTCTTGTAGATTGTATTTTTCTCTTTCAGCCTTAGCACTTGGTACTGGAACGGTAGGAGTGAGCCGGTCTAGTACTAAGTATGGTGGTAATATCCTCAGAATTTACAGTTTTTTTTATTTCACTTCCACTAATTCTTTTAATAAAAAAAATTTAGTAGTGAATTTTGGGGGTGTTACAAACCCTTTCTTTAATCACCTTTGGTCATAGCTCAGATTAGGTTAACTCACTCTATGTATAGTTAACCCTCTCCATGTAGTGTGTACCCTAACTATCTTTATATTTACCTTAGTTATTTTCTTTAGTACCTTCCAAATGATATTAGGCTAACTTTTACCCTAGAGTACTCCATATGCCACTCTTCTCAATATTGACCAAAATGTCCTTAGGTCTCAAAACTCTACCTGAGTCACATAGCTTCTAACACAAGGAATTCCTAACAATTCAAACATAAAGTATCATGTAATAGCAATATACACATCAAAACATGAACCAACACAATCATGTCCATGCATCATCTTACCTTTAGTCATCGCCAAGCCCAACTACGCATGCAACCCTAGACCATCTAATATTTCATGCTTATCTTCACTTAGCACATAACAAAGTCATATTTTAGCAAAACAAGGTTCTAGCTATGACTGTATCCTTACCAAAATGACTCTGGTCTTTAAGCATGAATAACCTATACCTTCTCTCCTATTGTTATTGGAACAATACCTACAAAATGGAAATATCTGAACTTAGACTATCTTTTCCTTTTTTTAAAACAAAATAATAATAAGAGGGAATATAGTTAAATGAAACTCAAAGATAGGAAGGGAGTGGAGGTGACTAGGGCTGTGCAAAATCGGATATCCGTATCCGATCGGATTTCTTTTTCAAAAAGCCGATCTGATCAGATAGTAACCTATATCCGTATCCATTAGTAGTGGAGATCCGAAAAATCAAATACAAATATCGGATACATCCGGTACATCCGATTATCCAAACAATATATATATTTTTCAATAAAAAAGACCTATTTTTTACCGGATATCCAAAAATCCGATGATCTAAATTTGGATATCCGATATCCAATATCCAAATATTTGCATTGAAATATCCAAATATGGATATTTTAACTTGCTAGAATTAAATTAAAATAAATTCTAAAATTACTAACTATGGTAGATTAGTCCAAAGTCTAAAATGCATAAAACAAATACAACAATAATCCAAAGTCCATAAATACAACAATAATCCAAAGTCCATAACACAAATACAACAATAATCCAAAGTCCATAACACAAATACAACAATAATCCAAAGTCCATAAATCCACAATTAAAAGAAAAAAATTAACAAAATAGTTTTCCAACTAAGAAACTCATCAATCATCATAATATCATGTCTTCAAACTCTGAAATATCTGACTCGTTGATCTGCACAATAGGCGGTAAGCCTACAATATCTGAAAAAAGAAATAAGATAAAAATTAAAAAAAATAAAACACATAAAATACTTTAAAAAAAGTATCAATAAAATAGAACAAAAGAATACCAGCTTCAACATTTTCAATCTCTTCAATGACCTATTCTACTTCAGGATGATCCGAAGATGACCTTATCCAATCTTGCATACAAACCAATGCTTCTACCATTCTAGGAGTCAAAGAACTACGAAACGGATCAAGAACGCAACCTCCCATACTAAATGCAGACTCATATACAACTATGGATACAGGAATAGCTAAAAGATCCTTAGCCATCAAAGCAAGAACTTCATAATTTATAGCATTATCCCTACACCAACTAAGGATATCAAAACTTTCACCAACAACAAGCAAGTTATCCTCCAAATACTTGTCTAAATCATTCCTTCCATGAGCTAAAGTAATCTTGTAATACCCCGTATTTTTAAAATCCAGATTTATTAAGTTTAATGATTTTATTAGCGTAATTTAATATAAACAATTAATTATTTTAATTCGATTCATTTTATGGATTTATCGATGATTCGAATTCATATTTGAATTTAATTAATCGTTGTCGTTGCGAACCATTCTACATAAATTCGTTCACGACAATGATTTTATTATATTCTTATGAGTTCGAGTCTCGGTTAAAAATATATATTCCCGTTCTTTCTCGTATTTTAATTTTTAATAATTTAAATTCTTTTTCGATTATAACTTCGTCGTGTAATTACGGCTTTGTTTTGGAGTTATATTTCGAACGAGATATATTATTTAAGTTATAGAATTTCTGTTTAAATAGTTAATTTTATTTTAATAATTTTATCCGTAGAAAATATTTCCAACTCTAAAATTATTCGTTTTCGAAAATCGTTTGGGAATTTTTAAATTTAAAAGATTTATTTAAGAATTTCTTTCCAAAATTAATTTTCTTCTGTTTTACGCTTTTTGATTTACGGAAAACTGATTTCGAAAATTATTTAAATTAGTCTCGGTTATTTGAATTTGACTTAAATATTTTATTATATGCTTTTAAATAATTTTTCGAGGCATTATAATATATTTTCGTAAATACTATAAATTTTTATGTTCGTTGGTAAATTCTTCCGAAAATGTTTCCAAAATTCTTTATATAGCTTTTTAATAATTTTAAGCCTTCGGATTCGTTCGAAATAAATTTTCATTAAATAAATTTTAGATAAAATATTCCAATAATATTTTGATATTTTTAGTATTTTATTTTATGTGTATTTGTAAAAAAAAAAAAAAAAGAACCCCCCGCCTCGACCCCCCCTCTCTTCCTTTTCCTTTTTCCCTACTTCTCTTTCCCGTTAATCCCCTCTCCCGATTTGCCCCTGTTCGCAGCCCCACAACCCTAACCCTAGCCAACCTCCCTCGCCTCTCTCCTTCTCCCCAGCCCCTCCCTCCTCCTTCACCGGCCACGATCGACCACCGCTGGCAACGCTATGCAACAGCCGGCAGCAGCGACAGAAGTAGCAGCAGCAGCGGCCGAACCAGTAGTAGCAGCAGCGGCCGCACAACAGCAGCAACGCGCAGGTCGTGCCACCGCCTCCGGTCACCGTCGACGCCTGCTGACCACCGACGAGCCACTCCCAGCCTTCGACAAAGCTTCCCCGACCTTCCTTTGTCCCGATTTGTCGGTTTTTCGTTTGGTATAATTTTCTGAAAACCCTAATATATATTTGATTAATTGAGTATGAGTAAGCTTATGAAAAGCTAAATTGATTGTTTGTTTATGTATATATGTGCTGTAAGATTGATTTAAATAGGTTAATTGTGTGGTTGTGTTGGAATTTTGGAAAAACTGGATTTTTGGCCGGGTTATGCCCGAATTTTTCGGATTCGTCCGATTTAGCTATTTTTGATAAATTGATTATACAATATGTTTTAAAATGTATCCAATTTCATTTTGGAACCGTCAATTTGAGAAATTGTTGCATGTTTTATCGGAATTTGATTCCTAGGTCAAATTTTGGGTGTAATGAAATTGGGTCGTATAATTGAGCCTTTCCGCTCAATTGATTTTATAGTATCATTTAAAATGTATTTAATTTTATATTGGAAGTGTTGATTTGGGAAAATTGTGCGTAATTGACCAGAATTGGATTTTTAGGTCAAAACTCCCGCGGGTTTAAATTGAATTGTGTAATCAGATTATTTTATTCAATTGACTATATAAATTACATTAGAATATATTTAATTACATTTCCGAACCGTCAATTTATATGTTTTGGCAAGAATTGATCGGATTTGCATTCCGGACCCAAAAACCCTAATTGTGCTAAATTGGGTAATTCTTTTATTGATTTTGATCAATTGATTATTTGATATGTTATAAAATGTGTTTAATTGCATTTCTAAACATTCAATCTGATTAAATTTATAGAATTTTACCGAATTGCATTTTCGGGCCTAAAACCCTAGATTTTAAGTGAGATTATGAAATTAGTTATTGGTATAGTTGTTTTGCTAAAATTAAATTTATAAAAGTAGTTGAAATGATCCTAATTGTATTCTAATACCTTTAATTAGAATCAATTGATTTGAATTACTTGAGTTTATATCGTGGGCTTTAAAACCCTAATTTTGAAAATTGATCATCTGGAATTGATTAATCGGAAGATTGTTTTGTTGAAATTTATTATCTGGATTTATCTAAAATTAGTTTAATTGTGTTTTAAAACTAGCAATTGGAGGTAATCGAAGTGATTGGGTCGATTCGTAGTTTGGGGATTAAAAACCCTAATCTTCGGGGATTGTTTTATAAAATCGATTTTGCTATGCGTCTTTTATCTAATAGATTTCTATCTTTGGGTTTTAAGTCATTTAAGTTATGTTTTAAACTAATCAGCTTGGATTTGGTTCCATGCAAATGGTTGATTTACCTATTTAGTTGTAAAACTTAATGAATAAGTTATCTTTGATAAATTATCTTATGATCGATTATCTTCCTCGGGCTTTCCAAACTAGTTTGAAATGTCATAAGTGTAATTGTATTAATTCGTTTTGATTGATATCTAATCTTACATCTTAAAAATAAGTCCTAAGTTTTGGACACGTTTTCCAAGAAAAATAGTTTGTGTCTCTTGTATCGATTAAATTATAATAGTTGAAATTATTGATCGATAGGATAGTTTCTAACTTAGTTTCGATGTAACCTAGGAAAGCTTTATTGTGGATCCTCGAACTAGTGATCTCTCTCCCTCTTATCTCGCTTAGCTAGCTTCGGATCCAGGTAAGTTTCTACTTACCTCCACTTATGGGTGTTTCGTAAGAATGTGACTAAGAATAACTATGTCTGTGTGTTATGTGCCTTATGTACCATGTGTTATGCCATGTGGTGTACCTTATGTTTTAAATGACTAATTACTTGTAGCGCAGCTTGGAGCCGAGGTATGCTTATATGTATTCCTTACGACATGTGTGTAATGATTGTTCTATTGTGTTTGTGATATTTTATGACGTGACCCTCTAGCACATGCATGTTAGGATACTAATAATATGATGTGTGGTGAAAGGATGAAATGGGGGGAGAATGTGGAAGTAAAAACAATTACGGAAGAGTAGAGTGATGGGTTAAGAGTGGAAATTTAATACACGGAGGACGAGTATGGGCGCCATGGGAAGTAAGTAATGTTAGATGAAAAGTAGAGAGATTACTTGTGGGGGAAGAAATGTGCTAGGGTTTGGAGTGGCTAACTAGGGTTTTTCGATCACCTACGAAATCAATGAGTAAAGTGATATGATTTGGGATTGAATCTAAATGAGATGAGGTGTTTGACGATAAACGAATTAATAGTAGTGAAGTAAGAGGAAGTTAGGTCATAGGTTTAATTAGGGTTTCAAGGGAAACCCTAGAGGCTAATAGCGGGTGGAATTTGATGTCACGAGGTGTTGGGCCTTAACCCACACCCTTAGGAATTGGGTTTCATTTTGAGTAAGCGTAAAAGGGAATGGATATCGAGGTGTGATAAGGGGCGTAAGAGTCCCAAGATTTGGGACGGGCTCTCCTGCGAGGATAAGTGTGGATATAGTTAGTCGTGCATGTCAAGGGTAAAGTACTTTCAAATAAGATATGTTAAGACACTAATTACTTAAAGAGGAAGATGTTGAGCCGGACCCAGACCGGTCCACCGGCGAATAATAGTGGTTAGGGCCGGGGTGCCCTACATGACCGGTCCACCGGCTATAATAGTGGCCAGGCGCGTTTTGCCCTGCATGATTTCCGGTCCACCGGCTATAATAGTGGGGGATTCTGTGCTCAACAAACCAAACGTAATAATATTAAGACATGGGAAAGACATAAAGTAATTACAGTAAAATATCATGTGAGTCGGGGCCAGACCGGTCCACCGGCGAATAATAGTGGCCAGGAGCGTTCTGCCCTGCATGACCGGTCCACCGGCTATAATAGTGGCCAGGAGCGTTTTGCCCTGCATGATTTTCGGTCCACCGGCTATAATAGTGGGGTTCCCGCACTCACATGAATCGATAAAGACTATGGTGTGAATCGATTATATTTACCAAAGATCTAAAGAATGAGTCTACCCGAACCATAGCTGGCTTTTATTATCTGTATTACTACGTGCTGCTCGTTTCCACAAGCAGAGGACTCGATTCGGCTTGGTTTGGTTTGGTGTTGTCTGAAAATGCCTGATTGGTTGGTTTAATATTGTCCATGAATGCTCGGTTAGTTTATCTGAATGTCTTATTGGATTAAGATGTTTGCTGCCACACTTACATGTTTAAATAAATGTTATATATGTTTCACATGTTATTATATATGTATGGTAGGACTTATGATGTGGGTTTTGAGTATGCATAATATTATATCAACGTAAATGTACCATGATTCAATATGTACTTGATGTTATAGTTTACGTCTCTCCCATAAGATAGGGTAGTGGGATTTACTCAGTATTGGACACGTACTGATACTACCTTGGTTGAATGGGTCCTGTGATGATCCACTGATGATGGGGAGCAGACCTCTTGTGCAGGTTTAAGATTGGATACTGTTTTGGGGCGGAAGGCCTGAATTGAGTGAGTAGGCAATCTGGATATTGATCCTTCGGGATTTGTTTTGTTCAATTGTATTCGTCTTTGGAAGTTACAAGTGTTGTATTTAAATTTCCAATGGCTTTGTAATTGACTTTTAATTTCTCGTACGCTGATAAGTTTTTAAAATTCGGATTTAATTGTTTGACAGGTTTTAGCCTTGCATCTAACATGAGATAGATGGTTGACATTTATCTTGTGTTAGATGTGGCGGTAACATTTCTCAAATTCTCTCCTAGCTTCCCCTTTATTCTTTCAAAAAAAAATTTTCAGGAGTGAAATTTGGGGGTGTTACAAATCTCATCTACCACTATTTCTTCAAATTCTCTACCAACTAGATCACCATGCTCACAAGTGACCTCACTTACATTCACAATTGAAGATGGCTTAGGGGTTGGAGATGATGTAAGCTAAGAGGCATAGAAGTCATACAATTCTTTCATAGCTGTAACAACCTTAGCATGCATGTCAATTGCAAGTTCGTATTCAAAATACTTATTTATCGCCCAACACACAAATTTCATCTTTCTCCTAGGATTGAGAATCACAGCAATAAATAGCAACACATTAATATTTCTGGCACTTTCCCAATATTTATCATACCCAAAGCCATCACACTTATGTCAAAATCATCACCATCTCTAGAAACACTAATCATTTTCAATATACCACAAATCTCTTGCAAATACATGTTAACAGTGACATATAAAGAACCACATATGCTCAAAGTTATCTCATAAAAATATTTCAAAAAAGAAAGCAACACACGCACATGCTCCCAATCATCATCCACTGGTGTGCTCTTTAATTTGTCCATTTCAACACGATATTTTTTTCATCTCTTTTCATCAAATCAAAAGCTTTCTTAAACTTAAAGGCAGAATCCAACATAATATACGTAGAATTCCATCTAGTTTCAATGTCCAAACATAACATTCTCTTGGACTCTAATTTCTCTTTCTCAACACAAGTCTTGAATTTACTCAATCTAGAGGGAGATGATCTCACATATCTCACAGCATATTGAACTCTAAGAATATGATCGCTAGACTCTTTCAACCCCTCTTTCACAACAAGGCTCAATATATGAGAAATACATCTGATATGTAATAAAGATCCATTTAAAACCGACTCACCCCAACCATTGATTCGTTCTTTACGACTCTGAAATAATCAATACACTTATCATTTGAACTTGCATTATCAACTGTTAAAGTTAATACGTTATCAATATTCCAATCAATTAAACATATTTCAACAGACCTACCAATAATCTCACCAGAATGACCAGCAATGGGACAAAATTTAATAATCTTTTTATGCAATTTCCAATTCTTATCAATAAAATGAGCTGTGAGGACCATGTAACTCAAATTTTGACAAGAAGACCATGTATCAGTGGTGAGACAAATTCGACTTTTGCAACTCTTAAAAAATGCCTTCAACTTTGTTTTCTCTCCCATAAAAATTTGTAACGCATCTCTAGCAATAATATTTCGAGAAGGAATTATTGCTCTAGGTTGTATCTTTGCCATATACCTTCTAAATCCCTCCCTTTCTACAAATCGAAGGGTAATTTATCCAAAATTATCATTTCAACCAATGCTTTTCTATGCTCTTCTTGGTTAAATTTCTAATTAGTAACACTAGTTATCACGGATGATGGAAGACCCCCATCACAACAAGAAGCATTCATTTTTAAAATGAATTGTTTCTCGTCTATAATCACGGGGTACTTCTTACAACTCTTTAAATGATTTCTCAAATTTGAAGTACCTTTAGAAGGAGAAGCCATATATTGATTGTTACAATAAATAAAATTTTCCTTTTGATCACTTTTATTATCAAATGATATTTTTTCAAAATGATCCTAATCCCATGATCTATACTTTTTTGTCAATGGCCCACCCTCATTCCTACTCTCTTTAGAACCTTCAGATTGTTCATTTAAAATAGGTTCTAATGGGGGCACAAGAGGACATGGGAAATGAGGATTCATTTCTGGTGAAATACCTGGTGTCCCACTTTCGGCATTTTCGATCTCTTTCACTGATTCCATGCTATTGTTGCCTGCCAGATCCCGAGTGTCTGTGCTAGGCTTCTAGCTATCACAATTACATTTTATGAACAAAAATAAAATAGAGCTAATACTTATGAACAAATATTGGTCATCATAAGCTGTATTTATTTATACTAATATAAAAAAGAAATCAGAGATAGATATTATGTTGGATTAGGCAGCAACATACGATATTATGATCTAAAGGGTTGGTAGCTACTTACTAGTTAAATGCAAATACAACTAACTAATATAAAAATATAAATTGAGAGAGAAGACACAATAGAGATATGTTTGTATGTTTATAAATTTAAATGCAGATACTATCATACTACTAATAGGATTAGTGTAAACCTGTTTATGTTTGTATATTTATAAACTTGTTTATTTTTACACAAAAGAAATAGGAAAAAATCAAGGAAATTATTTATATATATATATATATATACATATATGTTTGTATATACCCATACAGTCATACACACACACACACACATATGTATAGATATATGTAAACCTGTTTTAATCAAGATTTTTGTTCATAAAAAATGTTCAAATGGGAAGATGAGACAAGGTTTTTCTCCTTTCACAGTAAAAGGGTGATGGTATAAAGGACAGTGCAAATCAAGAAAAAAGATATGCCATAAACTTGCAACGGCGCATGCATGGTTTTTTGTGTTCTGCTACAAACTCCTCAGTCACTGCATGCCCTCAAAAGTCAGAACGTGATTGAGTTGTGTTTACTCTTTGGAGGTGAAAGACTTAAGTTAACTATTAATATTTCTATTATTATAATGTGGAATAAAATTATCTTGATTCTTTCAACCAATGCATTATGTATATATAATTTTAATTAAAACCCACTTGACATAATTTATATATATATATAAAATAAAAATAAAAAGAAGTTTATTTGGTATATGGATTACTTTGGTATTATCTCTTTCTTTGTTGATAGGTCAACATCCATTCCTTGTCATCACTCTTCACACCTAAAAACATGACATAGTTGATATTCTCTCTTTCCTTGGCTTCTATTAATAGAAACTTATTTCTACAAGTTTGTCCTAATATGCTATAAGTATCATGTTGTATAGCATACCTACAAAATAGAACTAACAAAATGGGTATCAGCTACCAAAAGATGCCCTAACAAAACAAATGCAGATAAACAAAACAAATAAATTGGAGAAAAACAAAGACATGGACAGATAAATTCCCATTAAGTTACTAACAACCCTAAAAAAAGATCAGATGGACAAATAAATTCCAAACTAATGAATCCTTAACAAAAAATTAACAAAAACAGAAGCCCACACAAAAAAAATTAGCATAACTGACCTCATCTTCCATAACCCTAAAAAAACCATGGACATTCGAATCGGTGACAAAAAAATAGAAAGATTAACAAACAATTAGGGCATACCTTAAATGGAAAAACAAGCCTTCAAGGAAGAATCACCAAACAAGAACAAAGCCCTACAAAGAAAAATTGCAAACGGTAGAGTTAGACAATGTTTAGATTATGTAAGAATTAGAAACAACCCCTCACGAGTGATGGTTGTACCTGGTGGTGGCTGACGACTGGTTGTGCTTGCTTTGTCTAGGAGTGGGAGAAGAGCAGCTACGTGGTTGGGACTTGGGACTTGAGGGTTACTGCGACTGGTGAGCCTGCGACTGCGAGTCTTTGAGAAGAACTAAAGAAGGGAAGGGAGGACTGTAAAGTGCGAAGGTCATGGATAAAGAATAGGCAGACCAACCGGACCAGGATAGAAAAATGGGTGAGATTGGGCTGGCTAATGGGCTAGACAGCTGGTTGGTGTTGTTGTTGCCCGAGGTCCGTACTCCGTAGTAGTAAACTAGTTAATTTTACATACATAAATATTTAGGTTAAATAATTATATTTATAATTTATTCAATCAAAAAATATTTATATATTTAATTTTAAAAAAATATTTTTCTTATACACTGAATATTTTATTCGGATCGAATAATCCGAAAAAATATTGGATCGGATATCCGCTTTGATAAATTTAAATTTTGACTAGATTGGATTTCCGCTCCGATTTTTAAAACCCGGATTAGATATCCTAAAACTTAGATTGAATTTTTTAAATATCGGATTGCGGATTTTTCACACAGCCCTAGCGGTGAAAAGAATAGGGAAGAAAATTAATGTAGCAATGACAGCAACGTGACGACACACGGGCGGTGGCCAATTTTTTTTTGGTGAAAAATGGTGAGGGTTAGCAGTAGGGCGGTGATGGCACCAAATAGTTTAGTAGGGGAGAAAGGTTATGGAAATAGGTCTAGTGACCAGTGGTGGTGCAACTAAGAGGATGGAGAAGAAATGAGGGGGAAATAGAGGAGAGAAACGGGTGGCTCGATTGGCTGCATAGGGTGGGGAACCTGTGCAGGGTGGCTAAAGTGTGGTGGTGGCATAAAAGGGAGGGGTTAGTCTACGGTTGTGGTAGAAGGAGGTGCAGCTTGCATGGTTGTAGGCTCAGGGAGAAAAAGCAAGGGGAGAAGGAGGGGGAAACGGGGCTCAACAAGCTTAGGTGGGTGTAGGTAGGGAAGAAGGGAGGTGCTTGAGGGGTGTGGTCCGGCAACGAAAATGGAAGGTTGGAGTGTTAGGTGGGTGCAGGTAGGGAAGAAGGGAGGTGCTTGAGGGGTGTGGTCCGGCAACGAAAATGGAAGGTTGGAGTGGCTAGAAGTGGGGTGGTTGCACAGAACAAGGGAGATCCTTCCTCAAACAAATTCAGCACATCAAGTTAAAGCAACACTATGATACACACCAACGACCCTTGTAGCGAATGCCACCATCCTCGTGGATCCAGAATCCTTCGACTCGGCCCTCTTATATCTTTTACCGTATCTTTTTGAGCTTAATATCTCTAGGCTATCCAACATGGATTTCTTCAAACACTCTTCGGTAATCACCAAGGTTCTCATGCAAACCTCAATATCACCCTACTAGATCAACTCTACTCCCATATTACTAAATTTCTCCAACAACAAATAAACTACCACGCTGTAGTTCACAGAGTGAGAGGTATTTTGGATTAAGGAATCCACAACCTTATTGGCCTTATCCTCGCGGTAGGTCAGATCGATGTCGTAATCCTTTAAAGGTTCCAGCCATATCCTCTTCTTCATATTTAACTCCTTCTTAGTGAATCTATATTTGAGACTCTTGTTATCATTGGAGAATCGGCACCTTCTCCCATATAGGTATTGCCTCTAGATTTTTAGTGTGAAAATAACCACTCCCAATTCTATATCATGAGTTAGGTAGTTATGTTCATGTCACTTCAGTTGGCAAGATGCATAAGCGACCACCCTACTATTCTACATCAGTAAGCACCCTAATCTGTGCTTGGACATGTCAATATAGACCTCAAATCCCTTAGATGTGATTGGTAAAGTTGGAATAGGTGTCATAATCAGGTGTTTCTTTAGTTCTTGGAATGTCCTCAAAAAGCTAAACCGGGTTTCAAAATTTTGAGGAAATGAAAACATTAAAAAATAAAATATAGGATTTTTAAACCAAAATCTTTGATATTAACTTGTAACACCCCCAATTTTACTACATGAAAATTTTATTTTGCACAAGCATTAACTTACCAAAAATAATGGGTACTATCCCCACACTTAGCACAAGTAAGGATCCCTCGCATTTTTTATGCTAAGTGCTAAGGCTTAAAACAAGTTATATCCCAAAAAATAGTGGAAATAAGAGGCAATACATAAATAAGAGTTACGGAAAATATTCTTTGTACAACAATGATAATAAAAATACAACAAGGGACATAAGAGTTTGAAGGAAAACCGACTGCTACAAAAACTAGTATCTAAAGATATAACACCAATTTTTTCTAACTCTTAGACTCAAAAGCCCACTCCAAGAATAGAATCTCTTCTCAAGGGATCTATTTATCCTTACCACTATTATAAGCCTTGAACCACTCCATGTCCTTTACATAATCATTTGCAAAAGTAGTATCAGTATGTCTTCCTCTTACTGAGTAAATAACAATAACTTACAAAAGGTATCATGCTCACATTGCACATAATCACATAATAATATGAAAAATGTTCAAAACACAAGCATTTGTCATAAAAATATATGATATATATATATATATATATATATATATATATATATATATCAACTCAATACCAAGGTAAGGTACTGAGACATTGATGTGTGTGGAAGGATAGGATTCTTAAATTGATGAGAATATGGCACGGTTATAATAACTAGAAGAAGCTTCAAAAAGGAGGTATGGATGAGAAGACATTTGAATATGGTGAGTTGAGGTTGAATATGTGTCAAACCAAAGTAGTGATGATTCGGTGATGGTGGACGAGGGAAAATGATGGTTTGAATAGTGTGAACCACTTATGATATGTATCCAACAATAATTTTTAGATAGTGATGAGCTTTGAATGTTAGAGTTTAGATGGAAGATGAAGTTGTGTTTAGGGTTTGGGTTTAGTTTGAATAGAAGGGTTAAGGTGATGTTTGGTTCGGATGTAAGGTGTCAAATGGTGGTTTAGTGTTTATAATGTGTAAACCGAATTAAGGATGCAATTATCTTTGAATTAGAGTAAGGTTTGGATGATAATTATGGCTGAAAAAATATGGATTATGGAGAGTAGAAAAGATATGAATTAATCCCTAATTCACACAAACAAAAAGATTAAATCTTTCAAGCTAAATAGTTCACACGGATTCGATTAACTTGAATTGAACTCACACAGAATTCAACTTGTATTCAACTTCAATATTGATATTCAATCTTCAATGTCCATAATCATGCATTCTATGGCTACTTATAGCTATTCTACCGGTTAGCTAAAAGCATAATTTAAAATATTCCAAGCTAGAAGAAATTATGCTACTTTTATGCTAACTTTATGCTATGTTATACTTTATCTATTATCCAACTCTACTACTTAATTAATTAATTAAGTAAATAAATTAATAATAGTGCTTGACCAATGCTGAAAATAAACTCCTCATGCACGTGGTCATTATTCCATGCATGTCATGCATGCCATGCACACGCACTTAGACACTTAGTTGCTTTTTTGGTATGTTTCTAGAAATGTAACCATCCGTTTATCTTCAAATTTGTGGGAGATACTTTTCAAATGAAGAATAATTGGTTCCATAATTATGAAAGAAAATTATTGAGTGTTTTCTCCTACGTTAGGCATCTGCTAAACCAACAATCCAAAATAAGTACCAAGGTCAGCAAAGTAATACTTCCTTATTATATATATTACTCAAAGAGATACAATCTACCTAGGGACACTAAGGTACACCTGGTAATATTGGTGCATGAAGGCAACACAATACCCTTAATCTAGAACATAGGGACACTCGTACATAGGCAACACAATATTCTCCAACCTCGGTCACCTAATTCTTAAATATCGATACTCCCTATAGGGCTTAGGGGTCATCTATAAAGTAGATTATGACCTTATTAGGGCACAAAGACACACTAGATAACCAACTTAATGAGGGATATACCTCATATCTAGGGTACCTAAATCTAGAGAGCAACTATTCCCAACATTTGATCTTCCACTTTATGTATTAATAATTTATGATGTGATCACAAATATGACATATTGCACAAAAATTCCCATTTCCACACTTAACCATTTTCCATTTATTTCTAATTATTAAAGTAAACCCTAAGATCATTGGTCTATTTCAAATATAAAATCAACACTAAAGTCACCCTATCAAATGTGTAAGGCCACCCTGTATCAAATTATTCACAATAGGTGCATTAGGTCCTAAATGACCAAAATGGTCTCAAAAACATATTTTCACCATTATTATCCAAATTTCATACCAAATATTTTTTTTATTTTGATATTTTTTTCATGAAAAGGCTAAAAAACAAAAATTCACATTGTTTTATTACATATGTAATTTTTACAATTTAGCGATTGACTACATTTTTTACCTTTCATTCATTTAGTAAGTTACGTAAACAAACCCTAATCATGGGCTTCTAATGGGTCATATAATCCATAAAACACATGCATACATAATTATAGCATAATAAAACATTTAATAGGGAAATTTACATCATAGCATATATACAGGTGCATTTCTAACCCTAGATCACATAAATAGTAATTATCATGTTTTAACCCTAATCACGCGGGCATGCTTTTATGCTTTTTATTAAAACCCTAGCTACCATATAGTGATAATCATGGGACATTTATCATGGAATTTACATCATAATTTTATAGGGTTACAAACCCTAACAAAACCCGAGACATGCGTACATTAACCACTTAACATAATACAACAAATAATGTGTACCGTCTATTTAGCATGATATCATCTTATTATACGTTTCATAATACTCGCATAATATAAAACTTTATTGTCATTCTAAATCTAAATAATAATAACATGCTCACATATAATTTTTACCACATTATAATTTTTACCTAATCTAAGCTAAACAAAAAGCACAAAAGATCTTCTCCTCTAAGATACCTCAAGGATTACCTAAGAAAAAAATGCCCAACAATAGTTATATTAGCATATAAAACAACACAACAATACAAAAAAAAAATGAATCCACTTGGTGAAAATATTAGCAACTAATCGGGTAAGGGAAGTACAAAAGGAAGTAAGGATCAACAAAACAAACTCATGAAAAAGGGGAGGAGGGCAACGGTGAAAATTATCAAAGAAGGTAAGTGAATAATAGCACTTGTGATAGTAACTAAGGGGCCTTCAATACCTTTTACGACACCCCAAATTTTTATAACCTAGAATTTGAATGTTTAAACAATTTATTTAGAAAAAAATTAATCTTTAAATTATTGATTTAATTATTTTTGTAAACCTTTCACCTACAAATATAGATAAATTAATATAATTATTTTTATCATTTTATCTTACTATTTTTATATTAATAAACCCTATACCCATAATTTTATCAAAATTATTTTCTTAAACTAATACCCTAATTTTGGATGAATTAATATAATATGTTTCCAATAGCCTAGTTTTAATTTAATTTTTAATCTTAACCCTAAATCTATTTTCCTTTCTTTTCCTTTTTTCCTTTTTCTTTCTTTTCTTTCTTTTCACTTTTTTTCTTCTTCTTCCTTCTTCTTCCCTCGGGCCAGCCTAAACCTTTTCCTCCTTTATTTTTTAATCAGGCCAACTCAAGCCTTCTCCCCCTTCTTTCTTTTCTTTTTTCCCTCATGCTAGCCCAACTCTCCTTTCTTCTTCTCCTTCTCTCCTACGCGACCGACCTACTCCCTTCTCCTTCTTTTTTTACCCCACATGACCCAGCCTCCCTCCTCTGCTTCTTTCCCCACCAGCATCTTGGCCAAACATGGCCTAATTCCCCTTTTCTCCTCTTCTACGCGTAATTTGCTCCTCTACACACCTACGGGCTACAATGCCACCCTCCCTCCTCAGCTAGACATTATGCACCACCACCCCCTTTTTGTTCCTTTCTTTTTCCTTTTTTAGCCCTACAACCCCCTAATATCCTCCCTCATATGCTCTACCCTTCCATTTTTTCCCTTAACATCTTTTCCCTACCTGCCATACCTACACCACCCACCTGTTATTGCACGCCAAGCCATCTTTCTCCCCTCTCCTCCTCCTCTTCTTCTTCTTCTTCTTCTTCTTCTTCTTCTTCTTCTTCTTCTTCTTCTTCTTCTTCTTCTTCTTCTTCTTCTTCTTCTTCTTCTTCTTCTTCTTCTTCTTCTTCTTCTTCTTCTTCTTCTTCTTCTTTCTTCTTCTTCTTCTTCTTCTTCTTCTTCTTCTTCTTCTTCTTCTTCTTCTTCTTCTTCTTCTTCTTCTTCTTCTTCTTCTTCTTCTTCTACTACTACTACTACTACTACTACTACTACTACTACTACTACTACTACTACTACTACTACTACTACTACTACTACTACTACTATTACTACTATCTCATCACCTTGTCTGTAACCACCCTGATGCCTCCACCACCTACCCAGCCTCCACTATTAGCCACCACCCTTTTCCTTCCTTCCCTCCTTCCTCCTCCTTCTCCTCTATTGCCCTATCTCTCCTTTTTTCTCCTCTACATAAATTCCTGCCGATTCTCCCTTGCTACTCTCTACTCTTCCTACAACATCCACTTCCTCCACCACAATAACCACTAGCTCCTCCACCTCGCAACTCCCTACATGACCCCAAGCAACCAATGCCCTAGCCTCTCCTACAACCCTGCCTCATTTCCTTCTCTCCCTTTTGACACCCCACCTTGTAGACACCACCTCCCTTCAGCCACCCCTCTCCCCTCCATTCCCTCCACCACCGTAGCTCCTCTTAGTTGCCTACCACTAGCCACAACCACCTCAACCTCCACTCTTGCAACATCACTCGCATCTACCCTAGCACCATCTTCTCTTTACTCCTCCTCCTCCTCTTATTCTCCTTTTCTTCTTCTCATTTCCCTTCTATACACCACTTTCCCTACAACATGCACCACTACCTTCAAACCACATGCACTACACCCTCCAACTACTAGCCATATCCTCCCACACCTCTTACACCCAACAACCAAAATCAACACATTCCATCATTAGCTCCAAACCCTTACCCAAACCATTCCCCCATTCTATTTCATCCATTTCCTACATGGATCACGCTTCACAGGCAGGGTGAGTTATGCCTTGTATTTTTATGTATTTTGGATAATATTTAAGGTATAAGGGTATTTTGATAATTTTATATTCAATAAATATTTTTAATAAAAAAACATTATTTTATTTATCTAATATTAATATGGTATTTGTGATGTTATTTTTAGGTACAAAATTTTATTAATGGAGCCAAAGCATTTTTAGTCGGTTATTAGTAAAGTTTGTTTTTGCTGAAAATCAGGTAACCATTATACTCCACTAAAATATTTGAATATCGTATATTAGGACATTAGGGTTTTGACATGTAAATTTTGTAGATATGATTTGTTATAAATAATCCCATGATTATTAATATTATCTTGAAAAATGGAGAAATAAGGCATGTTATCTTGTGTAAGATGTTATGCGCGTGAAAGAGTGATTAAGAAGGGGTCTAATGTTTGGAAGTAATGACGTATGTTATGTGTATATAAAATGTTAAATTAAATACGTATAGACACTTGTAGTAAAAAATATTACTACCATAAGCCCTAGGGGCAATTTGGTTATTTAACTATATTATATCTAACCCTAACTGGGATGCCTGATATGTTATAAATGTTGCTAAAAATGAAGATAGGAGTTTGATGTATTAGTAACACATATTTAAGCATAAATATTAATATTATATGACCTAGGGACATTTTGGTAATTTTAAATGTACAATGGTGGTTATCTTAATAAATATGTATGATAAGTAATAACTGATGTTAAGTATGGGAATAAGGGTTTGTTGTATTAGTAACACATAATTGAGCATAAATATTAATTTATATGTCCTAGGGGTAGTTTGGTAATTTTGAGTGTACAATGGTGGTTATCCTAATAAATATACATGATAAGTAATAATTGATGCTAAGTATGAAAATAGGGATTTGTTGTATTAGTAACACATGTTTAAGCTTGAATGTCAATATCACATGGTCTAGGGGCATTTTAATAATTCTACATGTACTATGGTGGTTATTTTAATAAACATGCATAATAAGTATTAATTGATGTTAAATATGAGAATAGGGGTTTGTGGTCTTAGTATCACCCATTTCAACATGATTATCAATATTACATGATCTAGGGGCATTTTGGTAATTTTTCATGTACTATAGTGATTAATCTAATAAATATATATGATAAATTAATTGATGTTAAATATGAGAATAGGGTTTTGTTGTTTTAGTATCACCATTTCAGCATTATTATTAATATCAAATGGTCTAGAGGCATTTTGTTAAGTTTGTATGTACTATGGTGATTGTTCTAATAAACATTCATGATGAGTATTATTTAATGTTAAGTATGAGAATAGGGGTTTGGTGTATTAAAAATATATGTTTCAGCATAAATATCAACAATATATGATCTATAGGCATTTCGGTAATTTTAAACGTACTATGGTTATTAATCTAATAAATATGCATTTTAAGCATTGTTTGAAGTTAAATATGAGAATAGGGGTTTGTTCTTGTAAGATAAGTATTTTTTGATGCTGAATATGACATGTTAGGGTTTGTTGTGAAATTAGGGTTTCGAAAGGAATAGGATTGTTCTAGGATGGTAGTAGGGCAAGAGCCATGCAAGGGTTGTGCACATTTGTGTGCTGAATCTAGAATATATAAAATATGAATAACACACTAATTACTTAAAGTGGATGATCACTTGAGTTAGGCCCCGTTGTACTTTTCGATCCACCATTGAGAATAATGGTCAAAAGCGTTCTGCCCAAGAAGTTGTACCTTACCATTCTAACGGTGAGAATAGTGGGGGTCCCAAACTCAAGTAAAGTAAATCATTGAATGATAATAACTTTTAGAAAGACACAAATTACTTAAAGTGGAAGAGCACTTGAGTCGAGCCTAGTTGTACCTACTAATTCATCAGTGAGAATAATGGTCAGCCTTGGAAGTTGTACCCTACCTTTCCATCGGTGAGAATAGCGGAGTCCCAAACTCAAATAAATAAAACCATTAGATGATAATAAATTTTGGAAATACATTAATTTCTTATAGTGGAACACTGTGTGGGTTAGGATCGAATGTACCTTAATTACGTTCCACCAATGAGAATAATGGCCACGAGCGTTCTGCCCTAAAGTTGTATATTATTTACCGTTCCACTAGTGGGAATAGTGGTCAGGAGTGTGATATCTGAGTTTGTATTTTATTTATCATTTCACTGGAGAGAATAGTGGTCACGAGCATGCTGCCTTAGAATTATACTTTGATTATCGTTCTACTGGTGAGAATAGTGGGGTCTATAAACCCACATGGATAAAATTCACAAGTTAACTAATTATTGCACTATTATCATGAGTTCTAATAATAATGAATGAGCTAATATGATCTACTTATATGCATGACATTCCTTATTGTAATGTTATTGAAAAGTTGTAGGTTGATTAAGAGAGTCGTGCCTATTGTTGAGAGTGATGTGGATTTCTAATTGTACTACAAAGAGCATCACTTGTATGTTCCATTAGTAAGTTTTATTTATTTCTAAGTGAATGAATATTGGTAGCATATGATCTTGATACATATGGTTATATAAATGATTATCACATTTCAATTAATATATACATACGTCAATACTCATATAATTGATGTGATACATCTAATGTGTTGCATGTGGGCCTTGCACATTAGTTTTATATAATAGGTTACTCAGTACCACTATACTAAAATGTTTATTTATTAGGCCTTTGCTTATTTAATGGGTAGTGGCTTTTGTAAGTTAACTCTCTAGCTCTATTTAAGGTTATTCATTGGATAAGAGCGTAGGGTTATCTAAGATTCTATGTGGTAATTTGAATTTTTGTTAAAGTCTTTTTATATTTTCCTTCCACTGACATTTTTGTAACCACAATTAGTGGGTTTTATTTGGAAGGAGAATTAACCTCCCTAACTATTTTACTACTCTAATTTCTAATTGTATTCTTGTAATTAAGTAAAGTAATATTTTAGCCTTAGCACTTGGTATCAGAATGGTAGAGGAAAACGGTCTAATACTAAGTCTAAAAATAGCACGGCAAAATTTACTTTCTTCACTTCCACTTATAACTTTTAAAAATGAAAATTTTTAGTAGTAAATTTTGAGGGTGTTACAAATTTAGCCTAAGCCAAGGAGGAAGGGTTTAGAGGATTTGGGTGTAGCAAGGAAGGGGGTGTTCTACAGTTTTGGTCGAAGAGAATGGGGAAGTTTGATGGATGTGGGTGCAACAAGGGGGTATGTTTGGCACCTTTGGCCGAAGGTGAGGTGGGGGCTTTGGTGGATTTGTGTGTCTCTAGGAGGGGATGAATGGTGGGGGTGGGCATTTCCGGGGGAGAAAGAACGGGAGTGGTGGACGATGCTTGATAAAAATGGTGAAGATGAAGGTGAACATGTGGTGATATAAATGGAATTTTTGGCCATGCAACCTACTCCCCTGCATGGTCTCTTCTTTCCCTTCCCAGCCTTGCAATACCACTACACCATCCCCTACCCTTTGCACTTGCTTTGCCACACCTACCTTACACCACTAGCCATACTAGTCACCCTCCTTCATCAGATCTCTGTTGAGCCAAACCCACGCTAACTCCTCTAACCTCACACTATTCATCATGCACCTTAACCCCCCATCTCTTATAAATACCCCATCTACCTTCCTACTTCATTGTTTTTATTCCCTATATAAAGCCCCAACCACCCTCTTCCTCCGCTCAACTTGCTTGCGCACTCTTTGTCAAATACCACCATTTTTCCTTTAGTAAATTTCCTTCCCCTCACATTATAAAGTAGCCACAACATGAGAAACTCACATTGCTAAGCCCTAACTATGTGAAATACTCTTGCAACAAACCCCTCGAATTGCCTCAACCTCACATTGCACCCTCCACCAAACCACCTCAACCTCACACTACGGCAACCCCAAACCACCACCTTCTCACATTTCTTCCACCCCCTCAATATGAGAAGCTCACACAACCCCTATTTGCATGAGAATCTTACATTGTTACCCATTGTTGCACCAAATTCTACCATAACTAGTTTAACCTTTACACGATTTGGTGTACTTTAGTTTTGCTCCATTTCCACCATCCTTTACCTTTTATTATCCATCGTTGTTTTATTAAGTTCTAATGATGTGCTTTAATTGATTATTAGATGTTTTTTTTATGGTCGTAGAGGAGTCTTAGGTTATACGTGCTTAGAGACCAAAGACGTTTTTGGTAAGGTTACACGTAGTAAATATGGTTTTATGTGCAATGTGTATAATTATACGAAAACTCATGTTTAGTATTGTTATATGAATAATGTCATTTTGATAAGTTAGTTGTATAACATGTTATGGTATCAAATCTACGGAACGTGTTAATATATGAAGAATATGAGCTTATATGTTGTTGATATAAATATCATTTTATAACCCTAAGTGTGAAGTATGACTTATGATATTTTAATGTGGTTTGAATAGGTATGGAAATTATTTAATTAATTTGGTCAAGTATCATCATGATGATATATATTGGAAGCTGAAAAATTATTTATATCGAGACTCTTAAGGTTTTTATGAAAATATGGGTGTTTGACTATCTTAGGGAAAATTTGGTCAATATAGGTTAAATATAATCTTAGGTATTTTTATTTTCTTAATGGGTTAAAATATTCTAACTATATCATGTGGAATATTTCAAGTAATTATGAATGACCCAAGTCTGATAAAATGAAAAAAAAAAATAACATAAATTGTGAATAGTAACTCTAGATGTAGAGTCATTATCACGTGTAGAAATTTAGATTTAGACCATAATTTATGGATATTTTGTTAATATTGTAATTTTAGGAATATTTATTATTCGGTAGTTATATGAGTATTATGAGAAAAGTTATACCTAATTTGTGAAAATAAGGTTTCATAAAGATTTGTAAATAGTAACCTTAGGGGCATACTATTATCTTATATGTAATATGTTGGAGTTAGACCTTTTTAGATATATTTTTGGTAACATTACTTTAGGAGTATGTACCAAATTTGGTGCTCAAATGAGTAACACAGAATAAGTTATGCTTATATTGGGAAATTAGAGTTTCTTAGCGAAAATATGGCATTTTTCCTATGCATGAGATTGTGTCTTATGTGTTTTGAATAATTTTGTTAAGTTATATTATGTGCCTTGAATATCTACGTGCTTGCCTGCATTATGATCTAGAAATAAATAATAATGAATAAGATATTAATAATTTAAAATGAAAGATTACGTGAGTCATGACTAAGGTTGTTAGAATCAAGATTCTACCTAAAATCGATAAGGGTCATCAGAATCAAATTGTAGAATCAGATCGTAAGATCCTACGAATATCATAAAAATATGACTTAGATATATTTGTATGTAATAAAATCCTATAATTGAAGTTGAAAAACACTAAAAATCTCATTCTAAACTCTTATTTGATCACTAATTATCTTGTAGCAACACATATCGTTGATTATATGCATACAAAAATTATTTTTATATGAACTAAGCATACAATAAGGTTAACAATACTATAAAATAAAATAAAAAGAATAATTATAAAATAAATAGAAATGAGTAAAAAAAATCTCACAAATTTAATATATTTAGTTTACTCTAAATTTAAAGTTTGGATTTTTCATAAGTATTTTTCTTTCCAACCATTGATTTTTCTATTGTCTCACTTATGTATTCTTCATATTGATTGGTACTCAATATATAGTATGTACAAAATAATAGGATTAAGGCTTAAGTTAGGGAATAAATATAGTGATAATAATATGAAAAATATATTTTAAGGTAAATGGATAAAACAAATTGTAGTCGACATGTATAATCGTAACATACTGATCCTACATGGGATCATAAGATTCTACCATAATTCTACTACTTTAAGATTCTACCTAGGACTGTGGATCGTTTAATGACTTTTGGATCGTATAATTGTAAGATCTGGATCGGGATTTTAACAACTATGTTTAATGCTAAGGTGTTGTGTCTGTTTCACCGGATGTTAATAATGAATCAAGAATGTTTTACCTTGAGATGTGCTTCAAACAATTCCATCAGTTTAAAAATAGTGGTCAAGATTCTATTGCACTAGTATATATTGGGTTTGTTCCACCAAACAATGATAGTGGCTTAGGAGTGATTTATGCAAGAGGTTCTTTAATCTTTTCCACCGAATTAAGAATAATGGGATCTCTGAACTCAATTTAAATAAGAATATGGCTTATGATTTTATCTAATAATGTGTTTCTAGAATAGTTTGTTATATGACATCATATCATATGTAATCTATATGCATGTTTATTCTTTCATGTGACCCTATAACATTGTGTGACCTTGTTATGGTTGTTTTATCACCTTAATCAGTACATAATGTACTGATCATCCTTTCCATCTATGCTACTTATTCCAACAAGTAGGCAACCCAGTAGTTTTGTGCAAGTCATTGATGACATGCTTTGCTTGGGAAGGAGTTACTATGCTGTTTTCGGGGCTTGGGATGTAGAGTCGTGTTATCCGGTTGTCTCTTTTAGTCTGGATACATTTGGGGACTCTTAGTTTCCATTATATCTCTTTTATGTATTTTGGATATTATACTTGGATTTAAGCTCCAAACACTTGTTTAAATCTATGAATCTATCACGTTCTTTGTTTAACTATATTTTAATTATTTAACTCATTTGCCTTGTATTTGATATAAGGACGGTATGGTAAGCCAAACTTATGTTGAGTACAACGGTAAGATCTATCTATATTGTTATTAAGTTTCCACTAAAAAAATTATAGTAAATTTTAGGCCATTACAACAAATCATCACAAACCTCACACACTATAGTGGCCTCGAAGGGACATCGGAGTGAAGGTAAAGAAGCAAACACTAATACTCTTATTCAAAATAGGTAACTATGTGGACAAGGTGCTATGTGATGTGTTACCAATGGATGTATGCTATATGCTACTTGGAATACCATGTCAACTCAATAGGTATTTGATTTATAATGGTGTCTATAATGAATATATGGTTTGCAAGGACAACCATAAGTACAAGTTAAAGCCATTAATTCAAGATGAACCTAAGGGAGGAGAATCTTACACTCTAATTACCAAAGAGCTTTAACAAGATAATTCCACTACTAGCATGAGAAAGATGCTAGGTAGGTTTTTAAAGAGGGTTTGGAATGAATTTCCAGCGAGAATACCTAAGGAGATGGAATTTTAAAGGGTTACAAAGAGCTTTAAGACCAACTATGGAACTTTGAGGACAAATTATTCTTAATAAGGGAAGAATAATGTAGGAGCAAGACCTATAAGTCTTCTGCACTACATAGATTCATTGGATACATTAATCCTTAACCATCAACATTCATCATATTCTATCTTTCAAACCTTAACCTTAGCATCTTGCAACGTCCATTGACACCACTATTAAACTAGATTTTTTTCATTAATATAGAACTTAAACCATTACAGTAAACCCCAAATAAAACCCTAACCCATCACCATACTTGGCCACATCCAAATCAAACCTCTAAACCATAACCCTAGTTCATGAATTCAATCAATTTTTTCATCTATTTTTATTTAATTTTTGTGAGGATTGTTCTCAATTACTCTATTTTAGTTGTGTAGGGTTCTTCTACACATCAATAATGATAACCATACTATTAATATTAATAAAAAAATTATTATGATAGCGATAATAACAACAATAATTTATTGAAAAATGTATTTTAAATTAGATAAAATCAGACTAGATCAACAAAAATAACATAAGAAGAACACACTCTTAAATAACAATAAAAGTTAGTGAGATTATTTACAACATAGGGCATGGTCAAATAGCAAGTCAATAAAATTTATTACACACGCATATATGGGTGTGAAAAATCTTGATTGATGAATTGTAATACTAAATATTTTATAAAAACTATATATATAATACTCTTATACTATTGTAAATTGTGTATCTTTTTTTTGTATAACATGTTGATTTTTTTTTCCACAACTATAAGAGCTCAATAAAAACTAAATTTTGATGGAATTCAAATTTTCGATAGCTGTAGATGATAATACATTAATACCGAGTAATTAATTATGTGGTATTTAATAAGGGTGTGGAAATAGGTTTAAATAAAAGAAAACATTAATTTTCTATGATTTCATTTTTCATAAAATCATTTATTTTATTTTTTATAATTTACTTTTTTTTTCATAAAATAAGTTATTTTTATTTTTATAATTTATTTTTTATTGATTAATAAATGGACCTCATATATTAAAATCCTTTTCCCTGCTAATTAAAGATAGTTTTTAATGAAAGTATAAGAATATGATACTTTCTCATTAAAAACTATATATATCACTATATTTTTTGGAGATAAACTTTGACAATTAAACTTACGAGAATATAATACATTATAATATACAAATATAATGGTTAAATTTGTATCAAAAAATACTTTCATAATTCATTCCTTTTATAATTTTTAAAAATATATATTAGAAAAAAATTAACTGTTAAAATTTGTTATTGAAATACGTCATGATTTATATTCTAAACTGATTATGCATAATATATCTATATTCTTTATATTTTTAATTATTAATATCCCAATAATTAATATTTTGTAATTTTCTCATGCATAAAATGTAGGTTTACAATTTTAATTTCTCAAAAAATATTTTATAATTAGTATGTGTGTGTGTGTATATGTATGTATGTATAAAATACCCAGGAGATTGTGAACTACTTTCAGTCTTTGACTAAATTAAAAAATTGATTAAATAACGGAAAAAGAAAAAATGTTTATGTATAAAAAAAATCTTATAAAATTTACTTTTTGTTATTACATACTGCTCAGGATATGAAAATAGATTATTATTGCAAAGAAAAGCCGATATGTTTATTACCGCGTCCCTTATAAATATCGAAATGAATTCTGGACTCACGGCACATCAAAACCTCAAAGACTCGTCTCTAGAATCTATTGTAGGCTGTATGTACTTGTATATTTTTTGCACATTAATTATAATCGGAATTAATCAACTTGAATTTAAAGAACAGAAAAAAGCCATCATTTTTTCAATTACTGCAGAGGTTTGTGTTGAGGACGATGCTGAATAGCTCCTCAATCTTTCCTCTCAGATCTTAGTTTTAGTCTGAATTTCACATCTGCGTCTTCTTCAAACGGTGAGTACTTTTTTCCTTTTTTCTGGTCCATGTCCCGAATCCGGATTTATGCATCGATCTTCTCCACAAATTATCTCATATTTTGATTTGAAATGTTATTGAAAGATTCAACGATCGGTAGGTTCAGGGTTCAATAATCCTGGGTTTCTTCATTGATGAAGGATCCGATGCTTATTTGATTGAATCGGAGGATATATCATTTCTTATTTGGATACTATTAAGTTTTGTGAGGCGATTGCGATTCTTCAGCTAAGGTGTGCTCTCCCTCTTCCCCCCCCCCCCTTATACATGTAACCTTTAAACTCGCTCACTTGAGTTACTGCTATGACATGATATATCTATGCGAATTTTGTATAATCGGATTGGATCCATTAGTTTTGGTTCCTGGAGTTTTACCGTGATCAAGCTGCCTTGCTCTGATTGATTATAGCAAGTTACATTTGTGACTTCTCTGGACTATCATGTTTTGTGTTCTCATAATGGATTATGTGATTTCATTGTGTAGAAGTATGCAATCTGACCTGGGAAAGCTCTTCATTGGGGGAATATCTTGGGAGACTAATGAGGATCGTCTCAAGGATTATTTTAGCACTTTTGGTGAGGTGGTGGAAGCTGTCATTATGAAAGATCGGACCACTGGACGTGCTAGGGGTTTTGGGTTTGTTGTATTTGCAGATCCTGCTGCTGCAGACAGAGTCATTAAGGAAAAACATAACATTGATGGAAGAATGGTAAATGCTGCCTTATTTCTTAGCATTTGGCATGGGTTTACAGTGTAGTTTCTTTTGTAGAAGTTCCATGGTGAAAGTAAACTATGTTACTCGGTTGTAGTTGATGCCACTTTGTCTTCTATTCATAATTCCTTCTGCATTGTGTTTCTTGTTCTGCTATTAATTTTTATCACTTTAAGGGCACATAATTTGCTTTTAGTTGCATAATTATATTGGTTCTTTATTGCTCTGCCTTTTTTCTCACATCAGGTTGAGGCAAAGAAGGCTGTTCCTAGAGATGATCAGAATATAATGACTAGAAACATTAGCAGCATGAGTACTTCTCCAGGCCCAGGCCGGACTAGAAAGATATTTGTAGGAGGCTTAGCATCCACAGTCACGGAAAGTGATTTCAGGATGTATTTTGAGCAGTTTGGGACTATTACAGATGTTGTGGTCATGTATGATCACAACACCCAGAGGCCAAGAGGCTTTGGTTTCATCACCTATGATTCAGAGGAAGCTGTTGATAGAGTTTTGATTAAAAATTTTCATGAGCTGAATGGTAAGATGGTTGAGGTCAAGCGTGCAGTCCCAAAAGAGTTATCACCAGGACCAAGTCGTAGCCCGATTATTGGGGGCTATAATTATGGTTTGAATAGGTTTAATAGCTTTTTAAATGGCTACACTCAAGGATACAATCCTAGTGCTCTCGGAGGTTACGGGGTTAGAATGGACAGCAGATTTAGTCCAGTTACTACTGGTCGAAGTGGATTTCCTTCTTTTGGGTCTGGTTATGGAATGGGCATGACTTTTGAACCGGGAATGAATCCTAACTATGGGGCAAGTGCAAACTTCACTGGCAATCTTAGCTATGGACGTGGTGTGAGCCCATATTATGTTGGTAATTCCAATAGGTTTGATGGTGGTAGTGGAGGAAGCAGTTCGTTTTTCAGCTCTGCCACTAGGAATCTGTGGGGAAATGGGGGACTCAATTATGGCACAAATTCCTCTACTTCTAGTACTTTTGTTGGATCTGGCAGTGGAAGTATTGGAGGAACATTAACCAATAGCAACGTAAACTGGGGTACCTCACCAGTGAGTGGCCAGGGTTTCGGAAGTGCTTCTAACAACAGTGGAAATCTTGGGTATGTAGGGGCTGACACCAGGCTTGGTTTGGGAGGTGGAGGGTATGGAAGAAACAGTGGAAGCAATGCAGCTCCAACATCTTCATCGTATGTTTCATCAAATGGTGGTTATGATGGGGGATTTTCTGACTTCTATGGCGGTGGTTCAGTTTATGGAGATCCAACCTGGAGATTGGCAACTCCTGAACGAGATGATCCTGGTTCATTCAGTTATGGGCTTGGGAATGCATCTGCTGATAGCTCTGCTAAAGCTTCTGCAGGCTTTGTCGGTGCTTATGGTGTTAGCAAGAGGCAGTCAAACAGAGGTAAGATCTATTGCTATCTTTTCAGTTTCTCCTGTCATATTCTGGTACATAGAAACTCATAATAGGTAATTGTTGGAAAATTATCTTATACTTTGTGGGTTCCTGATTCTATACTGCTGTGAAAACTGTATCAGATTGAAGAATATCATATAAGTTTTTACATAAGTGGTTGCAACTCTGTTCTTTGAGGTCTTTAGTTTGTTTGCCTCTCTGATCATTTTGTATACTTCAGTTTCATGAAGCAGCATCACTTCTGATGTTTTAGTCCTGCCTTCTGGTTGTCTATTCATACTTGCGTATTTGAATTGGATACTTTTGATTGAGTGGACAATGTCAAAGTGCTCAAATGATCATGCACTTATGAATCATGATGGTGTGCCTCCCTACCATTTCAGCAGATGGTGCAAGTTTAGGACAACGTTATGTGAAAGTAATTATGGCATAACTATGGTGATTTTGGTTATTTTACTTTGGTTTCATTGCCAAACTAGAAATTAGATCAAACTTGTTGATGTTCTTAATTTTATAATTCACCATGTAGGACTTAGGTTTTAACAATATTTTCAATTTATCTAGTTTGAATAACATGCTTGTATTTGTTGATTACGTGTGCTAGCTATATGTCTCATTCAAGTGGAATACTTAAATAATTGAGACATACCTTTTTTGTTTGTTTGTATTTTTATTCTCTTCATTTTTTTTTTCTGTGTGCGGGAGTAGAGGGGCCAGGTTTCTAACTATGTGAATAAGGTAGTATGTGATTCACTTTGGTCAAATTGAATTATAGTTCCCTCAAAAAGGTTTCTCCAGAGGGCCTATGGAAACACAATAGATTTCAGGAAGAAAGGAACATGTGGCGCTAGATTTGTCTGAAGATCTAATTTGTAATAATATAATTAGTGTGGTATGTATGAAGTAACAGTTATTGAGTACATAATAAAAGATTCAAACACGTTGGTAGTTCTCATTGTTATATGGTTCCAAAGTAATTTCTTATCCTTTTTTCGATGTCAACCTATTGGTTCCCTCCTCCTTTTCCTGTAACTTCCCACTATCATTTATGTTCAAAAACTTTCCACAATCACTGTCTCTAGCCACCAGGAGTGGTTCACAACTTCTCTAACAAAATACAAGCATGCAAGAAAATAGTTGTTCTGCTATAGTGTAGCGACCGCTGTTTAACAGTTTTTGGGTTAGCTGCAACATGAAATTACTGATACGCTATGATTTTAAATTGCCAATAAATCAGAAAATATTGCTTATGAATCAGGATGAATTGCCGGTAAATCAATAATTTATTGAAAATTCTTAAATCTATTGAGACAAGCATGCATGATAATTTCTTATTTATTTACTATATATATATTGAACCAAGTTATTATTGAATAATAATAAAGTATTGTTATTTGTTACCTTTACATGTCCTACTAAATAACATGTCTTTTTTCATTTGAAGGCAAATTTTGGGTCATTAGGACAATTTAGCATATAATGTTTAAATACTTCTAATATAATATAAAATACTAATTTATTGAATATTTATATTTAAATGATCAATAAATAATAATTAGAGTATATGGTGAAATAAAAATAAAATTCATGCCGTGACAACCTTGGTACATAATTTATCATTGGCAACACTCCGATATCGTGGAACTATGACAGCAACTGCAAACATGACCGTGATCATGATTTTATTACCGAAATACAAGAAGCAAACTTGATTCATATGAAATTCCACCTAATTAGTAAATCTCCTCTATAGAGCTTGCAAGTGGGTAGGTTTTCTCATATTTTTGTGGACCCACAAAAGGCAAAGTTGTGCCATCTAGTATTTTACATTTGAGATGTTCTCTATAGAGTATTGTAAGGTTAGTAAGATATTCTTACACGAAAACATTCTCATGTCAAGTTTCCAACCACAATAGTGGGAGGTGGTATTTTAGAGATCTTGGGGCCAATGCTTCTAGTCAAATGATCCGCCACTTTGATCTATGAGTGAAACGTTTTTGGATCCTGTTTTGGCGTCTTCTAAGTTGCAACTTATGTGTGGACTGTAATAATATTACTGGGTAGAAGTGACCCTTAAAAGTGGCTTGTAAGAAGAAATAGTCATAGAAAATTCTTTGATAATGCGCATTCGTATCTCTCAATGATATCCCACGATCAAGATGAGTGTTTTTTGGTTTATATACTATCAAAAAATCCATACATAGTAGTCATGGATCATATCATACCATCACACTCTTGCAGCCCTGCACTCACTAGAGCTAGCCTTACACCAGGCCTTTTCAAGTCTTGGCTGGACACATCGCCCATGCCAAATGATTGCAATGAGAGACGTGGTTGGTGCTAGGCTTTGATACTGATTTTACCAAAGTCAAACTAACCTTTAACGCCTATTTGTAAGGGTGCCTAGCCTATTATATACCATTAACCAAACCCATGCTTAGTCAATTTCAGATGGTAGTGAGAGTTTCATGGAAATGACTTGTTGCAGGAAAAGAGTTTAGGGAGCAATTGGTGACTGCAATTGATCACTGTTAAGCTAGATGTTGGAAGTGACTTGTTGCAGATAGAAGCTAGATGGTGTTAACTTTTGATAGCAGCTATCTTCTTGTGTAATATTCGTGTATCTATCGACAATTGGCTTTAGGAGGAAACCCCATTTGGACTTATATAAAAATCTAGTTTTCTTCTTTCATGGGCTTAGCTCAAGCCGAACATAATTTTATCATGTGGAAAAATATGAACTAATGAATCAAAACTCATTAATACATTAACATAACAAATAGAAACATGAGCCTGATAAGTAGGAACACAATTCCATTTCAACCTGAGGACCCTGATAAATAACGAAATTGGATTTAAGAGATTCATCAAAGTAACAACCATAATGTACAGGGATTGTTAACCATTAATGAAACTGCCTAGGTTCCATGAGAAGGGGGGAAATACTAGGATGTTTGGCATGATAAAAGCATCCTTGGAAGCATGGACAAGTGTGTAAGGACACCTATGACCAACAGTCAAGCAAAAAAGGCCAAACAAGTTCTTGCCCTTTAATCAATGGTTGAGAGGCACAAAGCGATTTAGAAAACAAGTATAATTGTGACTCATTGCTTAATGAAGTGACAGTTATCAGATCTTGAATATTAATTTGAAGAAAGGCTGGAGGGTGTAGGATGGTAGTCAGAATCGGCACAACAGAAAGCCTGACTATCATTCAAAATATCATTCGTAAATGTGTTATGCATGTGTAATGTAATATGTCATAAGAGAATATGGGGGACTCCTCTTAATATATAGAGTTGAAATCTGGCATAAGGGCTCAAGGAAGGCAAGAAGTTAATCTTGGCTTCTCCTGAAGCATAGTGCGTGGTTCATCATCTATCGTTTGATTTGCTTAGCATCAGAAGAGTTAGAACAGCTAAGTCTATGCCCCCCCCCCAACAAAAATGAGAGTTAGAGCCTCCTTATGATATGTAGCCATAACCATGTTGGATTATACTATATAAAAATATAGTTTGGGTCAAAATCTATTGGCTTAAGTTTTTGGAGAAGCTGGTTTGTTAACATGGTATTAGAACATGAGTCAGATTCTGTGTTCAAATTATCTCAACCAAGGAAGCTTCAATTGGATTCTAAGTTTGCTGAGGATGTTATCACCTCTCCTAATGGGAAGTTGGTGGGTGGGCTTACATGTGAAATGAAATGTTTGATAATCCACATGCGACTCAAATAGAGGAAGCATGACCCATGTATAAGTCTTGTGGTACTCCATATATTGCCAATTGGTCTTAAGATGAAACTTCACTTGGGTTTATATGTGGCACTCCCTCATGGGTTTGACCCAGGCCTGATGAAGATTTAATGCATATACCTGATTCTGTTTGCTTGGGTCTCTTTGAAGCTAGTCTGCCATGAGTATTGTTCTGCATGAACAATGTGGAATATATGTAAGATAAGTCTTACATTATGGCATGTTCTTGATTCTATGTTTAAGACCACCATTTTGGAGGGGTACATTGTACAATATTTCCCACATTTGAGACCATGCATTCATATCATTTGAAGCACTATATAAATTGACTGTGATTTTACTTTTTTGTGTAAGTGCTAACCATAAGTCAGTGGTAGACTGGTAGGTTCTTAATGGACATGCTATGATTATTGAGAGTTATTCTCGGTCCTCAAACTTTAGCAGTTGTACACTTGTAGTTGCTTCTTTTTGAACCAACCACCATGGCTTGATGGGAGCTACTAATATGGACATATGTTTGATGATCATCTCTAATATGTTTGTGCATCCTTTGGATCCTGTTTGGGTCTTGGCTGTTGAAAACACGTTCATTGTCCCAACAACTTTCTGAATTCAATGAAGTAGCTACATGCCAACAAATTAAGTTCCTAGGCATTTCATTGTGATGCATATTGCTAAACAAATTGGGTCATACTAAGCGATGATGAGGAATTAGGTGAAGTTCTGACAAAATTGAAAATAAAGAAGAGATGAGAAATAGAATGGAGGTGACTTAATCTTGAAATCCCTCCAAGATTAAGCACTTACATAAACAAATCAAATTATGTAAGATTTTGAAAAATAAAACAAGACTATGCACTAAGCCTTGAGTACCTTGAGCGGGGGTATGATTTTTGAAAATTATGCAGAATTGCCAAAGGGTATTCGCCTTCATTTACTTCAGCCATTTGCTCCTATATAGAGAGTATTAGGCTTAGAAAACTTACAACATACACGAGTGACCCTTAGAGGGATGATTTTGTTTCATTCTAACCATAGGACACGCTAATAGCCTAATACAAGCTAAACTAAGGTTGCAAAACTAACCAAACCCAATCAGCGATGAGAGCTGATTTTTTGAAATTCCTGCATCACAAAATAGCTGAAAAATTATCCTTACAACATATTGCAAGCACTTGGGAAACGTAAATTACAATTTAAGAACACTAACAATGTTTAACTAAAAGAAGCAAATAACATGTCTATTGATTGACTAATTGGCAGCTGGTTATAAGGTCTAAAAAGAGGATTGCTTCTTCCATAAATTAAGCCTAATTTGAGGTCTTGAAAACCCCATAAAACTCTTCCCAATGCTCCTTCAAATCAGGCCATAATTTTGAGACAAAACAGCCCCAAATTCGGCCCTGTATCAGTGTCCAGCTGGTTACTGTAGCAGCTGGTTGTTTGGCACTTCCAAGCCATATTGAAGCCATGAGAAGGTGGGGAGTTGATGGCTTTTAAATTGTTGTTGCATGGCTTTCATGACTTGCATGACTCCAACAATCTAACTCATTTATTAGTTCAAGAAAGAAGAGTTTTAAATTCTTCTAACTTAGGAAAGTTAATAAGTAGATTATTATTATTATTTATGGGGGATGCTCCCGCATCACCTTGAAGCATCCAACCACCCTTATGAACTAAATACTATTAATATATGCAGCACAATAATGCCTATTACTGCTATTCTTTTTAGCCTTTTCATTTTGTTCTCTGTGATGATATTAACTTTTTCTTATATCAATTATTTATTGTACCTCATGAGTCAGTCTAGTTTTGCCAAAAAAAATTTCTGGGCAGATAGTGTTTGCAGTGTTCTTTAAATATATGCAAGCGTCAAATTGGTTGGTGGTTTGGAATTTGTACATTGCAACTTTGGGAAGAGAGTGACCTTTATTGTAAAGGATAACTTTACCTAGGTTATTATTATATAAATGCTGACAGTTACTTTTGGTGGCGGAAAAGGTACCAAACTATAGGAAGGTAAATGATGCCATTTTAATTACTTTGGGTGGTCTTAGATCGGTGGAATATGATGCATGATGAGACTAAATCGGTTGATGTGTGAATTGATTCTATTGCTTTTAAATTAGAATATCCTAGGATGTCTGTTTACTGTGTGGATAGGTGTTGTAAAAGACCTTGTCTATTGGTGATGCGAGCTCTTTTGCCATACTTGGTGCAGCTTTGAGTCTCACTTAGCCATGTTTTCTTATCACCAACTTGGGGAGATGAAAGTATACTGTTGTAGGTATTAAGATTTTTTTGAACCTCACGAATTTTTTCCCCCTTTCTCTCATTCCTGGAATCGACAGCTGAAATAAAAGAAGAAAAGAACATTTTGAGACTGAACCTTATGCTGTTTTAGTTACTTAGGGGCATGGTTTGAAATACTTTGCATGTGGAAGAGCTGGATCTGGTGACTGGATTTCATGGGGTGACTGTCTTCGATATACTAGTATATTATGATTAGATATGTAGAGCATGGTCAGTGTTTGGGTTCTGTAGTATTGTCAACAAGAGAGGAGTATTGTTGGTTTCATCTTTGCATGCTTGTCATTATTTCATTTTAAGGTTTAAGCATGGTTGGTTCTAATCATCGAATGGTTATAGAGACTGGGATAGTGCATCATTTGATTGCATCCAGATTTCTGATCGATCTGCTTGGCTAGAGATCAACTTGCTGACTTTAAAGGTGAGGGAAGAGAAGGAAATAATTTTAGTCAGGGAGAAAGGAAGGGGGAGCAGATACCAAGATAATGTTTTCTTTGTTTGGCAGCGTCAACAAACACAAGGGAATGGAAGCCAAGGAGCAAGCAGGCCCAAAGAAAAAAAGAATGAAAAAATTAAGTGTGAATTAGGCTAATTCAATTTGGAACGATTACTGCAGAGGAAATATAATATGTATGTACATGGGTATTATTGGTGCTTTGTGCATGGTACCATTGCAATTTTATCCGTCCCATTGACTTGCTCTCAAATTGAAGAACAAAATGGTAGAAAGAAATACCCGGAGATGGCCAACTGCCATACCTTTCCTCTTCTTCAAATCTGAAAGCGTACCAAAGCTAAGCCTGTCAATAAAATGTACTTCTATGTGAACCAATGTAGCAAATTTTGTGTCACTGACCTTGGTTTGCCTTCAAGTTTTGAAGCTTCCCCCCCCCCCTTCATACTTGGCAATTATGTGCTATGAAATTAAACTTACCATTTGATTTTTAAGAAGTTAGTCATCGATACATTTGTAATATAAAGAGAATCAAAGGTTCCGACAAAAAATCTCTTTCAACAACTGCTAACTAATCCACTCACAACATTCCGTTGAAGTGCTGAACCTGAAGAGTAAATTTGTTCTTTTGTGCAACTCTCGCTTGAAGCTTCTTAAAAGTTTCAGCTTATAGTTACTGTACCCTTATGGAAAACTTTTGGGCGTGCCTAGTATTAATTCTGATGATCTATCAGAAGGTATTGTATTCAATATTGTATTGTTATTGATATTGATATACTTGGTAATGAAGCAAATTATGTCCTTCCTTTTAATCCTTCCCCCTCCTCTCTCCTTTCAAGGCAATTTGCTCTGTTTGATTCGGAGAATATGTGTTTGTGTGTGTGTGTGTATATATATATATAATATTGTTTTTAACCTTAGTCGCTGTTTTTCTGTTGTAGGAATTGCTAGCTGATGGGCTAAAAATCTGAGGCTGCTTTTGTAGTACATTGGTGAAGCAGGTGGACCATGGTCCAGTACCATCCAGATAAGTAATAGCAGGCTATCATTAGTACATTGGTTACATAGAGCTGACTGGAGTGCCTGTTTTGGAGAATTGCATAGGGGGTAGATGTCTTAAGGGACATTTTTTGATTATGGGTTTGAGTTTTTGATCAGTTGTTGTTTAGGTTGGTTTCTTTTTTGTCGATTGAGGTGTACAATGAGACTGCGGGATATAGTCAGGAATGTATCATGCATCTCTGGTGGAGAGGGAATACGGGGAGAAGGATAGACTACCAATTTTATCTTTTTTGATCTTTTGTTTGATCATGTAGTTTGTTTTTGGTACTGTAACGGGTTTGGCAAAGCGTGGATCGATGCTCTTTTCCTTTTTCTCCCCTTAGTTGTTTTTTCCCCCCTTTTCTTTTTGGGTTTTTTGGTTGCCCTCCCTCGGATTGTATGGGGTTTCTTTGTTGATTTACTAGTGTGAAACATTGGAAGGGAACCCAGCTAGGGTTCCCTTCCCACGAATAAGCTATTACATATGTCAGATTCAATTGTTCCTTTTTGCTGTAGACTTTACGAACAATATTGATGCATAAGTCGCGCCAGAGTTCAAATGTAGTATTATTTCTTCGATCATTGTTGTTGTATCTTATTACAAAGTGGTGTTTTCCTTTTTACCTAATTTAGTAATATCATTGAAGCCTTGCTTTTCTCGCCTTAATTTTATCTTTATTTTTATCATTATATTATTTTTCTTTTTTATAATTATAATCACTATTATTATCTGTGAATGATTATGTTCGTACATGATGGAATTCATTTGATTACACGATGAATCGATGATGGACAGGTTCTGAATGCTATTGTGATGCAGAGACGCCATTAAAGCTTAGCTGAAAATAATGCGAGTTCCTTATTTTGAGGGTGTTGGTGTATGGTAGTAATGCGGACACGCTCATGTTTCATGTCTCTTGAATCATATTAACTCTGAAGATTACTCAGTTTAAAGCTTGGTTCGTGTTTAAGGATGGTGATTTTTATCCATTAAAATCAAACTGTGCAAGAGATGAAACGTAAGTGACGTCTTTTCTGTTCTCGGTGCCACGATACCAAACACCTTCGGAAAGTTGATTGTGATGATGCAACCTATGTGTCTTAATCATAATCTCGTAAATTAGTATATTAGCAAATCTTAAGAAATTGTTTATTAGTAGGGGTGAACATTTTTCCCTTTTTTTTTGGGTTTAGACTAAATTATATTTTTACAGTCTAAACAAATCTCTTACTAAATTAAATTATATTTTAAATGATCAAAACATAACTATATTAGCGGTCTGCGATTTAGTTTATAGTTTGTGCATTTTAAATAATTAAAATTAATTACTCAATTTAAAATAACTTTAAAGTTCTTACATAAAATTAGAATTAATAAATAATAAATAATCAATGCAAAATCAGAATTGAAAAATTACTATGTACTCATGTAAGCATGATTGTGCGTGTGTCTATATATATATATATATATATGATAAAAACACAAATCAAGCAATATGCAAATCATGTATTATTTTTTTTTATAGTAATTTTTCAATTATATAAGTATATAAATGACCAAAAAAGAAGAATAGTTTGAAAGATGTAAGAATAAAATCTGACTATAGCAAAATAATTCATTATACATATGCTTACAAAATAGTTATGGGCAAATGTTACACCGAATAATATCCCACTTGACGATAATACTATATATGTATGGTTTGTTGCTTGTAAACCATAATTTATTTATTTTTTAAACTATGGCAAATTCAATTTAAAAAAATTCTAAGCCATGCCATAAGTTTTTAAATTATAAACTAAATAAAATTGTAAAATTAGAGTTTAGTGTAGTTTGATTTACGGTTTGAATCGCATTATGTTAGCTCTTAGGTGTTGCAATGATGTTGCCTTCTTAACTTATCTTAAACCTGTCACCTATAAATTGAGAAAGTATCAAACCCTCGAATGCTGAAGATGTGGCCTGCAACCAAGGAAACATAGAAAACAAATTAAAAAATAAAAAATAAAATTAGACTTTGTAATTTTAGAGTCCTAGAAGGGTTAGGTAATATGCTGTTAGATTGTTTACGTTAATAAATTTTCTTGAATGAGTCTCTAGCGAGCGTGGAAGTTAACTTATTAGAGAAGGGCAAAAAATGTAGGTGAGAGTAGGTGAGAAATAGAGATGATTCGGTCGAAAGATTTTGTCTTTGTCACTTAAGAGATTTGGATGAGTTTGAATGAAATGGTTTCATTTTTTTTTTTTTAATGGGCTGCACAATATGATAACACAGGGTTCCATTTTATGGGATTTAATATAAGCACTCTTATTTCATTAATATTGGACATGAAATCTCTAAGTCCAGTTTAAATAATTACTTTCATTATATTTTCTTTCATATTTAATTTTCTTTTTAGTGTACTCTTCGGTGGCTGTATTTTCACTGTTAACGTCATTCATCTATTACCTAATAGATATTTATTTTTGAATATTTAAAAATAAAAGGAACCCTTTTTTACATACTTTTTATAAAAATGTTTCTACCTTGAAAATTACCTTGGAATTAGCTTGGACGGTATAGTTGTTTTTTGTGCTCTGCATTTAATTATTAGTTTAAATCGCATGTGTCAAAGTGTCAAAATGAGAATATTATATATATATATATATATAAAGTAAAAAAATATAATGCTATCATTTTTTTACGGTGACATTTAGACGTCGAGTACTAGAGATTCATCATTCAACTATTTCCGTAGCCATATTTGATCGTGGAAAAATAAAGGAAGGGAAAATGATTTGATATTCACATCAATATTAATAGATCAAAATTCTAAGATATCAAATAATTTTACAAGTGTCTTAAGAAAGGAAGGTTCTCCATATAAAAGTCTCCCATAAAAGCTCATACTTTATAAGAGAGTTGTGAACAAATTATAGAAAAATTGACTGTAAACTTAACCATTTTCAACCCCTCAAACAGGAACGAAAAAAAATAAAAATAAATCAAAGGCATGGCTGCCTAACTACCTATGCATTACAGTTTTCTACGTATGGATATACCTTCGATAAAGGCTAATACAATCAAGTCTCGTCTGATTACCATACTTGAACTACCTGAACAATTTTTCGGTTTATCTTTCTATTTCTTACGGTCTTAACATAATCATGATGCAACTTTTGAAATGGGATTTAGTGGACTTTTGATAAAATAATATCCGATTTGACATCTAATTTGATTTAAAGAAATGTAGGCAAAGTAATCATATTGTTCGACTAATACAATTTATTTGTGTATAAATATGATTGGAGTAATAATGCTATTTGACTATTTATTTAAATGAAAATAAATTAATGTATATTGATAATTTTAAGCTTGTAATATTTTAATAAAATATTATCTTATGAGAGAATTTTTTTTATTGGTTTATATATTCATCTTACAGATTTTATTTTCATAAATATTAATTATTATTAAAAATAATTATATCATATTAGTTATCAGCTAATACTAATTTGTAATATTTTGACGAAATTTTTTTTAATAGCAATAATAAAATACTATAAATAATTATTAATATAATTTATAAATATTGTGTATAATTATATTATTAATTATTTATTTATATTTTTCATTAATATTATTCTTAAAAATACAATCTATATCCTTATTACTGATTGTAAAATTTATAATATACTTACGCCACTCATAAATAATTATTTTATTATCAATCATTACTATGATAATTAATATCATCTTAAAAATATTAAAATTATATTTTTGTATTTAACAATAATGCTATTAATATTAAGATGTTATTTATTATTACTAATTATGATTATTTATAATATATGTTTTGTTTCTTTTTAGCATAGTTTTTATCATTATTAATTATAATGAAAAGTAATTAATTTAAGTAAATTATTATAAATTAAATATATCATTTATGATTATTAATTATAATTATTATTATTACATTATCTTAATAATAATAATATAAAAATATCATTATTAACTATTAATAGTATTTTTTTAATACTATTCCTATTAATCATTTATTAATATAATTATGATTGATATTTATCTTGTGTAATAATTATTTATTTGTGATTATGATTAATTTCATTCTTATAAAGTTTTTTTGATAATTATTTGTATTAATTAAGTATTTATAGTTATGATTAATATTAATATTATTTATATTTATTATTAATTTTATAATTATGGTTAATTTATTATTTTTATTTATTTATAATTATAATCATTTGCATTGATTTTTATCTATAATTATGGTTAATATTAATTTTGCTAATTATTAATTTATTGATAATTATAATTAACATTATTTGTATCTAATATTTATTTATGATTGTGATGAATATTATTTTCATTGTCTAATATTTATTTATTTGTAATTATAGTCAGTATTATTCTTATTAATTAATTATTTTTAATTATAATTGATATCATTATTTTTAAGTAATTAGTAAGGTATAATAGTAATAAAAACAAATGGTATTGTATTTTAGATATTTACCAGGACTTGAATATGAAATAATAATAAGAATTAGATAATATAACAAATAATAATATTAAATTAAGATAAAAAAATGAGGAACTGAAAGTTTATATGAAGTAATAATATCAAAGATAATAAACTTACCAAATAGAAATTTAGATTGTATCTCTTCATATGTTTGAATTATTTGTCTCACCTCTAGCAGCTTAGTTTCAATAGTAAATTTTATTATGCGTCTAAGTATACCTTATAAGATCCACCCAAACTATATATTATTAATATTTAAGAAAAAAAATAACTCCTAACACATTATTTATGTACGTCTCAACCAATATTTTTTCCTTCTTTAGATTAATGTCTATTTAAATTTTGGTTGATATATTTTCTTCTTTAGTTTAATGTTTATTTAAGCTTTATTAATTTTTTTTTCTTTATTGGATTGATATTTATTTTAATTTGAGCTAATGTTTTATTAGTGCACTTATTATAATAACGATATTTATAATAATAACAATAATTATCATAAATTTTAAATTAAAATTAAAACAGTTAAAGTATTATTATATTTTTTATTATTATTTCACACACTAGGAACACATACTTAATATCCATATTGAATGTAATGTGTGGTATCTCCTAATGAGTTTCATAGTCAAAGTGTTTGGCTTCATACATTTCTGTGATAACGTAATTCTATCTTAATTTTAGTTTTAAGGAATTTTATAGTTTGGTATAAAAATTAAAAGATATACAAATATAGTTTTGAAAAAATAGAAAGATAAAAAATATTTTATAGAATCACAAAATTTATAGAATAACAATTTATTAATGCCAAACAAGCATAATATCTTTAATCCTTGGTCTTGATTTCAATATATATATAATCTTTGTAATATTTCAACTCTACATCAATTGTGGTTAATTAGTGAAGCATTTTTAAAATCGACAACTGACCTTACAAATTAATATGAACCATTTTCACAATATTTTGTCCTTTATTTATAAGCATGTCTAATTATATAAATTGTCTCAACGGTGGATATAATTTCCAAAAACTATGGCGCAACAGAAAAGTATAGCACCAAGTACCTTGTACTTAGAAAAAATGTGAGGATTATGTAGATATCTCAAGCAAAAACAAGAAGCACGGTGTCGATTTCTTAGATTAGTGCCATCTTTTGATTCGAAATTTTTTAAGACTGATACAATACACGTTTAAATTTAACAATCAGCATTGGTATTACTCTAAAAATAAATTAGTAGATATTTTCCTTTTTTGTCATGAATCCACTTATTAGAAGAGAACACATAATACTGATAAATTATATTTATTTTTAGCCACTATTAATTGATTAAGATCTCATCGTTATTAGGAGTGATAAGATCATTAAGCATTCAAATATACCGGGCTAGGTACGAATCTTTCCGAGCCGCCGTCGTCGCTCGGGTAAGAGTGATGACCCACATAAGCGAAACGATGACGAGAGAAAAGAAGAATTAATGTCTTCCCATGGCGGTACGCGTACGCAAGGCATTCTTCAACCGACCTCAAGAGGTTGACGCTTGAAAATGGTGGTTTGGTACACACCTGTACCACGTGTAATTGGGCCGAGCTTAGCACGCGATCAAGACCTTTATGTGTGAACACACGGAGACCGTACGTTAAATATGCTATGAATCTATACTACTCGCCCTAAGATATGTATTATAATAAGTAGACACAAAAGAGGAAAGAGAGAAGATTGTGGAAGGTCGAGCAAAGTATAAAAGGCCATTTTAGTGCTCTCCTATTGGGAATGTAAATGGGCTAGTTTTATCAGTTATCCGACGAATATATAACAAATATAAATCAATAGATATAGATATATATAAATATAAAGAAGGAGGAATAAAATCTATCGGATTCGGATACGAATAACGAGTCTCTATATCTATATCTGTATCTATATCTGTATTTATATCTGTCTTCATTTATCTAATATAAAATTATATTTTTACCCTTCATATATATAACATAATTAATATATTTCTTAAGGTTATAAGAGTAACTACATTAAAATCCTAATACTATATTAGATCTAAATTTGATAATTACATTAGATTATTTTTAATATAAAAAAAATGAGACTTAAAATTTTTAAGTTAAAAGTCAAGACTATTATAGTCTACCCTCCCTGACTATAGTTAAAATTACACAAGACCCTGAGTTAAAATTACTGACTTCGTGACCCTTTGTTTAAGCTCTTTCCCTCTCTATGTCCCTCGACATTCGACTAAAGACTCAACTCTCCTAGTCTCCCACTCTAGCAACCCAAGCACCATCGCACCAGCCTCCCTGCTCCTTCGCCTAGTTGCCTGTGGCTCCTGTCTGAGCAGTCCCTCCTTCTCGCCTTGAGTCCTTGATGGCTTGCCTCGACCAAAAACTCTTCTTCCCTAACTTGCTAACTCCCTCAACCCTCCCAGCCTCCCTGTTCCCTCACCCTATTTGTAACATCTTCAAATTTTAAACTAGAAAATTTTATTTTTAAGAGAATATAGAAGCGTTTGCGAAATAAAACTGGAGAATGTTATTATCACATCAACCATGAGAGAGATGCAATCATCACCCAACTCATGACTGATGTAAGACAAAATAGAAAAAGGAACAAAAGATGCATGCTCATAACATTATTATGACAAGACAAGATTAACAACATTATATATAGAATGAGCATGACAGTTTTATAAAACCAAATACAGGAAATCGAGCCACGAGTTTAAATAACCGAAAATACAAACACTTCCTAGCGCAGTGGAAAAAAATATTTCTAATCGATTAGCTTAACTCTTAGGTATAATCATAACCCCAAGCAATGACCCGCTAATAGCCCACTAATGGCACACATCATCACCCTCAACATACTCTAACCGAGAGTCCTAACCCTATAAATTGTCCTTTACTCCCTAGATCAAAAGCTGGATCATTACAATGACCACATAAGTGTAGTATCATTATGGTGGAGTACTAGCAAAACATAGCACCTAAACACATGATAAGGTTCATGCAACACATTGAAGTCACATAACAACATGGTGATATCATATTAATATAACTCAAGTATAATAAGGCATGCTTGCATGGAATATCATGGAAGTATAAAGATACGGTAAATACATCACAACCCATATAATATAACTATATTAGAATTCTTCATTTAGTGACCACACAATTTCCGATTAATAAGATAGTTCGTTCAACCATACCTAATTCTCCACCATGAACAAAAGTCATGGCAACACAAATAATCACAATGGGGTACCACACTCATCACATAAGGTCAGGATATATTGAAGGGGCTACCACACCCACCGCACATAGAGTGCACATGCTACAAATTGGAATACCACACCCACCACACATGGTCGAAGTACATCAAGGGGGCTTGTACTAGGATACTTCACCCACTATACCTTGAATGTCTCTTTAATAAGGGCTAAAAAGTTGGGATACCACACCCACCTAAGCAATGGATAATACGAAGTGCTAGGAGGCATATACCGGGATACCTTACCCATTCGAGCCGGACACCGATGCCATATCAGTTTGCCACAATATAATCCTATATCTTAAAGATACGAGCATACCCCCTACCAACCGCAAACTATTAGAGAAGGAAATAGATACTGAGCGAAAAATGTAATTAAGGGCAACCCACCCACTAACTCCCGGCAGCAACCCCGAAAGCTAGAGAAAAAGGATCGAACAAAATCTTATACCATTAATTTATATTTTCAAGTGATATCACAAATCACAATAAAATCCACACATAACCAAATGAGTATTTCCAAGTGACAACACCAAATATAAATAAATTCTATTATTTAACCAAATTGGGTGTTTCCAAGTGACAACATAAAACACATTACAAGGCATTAGAGCCACCAATTGTGTGTTTCCAGTTGCTAACACCAAACACATCTCAAGACATATAAGCCACCAATTGGCTATGGTATAAGAAATACCATATTTTGGGGTCACGCCCTAACTTGTTTTTTTACCACTATAACCCTGTATTCTTTGCTTATTATCCTCCCTGTATTTAACTATGTTGGGGACCGTAAAGGTCCTATTGTAAACGATCTTTAAAATACCATGATTATAAAAAAAATTATTAATTTTTTAGGTAAAAAATAATATTATGAGTGTGGATCATAGTTCTCGTCTCCTAACAAATGAATATCAAAGAAAATTGATGGAGTGATAAGATAAATTCACTACAGTAAAATCGTTTAATAGCGATGGTTAATTAAATATTAGAGACGGTTAAAAACCGTCACTAAACATTTACCGACGGTTAGATAAATTGTCGCTAATCGCACCGTCACTAATACATTAGCAACGATTTTCAAAACCGACGATAAAATATTTTAGCGACGGTTTTTAATCGTCTCTAATATGTATTACCGACGATTAAGAACCGTCTCTAAAAATATTTACCGACGATTTTGAACCATCACTATTAAGTGTTACCAACGATTACAAACCATCTCTAAAAAATTATTACCGACGGTTAAAAACCGTCTCTAATATTTATTCAATGACAATTAAAAACCGTCGGTAGTAAATATAAGTTAATATCATCCATTCATATTTAACTCTTTCTATAAGATAACCTGTGAAAAAGACATTAATATTAACCTGTAATGATTTATATCGGACTTTTTTCTAATAATACACATTTGGTATATATAATTCATAAACCTGCATCAACAATATTTCATTGAAAGTTATATATACTAATATATGTTCAACAATGTCCAAAATGACAGCATAGCTACATCAATTTCTAGACTACATTTGTTCGAAATGTACATATATATCAATTCAACACCTAAGGTCATCCATTACAATATGTCGAATACAAAATATAGCCGCCTGGATCCAAATAAGTCAGTGTTTGCCTCCATTGTATATATACACCTAGGTTGATGTGTATATATGTTGGTGTCCCATGTAGTATCTTCAAATACTTCACTGTAGCACAAAAATATATATCGATAGTTAAACAACATTATAAATGAATATAATCTAACTTTCTAATTGGTTAAAATTAATTGAGAAAGTGAAGCAGAAATGTTACAAAGTCATATGCATTCCTAGAATGATATTGATTATAATTTTATTCCTACAAGTGTAAAAATGTTAGGTCAAGTCTTATAATGCAAAATAAAGCCTAAATTTCAGTACTTCTTATCAACTTCAAACCTCCTGGTTAGCTCCATGATAATGACCAGGACCTAAAAAATTACTCAGCCAGGGAAGATTACATTATATAGTTACTTTGATCCAAGCTTGAAGCCCTAATTCAGATACTAACAAGTAAATTTCATGCAAGTCCAATTAATTCAGCAAACATAGGTAACAAGTGTAGTGAAAGTAATAGGTTGATGACTTGATGCACAAGCTTACAGGCCAAGAATAAACGAATAAATCTCAGCTGCTAAGAAGGTGAATTGGACATGAGAAGGGGGCTAAATTATGATCGGTGACTCTTATATTCTAGTCAATTTATGAAACAGGATACTGTCAACTATAAACTTAGTATCTTCGGGTGAGTGTTTTGTGCTCCAAAAGCCGCTTTTCATCCACAGCTTTTCAAAACTTACTCTAGTTCTAGTAAGTTTACTTAAGGTAAAATGGCTAATAGCAACAGCCAACGGCTACCACTCCCTAAGCATTCACTTAATGTGCAGAGAATCAGTATTTGTGATATATACATGTGTTGTCCCTTCTCTACAAACTTGATGCTTTAATTTCTAGTATTAATGCATAAACCAATGATGTAGCTTTTGCAGATGAATTGGTAGAAAATGGTGGGGTTCTTTTGTTCTGGCAGGTCAAGCCTATCGTGTATGTATTTCAGGTAATTTAATCATTAGTCATGCTTAACTAGTTGTCTAAAAATATGTATTAAAAGTGTTCTTTCCCTATTTTGAGTGTGCCTGGGTGTGTGCATCTTTATATAGCTTCAAATAATTCTGTCACTTGAGATTCTTTTTCATGTTGAGTTGGCCAATGTATGAGTTGGTAGGTACAGCATTTTGAAACCATGGGAAGCATCAAGAAACTGGATTACCCTATGTTCAACTTGCCTTACACATCTATCGGCCATACTTGAAACTCCAGGAATTATTAATTTCCACATTAATTGCAAAATGCACCTTACAGACATCCATTATTGTCTAATTGATCAAGAAAGGAAGGTAGCTGCTGTAGGTAAATACAGAACTACTAAATAGGTCTATTACCAACAGAAATCACATTGATTTGTTTAGACTTAGTGATAGCGACTTACATTATTTCTTTGCTAATGTGAAAGGAAGGATTTCTCAGAATAACATTCTCAAGTTACTAAACAATCGAGATGAAGAGGTGTTTGGTGCTTCTATGGTCTGTAGCGTGGTAGATTTTTACAAGCAACTCTCAGCTCAGAATAACATTCTCAAGTTACTAAACAATCGAGATGAAGAGGTTTTTGGTGCTTCTATGGTCTGTACTGTGATTTTTCCTCTTTCTTTTAGTTTTTTTATTTGTTATGTGTTTGTTGTTTGCTATATCCTTCTGTAACATCTATATCCTTCTTCTCATTGTGTCCTCAACCTTTCTCCTACCTTATGCATCCCTGTCCTCAATCTATAGTGGAGGAAATGAGGTATCTATTTTTATTGATTATAATGGAATTTTAGTGCATAAAATGACAATGAAGTTGGCTAAGTTTTCATAGGTTTTGTGCACCATAGAATCCTTTTTTATATGTTTATGCACTGGTTTTGCAACAAATATGCAAGTCTGAATTTTTCTGCACTGAAATGGGTTTATATTACATCATGGAATCCAATATAAAAAGATCATAATCAATTGTGATAAGTGTTTAAGCACTTTTGAAGGTAAATTATCCATGTTATGTATTATTTTCTGCAGTAAACTTTTAGATCTGATTTTTCTACTTTTCTTGTCATTTTCTGCAGTAAAGTTTTACATGGGACATATATTTCTAAGTTAGGTTTGAGTTTCAGAATATTTAGACATCAAAATTAATGTTTTTACATATGGTTTAAGTGTAATTATTTTTTGGGAAAAATTTAATAAATGAATTTGAACTTTAAACCATAGTTATAATAACATAAAGATAACCATATAGGTTCTAGAAATTATAGGCACTGAACCAGGAAAAAAAAATTATTAGACACACAAACTGATGGCTTTTGGGACCATTGAGCTAAAGAAAATAATTTGCATCACACTTCTTGAAGGTTGTACAACATTTGATCTAAAGAGAATATCCATGAAAGGGAAGTAATAAAATAGACAATGTGCATTATTTAGGAGTCAAAAAGAGTAAATGCCTATACATGGGTGGCTTTACCTATTACTTATAGGCTGGATGACCTTTCATACCTTCCTCACACCCTTTTGCATTTGGAATATGTTAAACAGGCAACCATACTAGTACAATAGCTAAGTAGTTACAACAGGCACCACCATTAAACAATAACTAACTCTAGCTAAGAACAACCAAAGTAGAATTAGTATGGACAATAACAGTAGCCAATCAAATGAATCAGTGACAAAGCTGCATGATGTGAAACCAGAAAGGGAGAAAAAAATAAAAGCTAAAGGAAAACTTTGGTATAGGACCTTAGTTAGGAAAAAGTAGATAGCAAATTAAGCAACTATGCATTTATCAAATAAAACAGCTCTTAAATATCAATAATAGAATTCTCAATTTATGCATATAGAACCCTCACAGAAATATTTCCATTTCTAAATGGTAGCAAAAAAACTTATGAAAGATAAAAAAACAGTCTATTTCCTGAAATTTGAAGGGCATACCTGATATCAACTTTTCAGCCTTTTCCACATGCAGGATCCTGTCAATACATTCCCCAAGGAGAAATTAAACTTTAGATTAATAAATCATCAAAACAGTTAGGAAAGAGCAGAGATGGCTCAAGTCTTAATTAAACATACCTGTGTGGTGCTACTTAAGCTCATCATTTGCTGAAAACCCTCCATTGATATACATACTCATATACATATATATATAGATATAGATATCCAAGCTCTTTTATTTCAACTTATCTTTACAAACAATGACTCTGCTCCCACCTTCTCTTCATGACTGATTCAAAAACACAAATTTCCATATCCAAGCTCTCGAAAGCTTCCACGAATAGATACTACGTACTGCTACTAGTGCAATAATAAGATGCATCCCGGTCCATTCCAACTCTCTCATCATGGACCATTCTGAAAGGGAAAAAAAAGAACACAAAATTAACTATAAGGATTGATCGATATGTATATGTATGTATGTATGTATGTTTAACCTCAATAGGAGGATGTTAATTATTGCTATAATGAAGATAGACAGCTTACCAAAAACACCTCAATACATTGATGAGGAAATGAAACAAATAGTTCTCTCAATCCAACAAATCTTGTCGGACCAACCTCTCCAAGTTCAAGTTACGAGGAAGGAGGTCACTATAGTAGAGCAAAGTTGTGAGTGTTGCCATCGGATCATTCACGAGTGAAGACACTAACCTTACTAACGATTGAAACATCAATGGCATAATAGACTGCAAACAAAAACCTTTTCATTATAGGCCGTATCAAATAATTCCTCAATCCAACCCCCCAACCACCACCCCCACCCTCAAATAAAAAAAGGAAAAAAAGGACATTGACCACAACTACAGGCTTGATCAATGAACAAGTAATATTTCGAGATAGGAGAAGAGAAGTACCATGATGCTGGGAGAGGAGCAGTACCCAATTAAAGTTAATAAAGAGCTGAAAAGTCACACCAACAAAAGATCATGGTGATATATAAGGATTAATTGAAAAGCTTGTATCGCCTGGAACTTCTTTGAATTCGTAAGAGGCTACAGGGATAGAAGGACCGGGCATTGAACATGAATAAACCTAAAAGTTAGTTCGTATTTGAGGTAGCTAGATGTAGTATTATTGTACAACGATACCATTATTACAACAAAAAATTGCAGACGGAATGAAAGCAGATTATAGCATGAAATATACCATTATTACAACACCATAACCCACTGATCTAAGTGCAAAAGGATTTATAATAGAAGATAGATCAAACACAAAGATATAATACCACATATTTGTAGAACCTGATTCTCAACCTCACGCAAGCAAGAGTATTGGCAATGAATGAAGGATTCACATTGAGTAAAGGCGTGTTAGCCAGTTGCTTCAAAATTCAAAAGCTCATTGGCTTCATGTCAACGGATATCATCTAGGTCCCCCTGAAAAAATTGCCATGACATGGTACCACAAAAGTGATTCAGGACTTTCATTTTCAAAGAAGAACATGCGCCAAAGATTTAGAGTAATGCAACCGATTAAAGCAACAACAGATTTAAGCAAAAAATATGATTATGTAGGCAAACTTGCGATCAACAAAATCAAAACTGCAAGAAAACTACATACGAATATATATACGCACAACTAATCAATGTTTCTGCCACTAATATAATATTCTATTTTCTCAGCTAAAAACAAATTTATAGAGAACAAGAATACAAATAGATAAATATCAAAGAGACAAACCTCTTTAATATCATCAACAGTATGCGACTTCAATGGAACATTGACTAATGTTTTTAAATTCAACTTCAATAAATCTTGAACCTTGACATATCCATCACTCCTCATATCTAAGTTCAGTTCAGTAGCCATATGCCTCAGTATACACGTCCTATTATGAATTAGCAGAAAAAAGAACACAAACTAAATTAGCTTTCATCTAATTACTGATTACTGAAACAAAAACGAACGCAAAGAGCTCCTATAACACAGTATTAATATTTCATTTGTAATTTGTCGCAATAGAGACGCAAAATTTGTTTTCTAACCAAATAAAGTGCAACTTGAGCATACATAAGTCTACCAAGAGCGTCAATTCGATCCTTTCCGCCGCCACCACTTCCACCACCTCTTGATCTTCCACGATTTTCTCTAATCTCATGCCCTCCACCTCCTCTTTCAACACTGAAACAACAAATTAAACATCAGAAATTAATTTCAAATTTCGTAAAAGCATACACCCTAAGATAGAAAGAAAGGGAGTGGGATTGAAGGAGGACCTGCGAGAGGAATTAGCGTAAGAGCTCTAGCTATTCATATTTCATGAAGAACGGATGAAGCAGAGTAGCGATAGGAGAAGGAAGGGCGACCACAGCGGCAACGGAAGAAGGAAGGCCGATGTGCAGCGGCGACTGAAGAAGGACGGCGGCTTGCGTCTCACTATTCACCGGAGTAAGGAAGAAGGAAAATGGGAACGGGGATGGAAGAAGATAGGCGCGGAAGACACACAACAACCGAGAAGAATGGGAGGGAATAACGCAGACGGGGGTGGGCAGCTAAAATTTTCGATTGGGCGGGTTATGTTTTGGGTTAAAATTATACCGACGGTTTAAAACCGTCGCTAATATACAAATGGTCGTTAATTTACCGATGGTTTAAAACCGTCGCTAACCGTTATTAATATACAAACGGTTTAAAATCGTCATTAATTTTAATGGTTTTTTCCCCACAAGCGACGGTACCATAAACCGTCCTTAATTAAACGTCTATATATGCCGTATTTATTATAGTGAGTATAGGAGAACGAAAATTGAGATGTGTATATTAACCAGAAATAAGAAAGCCGAGTTTTATTATAAAAAGTAAAGGAGACTACTATTTTAAACACTTTGATGGCCGGTAATCTAGAATGTATTATATATACTTTGTCTAAATAGGTTGTTTTGGAATATTAGCTGATAATGTGAACTATTACTAAGCTGAAAGTATGAAATGACTTTAAAATATTGATTCTAAATAAACTAATTTAAAATTAAATTCTAAATTTTTTTCAGAAGAGCTAATTTCACCCATATAATTGATCCAAAAAGCAATTGAATAAACACCGGAATCAGAGTTTCCACCGGGCCAAACAACTAATACATCTCTGAAACGCTGAAACACCATTTATCGAAGAGGGTACAAAAATGAGCTAAGTTGGATTTTTTATATATTTTTTTTTCCGCCTTCCTAACTAAGAAGTAAACGCGTAAGTTGGTGGACATGATTTTGAACAGATCACAAAGCGGCGGAGCTGGAAGGAACGGAGAGGGCTATGAAGAAGACAAAGGAACAGCAAAGTCGGAGGAAGACTCTTCTCTCCATTCTTCCACTTGGAGCATTTTTCTATGGCACTTAATGCTATTTTGTGCTTGTTATTATTATTATTATAATAATATATAAAAACATAAAAGAAGAGAAATATGTCAGAGTAGGAATGAGCCAGTCAACAACCCCAACTTTTGTTCCAGAAAATCTTGATCCCTACTCCCCTTCTATTGGTGTGTCATTATTTATTCCTATACGAAGATAGAACCTTCCTCCCAACAGCCACTTTCTTTGAACTCTATATATATCATCCCTTTGTCATTCTCCACTTTGTCCAAATCGAGTTCCTTTTTAAAGTTTCAAGTTCCCCATTCCAACAGCCCACCCATCCACCCACCCACCCAGAGGAACGGCCTCGCCATCCCATCATCCCACCGTCGATTCCCAAAAGCTTCGACCTTGAGGATTCGAGGCACACCCGGATGCCCAAAACTCCTCCGCTATACAAGTATACAACCACGAGCTGTAGCTAGCTACGCGGGGTACGCAGCCGAACAGTTTTGAGAAATCTAAATCATCGATCTTCGCCATGAATATCGGCAGCAGCACAGTATTCCTCAGAACAGCTCTGTTTGCCTCCGTTCTAATCGCCCTGTCAGTCCCGCAATCCCTGGCACAATCCTGCTCCAGCTACTCCTTCACGAACAACAAAAACTACGCCTCCTGCAACGCCCTGCCGGTGCTCGGCTCCTACCTCCATTGGACGTACAACTCGTCGGCCGGAACGGCCGACATCGCCTTCCGTGCCTCCGGAGTTTCGACCTCGAATTGGATAGCGTGGGCCATCAACCCGACGGCCAGCGGCATGGTCGGCGCGCAGGCGCTGGTCGCCTACCAGAACTCGAGCGGGGCGATGCACGCGTATACCTCCTCCGTGACGTCGTACACGACTTCCCTGGCGCAGAGTAGCTTGAGCTTCTCCGTCTCGGATCTGTCGGCGCAGAAGAGCGGGAGCGAGATGATCATATTTGCTACGGTGCAGCTGCCGAACAAGAAGACGAGCGTGAACCAGGTCTGGCAGGTCGGTCCTTTGAGCGGCGGTAGCCCGGCCGCTCACTCGCAGAAGGGGGATAATATTAAATCCGCCGGGACGCTCGATCTTTTGTCCGGACAAGCTGCTTCGTCCGGTGGCGCTGGGGGAAACAGGCAGAGCAAGAAAAACGTAAGTAACTGTTTTTTCGTCTCGGCAGTTTCACGTATATAATAATACAATCGAAAAAAAGTCTTAAATTTGTAGGTAGTTTCGTCTATCAAAATTTGTTTAAAAAATACATGATAACATGATCGATATTGAGAGAAGCGACAAAAAAAAAAAAAAAACTAATTGTGAGAAAATATGATAAAAATTGAGTACAAAGGACATCAGGCTGCGCGACTCATCTTGCATCAGATAAGATGAGGGAAGGGACCCAGAATTTAACAAATATATTTTTAATATTATTAAAATAATATTGGTAGGGTGTGTATACATAAGTAGTAAAATTATACGGTTTGATTAGTGCACATCGGAGGCAAAGATCGCGGAGGTGATAGATTACTCCTTCTTGGTTGTCAGTGGTCTAAGGCTTTATTTTATATATACGCATTTTTGCCAATTACGACCGATGTGGGTCCAGTTTTGAAGATCAAGGGTGTGGATAGTGGATAGACAGATGCCACATGCGTAGTAAACCTTTAAAAACAATCCGCCATCAGGCTCGAATCCTTATTAGTAGTTGTTCTTAATAGATTAAAAACGATCTGTCATTATTAGCCTACGAACTAGTAGGAGTATGCTTTTGCGTAAAATCTGAGCACCTAATCCCAGATTCTTGCGTATGGATCGATATCACCGTGGTTTTGTTTTTTCACTTTTCTATCGTGTTAGATTTCATGCCCATATATAAAGCCGTAAATGAGCTGAGCTAGTTCGATATTCGATTCGGTTCATTAAAAGTTCGGTTCATTAAAAGTTCGGTTCGGCTCGTTTGTTTAGTTAAATGAGCTTAAAAGTGATGCTAAACGAGTCCAAATACGAAAAAGTTCGACTCAATTCAGTTTTTAGTTTTGGCTCGTGAGCTCGGTTCGGCTCGTTCGTTTAGTTAAGCGAGCCGAACCCAAATATTATTTTAGACTCGTTTAGTTAAATGAGTCGAACTCAAGCCTAGGAGTATTCGGTTTGGCTCGGCTCGTTTACGGCCCTATATATATATATATATATATATATATATATAATGCTACTTTTCCGTTTTCACTGAAAAAAAAAGGAAGAAAAAAAGTAGTTCCATTCCTAATTAGATTTTGTGAGATCACTATGTCGTCTACTGTTACGTCCGAATTATCCGCGAGTGGGATTAGGTAATGAAACGACGTAGGGAGAAAAAGCTAGTAGCAGTAGCTTCTTATAAAAGACAAACGAGTGATGGGGTAGACGCGTGTGTGGTTCTTGGTGCTCTCGAAGGACGAGATCGAGGACAAGCGGACAACCTTCCTCCGTGTCCAACTAACATTCTTTTTCCCAACCTGAATGAGTCGCTCTACCGCAGTATGAACTCGACTCGGATGGTTTACTTATAATAAGTGTGATCATAGTTTAATTATTTTAGTTTTAAATTATAATATTTGTTATAAATGTAATTATATTATTTTATCATAACAATTTTAATTTTATAAATTAATGTTATAATGCTATTTATTATAAATATTATTATTATTATTATAATATGTGTGTTAACAAACTATTGACTAAAACTAAAATAAACATCGATTCAAAAAAAATGAACCTTAAATAAACATGAAACTAAAAAAATAAACACATCAATTGAAACTTAAATAAATGTTAATAAAAAAAAATTAAAAATGAACCGACTTATTTGCAAAAAGTATGTAGGAAGCCACTTTTTCTGTTTAAATATATTTTCCATATTAAAAAATCTGTCCTTATATACTGACAGTATGTTTTCCCATTGATTTTCGTACATGAAGGAGACAAGGTTTCTTTGATTTGATTTTTGTTTTTAATTCACACACGCACACACAAAAATTGACCGAAAGACCCATCAAATGATAACAATCTTTACTAATCCGCTAGGTTAGGTGGTCGTTGTTCCTTTTCTTTTAAATCAGAATGCTACGAAGCTTTTGGTAACATTGGCCGAATAATCATTACCCTTCGTTTTTGAAGGAGATTGGTAGAGATGTCACAGGCAGGCAGGCAGGCTGTCTGCCAAACCAATTTTTTTGATTAACAGAGGAATTGATTGAATCTTATATTGTACGTACAGATACACGGCGTGCTGAATACGGTGAGTTGGGGCATCTTGATGCCTATAGGCGCCATAATAGCCAGATACCTGAAGGTCTCCAAGGCAGCAGACCCTGCTTGGTTCTACCTACACATAACCTGCCAGACCTCTGCGTACATCGTCGGCGTCGCCGGATGGGCAACCGGCCTGAAGCTCGGCAGCGACTCTCCCGGAATCACCTACCACGCCCATCGCAACATCGGCATCGCCCTCTTCTGCCTGGCTACGCTCCAGGTGTTTGCCCTGCTCTTGAGGCCCAAGAAGGATCACAAGTACAGGTTCTATTGGAACATATACCACCACGCAGTCGGGTACGCCGTGATCGTCCTCAGCGTCATCAACATCTTTAAGGGATTCGACATACTGGACCCCGAGAAGAAGTGGAAGAGGGCCTACGTGGGCGTCATTATCTTCTTGGGCTGCGTCGCTCTTATACTGGAGGCGGTTACCTGGCCTATAGTTTTGAAGAGGAGGAAGGAGGGTTCCCCTGAGAAGCATCACCGTGGTGCTCCTGCTAACGGAAATGTTTATGGAAGCAGAGTGTAGGCTGTTATCATCTTTTCTTTCTTTCCCTCTTTAGTTTCCATTTAATTAGGGCGGGGAGGTCTTTTTTGTCTTCAGCTTTTTTCTTTTCTCTTCTTTCCCTCCCTCCCTCTCAGGTTGTACAATACCGGTAGAGATTTTGTTTTCTATTTTCTTTTGTCTTCTATGATGCGTGCTGGGATATCTTTGAGTTGGTTTCTTTGTATTACTTTTATGGATATTTATTTCTTCACACACACACATATATATATATATATATATATATATACATGCTAGTTCTTTTTTCTTTTGTAATTCTTCTCCTTTTGCCTAGCAGGCTTCTTCTTTTTCTTTTCAAACATTAAAAGTGGGGAAATCTATCCGTTCACATTCATAACTGTTAGCATATGACAGCAAATAATCAAATAGTATGAAAAGGATAACAAGAGAAATTGGCTCAGAACTTGCTGTATTCATTTAGAACTTTCTATAGCCTTTTAAAGGCAAATAAGTCCCATGATCCGCACTAAAGCCACTACTTCCTAAAAATCTGATAACATCTCCTAAACAACAGCATAACAGCTCCTAAAAATCACAACTACATGGATTCCAACAACTGACCATAAACAGACTCCTATTGACGTAGTAAATCAAAAATAGATAATTAAAATTGTAAATAATACATTCAGAAATAATTCTAACAATCCCTCCCTTAAACTGATGTTTGCAAATTTCAGTTTAAAGCCTGAGACTGTGTGCAGACTCCTAGCAGACCTCTGAGCTTCATGAACAGCTCTCGCTTGAGAACTTTGGTGAATATATCGGCTACCTAATTCTCACTCATATAGTAACTCAATTTAATTCTCCCTTCATTGCTAAGTTCCCTTAGAAAATAATACTTCACATCAATGTGCTTGCTTCTTCCATGTAGCACTGGATTCTTTGATAATTTGATAGTAGAACTATCGTCACAGAAAATTTCAGTTGCTTCGCTTTGCTTGAACTGCAGCTCCTCAAGAACTCTCCTTAGCCAAACAGCTTGACAAACACAAGCCGTTGCCGCAATGAATTTAGCTTCTGTACTTGACAAAGTAACAATGGGTTCCTTCTTAGACATCTATGAAATAGCTCCTGTACCAAGCATAAAAGCAAAACCGGAAGTGCTCTTCCGATCATCTCGATCTCCTGCATAGTCACTATCAGTAAATCCCACCAAACCAGACATGTTTCCTTTTCTATAAATCAACCCAAAGTCTCTGGTTCCTTGCAAATAATGAAGGATTCTCTTGGCGGTAAGTAGATGCATTTCTGTCGGCTTCTCCATGTACCTACTAATCAGACTTACAGCATACATTATATCAGGTCTTGTAGCTGTGAGATACATCAAACTCCCTACAATTTGCTTGTATAACATGCTGTCAACCTTCTTCCCTCCCTGGTCTTCATGAAGCTTCAAACCACACTCAATCGAAGTGTTTACAGGATTACAATCCTACATCTTAAACCTATCCAAAATATCTCCCACATATTTCTTTCGAGAAAGAAAAATCCTAGCATTAGATTGCACCACTTCTATGCCAAGAAAGTAATGCATCATGCCAAGATCAGAAATTTCGAACTCATGCATCATGGATTTTTTGAACTCATTGAACACGACAGAATAATTTCCAGTAAAAATAAGATCATCAACATACAAGCAAGCTATGAGCATTTTTCCTTTTTCTCCAAGTTTAACAAACAAAGTATGCTCATAAGGGCATTTTTTGAAACCTACTTTGAGAAAGTAAGTCTCAATACAACTATACCAAGCCCTCAGAGCTTGTTTTAGCCCATAAAGCGCCTTTTTCAATTTGTAAACCTTATGCTCATTTCCAATTTTCACATAACCAGGGGGTTGGTCAACAAATACCTGTTCTTCCAAGTATCCATGTAGGAAGGCTGATTTGACATCAAGTTGGAAAATAGGCCAAGAATTCTAAGCTACAAGTGCAATAACCAACCTGATAGTATCATGTCTTGCAACAAGTGAGAAAAATTTTGTATAATCGACTCCGTATTCCTGCTTATACCCTTTGGCCACCAAACGAGCCTTGTATTTGTCAACTTCACCATTTTCATTCAGCTTTGTTTTGAAGACCCACTTGACTCCTATGGTTTTGTGCCCTTCAAGGAGCTCACACAACCCCTAAGTATCATTCTTCTCAATGGAAGCGATTTCATTGTCCATTTCTTTTTGCCATGTTTCCTCTTTTACAGCATTCTAAAATTTTGTAGGATCACAGTTAGCAAACAAAGCAAAGTGAGTAACCTCTTATGGAATACCTGTTATCTCATAATCTTTCATCCAGGCTGGCCTCTTTCTTGTACGTCGAAGAGCCTAAGCTTCTATTTTAGTCACATTAGGAGCATTTGGTGAACCTTTGAAAGTTGTAGAAGTTGTGTTTGATGGGCTGTTAGGTGTGGCTTCATGATCAGAAGTTACTGTCACTTGCTCATCATCGTTGTCATCATCGACTAGGATCTGAGTAGGTTGCTGACCACCCTAGTTCCATGTTCTTTCTTTGTCGAAGACAACATCTCTACTGATCACAATTTGCTTTGTCAAAGGATTGTATAGCTTGAATGCTTTGGATGCTTCAATAACCCTAAGAAAGACACATTTCTCACCTTTTTCATCGAGGTTCTTTCTTTTCACATCTGGAATATGAGTGTATGCCATGCATCCAAAGATTCTGAAGTGGTCTACATCAAGCCTTCTCTCACTCCAAGCTTCTTCCGGGGTCATGTTCTAAACCACAAAAGTTGGGCTTCTGTTCAGAACATAAACACTCCAATTTATAGCTTCTGGCTAGAACGTCTTCGGGACTCTTCCTCTCGCCAATAGGCTTCTAACCATGTTTAGGATGGTTCTGTTCTTCCATTTGGATACACCATTCTGCTGAGGTGTATAGGAGGTTGTGAGTTCTTTCCGAATCCCATGCTCCTTGCAAAAAGATTCAAACTCGATCGAACAATATTCACCACCATGATCAATTCGGAGAGTCTTGATGGTCTTTCCTGATTCGTTCTCAACGTGAACCTTGAAGTTTTTGAATGTTGAGAACGCTTTTGATTTTCCTGTCAGAAAATAAACCCAAGTTTTTCTGGAAAAATCGTCAATGAAAGTAATAAAATATTTTTTTACCTCCATTGGAATGTGGCTTTATAGGACCACAAATGTCGGAATGCACTAACTATAGCACCTCCTTTACTCTCCATGATTTTCTAGATGGGAATGATGAATGAGGTTGTTTGCCAACAACACAGTTTTCACATACTCGATCAGGGGCTGTGATTTCAGGAAGGCTTGTCACCATATTCTTCTGATGCAGTGTCTTTAGGCCACCATAACTCAAATGTCCATAGCGATAATGCCACAACCAAGAAGGGTCTTTTAGTTCAGCCAAGAAACAAGATTGAATGCTATCAATCTTTAAAGGAAACAATATGTTTTGCATTCATCGGAACAATAGCTATAGCACCTCTCTTAGAATCATATATTTCACAAACACCCAATTTTATAGTGATGGTATAACCTTTTTCTTGAAACTTTCCAACACTTAGCAAATTATTTTTCAACTCAGGAACAAACAACACATTAGAGATTGTTTCAACAAAACCATTCTTGGTTCTTATCTTAATATCACCTTTTCCCATTACTTTGACCGTAGAGCTATCACCAAAGCTAACTGAAGAATGAAAATCCTCATTCAAATATGAAAAAGAAGACTTACTTCCACTCATGTGGTTGCTACAGCCTGTATCTACATATCAAATACTAGACCTAGAGTTTCTCCATCTTGGATAGCCATCAACAAGGTTTCAACCTCCTCCTTCTCAGCAAAGTTTGAAGTCTCCTCTTTCTCTTTCTTAATGGACAGCTTTGTATAACATTTAGATTCATAATGGCCATACTTGTGACATCTATGGCACTCTACCTTGGACTAATATTTGAAATTCCTATTGGAATATCTGTTTCCTCTATCCCCCCTTCCTCTACCTCTAACTCTACCTCTTCCCTTAGCGCTGCTGTCATGGGAATTGGTAGAAGCCTTAAGAGCTTGCTCTTGTTCTGGTGAACTTTTGGTTATTTTTTGCTCATCGACCAAAAGTGAGCTTTAGATCTCATCAACGGTGAGCACATCTATGTCTTTTGACTCTTCAATCGAGCAAACAACATAGTTAAAGTCCTTCGTCATAGAGTGCAAAATCTTTTGCATGATGATGGAATCAGACAACTTCTAGCTAAGGAATCACATTTTATTGCAAATTTCCATGGTTCGTGAAAAGTAACTAATCACAGATTATTTGTCTTTCGTCTCCAAATCTTCAAAATCCTTTCTCAAGGCCTGAAGTTGTGCACACTTCACCTGGGCTGACCTTGGTACTTCTTTTTCATAGAATCTCAAATATCCTTAGAGGTATCTTTGCAAAGAATAATCTCCAAGGTGGGGCGATTAATGGCTTGAAAGAGACAATTTTTTGCTTTCAGATCCTTCAACTTTCAAACTTCAAGGTTAGCCTTTTGAGCCTTTGTTTGAGCAGTACCTTCTGGTGGCTCTTGAATTCAAATTGAACAACAATCCAATACTTCTTCGAGCACAAAATTTTTTTCATCAGCATGCTCCAATGATCATAGTGACCATCAAAGCGTGGAATGGCTGCTTGCACAAAGTTATCGTTTTTTGTGGCCATTAGTTTGGTGGAATCATTTTTTTTTGTGTGTGTGGCTACCTCACGTGTTTAACTCTCAAGATCTTAGGATCTTATGCTCTGATACCACTGTTAGCATATGACAGCAAATAAACAAAGAATATGTAAAGGAGAACAAGAGAAATTGGCTAAGAACTTGCTGTATTCATTCAGAACTTTTCTGTAGCCTTTTATAGGCAAATAAAACAACTGAAACAACCTCAAAAATAGGAGCCATAAGCCTCGTGATCTGCACTAAAGCCACTACTTCCTAAAAATGTGATAACATCTCCTAAACAACAGCATAACAACTCCTAAAAATCAGGACTACATGGATTCTAACAACTGACCATAAACAGACTCCTATTGACTTAGTAAATCAAAAATTGTAAATAAAACATTTAGAAATAGTTCTAACAATAACTACTTGTAATTCCTGGTATATCATATTAATAGGAGTAATTCCCTAATGTCTCGGGGAATTGAGGAAGATTCCAACATTAAAGTAATATATATAGATGATCTTAATTTTCTTACTAGAGAGTCAACTACTTAATTCCACCATTTTTCCATATACGTGAGCCGGTTGGTAAAATTTGAAGAATTATATGAGTTGGTGACAAGCTAGGGCGAGAAGCTCATGTGAGTGATGAAGATGAGTCTGTACATTCAATAAGGAGATAACATTCTTATGATTAGATAGTTAAAATAAACTATGATGTAACACTTCAAAACTAATTCCAACCTAATTCCATTTGTGATATGTCGATCGCCTACAACCCTACTTTTGTGAGAGGTCATCATAACTTATATTATGGACAAAACAAGTGACACCACTGGATAATATGGTCATTGGGAGGGGGTGTTCAATCATTTGTACTATTTTCTTTTACAAAAGAAATTAATAATATTCATTTTATAATAAATAATAAAGATAACACTAAATTATACACATAACTTCTAAATAAACACTCCAATAAACAAGCCAACTAGTAGCTAAGTATTTAAGTATGCAACATAACAACAAAAATAATAATGTCAATGGAAACTCGAGTAGTAACAACATACCCACACAATCCATTAATATAATATCAACAGCAAGAACCCTAAAATAAAAATTTGTAATTGACATAATGTCTACAGCCCAATATTAATTACCTAGTCATTTAGTACCTCAACTTTTTATCAGGGGACTTGTTAAATCTAAACAAATTAAATTATCTCTAGATATCCTCTTCCCAACCTTTCTTATATTTACTTTTTCTCTTCCCATGTTCTCAAAAGTAATCTATTTTATTTTACAGAAAATACATCTAAAGAGAGACAATATAATTTTATTAATTATAATCGCCGACGGTCTAAACTTGTGGAAAACTTGGTGATGAAATGAGCCAAATTGTTGCCACTCCGTCTTGTATGCTTCCATCAAATCTTACTTCGCACCATCTAAAATTCTATCAATAAGAAGCCAATATAAGCTCTAACAAGATGTACACAGCTTCATGTTTAATAATTAATTTAATTATTTTATAATAATAATAAATGATATTATTAATAATATAAAATATTTATAAAACAATTAATGCTAATTATTTAATATAATAATAATAATAATAAAATTAGTGCCAATAAATTTAGATCAAAATCAGCGGAAATGAGCCCATGAGAACAGGGTGTAAATATTCTTGCGTCTTTCCCTCAGGCCCCACTGGGAACGCGAAGAAAATTCTGTTCCCGACCGTCTAACTCTCTCCCATCGCTGGAGCCCAAAAATTCCCACCGAGGCTTCAACTTCTCTCGGTCTTTCTCCTCCCACTACTTTGATTTCTCTCTTCCTATCGACCTCTCTTCTCGCTGTGTGATCCCAATCCTTTCTGTTTCTCTCGATCAGTCTCTCCCTCACATCAGTTCGCGGCTCTGAATTTTCTTCCGGCAACGGGAAAAGGTATTTGTTATTTTAATTAGTGTAAGTTGGAAGTTTAAATGATTAAGTTATTAGAAGCCATTGATTTTATGGATTCAATATTTAAAGCCACTTATCAATTACATGTCTGAATCCGGTGAATCCCAGACTCCTAAGAAGGGTTCTTTTACCCTAGCTTATTAGACGTAGTTTCCCCCGTGATATTTTATGTTTTTTGATCTAATTTCTAAGCCTGTGATATTAGCTTTGATTTTCTGTCTGCAATTGCCAGCGTTGGTCGAGCCTTTGGTGCATTTCAGTGACGATAAGCTGCAAGATCGATGCCCTGATTCCCGATGAACCATGGCTGATTTGTTATTCATGATGAATAGAAGAAAGAATGTGAGGTGAAAGAAGAGGACGGTGAAATAATAAAATAGAGCCAGGCTAGCAGGGGGTGGGGTGAGCACACACACACAGAGAGAGAGAGAGAGAGAGAGAGAGAAGGGCTCTGGGTTATTCTATTAAAAGCTACTTTGGAAATAAGTGATTCAGAGGCAACAAAACTAGTAATTTTCATCCAAGTTACGCCTAGCATCATATCATTATTTATATACCCCCTAACTCTAGAACCCTAAGATGACCCTTTGCTTTTCATGGTGCTTCCATATGCATTGTTTTACCATGGACTCTGTCTCCATTGGCTATAGAGATTGTTGATGAATGAAGTATGATCTTCATATCTCCTTTCACTTTGTATCAAAATCACGGCAATGCTTTTTGATAATTTTCCCTTGATGTGAATGATATCTTGCCCAGTGGTCCTATACAATGTGAAGAAGATGGGATAGGGAATTAAAAGGAGAGAAGAAGAAATTATGCTGTTATTGATTTGAATGAATCAGCAATTACAGAGGGGTTAGGTAGCCTCCTTCTACATTACATTCATCTACCTAGCATCCTTGTTCTTCCTTGACCTCATATTGTTTCTCGTCCACACCTTCCATTCATTTCAATTCTCTCTCTCTCTCTCTCAACACATAAATGGTAACATCATTTTCTCAGCTTATCTAAAACATAAACCTTGTTCATTTCTAGTCTACATAGTCGTGTATGAAAGTTAATGCTACTATGGGTGTATCATTTATTGGATTTGATACATCCTCCACGGTTATTTGTAAGTGTTTTTTTCTCCTCTCTGTTGCATCAAAGTCTTGGACATTTAATTGAAGTTGGTTGACAAAGTCATATTTGTTTATTTTTAATCTTTGCACTTGCATGATGGCTCTCTTGCTAGCTTTTTTTTCTTTCTAAAAGCAGTGTCTTATGATTTGTGTTTGTTATCTAGATATAAGTGTGTATTTTTTTTTTCGGGTCATTTTATTTTGCTCATTCATTTATTCAATGCCTTAATAGGGCCAGATGGATTTGGAGACTGAAAACAAGATAGCTGCTATTCTCTTGAGAGAGGCTGCAGAATTGCGGCGGCAAGCTGAGCAGGAAGGTGCCTTGGCATATCTCAGGCGGCCCAATGTAAGGGCTCGACCAAACTCACGCTTTCTCACTGCCACTGTTCTTGGGGTACAACAAGGTCAGCATCTATATTGGCGTGGACATATTTGACATGAATAGAGTCAAACATAAATGCATCATAGATAAAAACTAAAAGCATTTTAGTATAGGTTGGTTATCTATGATTACTTCATTCCTTATTTATTGAGAAGCTAGGTGATTTTAAGTCCATAGATAGTTTTGTAATTCAGATGCCTCATGCATACAGGGATGATGGTTTCACAGTGAAGCTGATTATGTCAGATATCCTCTTCTCAATTAGGTAGCAGCTTCAGAAAAAAGTGACATGATTTTTTTTAATAATTAATTTCAGGATTTATCATCTAGCATTACACATTACTTTGACCATAGTTTAGAATCTAACTTTAGAGAATATCTGTATATGTAGCAAACCCAAACTAGGCAGCAGGCCTGCTTTTGCATCTCTGTCCTCCCATTGAACTGCCTGCCTGTTGCAGGTTCTTACTAGGTGTGCTGTGGTGATATTGAACTTATATCCCCCAGCAAACCAGGCAGAGAGGCAGTGTTTTTGGCCTCTGTGCTATGTCATGCAGTCATTGTTTTAGGAGGTTGCTTGATCTCTATGTTATCCAGATTTCATTTGGGTAGGATACAGATTCAATTTTCTTTTGTGCTATATTTGAAATCAGGAAAATTTTCTGATGGTAGATTTGTTTTTGTGCTTGGTAATTGGATATGAGAAATACACTTTCATTTTTTCTTTTGGTGCTAAGTCTGAAAGCATTACGTTCTTTTCTTGAAACATTTGTTTTTGCTCTTGGCTATTGGATTTTGGCCTCTTGAACTGTCCTTTCACGGACAAATGTAAAAGAGAGGAGGGAGAGACATAAAGGAAGGGTTTGGATGATAGCTAGGATTTTTTTAGTTTCTCACTGGATTGCTTCTATACAAGTGCAATTTAAATGATATTTGCTTGTTTTTTCTCATACATCTGCCTGCCATAAAAGGCGCTGAGCAGTATTATTAAGATCTGTGCTTCGTCCGTACTTTTTGATCCAATACAATTAGTAGGGTTGATATTGTTATAAGCACGTTGCTCATGGAATATGTGCCTGCTTAGATCCTGCTTGTCTTCTCTTCTTGTCTCATCCTAAAAACAGTTGCATTCCTTCTTGAGAGGAGAAGAGGGGGTATGGTGGTAATCGGGTGGAAAAAATATTCTCATATATATTTTATGTCTCTTGTATAGTGTATTTGGAACAAGTTAAACCTATTCTACCCTGAAAAGGTTTTGTAAGGTTTCATTCTGTCCAAGACTCAAAGTAGAAGGGTGTTTTTTCCACTTTGTTGCCAGACACCCCCTGAATCTAATGTCTTCTGCTTGTAATATATTTTTCTTCCTCTGTCTCTTTTCTCCCCTCTTCTCTGACTCTTTTGTCTTGCAGTTGCATTAAGAAAATGATCACTCTTGTTGCTGATTTTTTGAGGGATCTCCCTCTGCTGCTACTGTTATATGCCTTCATTTGAAAGCTAGTGTGTCTAGATTTCGACTTATTTCTTTTGCTCGTATCCAGTGTTGGAAGCTGATGGTATTTCTCTTATAGCATGAAAAATGGATTCAAAGGCAAGATGAGAGACGAATATTTGAGGAAATTCTGAAAGATCCATTATATTATTTATTGGTTTGTGGTACTGATATTTTGTTGGTGTATGAAGTTCATCTGCTGGTGACTGTTGAATATATGGATAGCTGTGTCTTGATGGCTGAGAATTATTCTTGTACTTTTTGCAGCTAATAAGGCTGTAGAGGTGAATGAGATGTGGCGTGCACGGCAGAAAGAGCTAGATTTGGATCACAGGCATAAAGGGAGGTCAAGAAATGAGAGCACCCATCAAGGTTGCAGTAAGGGTCTGTCTGGACGCACAAGCAAGAGGGCTAATTCAAGTGAGAGGGATACTGCTGCTCCCTGCTCAACAAGTCAAAGATCAAACGAAGATTGTATTTCTGCAGAAAGAGGTGGTTTGAGAGATGAAGAGGTTGAGGAGTTTCTACGCTCAAGGTATGATATCTTGCATGCTATTCTCTACCCCTCTAAACTTTATTTATTTATTTTTAATTCTTTTGCACATGAATATAAGTGATGATATGGACCACATTTGGTGATTGTACTTGTCTCACCAAACGGGTCTCACCTGACAATTCGTACTCATCATGCATACACTTGGCAAAGCTGAGCTAACTTGACCGACTTGACCTGAATAATCTGATCCGAAACTCGATCTGGACCCATAAAATTAAACTCGATCTTAACCCAAAAATCTGAAGCCGACCTGAATATTACTAATCCAACAATGACCCATATCCGAAATGATCCTATCCAAAATAAATCAACCCGAAAGAATGCGACTCATATCCGGACAAAAATCTAATAATAATCCGACTCGATAATGACCTGACTTGAACTTACCCAATAAAAAATGAACCGACTTGAACCCGGCCTATACATAGATATAATTTTAAACTTGTTCTAAATTAAAGGAAAATTTGATCTATTAAGGTAACATTTTATCTCATATAAATTGATATATAAACACCGATAAACTACCTTATTAATAAAATTTTATGCAAAAATAATAATATGCAACCCATATAACAACAAGTGAAACAAAACTAGTAATATGTTATTCTTCTCATTTTATTTTAATATCATAATAGCATTGATTGGATTAGATCAAAGAAATTTCTATTATTATTATAATTATAGTTTAATTATTATAAACATAAAAACTATAATTGTAAATATAATAATTATAATATATATTATTATAATAAGAATAGTAAAATTTATATTTGTATTTCTACTAATAATAATGATTATTATATTTGTAAGGATAATAATTAATTGTAATTAACATGCTAATTATAATTATTATAACAATCATTATGCTTGTGTATATAATAATATTTATAATTGTATTTATAACAATAAATATAATAATAATACTAATAATGATAATCATTTATTATTATTATTATTGCATATTTTACGATAACAATTTATTATATCATTACATATATTATAATAAAAATTATTATGATAAGCATGACAATAATAATAAATCATAAAATTTAATTTATTAATTATATTAAATTACTATCAATCAATGTCAATACAAATTTTAAACTGAATTAACTTGGCTCAAATCAAATATGACTCAGAATCTATAGGCTTAAATCCACCTGATTCGACCCGAAGTTTGTAAACCTAGATTCAAAGAACTTGATGGGTTAGATTCGGAATCGATCTGATATTCTTCTGACCTGAAATGACTCGATCCAATACAGATCCAACTTGAATAATCTTGGTCCAAATTTGACTGGAACATGAAGAACACCAAACTCGAACCTGATCTGTATGACCCGTTTGTCACCTTTAGTTACGCCAAGGAGGCTATAGAGAAGGTTTAGATATATATAGCCGTACTATGTGTTAGAAAGGATTTCCCTCTAGCTAAGGTCGAAGCTCTAGTTAGCCCTTCGTCTGAGTTTACCGCCTCAAGTTCTGCTGGAGGGAGCATACTGTTGCGTGCGTGCTTGATTGATTGCTAATTGTAAAAATGATGGAAAGTGTGAACATGCTCGCACACTGACATGTGCAGAGACGTTTTTATTGTTTGTTACTTTGATTATTATTTATAGGGAAACACACAAATGACAGTACAGGAGGCTTAAAGGTCCAGCGATGACACAGCGTCTACTGTTGGCAAAATTGCCCCTCCAATGGCACAAAAGCCTGGCGAATGGCATGAAGCCGATATTGGAGAAAAGGGATTTGAACCTATGACCTAACGTACTTGAAACTCAATCTTAACGAATGAGCTAGTTATGCTTAAGAATGATGATGATCATTCAACCTTGTGTTCAAAATAACTGAAGTTCGTTTTCCTTCTTGTAGGGCCAAGCGTGGCAGAGGTTCTATAGGCTCAAGAATGGATGAAACTGGCCCCTATCTTCACCGTTTAGCAGGTTCTGAAGATGTGATACTCTCTGAGCCGTCTGATCAAGACAGGGAACGAAGGCGGGCTCGGGTTCTTTGTCCAGAGAAGCCATCTTCTTTGAAGTCATATGATACTAGTTCAGAGGATGAGCATGACAACAAGAAAAGGTTCAAGAAGTCGAGTTCAAGGAGCTCAAAGAGGCACAAATCAAAAGAGAAGTCCAGATATGAGAAGGAGAAGAAGAAGAAGAAGAGGGAGAAGAGACTCAAATACTAGACGTTCAAAGGCTTCACTTGTATTTTAGTTTGTATCCCTTGGGTTGATTTATGGTCCTTAACAGACCTTGGATGCACATTTGATAGAGTACGAGTAGGTAGCCATTATCTGTCATGTGTAACCATTATTATCGTAATGGCAGTTAACTCCCTTTACCAAATTCAAGTGTGGTTTTTTGCAGTTAATCTTTTTTGATTAAATTAAATTATATTTTAAAATTAATTCAATCAAACTAAAATATAATTTTATAATTTGATTTGGTGTGACCAACGGTTCATTAAAAAAATTTGTAAAGAAGTTCAAAATGCTAATATCGCAGATTGAAAAAGAATTTGTAAGATTTAATTTGTAAAAGTTAACATAAATTTATGACAACCAAAATAGTGTTACGGGCTCATAGTTGATAAGAAGTTAAGAACTAATCTCGAAGCTTGAATCATAAATATAACTTGTGATTCACAGAAGATTAGAAGAAGAAAAAGTTGAAAAGAAAGAATGCTTATGATAGATTAACTAATATGCTACCAATTATTGTGGTTATAAACCATCCACATGACTACAACAATAAAAAAACTGTTAATCGCTCGATATGCAAGTATCCAACAACCAATTTGCAATAATACATATTAGATAAATTAAGTACGTATGTTTTGCTAGAAATATAATATGCTTAAATTGGTCGACGGTTAATTGACAAAATTTTTAGTAAATTAAATGCTAACCAAGCTGTTTTATAAAAAATATTTTCCTAATTTATTAGACGTAAAGTAAAATTACCGATTTGGTTTTTAACAATATAATTATGTTCGATACACCCCTAGTCGTACTTGCGTCGTATACTTTCTCCTAAAATTTTGGTGGATAACAATCAGGTGCATTTGCCACAAATGAACTCAGGTATGCATGTATATATTGACAGATAGATAGATAGTTAACTGAATATTTAGATTTGATAAATACAGAAAATAATGGCCGTCGGTGCTCTAAATTTGTCTCAACAGAAATCTAACCTCAAGAACCAGAAATATGAAATGGTTGGTTTTAACGCCTCCGCCATACGTATATATATACATGGCATGCATGTAATAAACCAGGGGAATTGATCACAAGACCATCCATTCAAGCTGCATTTTTTTTCTTCATTCGAACAAATTATTTTACATAAATCCATCCATTAAAGCTGCAGCCTTATAATTTACATGAAGATGGTGAAAGAACTGAACCTTAGGTCACTATTGATTGTAATCATATCCTTGGTTGCGTCCGTTACAAATGCGCAACCGCCTAGAGGTGGTGCTGGAGTCTTCAGAATCACCAGCTATGGTGGTAAGCCAGGGGGTGGAGATGTTGCCCAGGTATATATAACAAATATATTTTTGGGTTTCCCTTTCCCCCCTCCCTGTCTAAATTGAATTGAATTTGTCCGTAAACATGCATTTTGATGATATGTATATGTATATACAATTGTTTTAGGCCGTAGCAGATGCATGGAAGGAAGCATGTGCGTCGACAACTCCTAGTCAAGTGGTTATCCCCGCCGGGAAATACACTATGGGACCAGTTATCCTTGAAGGTCCTTGCAAGGCTCCTATTAAGGTCGTGGTCGCTGGAAACTTCAACGCACCAGCAGATCCTGCTCGCTTTAAGGGATCTGATACTTGGGTCAAGATCGCACGTGTCGATGGCTTGACCTTGGAAGGAGTAAAAGGAGGTGGAATATTTGATGGCCAAGGAGCAGTTGCCTGGAAACAGAACGCCTGTGCCAAGACCGGGAAATGCAGCTCACTTCCCTACGTAACATAATATATCTCTTATGTAATTTCTACTGTTTTTTGGTCTATAACAAGCCTACAATTAATATTTGCTCCTGGTTGCTGCAGAATTTCAGGTTCGACTTCGTGACCAACTCCAGGATATCACACATAACATCAAAAGACAGCAAATTGTTCCACATGAACCTCTTAGGTTGTGAGAACTTGGTACTAGACGGCATCACAATCTCCGCTCCCGAAGACAGCCCCAACACAGACGGCATCCACATCGGACGATCGACGGGCGTAAACATCACCAACGCACTCATTCAGACGGGCGACGATTGCGTCTCCATCGGCGATGGGACAAAACAACTCAACGTCCAAGGGGTAACATGTGGCCCTGGCCATGGAATCAGCGTCGGAAGCCTGGGCAAATACCCAAACGAAGAAAACGTGGCCGGCGTCTACGTAAAGAACTGCACCATCAGGAACACCGATAATGGCGTTAGGGTCAAGACATGGTTGAATTCTTATGAAGCCGTTGCATCTGACCTGCATTTTGAGGATATAATCATCGAAAATGTCAGGAACCCTGTTCTACTCGATCAAGCTTACTGCCCCTACAATCACTGCAAGGCTATGGTTCCTTCTAAGGTTAAGCTGAGCAACGTGAGCTTTAAGAAGATTAGGGGTGCGTCTGGTAGCCCTGTCGCGGTTAAATTGATCTGCAGCAGCGGCACGCCGTGCCAGAATGTTGAGCTTGCTGATATTGAGTTGACGTATAACGGGGTTGGTGGCCCTGCCGTCTCGGAATGTACGAATGTTAAGCCAGTCGTTACAGGGAAGCAGAGCCCTGAGGCCTGTTCCAGACCTGCCGACTCTGATCCTGAAAGCTTGGCGGACAAGGCTTGATTCAAGTTTCCGATTTCAGGCGCTGACGATTCCAATCATCCACTCGAAATTTTTTTTTTTTTTTTTTTCCTTCTTTCTACATCATCATTTTCTCTGCACTCCTGATGCCGCCTTGCGAGATGAGGCCAGCGTATGAGCATTTAGGCAACATGCTTCCGATATATAGTATTACAACCAGATATGAATTGAAGGTGGCTTATGAAATTATAATGATCTACTTTGCCATGTAGTAACACGCTGACATTATACGTCGTGTAGATAAGGCGACAATACTCTTATACATTCCAATATTCAGCAATTTATTTATTTGCACAAATTTGCCAAAATAGCATATTCATTCGAGTTTCCTGCTACCGGATGTTTTTAACACAATAGTACTAGCTATTTATTACGCACAATTGTATATTAAGGCCTGTCGGATGGTCTTCTATAATTCTGTTAAGATGATGATAATTTCTGCACATTTCTTACTGGCTTAAAGGGGAGGCCGGCCGGCTGGTCCAATGCATGAGAGTATACGTTAAGGTGCAGGCTTATTAGCAAATCGAAAGATGAGAAAAACCCACGTCAGGTTAGAGACTATCGGTTCAGACGGGGTATTTTTGAAGTACGAGAATTTTCAAATTCGAATCAGCACCTATATAGTACATAGTAATTTGTAGCCGTCGCTAGGATCCTTCTGAATCCGAAGAGAAAGATAAGAAAGGGGGAGAGAGAGTTTTCTTACTTCCTCAGCGTAGAAAAAGCTGCGGACACAGATGTCATCCCCCCGAACTGCTTTCGTTGTTGCATTTCCGCAAGCAAGTATTCAAAAACGAAAGGGCCAACCTAACAGATAGGTGGTGCTAGCAAGGTATTCGTGGGGAAAAGGTTTCAGAATTAGCACGGGACACACTAATCATTTCCCGTGTAATTTATTATGTACACACAATTCGCATTCTCGCATATTCTTCTATCAGACAGCAGGTAGCACGGTCCAAGCCTGTGGAAATTGTTTACAAAACTTACAAATACTTGACATTCAACAAAGCCGATCCATCTTCTTTCAGGATGGCATCGAGCGACATACAGGTCGGTACATGAGCGATTGCAGGGTAGTTTACATGCTGCATTTCATGGAACTCTCGCCCCCGTGCATCGTAGGCAAGCACGTAACGATGGCCGCACAGCATCAATATCGCCCCATTTTCTAAATGGTTAGTCACCTGAATCCAGCGATACGGGTCCCACCAGTCCACCGCGGGATCCCTGATGGAGAGCTTCTTCACCCAAGATTCTTGTACGCCGTATTCTTCCATAACCCATACCTGGACATCCGGGCGGAATACTTTGGAGTCAACAGCACAGATGGAGAGGGAGCCCCTTAAGATCCCTAAGTTAGACCAATGGTAGCTGCTCACTTGATCAGGAGAAAAGATGGGCGGCGGCGGGATAGAATGGAAGTCTTCGTCCACAAAATTGAAAGAACATATCAACTCACCGGTGCTCGCGCTACAAGACCCATCCAGGATCCAATGAAGGCAGGTGTTGAGGAAAAACCCAGGTATCCGCGAAGGTATGGGACAGGGAGCATCCCTGATTCTTCTCCACCCGATACCGGTACCAAAATCATACACCTCGGCCGCCCATTTATCGAGAGGAGTATGCCTCTCGTGGAATACACGGATGACCTTGTACCGGTTCGTCCTATTACAAAAGCCAAACCCAGCAACGGTTTTATCGTCCGAGATGCTGCTAGGCGGCGGAAGCATCACATACTGCCCCATCAAAGGGTTGCAGATGGCCATGGGCTCACGAGACTTAATCTCGCGCACGCATATCAAGCCATGACACGAATTGCCAAGCTGATACCTAAAGTTCGGTAGATCATCGAAAGGCTCCCTGCGAGACTTCAATATGAATTCCCAAGAATGCAGGGAACGGTCGTCATCTGGCTCAATAAGACACAGCTCCCTAATGTAGTCGATGTTGTTACCTTTGACTTGCAGTATGAGAGTCGTAGGCGTGTGCACAACATACTGTTTGTGAAAGTAGGTTTCACCAAGCATGGCATGCCATGCTTTGCAAACGTACTTGCACCGAATGAGATTCTTCAACGGAAGCCTTCCTAATATATCAATCTGAATGCTGCTTGGGAGATCCAGCAATCTAATGCTTCCTACTTCCATGCTCATTCCTTCCCTCTTGATTCTGCACAGCATGCCCACTCTTAGAAGTGCAAAATGATCTTATCAACCACAAAACATACCATACTTTCCCAAGTTTCCAACCAACCATAGAGAGTTTGAAACATAACCAATAGGATTCTAGATAGGGCACAGCAAAAACAGGTTCGGAGCAGTGGAGCAATCAATCAGCGGTAATTTGAAGCAAATTAGAACTAATGAGCCAAAAAAATAACTATTCGTCAACTGTGTTCTTCGGATGCCGCCGATTGAGATTCTAAAACCACCAGATTTCAGTCCTCAATATGTAAGCTAGTGATCACAATATAATAAACATCACATCAACAGGTACGGACACAGCCGCAAAGGCACATTGAAATGACAGGAAAATTTAAAGAGCAATCAAACTCAATTTTGTTGCATATAATATCTACCCGCAATAGATACAACCAGAAATTTATCCAAAAAGGAACTTGAGGAGAACAGATTTTATTAGGGATTAATTTACCAAGCACCGTACTAAGAAGAAATTATATAGGAAGATGAGCGGGCAGAGAGAGAGAAGGCTCAAAGGGTAAATATTATTTGCTCAAACAGAGAATAAGGTCAAATACACATGCATCAACTTCAAATTCAACTGACCATAACCCAAATCAGATTTATAAGCAGAAATATAGATATTAATTCACGATGAATTCGAATTCCAAATCTTCAATTGGCAAACAAAAGCACCAATTAATTCATTCAATCAACTACCCAAAATGGGGGAAATCTGAAAATCAGGAAAAGAAACAGACCGTGAATTTTGAAGAAGATTGCACTAATTCTCTTGCCTCTGCCGATGAATTGTCGAAGATTTGACTTTACCAAGAGACTCGAGATCAATTGACGGATCAGGAAAAATGGGCATCCCTAACGTAAAGGTGGAACTGGGATTCGTAAATCAGAAGGAATCACAAATTGAATCGATCCAAGATTTAGGATTTTGATTTGGTAATAAAAAGGATATTTTGGATGGGTTTCATAATCGCATCCAGGTACTACTGGTCGACTGCAACTGTGAAAAAAGATCGAGTTATGTATTTTGTTTTTTTGGGATGTGCTCCCCTATCTCTTTAGTTTTTTTAATTTTCCCCTTCTTTTCTTCTTTTGCAATTTTTACGGGATGGAATTTTCCCTTTTCCTTTTTCCTCCAAGCAAGTGAGGGACATTATTATGGGTTCGATTTTGATTTTTCTGTCACTGTCTCGCCAATGGAGGATCATGTGAACCCAACGCGCGTCAGAGAAAAGGGAAAGCCGCTAACTTTACCCCGCTGGGGAGGGACAGCAGTCAGCAAGTAAGCGGATGACCTGGGTAATGTCCACCTCACAATTATTGCTCATCCGAGGGAGGCTAAATGTAAGTGGGACATAGAGAAAATTAAAACAGAATTTCCGTTCTCGGTTACATAGGTCAGATTCAATTCTAATTTGATAAAGCTTGTCCAACTCCTTCCTCCTTCTTCTTCTTCTTCTTCTTTTATATATATATATATAATTTCACAACATAGTTACAAAAATTAAACCCACTATTACATAACAAATAAAAAAAGAGACCGATTTTTTTAAATGGATGATTATTAGACTCGATAAAATTATCTAAACCATATGTTATGATCCAAATTTTGATCATAAACCAATAATAAAAATCCAATTTAGACCCATTAATAAAATACTAATATTTATTTAAAATCCAAAACAAACCAACCTAAAATTAACATAACCTAATAACAACTTGTATCAAAACTAACCCAAACCAAAAATACTTTAAATGAGACACTATATGAAACCAGACAAACTTGACTCTAATTTCAACCAACCCATCTTAACCCGAATCCAAATTTAAATGCTAACCTGAATTGCTTCGAATTCAAATTCAATCTGGCCCAAACTCAAACACTAACCCAAATCAACTAGAATTCAAACCTATGATGGCATGGCGTGTTTGATTGTTTGAAAGTGTAATTTTATTTATTTTATAATTTAACCATCTTTGTTAATTTTATATTTAGTTATTAATTATCCAATTAAATATAAAACCTAACTTGAGATAAAATTAATTGTTTTAAGTGTCTAAAGATATGTTCATTATGTCTTACTTTTATGTTTCTTATCAAAAAATTTAAACCAGTTTATATTTTGAATAACAATTGTATTTAAAAAAAGTCTAAATTTGTAAAAACATATATTTATTTTAATCATGACCACTAATTTCTACCATAACCATAATAATATTTGTTTAAAAAACTTGTTGTGATATAACTATACATATTACACACATAATCCATATTTTATTTTAGTTTTTGGAAAAATTATTAGTGATTGTAATTTTTTTATTGCATTTTTGTCTCTTTAGTATATAACACTGTTATCAAGAACAAAATGTAGTGACATACACTAGCGAAATAGGTTAAAAATCAATTGGATGAGCTTGTATATGTAACACTAGAAAAATTTGCTTTAAAAGAGTGATTGGAGAAGCCAAAATATTAAAATGTAGGGTGTTAATATCATTCTTAGCATAAGTCTGATATACTTTATCCTTTTTATAATAAATGTTAAGGTTGAAACATTATTATACCCAAATAAGAAGGACATTAATAAGAAACAACCAATAGATTATATTACAAGATTGCCATTATTCCGATATTACAAAAGGATCAGGCATAAGATACAACAAAACAAGAAGGAAAGTACAATGGATGGGCATAAGAATCTAAAGGATACCTAGATAAAAAAATATCAAAGCGAACAACAAATAATCTTAATTCTCAACCCCAACCTTAGATGCCTCAATTGGGAACCTTAAAATACTATTGCAAGATTTTGACTACCTATTGGTGCAACGATACTGAGTAATCTATATACCAACATTAAAGATGCAAATGACACATGGAGCATATATAAGGTATCATAAGATGATCACAACATAAAGTACATCAATGAGTGTATGTCATAACTAAATATGATAATCATGTCCTTACTTGTGCGTTATAATGGGTCACATACTCATCATGCCATCACAATTAACCCTATTAAAAATGTATCATTAATCAAATTCATACCAACAGTGCCCCACAAGGGAACCACCAAACCATACTTGAGCCTTTATAAAAAAAAAAAGCCAACAAAAAAAACATCATAATATCACTCATAATAAAAAAAGGGATAATGCACTAAGGCAATTACTAACCATACATAGCAAAGTTACTTCTTTTATTTACTTGAAGGGATACAATCACAACTTGGGGACACTCACTTGCCTCGATTGTACTAGCACACTAGGAATAATAGGACCTTTAACCTTTGTAACTCAGAGACATAAAAAGTAATCCAGTCATACTAGTACACCAAGGCTACACAATACCTTTCATATGACACACTAAAATTTAGTACTAGATTTATTTATTTATTTTTACAAAACTTAAACATAAAATAATTGGGTGTTATCGCTATACTTAATACGAGTTCAATTTCCATACTATTATTGTATCAAGTACAAGACAAAAACATTAACGAGTTCAAATAAGATGATTATAAAATAAGAGAAATTTCATAAACATAAATAAAAGCTTCAGAGATAAACCTTGAGTATAATACAAGTCAATGTACAACAAAAGGAAACCATATATATAAGATTCCATGAGGTATCTAAACAAAAACTCTAGCTACCCGATAACTAAAACTCTACGTCCAACCTAACATATACAATCATTCCTCCCTAGAAAGTACGTCAACTCATCAAAGTCCTCAAGAAAGTCAACAAATACCACTATGTCAGCAAATGGGTCATCTACTAGTGGGAATATGAAACACCCAATAAAAGAATGATTAGCACACAACTTGCATATTGAATAAGGTAACCGATATATATCACTAAAGTAAAACATGCAGAGCACATAAATTCATAATAAAAGGAAGCTGTACAACACACACCACTCATGATAGAAGATGATCTAAGATGCAACGGTATTAATTATCTATAATTAGGTGATCACACACCCATTTCTTTGGCACATTGAAACTAAGGTAGTTGACCTCACTAATACTCTCACATCTAGGATAAGAACATACCTGTGCCATTAGTAAATTTTAACACCCCAAATTTTCTTAACCTTTATTTTTCGGTGTTTGACCTTTTTTTACTCAAAATTAACCCTTAAACATTAGCCTAATTATTTTATTGTTAACCTTTGACCCATAACCCAAATAAATTATTAAATATTCCCCCCCATTAATTTACCTCTTTTCTTTTTGTTAAACTTATCCTAAACTTAATTATTTTCCCCCAATATATTTTTCTATCCGGTAACCTAAACTATCCAAACTAAACCTAATACTAAAATAAAATATTTCTACCCTAACCTACAATTTTTAGCCCCTTATTCACCCCTTGAGTGCCCTCATTTTTTCTTCCTCCACCACTCTCCTTGTCTTCTCTTTACCTCATGAAACACCCATGCCTCTCACCTATTGAACCATTCCCCTTGACAGTTCCCATCACCTTATCCCTTTTCCTATCTGCATGAAATTATATGATACACACAAAGACAACACTCCTTCCCTCTTTTTTCTTGTTTGAGAACCCAACCTATTACACCATCCCCAAACCATACCCCTTACAACCCATCTACGTGTGTGTGTGTGTGTGTGTGTACATATACATATACATACACCCATGCACCTCCCTCTTCCCCTCTATTTTCCTTGTTTAAGACAATATACCCTTCCCCTACTCCTTTATCTTGGCTTTGTTGGTTTCACCATCACAACCAAACATAGTCTCCCAGCCTTCCCCTGCCCCCTGCCCGATTTGGTTTCCCTATCTCCCAACCTCCTTCCTCTCCAAATCCTTGTACACACATCGCACTACCATCCCTTTTCATTTCAATCCTAACAAACTATCCTCCACCATCACTTGTGCCACATTTTCCTTTTTCTCCTTTCTCCCTTACCCTTCTCAGCTTTGTTTAGTTTGTTGGGAGTAAATGGTAAATTGCCCTTAGGGCACATATTCATAGAAATTATTCCATAATTTATCTAAGTATTCTCATCCTATCATTTCCACGTACATATCATACATTATCATAAAAATTATTTTGCTATACTTTTGTACCCAAAATATTTTACATCAAATAACATGATCTTTTTATCGATTTTCATAATAATAATAATGATAATCAGATACATTATTATAAGGTAACGAATTATGCTTAACATATTTCATACATGAAAACCTTAATGTGCTATCATGCAAAATTTACCGTTTGAATAAAATATAAAAGTCACTTGAATTCCAGCAAACACGTAAATTAGTGGTATCTTACTAAAATTTATAAGGAGATCTAATTAAACTTTCATATTGACCTAAGTATCTCATGACTTGTGGAAAAATAAGAGGATCATATGAATAAAATCAGAGAGTGAAATGAATCTTGCATGGAGAGTCTAGGGTTTGTATGGTATGGATGGTCTTTGCATGGGGATGATCCTTATGCGGAAAAAGTTGACTTGAGGGTTAAGTAAGGTGAGGGAAGAGTTGTTGGGGGTGATTGGAGGCCATAGGTGTAAAATAGTACGTAGGTTGGTATAAGGGTATATGGGGGAACTTGGCTAGGGTTTGGGAGGAAAATCCTAAGTGGAGGAGATTGTGGAAGGGAGAAATAATGGAAAGAATTGGAGTATGGGGTGAGAGTGGATGGATGTCATATGGAGGGTGAATGTGTGTCATGTGGAATAGGAAATGATAAATGAGCGTGATGGAGGGACATCATATGAGAAAAGAGAGGTGTTGGGGTTTGGGATGGCTAATTAGGGCTTCATGGCCACATGTGTAAAATAGGAAGTAAAGTGGGATGCTTGGGGATGGATCGAGTGAGGTGATGAGTTGGGGGTAAGGAAAACATGGGTTGTGTGAGATAGAGGAAGGTTGGGCCATATAGGCCAAATTAGGGTTTTCCGAGAAAAACCCTAGAAGGCGATAGTGAGTTGACCCAGAGATGGGGGAAAATGGGCCTTAACCCATGCTCATAGGAGTTGAGTATTCATAGTAAGTGAGGAAAAGGGGTAAAAGACTTCTGGATGTACTAAGAGGTGTAGAAGTCTCAAGATATGGGACGACCCTTTCAGGAGAATAGGAGTAGATGGGTTGTGTGTGTGGGTAGTTCAAAGGACACGCATGTCTAGGGTGGAAATATTTATAGAATAAGACATGAATAAGATACTAATCATTTAAAGAGAAAGATTGTTAAGTCAGGCTTAGACTGGTCCACCGGTGAATAATAGTGTCCAAGTGCCTTATGCCCCAGAGATTGTCCTACCGGTGAATAATAGTGGCCAGGTGTATTCTGCCTTCGGTGTTTTTTGGTCCACTGGCTATAATAGTGGGGCATCCCGAGCTCAAAAAATCAAACCTGATAATGATAAGCTATGGAAATATACTATCTACTTACAATGAAACACCATAAGAGTCGGGGCTAAATCGGTCCACCGATGAATAATAGTGGCCAGGTGCGTTCTGCCTTGGGTATTTTTTGGTCCATCGGCTATAATAGTGAGGTTCCTGTACCCACATAGATTTATAATAAGAATGGTGTGAATTGGGAGTATTGACCAGAGATCTAATGATTAAGTTTAACTAGACTGAATCACGGCTTGTACTATCTATCTTTCATGCATGGCTTATCTACATAGTTACTTGCTTGTGTTTCTTGTATTTTGTGTATGGCCTTAGCTGCAAGGTTACCTTACTCAGTATGTAGCGTACTGATCACCCGTTTCATGGGTGCTACTCATTCCCATGAGCAGAGGTCCCTTCTGAGTTTATGCAGGTAGGAAATGCCATATTCGATGCCTATGATACATTTGAGGCATCAGACGGGGCTGAGTGTTGACCTTTTAGGACTTAGCATAGGGTCCAAGAGCGATGTAATCCAAACTCTTCTTATTTTTGCTTCAATTTTATTATGTTGTATCATTATATCCCCTTGGGGGCTTTGACTATGTAACCTTTTCGGCTGTATTGACTTCTAATCACGCACTCAAATTTTCTCTTTATGAATATTTTGAGTTTCTATGGTTCACCTTCTTAAGTGTGTTTAATTTTTTGTGAAATTATTCTTAGCCCTATGGTTGGTGCGAGACTGGTCAGGGGCCAGGCTTGTGTAGATCACGGTGGTATGACCCCCGTGCTTGTGTATGTTTTAATTAAACGAAATTTTCAACTGGAATTTTTGGGGGTGTTACAGATCTCCCTTCAAGTAAATAAAAATAGAAATGAGTGTTGGATTATGGGATCATTAAATTTGGTCAATAGTAGCCTTCATGTCTACCTGTGATGCTACAAATTGTTATTGAAATGTGTTTATGAGCTAACCTATGTTATTGATATTGAGATATGTGATATGTTGATTTTTTCTTGGTTTTGGGTTGATGCTATTTCTAGTTATACTTCAAAGAGCATCTCTTGGATGTTCAATTGGTTAGTTTTAGTTTGTTCTAGATGAACAAGTATAAATAGTATATGGCCTTGGTGGTATGTGATTATATGAATGATTATCGTATTTCAATTGATGCTCATACATTTTGGTGTTTTATACCATATATTATTACAATGACTTATATGTGTTCCATGCTAGGTCTTCATTTTGTTTTAGTATAAAGGGTTTCTTCGTATCATTTTACTAAAGGGTTCCTTTTGTGGCCCTTGCCTATTCAATGGGTAGTGGTCTTTGTAGGTCGGCTTGTAAGTTCATTCAAAAGCTAGTAGTTCGAATTGAGAGCTTAGGGTTATCCAATGTCTTTTGGTATATTTGATTTTGGTTGTACTTGGATGTTTGTGTCCTCCTATTCTTTCTCTCTTTTGAGTTTTGTAATCAATAATGTTGTTTTTATTTAGCACAATAATTATCTTTTCGTTCTCTTTATTATGTTTCTTGTAATAATGTTATTAATTTAAGTAGAGTAAAAATTTTAGCCTTAGCACTTAGTATATGAATGGTATAGGAAATCAGATTTGTACGAAGTGTGGTAGTAACATCCTTCAATTTTTATTATTTTAGGTTATCCACTTAACTCTTTAAAATTAAATTTTCAAGTCTTAAAAATTGGGGTGTAACATAAACCTTTAATCCTTAAGCACTCATACCCCTATAGGCTGATGGATTGGACTAATATAGAGTAGATTATTGTCATCCAAGTCTAATAAAACCTAACAATTATTTTAATAATTTAAATATTTGATCCTGACTCATATGCTTTTGCACTTTAAGTATTAATATCTTATTAGGATTTTTGTTAACACTTAACACATGACAAATGTATTACTTGAGTTACTTAAGGTCATTGTACTTTCACTTTTATTACCATTAACTTATTATGAGAAAAACTATTTATCAACTTATTATAAAGATCCCTAATTATCACGAATTCATTCCAGCAATTGATAATGTTCAATACTTAGAATGAAACATGATCAAACACATTGGACATGGTATATTCACATGGACTAAAGGTGGTAATACATAAAATCAACTATTAAGTACGCAAAGGGACATATCACAAGGTAAAAGACCGCAATTCCCTTATAAAACCTTAATTCACCTAATTTAACACACTATCTTAATATATTATTAAAATTACCATATCCAAAAATCATAACCTGCAATTAGGGCTGTTCACGGTTCAAATATCCGATATTTCGGATATTTGATTGTCGGATATTTGAAATTTCGGATATCTAAAAATAATATTTGATATTTGATTTGAAACTTCGGATATCCGGAAGATCGGATATTTGAATTTTCAGATCGGATATCAAATATAACCGATATTATCCGAATATAATTTCAAATATAAAAAACCACCAAATGACAAATATATTTGATATTATCCGATTTGTTGAGCAAATGCTGAGCAAATATCTGATTCGCTCAGCAAATATTCAACTTACTCAATAAATATACAATGTTAAAACTAAAATAAGAAAGGAGTGGGTGTAGTCTATCGACATGGGAGTATTCTTATTCTTATTTTTATTTTTATAAATATCTAAAAAGGAATTGTATTAAAAATATAATTTCAATTTTGCCTCAAATAATAAATAAAGTAAGTACAAATTATACACACACACATCTAAATTTATTTATATACAATTATATATAAAATAAAAAATTATAAAAAAATCTATAAATATTTTTCTTCGGATAAGATATTATTTATATTTGTCGGATTGGATATTTGGTTTGTTTGACTTTTCATTGACCGGATTGGATATTTGATTTGAAAAAAAAATTGGATTGGTTATTTGCTTTTTTAGATCGGATCACTTCGGATATCGGATCAAATAAGCAGATATCGGATAACATGAATAGCCCTACCTACAATACCCTAACTTTTATCTAACTCTAATCTTGAGTAATTAATATATTAATCTACTATTGTGTAATTGATATTTTCATCTTATCCAAATTCCTTAACCTTAACCTAATCCTAATTTTGGGTTATGAATATTCTAACCTAACACTAAATTCACATGATTGATAAATTAATCATTCCCTAATTATCTAATCTTAAACTTAAACCTAATCCTAACCCCGCATTATTTTTCCTTTCCCCCCCTTTTCTTCCCCCTTTACTTTTTCTCTTTTCTTTCCCATTTTTTCCAATTTTCTTTTCTTTCTCCTCTATCCCAATTGGCCTTTTATTTCTCCTCTATCCCGATCGGCCTTTTCTCCCTCTTCCCCTTGTGGCTATGCAACCCCCTTTCACTGCATGGTTGCTTCTTTCCCTTTCCAACCCCTGCATTATATTTCCCTTGCACCTACATTGCACTACCCCACATCCCAGCCTACATCACTAAAAGGCATGCCTTGTTCCTCCTTTCCTCAATCTTGGTCGAGCAAAACCCGCACCAAACTCTCCTAACCAATGCACCATTTTGGGCATTCTGTATTTCGCACACCCCAACCCTTTCACTCTATAAACACATCCCCTCTCCCTTATTAGTTCATTTTCTTTGAACCTACACAACTTCCCTAGACTCCATTTTCCTCCCCTCAACCCTTTTATATTTCATTTCCTGCAGTTTGCCATTTTCTTCCCTCGAACCTCTACAAAATCCTTGTCTCCTCATGCTATGAAATAGCCATAGTGTGAGCACTTGATAAGACTTAGCTACATTAAATACTCATGCAAACCACCACCCCATAATTCCCTATAGTGTCACATTGCAATTGTAACACCCTCAAAATTTACTATTAAAAAATTATATTTTTAAAATTTAGGCGGAATTAAACACAGTAAATTTCGGAGATGCTACCGCCACACTTAGTATTAGACTAGTTTTCCTCCACCATTTCGGTACTAAGTGCTAAGGTTAAAAAAAAAGATAACCAACTTTACACAAATTCAGGATTACAAAACTAAAATAGAGTAACATGATAGATTAAATTATAAGAATTAAAATCCACTATTAGTGGTTATAGAATAAAATCATTGAAACATGAAGCATAGGAGTTTTAAGTAAAAATACTGAAATCTTTCCGGATAGTCCTACGATCTTAGCTTAAAAATAAAGCCTGGATAACTTTTACGGGCTAACCTAGAAAGGACACTACCCAATAAATAGGCATGGGCCTATGAAAGGAACCCTTTAGTACTATGGTACTGAGTAAGTCTTTATACAGAACTAAAAGGTAAGACGCGCATACAACACATCAATGAAAATACATGAATAGTAAATTACACATCTATTTAGAATGAGATGCAATAATCATTAGAGTGGACACATGCATTAAGATTAAATGTCACAAAGGCTCATTCACTTAGAATTAACAGAACTTACCAAGAGAGCATCCAAGCGAAGCTCTTTGTATTATAACTAAATAGCTAACATCGTATTCAACCATTGCACACCACCACTTAACTCAAAGCAGGCACCAAGATCTCTACCATATCATATCAACAGATCATAATGATATAATCAACATTATTTAGACTTAACCCATTGATTAGATATTAATCATCTCTCAAATTATATCCACATACGTTCGGGGACCCCAATATTATAATCGGTGAACCGGGCACAATATATACTCTAGGACAAAACACACATGACCACTATTATAACCGGTGGATAGGCAACTGATATACTTCAGGGTATAACGCTCTTGACCACTATTATAATCGGTGAACTAGTAAATGATATACTTCAGGATAAAATGCTCTTGACCACTATTATAACTGATGTACTGGTATATATGATATTATCCATAGGTTCCCAACCTAAGTGGTGTTCCACTATAAGTGCTTATTGTCTTCCCGTTTAATTATCACACCAAATTCTATTTATTAACTCGAGGGGGAGATTACGAACCCGAAGATACAGAGGTACACCGGTCATACTGCCGTATACAAGCCACACAGTATCCTATTCCTACCGACCATCAACCTAGACACAAAGATACCTTGATCACACTGGTGCACAAAGACACACAATAGCCTACCGACAAGGACACCTAATCCATAAGTATGCATACCTCCTAAGTAGGTCTGTAGAGCTAAATAGAGTAAGATGTAGGGCCTATCTGGGGCACTAAGGCACACCAGCAAAATTCAGAATATTCGTGGGCTAAACCACGTCTTTAGGGTAGTGACCCCTAAGGAATCACCATTACCAATCTTGAGGTCTTTCACATTAAGTATTAATGTCTTAATTAAGGAGACCATGAGAAACACATTATTTACATACTTAACCATTTTTATTTTTTTCCCTTATTATGAAGTAATCAATATTAGTATTACAGTCAATGTTAACTTAAATAGTCCACTAAGGCCATCCTAGGTTCCAATGCTCATACTTAAGCACCTTAGGTCAAAATGACCAAAATGCCCCTAAGGCTAAGGCTTTCTCTTATCACCCACTTCCATCACATAATTCATTTTTATTTATCAACATGCCATAATAGGTTAACATATCATTGTTATACTATTTATTATGAAGTTAAGGTACCCTACACACCAAATGATCATTTAGCACATAAACCCTAACATATACTTTTAGAACAACCAACACACATTCGCATGCATAATCAGCAGTTAAGGCACTTCTTGCATGTTTATAAAAATAACATCATAGCACAACCTAATTTACCAATTTATCCATAGACCATGCATACTCATTATGATATTCTCCAATTTACTGTAATACCCCTAGCCTTATAATATACATGATTATACTTAAGCGGGTGATACTAAGGCCATAAACCCCTATTCTCTTATTTAACATCACTTATTACTTATTATGAAGGCTCATTAGACCAATTACTATATTAAATGAAAAATTTACCAAATTACCCTTTCTTACTTACAAAATTACTAAAATACCCTTCTTTCTTGTAAAATCACCAAAATACTCCTTATAAAATTACTAAAATGTCATTCTTACTTGTAAAATTGTTACTTATAAAATTACCAAAATGCCATTCTTACTTGCAAAATTACCAAATTACCCTTCTTACTTGTAAAATTACCTAAGTGTCCTTCTTACTTGCCAAATTACTAAAATGCCCTTCTTACTTACCAGATTACTAAAATACCCTTCTTACTTGCCAATTTACTAAAATACCCTTCTTATATATCAAATTACCAAAATGCCCTTCTTACTTGTGAACTTTACTAAAATACTCCTATGTCATTTATTATTATTAATCATACTCAACATACTTTATTAGCACTACAAACCCTTATTATTATCTTAGCACCAACTATTACCTATTATGCACATTTATTTAAGTAACCTTCACTTTATATGCAAAAATAGTAAAATACCTCTAGCACATAAAATATTAATATCCATGTCCTACATGCATCATTTAACACTAAAATATCCTTATTATGATTCTTACGCCCATTATCACCTATCATGCATATTTATTTAGGTTACTCCCATTGAACATGTAAAATTACTAAAATGCTCCTAGAACATAAAGTATCATTTTTCATGATGGAACATGCATTTGTAATGTCATAACTCCTATCATCATTTTCAACACCACACAACACTTAGCATGCATTTTCTTTAAGATAAACAACACTATACATTAAAATTACCAAATTACCCACAGGTCATATAATATGGATATTTCTACTAAAACTTATATTCATATTCCACCAAACTTCCGTATCCATTTCTAACATCATACATAACACATTAATCACCCCATTTAAGCCTAGACATCATGATATATCCAAATGACCAAATTGCTCCTAGGGCTCATATTAGCATTATTTATACTAAAAGTGTCCATATTCACTTAGTATGGCATGTATATGCACATAATACTTATCACCAATATCACCCCTTTTTCTTAGCCCCCCCATTTCACACATTTTACACCATATACAAGATATCATAATAATCATGGGATTGATAATAACACATCATTTTCACACAAAACACATACCAAAACCCTATTGTGCTAACATACGTAAATCCATACATTTTAGTGAGGTATAACGATTACCTTATTTTCAACAAAAATCAAACTTTACTGGCATTCTGGTTTACAGCTTAAGCTTCGATTAGTAAAAATTGTACCTAAAAATAATGTCACAAGTAACATATTATTAGTAGATAATTAAAAGAATGATTTTTATTATAAAAATGATTATTAAATACATATTATTACTAAACTATATTACACCTCAAAATCAGTTAAATAACATCAATCTTAGGCAGTATACTCACAATGTATGAGCATACCATGCATGTAGGATGAGGGGTGAAGGAGTGGAAATGGAGAAGAAAATGGGTGAAGGGTGGAAGGGTTTTGGGTAAGGAGGTTAAAGGAGTGATGGAGGGGATTTGGGGTTGGTAGTAGGGTTAGGAGTGATGCAAGGTGTAGGTGGTGGTTGGGCGTTGATGTGTGGTGGCTCAGAGGCGGCGAAGACGACGGCGACTATTGAAAAGAGGGTGCAGAGAAGGGGGGAAAATGAAGAAAGGAAAGAAAGAGGAGAAAAGGAGGGCGTACATGGGAGTTTGGGTAGGATGAGGCAGGTGGGTGTTAGGGTAGTTTTAGGTGGTTGTGTAACACCCCTAAAATTCACTACTGAAAAATTTCGTTAATTAAAAGGAAATTAGTGGAAGCAAATTAATAAACCGTGAACTTTAGGGATATTACCACCACACTTAGTACCAGACCAATTCACTCCTACCGTTCTAGTACCAAGTGCTAAGGCTAAAAAGGTAAAATACAATTTTACGAGAAACTTAAGCATATATAAATCAGATAAGTGCAGTAAATAATTTACGAGAGTAAAATCCAACAACGGTGGTTAAAAAATAACAAGTACATTGAAGTTAAAAGAGACAAATTAAAACCCTAGAATTTACCGGATAGTACCTTACGCTCTTTCCCGAAAGTCCACTTGAATAGCACCGAACATGATCTGTAAGGGGCACTGCCCATTGAATAGGCAGGGGCCCCACGAAGGGAACCCTTCAGAACTATGGTACTGAGTAACCCTTTAAAAACGCACTTAAAAATAGGCACGCAATGTAACACATGAAATACTGCTACATTCGTACATAACCATAGGTGTAAACATGATATTCGGATCCATTTATTCACACATCCAACAATTCAATCAGATATTAATAGCGTATACGTAACATTCACTTTCGTACATTCACTTACTTAACAAGTCAACCAAATATTAATAGGCCATAATGAGTAATCGATACTTTTCGGGCCTTAAGGCCATTAGTCCATTATTAATCAATCATCTCGGATTTTAAATGTCCATGTGAGTGCGGGAACCCCACTATTATAGCTGGTGGACCAGAAATACATACAGGGCAGAACGTTCCTGACCACTATTATTCGCCGGTGGATCGGTCTCCAGGGTAGAACGCTCCTGGCCACTATTATTCGTCGGTGGACCTGTCTGGCCTCGACTCACAAGGTGTTCCACTATAAGTGATTAGTATCTTCCCCATGTCTTATTGATTTTACGTTTGTTTTGTTGAGCACGGAATCCCCCTCTATTATAACCGGTGGACCAAAAATACATACAGGGCAAAACGCTCCTGACCATTTTTATTTGCCGGTGGATCGGTCTCCAGGGCACCCCAGCTCCTGGCCACTATTATTCGCCGGTGGACCGGTCTGGGCCTGGCTCAGCATCTTCCTCTTTAAGTGATTAGTGTCTTAAACATATCTTATTCGAAAGTATTTCACCCTTGACATGCATGGCTAACTATATCCACACTTATCCTCTCATGAGGGCCCGTCCCATATCTTGAGACTTCTGCACCTCCTAACTCGATTTTCTCCAAACACCCTAACTCGGGCCTATGTGGCCCATCTTTCTCTGTCGTACACATTCCGACTATTTCAACACCCCACACGTCACGACCCTTAGATCCAACCCTCACTTTCTACCCCACTCATTCTCGTTTATTTTTATTATTTTCTTTTTCTTTTCCACCTTCTCACATTAGGGTTTCCTCCCAACCCTAGATTACTCTCCTACACACCCTTATACTCTCCCACGTACTATTTTTCATCCGAAGCCCCCAGACACCCAAACGACACTTTTGTTACCTTCCTCACGTCCCGAGGAAACTTTCCATAAGTAAAGTTTGCCCCCATGCGAACTCTAACCATCCCATGCAAACCCTAGTTCCTCCCATACCGACATTATCCAACTTACTTCCCCTTGGTTATCTTTCTCTCTCATTACTCTTTTTCATGCCTCCATCTCCAATTACCACATTAATTATCATAGCATGCATGTCCCTAAGGGCCACATCACATCACATCATAAAATACAGCATATCCATATCAGCACATACCAAAAGGGGCACATGAACACACCTTGGTTCCAAGCCATGCTACACGTGAAACAATTAAAATAATAACATGTAGATCTCGACATAAAAATTATATAGGGCATCCAAGGCATGTAGGACATATAGCATACCTTCGATCTTAGCTACACCCTTACTCGATTTAGGTTACCGAGCTATTTCCCACACTTGTTAGGCCACTAATCACCCTTCGTAATCGATACACTTATTATATTTCCCATTTAGTTGGTTAGATTATCAATTTACCCATTTTCTTTATTATAATTAACAAATCACCCATTAGTTGGTCAAATTACCAAATTACCCCCATTCATTATCCTAATTACCAAATTACCCCTTTAGTTGGTTAAATTACCAAATTGCCCTTCACATTTATCATATTTACCATTTTACCCTTCTCCATTATTAAATTATCAAATTACCTTTTAGTTATTTAAATTATTATTTAACCCTTCTTAGTTATCATAATTACCAAGTTACTCCTTTCCAATTTCCACTTTTCCCCTTTTATTTATAAAACTACCATTTTGCCCTTTTGTTATAAAATTACCAAATTGCCCTTTTATTACAAAATTACCAAATTGCCCTTTTATTACAAAATTACCAAATCACCCTTTTATTACAAAATTACCAATTTGCCCTTTTGTTACAAAATTACCAAATTGCCCTTTTATTATAAAATTACCAATTTGCCCTTTTATTACAAAATTACCAATTTACCCTTTTGTTACAAAATTACCAATTTGCCCTTTTAATCACAAAATTACTATTTTACCCTTTATTCACAAAATTACCATTTTGCCCCTTTAATTACAAAATTACCATTTTACCCCCTTACTTCCAAAATGACTAATTATCCCTTACTTCCAAAATTACCATTTTATCCTTTTATTAACAAATTTACTACTTTACCCTTGCCTCCAAAATTACCATAATACCCTTTTTACTTAAGAATTACCTTTTTACCCTTAGTACACCGCTTATATTAAATTATTATTATTACTGCATAAAATATTAATACTAACTCCTCATCTACCACTCTTATAATTAATATAACATTATTAGCACCCATATATATATATATATATATATATATATATATATATTAGGCCATATTCTTGTACAAGATATCTTACTAAAATCCCCTAAAGCTTCCAAAATATTAATCATACATTAAGAATCACAATAGCATAATATAACATGGTTAATACTTAAGATTTTCATTAACAACCAAACTCTTATCCTAAATAATATTTCCATGCATAAAAATAATCTATCATGCTTCCTTTTCATCAATCAACACAAGAACCACATATATCATATTAAATAACATAAACCAAGCATAATAATATATTAAAAATCCTAATGTGCTAACATGCATTAATCCATGCGTTTAAGCAGGATTTAACGATTACCTCAATTTCAGTAAAAATAAACCTTATCGGTATTTCGGTTTAAGGTTCAAGCTTGATTTATCAAAACCAATACCTAGAAATAATTCAAGACTTATTACATTAGAAATTATGAAATCAAAATATAAGGCTTTAACAATTGATAGAATAATTAAATGAAAATATAATTATACCTTAAAATTATTAAATAAATAGATCAAGAAATGCAGAAACTCATGCTGCTAATGCAGCATGAGCTGCTAATGCAGCATGAGCTGCATGCAAATAATTGGGGAGGAGGGGCTCGAAGGTGGTGGAAATAGGGAATGATAGGTATTTTTGGGTTGGTGGTTTGGGGCTAAGAAAAGGACATGGTGGGGAAGGATTTGGGGCAAGGGAATGGTGCAGAAGTGTAGAGGGGGTGTAAGTGGTGGTCGAGGATGGGTTGAAGGTGGTTAAAGGTGGCGGCGGCGGTGGCAGAGAGGCCGCGAAGAGGGGTTGCTGAGAGGGGGTCGAGATGGAGGTTGGTGAGGAAGGAAAATGGGGAGGGAAAACGAGGGCCTGTGGGTGGTGATTTCGACCAAATGAGGATTGGGGGTGGTAGAGGGGGTTTCAAGGATTATTTTGGTGGCTCAGGTGGCAGCATAGGCGGCGGAAAGGCGGCGGATCGGGGCTGCACATGGTGGTTGCTGAGAAGGGATGGAAGGGAGAGAAAAAGAAGAGAGGAGGAAGAATGGGGGCTGCGGGGTGGCTCGATGGGGACTGTGATGGTTCAGGGGTGAGGTAGAGGGTGGCAGGAGGTGGTGTAGGTGGTGCTTGAGGCGGTGAAAGCGGCGGAGCGGCAACGGCGCAACAAAAACAGAGAGAGAGATGGGAGGAGAAGAAAGGGAGAAAAGAAGGGGCTCGGGCAAGGTATAAGGCTCAAAAAATCACAGAATGAGGCAGGGAAGGGGAAGAAAAAGAAAAGAAAGAAAGAGGAGGGGATAGGGAGCACGAGGGTGGCAGAAGGTGGTAGGGAAATGGGAGCTGCAGGGAGAGGGAGAAGGGATGGCAACGACAGGGAGAGGGAAAGGGAGACAGGGATGGTGGGACCGGTATGGCAGGAAAATGACGAGAAGGAGAGAGAGGGAGATAGGGGGAGGTCAATGGGGGAGAGGGAGCTGCAGGCGAGATGGCGGGAGTCGGGATTCTCGCTGGTGATGGAGGAAGAAGAAAGTGTTGGGGGAGGGGTGTTGGGCATGAGCAACGGGCGGCCGAAGAAAAGAAACGAGCCAGCTCGGTCGGGAGAGAAAGGAAAGAAAAGAAAGAGGGTAGGTTGGCTCGCGCGGGAGAAGGAAGAGGGAGCCGGGCCGGGGAAAGGAAAAAAAAGGAAAGGAGGGAGGAGGCGAAGAGAAGTGGGCCAGGCACAAACGTGCAGGGGGTGAGGGAGAGGCATGCTGGCCAGCCGATGGCCCAAAGAAGGAAAAGGAAGAAGAAAGAAAAGGGAAAAAGAAGGAAAAGGAGAAGGAAAAAGGGAAAAAAGAAAAAGAAAAGGAAAATGGGATTAAATAATTTAATTGATAAAATAATAAAATAGAATAATTTTGGATAATAAATTGATTAAATAATTTAATTTAAGATAATTAAAATATAAGGGTTAAAAGGGTAATTTTAGTAAAATAAGGGTTTGAAAATTTATTTAAATAAAAAGAGTATAATAAAATAAAAAAATAATTATTTTAATTTATTAAATATTTTTAATAAATTTTATAAGCACAAAAATCCATAAAATAATTAAATTAAAGGATTTAAAGGCTAATTTATCCAAAATAAAATATATTTATTAAAATATAGGTTTTTCTAAAAATTCGAGGGATTATAGGTTAAGGGGAGGCTTTGGCGGCGGCAAAAGAGGGTAGATGGGTGGTGCAATGTGGTGGTGCTGGGAGGGGGTCGAGAGGATAAGAAAAGAAAAGGAAGGGGGAGTTGGCTACAAGTGGCATGCGTGGTTGCTTAGGGTAGTGTAGGGAGGAAGTAGGAGGCAGGAGAGCTAGTGTGGTGGCTAGTTGGGCAGCAGAGACGGTGGAGATGGGGGTGGTGCACGAAAACAGGGGAGAAAAGAAAAGGGGGAATCAGGCAGGAGAAGGAAGAGATCAGGGAAGGAGAAATGAGGCAAAGGAGAAGGAGAATAAAAGGAAGAGGGAAAAGAGGTGGCCGGTGTAGGGTTTGGTGGTGTAGGGGGAGGGTTGTAAGCGTATGGCATGTAGTGGCAGGGAGAAGAAGAAGGGGGAAAGAAAAGGGGCACACGGGTAGGGTGCAGGGGGTGTGCATGGATGAAAATAGAAGGAAAAGGAAGCGAGAGAGAGGGGTTGTAGGCTAGGATATGTAGGTGTAGGAGGGTTGGTGGTTGTAGAGGCATGTGGGGTGTAGAGGGATGTTTGGTCTATGTCGTAGGGAAGAAGAAGGAAGAAAGGGAAAAAAGAAGGAGGCTGGGTCGGGGAGGAGGAGAGAATGAGTAGGTCGGCCTGCATGAGGAAGAAAGGAAAAGAAATAGAGGGAGTTGGGGTGGCCTAAAAGAGAAGAAAAGGAAGGAAGGAAGGAAGGAAATAAAAGGAAGGAGAGGGCGGGGCGTGCTGGGTTGGCTCGGTGGGGAAGGAGGAAGAAAGAGGAAGGGGGATGGGCTGGCCCAAAGGAAAAGTAGAAAGGAAAGAAAGAAAAGGAAAAAGAAAAGGGAAGGAAAAAGGAAAAAGAAAAAAAGAAAAAGGGAAAAAAGAAAAATAAAATCATTTTTAAAGTTAGGATTATAAATTAGGCTAATTAAAAAATTATTAAATTAATTTATCCAAAATTTAAAGTATTAATTTAAGAAAATAATTTCAGTAAAATTAAGGGTTTGGAAATTTATTTAAATAAAAAGAGTTTGTAAAAATAATAAAATATTTTATTTTAATTTATTATATCCTATCTATTTTTACAAATAAAAGGTCCACAAAATAATTAAATTAATAATTTAAGATTAAATTATTCCAATAAGGGGTTAAATGTTAAATTTTAGATTTTAAAATTTTAGGGTATTACAACAACCTCCGCAAACACACCACCACCTCACGCTACACAACCTCCCTAGCATCACCCTTTCACATTACCACAACATCATAACGTGAAGAGATCACAAAACCCCTCCGTTAGCCTCATGATTCATTCATGATGCCTCCCCCTTTATTGCACCAAGTTATGGTGTAACTAGTTCAACCCTTTCATGACTTGGTTTGCTTTAGATTTGCTTCATTTTCCATCCTCCTTTGCCTTAGATGTTATGTTGTTGTTTTCTTGAGTTCTAATGTATTATTATTATTTATTCTTAGTTGATTTTATGGTGGTATAATAGGAGGAGTCTTAGGTTATATGTGCTTAGAGACCATATATGTTTTTTGTAAGGATACATGTCATAACTAAGGTTTTGCGTGCAATGTGTATTTTCTGTATGAAATCTCATGTTTGGTATTTTTATATAAATAATTTCATTATGATCATGTTTTTTCATGACATGTTGTGTAGTATGTTGAAAAAGTGAGAAAAATGTGAAAGCATGTGAGTGTGCATTTTATTAGTTAAGTTGGGTTTTGCAAGTAAATAAGGGTGGCATGAATCATTTGTCTAAATTGGGATATGATGTTTGAATCATATTAGTATGTATACTTATCTTTCATTATTTTCATGAAGATATATGTTGGAAGTTTAAAAATTATTTATATTGGAACTCGTAGGGTTTTTGCCCAAATATGGGCATTTTGGGCTATCTTAAAGGTAATTTAGTTAATATGACTCAAATATGGGATATTTGATATTTTATTGTTTTCATGGATTTAAAATATTCCAAATAATTCATGTGAAATATTTGAAATGACAAAGCTTATGTTTGGATATTCTTATCAAAAGTAGTTATCCAAGATAATTATTTATTTTATAAATTTTATTCCAAATAACAAGGCATTTGGCTTGAATTAAGGATAGTAGCCCTAAAGGTAGGGTTATTATCGCATATGACAAACATTGAACTTAGAACTTGATTTTTAGATATAATTTTAATAATGATATTTTAGAAATGTGTAATAAATTACGTTTTTATATGATTCTTATGGAAAATTTTATGTGTAACTCTTGAAATTAGGGTTTTATAAATAGTAACCATATAGGCAGGTTATTATCACATGTGTAAGATTGAAATGCCCCAAAAATTATAATTTTATTAATTATTATTAAATAAGGTTTTATTTGAAAAAAATTAATTAAATTTTTTTTATTAAAATAAAAGGAAATTAATTAGGGTAAATTAGGAAGAAATTTATAAATGTTTTTAATTAGGAGAAATTTGGGTATTTTAGCAAATTAAGGATTTTATTTTGGAAATTAATTAAATAAATTATTTTATTTAAAATAATAAATATAAAATAGTTCCAAATTAATATTAATAATTTAATTAGAGAAAATTTGGGTGTTTTGCTAATTAAAATAGAATTTATGAAAAAAAATTTAAAATCCTAAATTAGCTTAAAAAGGGATTTAAATGTTATTTTATTTAAATATTATTATTTTTGAATATTCCAAATATTCTATTTAATTTAATTAACCTAACCCATTATTTTTCCTTTTTTCCTTTTTCCTTTTCTTTCTTTCCTTTTTCCTTTCTTTTTCTTTCTTTCTTTCTTTCTTTTTTCTTTCTTCTTCTTTTCTTTTTCTTTTTCTCCTTCCTTGACCTGGGCCAGCCCAGCGGCCCAAGTCCTCCCTCCCTCCCTCCTCCCTTTCCTTAGGCGTAGCCTAGCCTGCATAGCCATCCTCTTCCTTCTCCCTCGCCGCGACACTTTCCTTCAGTTTCCATTGAAGCGCGGCGTTTCATTTAAAAAAATTCCCCGCGTCCGACCGCTTGGTCTCCCTCTTCTCTTCTCTTCTTTCTTTTCCTTTTTCTTTTGGCCGACCGGTCCAGCCCAACCTTCTTCTTCTTCTTCTTCTTCTTCTTCTTCTTCTTCTTCTTCTTCTTTTCTTCTTCCCCAGCCCGTCGTCGACCTGCAACCGCCGCCCGTCCCTGGTTTTTTGCCACCGGTTATAGCCGTTTTGACCGGTCGTTTTCCTTCCTCTCTCTTCCCCCTAACTCGCCGGCCACACTGACCCAACCTATCTCCCTTATTTTTCGCGCACGGGCCTTCTTTTTCTGCGCACAACCCCCTGCCCCAATTTGAATTTCGCCGACTTTGTTGCCGCTGGCGAACCCTAACCCTACTTGCTTACCCTTAGCCGACCCACAGAACCTTAACCTCCCTTCTAAAATATATAAATACCCCCTTACATTGCCTTGTATCAAGCTTTGGTTGTTTTCCCCATAAAACCTATCTTGTTGCCGCCACCCTATCAGACGCCGTTTCCATTGCCTCCTGCCAACTTTGCCGCCATCTCTTCCTACCCAACTCATGTAACACCCCAAATTTCACTACTTTTTTTTTTGAAAGCGGAAGTAATTAAAATAGAAATGTTTAATTTAAAACCCATGAATTCTAGGGATATTACCGCCACACTTAGTACCAGTCCGGTTCTTTCCAACCATTCCAGTACTAAGTGCTAAGGCTAAAAGAAAAGTAATAATCAATTATAAATCGAGACAATCCAAATTCCAAATAAACATTAAACGGTTGTAAAACACAATTAGAGTATGTGAGATGAATTATTAATCATATTCAAAAGAGAAATAACTTACAACCGATAAAAGATTCATTTAAAATACTCAAGACAAGGTAATTATTCAAAAGGATAAATTTGATACAAACAAAATAACAAACGGACATAAATCGCATAAAGAATGAATATGGCCACGCCACTCTCGAACTTGAGCCAACCACAAGCTCAACACTCAGCCCTGACTGATATCTCGCCCACCTGCACAAGTTAGAAGGGCATACTACTCGTGGGAATGAGCAGCACCCATAAAAGGGGTGATCAGTACACTACGTACTGAGTAAGGTAACCTAGCACTAAGGCCAACACATAAGCACATAAAATCATGTAGGATAATAATCAACTTACAATTTCAAACCCATACATATGATACATAAAAGCTTACAGAGCATTACACAACTTATAATCATCAAGCCCACACATAAGGCCCAAAAAGGCCTAGATCAATTATTTAATCATTCTTTTATCAGAGGTCTACACACACTATGTCTTTTTATCAATTCCATGTGAGCATAGGAATACCCCACTATTATAACCGGTGGGCCGGTCACATATAGAGCATCATTCCCTAACCATTATTATTACTGGTGGATCGGTCACAAATAGGGTCAAACCCTAACCACTATTATAACCGGTGGATCGGTCACATATAGGGTAAAAACCCTAACCACTATTCCTAATCAGTGGATTGGTTCGGTTCCTGCTCGCATAGTGTTCAACTGTGAGTAATTAATGGCTTTTACTTACCTTAGCAAAACCCTGGTTTATTTTCATTGAGATCGGGATCCCCCACTATTATAACCGATGGGCCGGTCACACACAGTGGCGGAGCCAGGGCTTCCGCATGGTGTCCCGGGACACCACGGAGCCCCGGCTCGGAAGGTAAAAATATGCTTGATTTTTAGTTATTCAATATATATTAATTATGAAGGACACCATGACACATAATCAAAATGGATGAATGGTTGGGCACGTTGGGTGTCCCGTGTATCGACGACAATGGTCGCAGGATCAAGTCCCGAAGGCGACTGGTTTTGAATTTTTTTTACATCATCAAAACGACGTCGTTTTGATGAATTCCCCAACCCTTACCCTCCTCTTCGACTCCTGCTGCTGGCGCCTAGCTGTCTGCCTCCTGGTGTCGACGCACGACGCCAGCACACTCCCTGCACACAGCACATAACTCTCAGCAACTCAGCCGTCCACCGGAGGTTCGGAGCTCGCCATTTCTGCCGCCGAACGCCGCCCATTCTTCTTCTTCTAGCCTACTATGGTGCGACTGCACAGTGCATTGGTGGCCCTGGTGCTGCAGCTTGCAGTGCTGTTGAGACTCCAGGTATATTCTAATTCATCTTTCATTCTGGTTACGATGTTTTTTATTTATTTATCTATTTATTAATATTGATTTTGTTATGGTTTTCTATTGGCGAATATGTAGATCTGTTCGTGAAGCGATTTGTCTGTACTAAAGGAAGGTATGAAACGAGACGGAGCTCTAATTTGGAGCTTGAAAGAAGAGGAAAGGGAAAATAAAAATGGCCGAAGAACACGGATTTCAAGCCCCAGAACCAGAAGGCCACAAATTATGCGCGAATAATTGTGGTTTTTTCGGTACTTCGGCGACATCAAACCTATGCTCTAAATGTTACGGAGATTTGCTCATGAAAGAAGAACAAGGGGCTCTGGCAAAAGCAGCGTTTGATATTAATAGTAATAATAAATTAATAATAACAATAACGATAACCAGTGGCGGAGCCCTGGCTCTAATTTATAGCTAATATGAAAAAAAAATTAAAAAAAAATTGAAAAAAATATGTATTAATTTTATGTGTTGATAGTGATACATAACAATACGGGACACCATGGGATTAAAAGTCTGGCTCCGCCACTGGTCACACATAGGACCTCATGTTCTAACCACTATTATAACCGGTGGATCGGTCACATATAGGGTCAAACCCTAACCACTATTATTATCGGTGGATCGGTCACACATAGGGTAAAACCCTAACCACTATTCTTGACATGTGGATTGCCTGGTCCCATCTCAATATCTTCCACTTTAAGTTATTAATATCTTACGTGTCTTATTCAAAAGCTTTCACCTTGGAAATGCATGAATCATTCGCTTTACACTTCACACATCACAAATCATAGATTCCATATTCATCATCATACTTTATTCACCAAGTACACACGATACCACAAAACTCTAAGCAGCCACATCAAACCCTAATTGACCGCAACAAACCATAATTAACCACTCCAAACCCTATTTAACCATAACAACCATAATTAGCCATTCCAAATCTTAGTTAATCACAACAAACCACAATCAGCCACTCCAACCCTAGTTAATCACAACAATCCATAATTAATCATTCCAAACCCTAATTCAGTCTCCTCCATACCCTTATAATATCCTACGTACTATTTTTCACCCAAAACTTCCAAACACCCAAATAACTCTTCTATTACTTTCTTTATATCCCAAGTCAACTTTTCACATGTAAACTTTACTCCCATGCATTCACTAACTTTCCCATGCAAACCTTCAAACTTTCTCATGCAAAACCCCAAGCTCCCATGCAATCCTAGTTTCACCCATGTAAACCCCAAATCCATCCATACAAAACTCTAGATTAGATTCTTCCATGCAACATTATAAAATCCTCCATGAAAAATCCTATATCCATCCATACAAAACCCTAAATTCTTTCATGCAAAACCTAAGGTTCCTTCATATAAAATCCTAAATTCAATCCATACAAAACCAAAGATTCATCCATACAAAATCTTAGATTCAAACAATATAAAAACCAAAGATTCATCCATACCAAACCCCAATTTCAATCCATACAAAACCAAAGATTCATCCTTACCAAACCCCAAATTCAATCCATACAAAACCACATCAACATCCTCACATGCATGCCTTATGGGGTCACAAAACATATCATCACACACACACACACACACACATAGACACATATATATATAATATTTCATCACATATAGTACACATGTCATACAAAAACATACTTCAACTCCACGTTATACTACATACAAAATAATTAATAATGAGAAACAAAGGATACATAGCATGCGAAGCACATAATGCATATAAGCACACAAAATACCTTAGCACCCCTTACCTAAAATGACACCGGTCTTGGAGCACGTTCTTACGCCTCCTTAGGGCTTTGACCAAATAATAACATACTAATAAAAATAACATTAACAAAATTCTAACTTTGCTAAAGATATAGAAATAATAGAAATATTATAAAAGTTGATAATATAGGGTTAAATACTTTACCCTAATAATAATAATGATACTAAAAATAATATCAATGAGAATATAAATAAGAATGATAATAATAGTAACAATAATAATAATAAAAAGGACATAATTCAAAAATAAAGTAAAATAAAGGCTTCGGTCCCTTTACCAAAATAATACTAATAATAATATTAGTAAGATAAATAATAAAATTTAGTAATAATAATAATAATAATAATAATAGTAGTAGTAGTTGTAGTAATAATAATAATAATAATAATAATGATAAAAAAACTAATTGTAAAGTATTTGTAATACTAATAATGGAATAATAATAATAGTAATTCAAAATAGGAAATAATAATAATAATTATACTTATAACATATTAATATTAATAATAGTAATAATGGAAATAATAAGAGTAATAATGATAAAATCGAAATAAAAATTACAATAGGGCTTCATCCCTCAACACAAATAATAATCAAAACATTAATAATAATAATAATAATAATAATAATACTAATAATAATACATATTAAAAATATAAATATTAATAATAACAATAATAGCATTTATATTCAAATAAATGAAATAAATTAAATTAAGGCTTGTAAAAATAGGAAAAATGATTGAGAGGGTCTAGGGTTCAACCTTAGGTTGGAGGTGATAGGCGGCATTGGTGGCGGTGCACGGCGACAGCAACGGTGGCCAGAAAAAGGGAAGAAAAGAGGAAAGTTGAATGGTGGGAAAAAGCTAAGGAGAATTAAGGTGGGAGTTGGGGTTTTTAGGGTTTCCCAGGAGGAGAGGGACAGAATAAGGGTGGTGGTGCAGCGCGGCGGCGCACGGCGGCGGCAGTGGCTGAATGGAAAGGAAGGAGAGAAAGAGAGGAGGAGAGGGAGGAAGAGGAAAAGAAAGGCAGGGGAAGGTCGATGAGGGTTTGCAGAACATAATGGGAGTTGAGAGAAATGGTGGAAATGGCAGAAGTGGTGGCTAGTGGTGGTTCGAAGGGTGGCGGTGGTGCGAGAAAAGGTTGATAGGGGAGGGAACTTTACACAAATGGGGCGGCTTGTGCAGGAAGAATAGAGGGATATAGGATGTTTGGTTAGCTAGAGGGCGGTGCAAGGAAGAGTTTGGTGGCTAGAGATGGCGGCGAAGTTGGCCAGAGGCGGCAGATGAGGCATCTAAAGGGGCGGCGGTGGTAAGAACGGGAAATTCTGGGTAGGGGTTAAAGGCTCGATACAAGGTGGCTTACGAGGGTATTTATAGGCTTTAGAAGAGAGGGTAGGGTTCTGTGGGTCAACTAGGAAATAGGGAAGGTAAGGTTAGGGTTACCGGCGGTGAGGTTGGCCGGTGGGAGTGAGTTTCGGGTATGGATTGGTGGCACAGAAAAAGAAGGGAATCGCGCGAGAATAGGGGAGATTTGGTTGGTTGAAAAGGTCGATGGTCAGCAGGGAGAGAGAGGAGCGAAAAGGCCGGTCAACGGTGGCAAAAAACCAGGGCACAGGGGTGGTGGTGTAGGTAGTCAACAGCGTCGACAGGGAAGAAGGAAGAAGAAAATGGGGGGGGGGGGCTGGTCGGGCGGTCCCAAAGAAAAAGAAAGAAAGGAAAAAGAAAGGAAGAACTGGGCGGTCGGGTGCGAAGGGGGTTCATTTAAATGAAACGCGGCGTACAGGGAAAGAATGAATCAAAATGCGACGCGACAAGGGAGAAGGAGGCTGGTCGCGCGGCTGGGCTGGGCTGAAGGAAAAAGGAAGGAGGGAGGGGACTTGGGCCGCGAGCTAGCCCAAGTCGGGGAGGAGATAAAAGAAAAAGAAAAGAAGAAGAAAGAAAAAGAAAGAAAAAGGAAGAAAGAAAAAGGAAAAGAGGAAAAAGGAAAAGAGAAAAATAATTAGGTTGGGTATTTAAATTAATTAAAATATTTGGGATATTGAAAAATAATAATATTTAAATAAAATAATATTTAAATCCCTTTTTAAGCTAATTTAAGATTTTTAAAAAATTTTCCATAAATTTTATTTTAATTAGCAAAACAACCTAATTTTCTCCAATAAAATTATTTATAAAATTAATACTAATTTAAAAATATTTTCTCCTTCTTATTTTAAATAAAATAATTTATTTAATTAATTTCTAAAATAAAATGCTTAATTAGCTAAAATACCTAAATTTTCTCTTAATAAAAATACTTATAAATTTTTTCTTGATTTGCCCTAATTAATTTCCTTTTATTTTAATAAAATAATTTATTTAATTAATTTTCATAATAAAACCTCATTTAAATATAGTTTTTAAATTTAGAAATTTTTGGGGCATTTCAACTCATCCTTGCGCCACCCTCTAACTAACTATGCCTCTCTTTTTCCTCGATTCTCCCTGTACAAGCCACCCCGACTGTGCAAAGTTTGCTTCCCAATCAACCCTCTCTTCAACCTCTACCGCCCTTCGAACCACCCTTAGCCACCTCTTCCGCCGTTGTCATTGCTTCTTTCACCTCCCATTACGTTCTGCAGACCACCCTCTATCTTCCCCTACCTTTCTTTTCCTCTCTCTCCCTTTCCTCCTCTCTTTCTCTCCTTCTTCCCCATTCGGCCACCACCACCACCGCCGTGCGCCGCCACCCTCATTCAACTCCTTTCCCTCTAAGCAGTCTTAAACACCCCAACCCCCACCTTTATTCTCCCTATCTTTTTTCTAGCATTCAACTTTTCCCTTTTTCTTCCCTTTTTCCGGCCACCGCCGTAGCTACCGTGCACCACCACCGGTGCCGCCTAAGGTTGAAACCTAGACCCTTTCAACCCTTTTTCCTATTTTTACAAGCCTTAATTTATTTTATTTCATTTATTTGAATATAAATACTATTATTATTATTATTATTATTATTATTAATATTTCTATTATTAATATGTATTATTATTAATATTAGTATTAATGTTTTTATTATTATTTCTGTTGAGGGCTGAAGCCCTATTGTAATTTTTATTTCGATTTTATCATTATTACTCTTATTATTTCTATTACTACTACTATTATTATTAATATGTGATTATTATTATTATTATTATTATTATTATTATTATTATTATTATTATTATTATTATTACTATTTCAAAATTGTTATTATTATTATTATTCCATTACTATTATTACAACTATTTTACCATTAGTGTTATTATTATTATTATTATTATTATTATTATTATTATTATTATTATTATTATTATTATTATTATTATTGTTGTTGTTGTTGTTATTGTTGTTGTTGTTGTTGTTGTTGTTGTTATTATTATTATTATTATTATTATCATTATTATTATTTTTAAGTGTTAGTATTATTATTTTATATAGGGCTGAAACCCTATTGTGCCTATTTTGAATTGTAGTAGTAGTATTATGAATATCAAGTCTTACTATTATTAATATTTTTATATTTTTATCATTTGCGTTTATTATTATTTATTATTTTATTATTTTTTAATGTGGGGTAGAAACCCTACTTCATTTTATCTTCAAATATTATCCTTACTACTATTACCATTATGATTATTATTATTTTTGCAATATTATTATGGTTTTTTTATCATCATTATTATTATTATTTCATCATTATTATTATTACTATTTTTTTTACTTATTTTACTAATTTTATTATTAGTATTATTTTGATAAAGGGGCCGAAGCCCTTAATTCACTTTGTTTTTGAGTAATGCCCTTTTTATTATTATTGTTACTATTATTATTATTATTATTCTTGTTAATATTAACATTGATATTATTTTTAGTATTTTTGCTATTATTATTTTAGTATTTTATCAAAAGCCTAGTCTTAGAATAAGTTAATAATTAATAATATTTTTGGTCAGAGGGAATCTAATTTTAGCTTTTCCCTCATATAGGTGAGATCAGTTAAAGCCCTAAGGAGGTGTAGGAGTGTGCTCCAAGACCGGTGTCGTTTTAGGTAAGGGTGTTACTAAGGCATATTATGTGTTGATGTGCATTATGCGCTTTGTATGTTATGCATACTTTGTTTATTATTGTAATTATTTCGTATATGGTATGACATGGAGTTGAAGTATGTTTTTGTGTATTTTCCTGGCATGTGTATTATGTATATGTGATGAATGGTTTGTGACCCTTTAGACATGCATGTGAGGATGTTAATGTGGTTTGTGTGGGGGAAAGGATGAAAAAGGAGGATGGGGAAAGAAGTTGATCAAGGGATGTGAGTTGACCTAAGTATTTTAATGATCTATGAGTGGAAGAGTAAAATGTGTAATTTATGGTTTTGTGTGGGAGAATATAATTTATGGTTTTATATGAGAGAATCTAATCTATGATTTTATATGGGAGAACCTAATTTATGAAGTTGTACGAGTGAATCTAATTTATGGTGTTGTATGGGAGGATCTAATTTATGGTGTTGTATGGGTGAATCTAATTTATGGTTTTGTATGGGAGAATCTAATTTATGATGTTGTATGGGAGAATCTAATTTATGGTTTTGTGTGGATGGATCTTTGGTTTTGTATAGGTTGAATTTAGAGCTTTGTATGGATGAATCTTTGGTTTTATATGGTTTGAATTTAGGGTTTGGTAAGGATGAATCTTTGGTTTTGTGTGGATTGAATTTAGGGTTTTGTATGACAAAATCTTGGGTTTTGCATGAATTATAATTTTTTACGCGTACTCTAATTTTAATATATGAACTTTCTAGTTCTTTATAAACTGCTGGTTTGAGTTTAATGTCAATCTTTTCTTAGCCTTAGCACTTGGTACTGCAATGGTCGGAGAGAACCGGTTTGGTACTAAGTGTGGCGGTAACATCCCTAGAATTCATGTGTTTTAATTTAAATATTTCTATTTTAAATTCTTCCACTTAAAAAAAAGTAGTGAATTTTGGGGTGTTACAAAGATATTTGAGTTAGACCTTGATTTTTGGATACCTTATCAATATTAATATTTTAGGCACATGTACTAAATTTGGTGAAAAAATGAGTATTATGAGAGAAGTTATGCTTGCTGTGTAAAATTAGGGTTTCTTAGGGGGGACATATGGTATTTTTCATGTACCCATGTGGTTTTATGTGTTTCAATTATGTGCCTTAAATATCTACATGTGTAATTCATGATGATCTTGAGAAAAATAACTATAAATAAGGGACTACTCACTTAAAGTGAAAGATCGTATGAGTTAGGGCTTAAGTATTGTGTGTCCGTTCCACTAGGCAATAATAGTAGCTTAGGAGCATTCTATTGTGGGAGGTGCATTAGTAGGTTCTATCGTATTAATAATAATGGGGCCCCTAAAATCAATGTAAATGATAATAAGAACTTGATATAAACAATTAGTGAATAAGATACTAATCATTTAAAGTAAAAGACTACGTGAGTCAAAACTGAGGTGTTGTATTTGTTTCACCAGATAATAATAGTAGCTCATAAGCATTTTTTCCTAAGAGTTGTTTCAGACCATTTCACCAATTTAAAATTAGTGGTCAGGATCATGTTTCCCTAGTATATGATGGGTTTGTTCCATTATATGATAATAGTGACTTAGAAGTGTTATGCCCTAATAGGTGCTTCAGTTTGTTCTATTTGATTAAAAATAGTGGGATCCCTGAACTCAATGTAAAAAAGAATATGGATTATGATTGTATCTTATAATGGGCTTTGGGTTTTAGTTATTATCTTACACATTTTATGTTAACCCATATGCTTGTTTATTCTTTAATGTTACTTTATGGTATTGTGCAGCCTTGTTATGACTGTATTGTTACCTTACTTAGTATGTAGCATAATGATTATCCTTTTCATATGTGCTACTCATTCCTATAAGCAAATGACCCATGTGATTTTGTGTGGGTCATGGAGGACTATCTTAATAACTTTGTTGGTTAATTACAATACCTTATTTGTATGGGAGTGATTCTTATATATTAGGGTTAGGCATAGAGTCATGTTATTTGATTTTTATTTTGGTTTGGAAACCTTTGGGACTCTTATTCTATGATGGAACCACTTTTTATGTATTGTGTCTATAGTATTTGGGGTTGACCTCCAAACTTTTATCTAAGCTATGAATCTATCTCATTCTCTTATTTATCATGATTTAAGCATTAACTATTTTTGCCTTGTATTTGAGGCAAAGACTATATAGTAAAACAGACATATATCGTGCACGACGGTAACACCCACATATGTTTTTCTGAAGCTCTCTTTTAAAAATAAAAATTTTCAATAGTAAAATATAGGGTGTTACATAATCTAACTCTAACATTTCACACATAAAAAAGTCTATGCTACTCTTTTGGTTACTATTCGCCATTTAAGCCATTCTTCATAAAACCATACCTTATGTGATTCATAATTTATCAAAAAATTTCACATATCATACTTATCGTTTTCTATCTTATAAAAATTTCACAAATCTTGCAACCTCATCCTACCACACTAATTATAATACTTAACATAATTAATTTTACTCATTCAAGAACATATTAATATCACATAATATACCATTATTATTGAGATTTTATAGCAAAGCCTATCAAAGCATAAAATATAGGAACTTAACATAAAATTCACAAAACTCAGAAAATCATAAATTTACCTATTAATACATGAACATGAATTTAAAATAAATCACAATGTGAGTTTTAGCGTAAAACATGATAATATGGAAATTTCATAAAATTAACATATAACACCACTTAATCCCTAAACTAGAGACATGTATTCATTACCAAAACATACTCTGATTTCCAAAATTATGCTCCTAAAAAAATTCTTCCACCCTTTGATCACCTAATATAAAATACACGAATTAGATAAAGGGGAAATAACAAGGGTTAGAATAAAAGTGAAGAATTAAAAGAGATGAAAATAACCCTCAAGGTTTCACAAATGGGGGCTTGAATAAGCTTGATCAAATCTTCACCAATTTTTGGAATTTAACTCTCTTTTACTTTAAATAAGCACCAAAGAGATAGGGTTAAAAATTTTAGAAGTTAAAGTATGGAAGAAAATGGAGAAGAGTTGAAAGGTTAAGCTTGACACCAAGGGGCGGCCAAGAACAAACCAATGAGAACAAGAATATAGGAGAGAGGAAAAAGCAACGACAACATTCACCCCTTATGGTTGTCAACTAAGGTAGAAGAGAGGAAAAATTTAGATATGAGGGTTTTCTTGCAAGCAATAGGAGTGATGGGAGTTACTGGCATAGGTGAGAGAGCCTAAAGAGTTGGTGGATGGTGATAGAGGTAATTATAGCTAGATTTTTTTTTGTCAAATAAGCAACAACAACATGAGATCTAAGAAAAAGGTGTAAAAAGGTCACAATTTCGATGGCTTTATGTCAAATAAAGTCAACAATGATTAAAAATGGCTTAGGTAAGGTAAAAGGTCTAACAAATGGTTAAAAATGGAAAACATAATCAAATAATTTCCAAAAATCATGAAAACTTAGGGAAATGTAATTAATTAATCTAGAAACCCAAATATATAAAAATATTGGGCATAGAAATTTATTTTAGGTCAAAAAAATTGAACAAAAATCAAGAAATGTGTAAATTGTCTAGCAGTGATCAATCGAAAAAGGTTGGTGGTCGATCATTGAATACCCTAAATGATACAATTTGGGGCACTATTGTCCTAATGATTGAAGGTAAGGTATGGTCGATTGTTGATTAATTGAATTGAAAAGTAAGGTCTGAAGGGTATAAAGTTAAATATGAAGATTTGAGAAGTGTGGATAAAGTGTCCACACAAGGTTTAAGGTTTAAAGAAGGGATTTAGAGAGTAATCACCCAATAATTAGTGTAGGGAAAACTCGGGGTGTTACACTCCAACCTAAGGTCTCATAATCCTTAATTATTGTTATCCTCTAAGAATTTTCAAGAACTAAATAGAATAGATGTAGGTCTTAAGTTGAACTGTTGAGGTATTCGATGAAACAACCAAATCAAATTTAGAGCCCCACCTCGTCTCTAGAGTAGCTAAGCCTAAAGAATACCACATACCCAACTAAATAATTTCCTCTTTAAGTATTAATATTTTATCAAAGTGACCAAAAAACATAAATAGGCATATACTATATAAAACCCTAATATTTACTATTAAAAAAATTTATTTTGCAGAAGTAATAATAATAAAAAAATGGGTATTACGTCACATATAACATAGAGAAGCTACTTCTTATACATAATATATGTTGGGTGTAAGGCTAAAAAGTAACCCATATCAATAGATTAGGGGTAGAAAGTAGTTGATCTAACAATGATACAATATTTGAAAATAGAGAGAAGAGAAACAAAATGATGGAAATGCTAGAGAGAAAGATATTTGGATAACTACAGTCTAACAATAACCCGAATAATCATTCACTATAGGTAATCAAATCAGGAGAATTAATTCATCAATTACTTGAAAAATGAATTGGCTTCTACTCATTGGAATAAGAAATGCATATAAAAAGGATAATTAGTATAGTACATATTGAGACCATATTAGAGTTCTGCATTAGGTGATCATTCACTTCCAATTACATAGTCACTTGAGTTTAGAGACCCTAGCCCACTATTTATAATTAATAGAATGGTATCACAACATATAACACCCTCCAATTTGGAACCCACTTGAGAACCACAAAACTAAACTTTTCATTCTTAAGTATTCAGATCCCCTATAGATTAGTGGAACGAACAATATAAAGTAAATCTATGGCCGTTTTGGTTATCACAAAAACCAATAATCATGTGTATTACAACAACCAAGAAGTAAATATAACTTCTTATTCCATTTAACCACCTCAAAAATTCTTATTAAAATAACTTAATCCATAATCAACTAAACCCTATCATACTATGTGTCAAAATTTATGTAAAAACCTCAATGACTATAATAGAACACTTATTTTCCACAAAAAAACTCACAAATTTAACCCTATTTCCTTTATGACCAAAACTAACACCAAAACTCCCCAATTCCAACTTTCCATACTCAACCAAAATCTTACATAATCTTCCATACTTTATCAACATCCAATTATGTAATAAGCGTTATTAAAATAACTTAAGACATAAAAAATGGTCCTTGGGATAAACCACTTTAATCATAAACCACCAAACTAATCTAACCTCAACTTATTTCTTCAACAAAAAATGTAATCATAAATAAATATATTAATCACATGCTTATTAAGATCAAAGAACTACATCATCATGTTTGATAATTAAAGGTAAAACCTAGTATGACCTAAGACATGGAATATCACACAAATCACCACCACACATAAAAAACATGATTACATTATAATTTGATATAAAAAATATAAATTAATTGAACCTAAATATGATTTCTTGAATAATATTATTCAATCATGAAAAATTACATAAAAATAGCAAACATCATAAATGCCCTAAATTATAAACATGTATCCTTACCAAGCTATACTAACCTCTTAGCAAAATTACTCCTAAGTATCACATTCCAACACATTAGGATCACCTAAATAAAAGTGAACATGGAACTAAATATCAAGAGTACAACCAAGGGATTAAGAATTGAAGGAGGATTGAAAAGGAGGATACAAACCCCCTTAGATGTAAAAAAATGAGGGTTTGAGAAAACAAAGCGAGTAACTTCACAGTTTACCACCTTAATCCTTTTTTGCTTAATAAGAAATCACTAATGGGCTAAACTTTAAGATTTAAGAAGTAAACATGGAAGAAGAATATAGTATTAGAGAATACATGAGTAGGGATGTAAACGGAGCGGGTTCGGGACGGGTATACTATACCCGTATCCGTACCCGATAAGAAAATCCGTACCCGTACCTGAACGGGTATCCGCTAACACATCCATATCCGTATCCGTATCTGTTGGATATCCATTACCCGACAGATTATCTGTTTATCCGTTAATGGATATTATCTAACGGATAAATCCATTACCCGATGGCTAAACCCATTTATAGTTAAGCCAAATGACAATTTTAACCTTAATTTATACTATATTTATCTTAAAATTAAGGGTAAAAAAGTAATTATATATCGGATAAACGGATACGGATATGGATACGGGTATGGTTACGGGTACGGGTATAGATATCACATGCCCGTATTCGTACCCGAACCCGATCAGTATTTTAATACATCCTTCATATCCGTATCCGTATCCGTTTATCCATATCCATTTAAGTATCCGTCGGATAACAGATAAAACCCACCCCGTTTACATCCCTATACATGAGACTCAGTTAACTCAATGAAAAAGGGTAAGATTAAGCACAACCTCAAGAACAAATAAAGTGAAGAGGATGGAGTAAAAGTGAAATTATATAAAATTACTAAGTGTAAAATGAAAGCCAAGAGGGGTATAAGACAATCATGTGTAATAAAAAGGGAAGGATATAGAGGGGTAAATCTCATGGGGAAGGTTGTTTGCAAGAAAAAGGGTGATTAGCATGATTGATATCGGTGTAAGTGTGTAAGAAAGTTGGTGAGAGATGATTGAAGTTGACGATGAGTGAAAACCTAGTTGATTAGGAAAGGAAAATGTACGATATGAATATGGAAGGGCATGGGGTCATATTTTTGAATTCAACCACCTCAAGAAGGTCAATAATAATTTAGATAAAGTAAAAAAGTTCAATAAATGGTTAAAAATGGGAAAAATAATAAAATAATTCTAAAAAATTATAAAAAAATAGGGAAATGTGTAGAATTAATCTAGGAGACCAAATATATAAAAATTTTGGTCATAGAAATTGGTGAAGAATCAAAATAATTAAGAGATATAAGAATGTTTATAATTACCTAGCTTGTGATTTTTTTTTTTGTGAATGCGGCATACAACAATATCACTAGCTAGAAAACTACAACTTAATTTCCTCAAATTCTTCCTTGATGTACATCTTCCTTCTATGGTTGGTTTAGCACTACTCTTTGTCTTCATATAAGTTATTAGTTTTTGTAGGATCATCCTTTTGCTAATCCATCATGCCAACAAGTGATACAATTTTTGCTCTTTGATGCAACACCAACTCCTAAGCATTAAGATATCCCCCTTTACATAGCCACCTTTTACCATTTAAGTTATCTATTAAATTAGCAAGTCACAATAAATTATCACAAACAACCTTCATCAACAATATATGAGAGTTCATCTCATCGTTTGATATCTTGCATTGTGTCGATATATCAATAACTAGAGACTCACTATTGCTTCCATAAGAAAATAGAGTATGAATAATATTACAATAAATCTCTTCTAGTTGCAAGATTAGAAAAGGTTAAATTAACATCTCAATTTGAGGTTCCCCTTCAAAAAAGATTTTGAAGTACTTAGAGTTCTTACTTACACACCTAGTGTAGCCTCAATTTCTCCAAAGAGATAGTAGTGCTCTAGTGTGTTGATTTGAAAATATAGATGTACTCCACTAGAGTAATAGTTCTAGCTAGGTTGATTATGATAATGTCATAAATATTATATGATTTGTATAATCCATATCTATGAAGCAATGTAACATTGTCTATGGGACCATATGTGTAAAGGACCTACAATATAGATACTAGACAACATAAAGAGAAAAGAAAACCAAATTACCTATTTAGTTTATAATCTCAAAGAATTAAATTGAAGGCAAGGACTAACATTAAGAATTACACATTATAAGAACAATTTATCTAGCATATGACACTAAACTAAAATTCCTAAGAAAATCCCCACCACACAATTCTTGTATATTGTTCATATTTTTCTAATTTTAAGATATGTCCCATAATAATGGTATTTCCAAATTTTTAATGACAAATATTAACTTCCCTTGGTAATTTACCATATTGATACTACCTTCTGTGATCACTGTATTGATCCAAATTTTTGTTTGGGGAGAATATGACAATTTTTAGGGGTTTAAATATTAGCTAGAACATACCAAACATAATGGTGTGGACCCTTCGGCGACCATTTTTTGAGGGAACAATATCTTACTTATTTTTTTTATTTAATAATTAGGCTAATTGATTTAGATAGGTTTTTTCTCATTGCATTGGGATGCTTTTGTTGTTTATTTTTATTTAAGCTTTGGGTTTTCATTCCTATAGTTGAATATTATATCATTCTCCCTTCTACCATCTTCTCATCTTTATTCATATAATTGTTATGTCATTATTTCATGCATTCGTGTGTTTGTTTGTCTCTATTTTTTCCTTTTGTCAAACGTATATTAGGTGATGATCACACCTCCCCTATGTTTGATGTAACAATGAAATCTTCAATTTTATTTTCAAAATGATTTAGCATTTTTTTTAAATGAAAATTTGAAGTTGTAAAATTTTAGGAATTACAATAACAACTTAGGATATAGAAATATAATGGTTATATTTTTATTTACAAATATCTTTGTAATATTTTTTTTTATGAATATGCAGTAAAAGATATTAGTAGTCAAAATTTATTCACAAAATTTAAAAATAAACTATATTATGAAACAAAGGGATTACATCATCAAATCTATGCCACGTATTTCAAGACAAACAAAATAAAATAATGTTCGACTTTGATTTAAATTTTTGAGGTATAACAAGTTTCGGGGATCACTACCACGTAAAAGATATTTAATAATGGATACTTTGGGGTTTTGATAAATATTATGAACCATTATCAAATCATACATTATTAAAGATTTAATAATTGTTCTAGAACCACTATCAAAAACTCTAAAAAGTACTAAAAATGTGACTTTTAATAAGGGTTCTAAAGGAAATTTGTTATAAAAACCAAATTTTAATAATTGTTCCTTAGAATGGTCATTGTCAAAAGTGTATATTCATAATATTTGATAATTTTTTTTTAAATTGTTAAAAGTTTTCAATCTTCATTGTTCAAATGTGTTTTCCATTATAATTTTAAATTACTTAGTAGTGAAATAAAATGAGTGTGGGATATTTAAACCCTAAATAGTTCTTTAGAACTACATTATACACTCATTTGATTATGGAAATCAATAATTCTAAGTGATAGGAAGGTAGTTAGAACAATATAAGACATAGATGAATGTACAACCAAGAAGAAATAGCTGTAAAAGATCTCATATTTCACACAAACATATATCTAAAAAGAATAAATCATCAAAATCAAGGAACAATTGCACCAAATTGCAATAAACAAATAAAGATTTGTCTGAATGCAGGTTTCAAAGTTCAGTGAGGCTAGTTGGGATCTCCAAGCCCTTGTGTTCTAGATTTGAAATAATGGAACAAAAAAAATCAATTATTTTAGTAAAAGAATATTTGAAAAAGAGTAGCCGCATTAGATTGAGCAAAAAAACACTTACCAAGATTGGAATGAAAAGTTGAAAACATGTTATGAGATGAGAGATTGGGCACTAGATCTAAAAAGAACAATGACTTATCACCATTGATGCGATGTTAAATTACCTAATCAAGCCCCAACATTCAACCATAAACCCAAACTAACTCAGATATGAGATATATATGACATAATCAAACCAAATCTATAACTAGAGGCTAGAGTATATCTTAAAAAAAAACATAAAACTGAAATGAACATGAGAATTAAAGGCCAGATTTAGATTTAGTAAATATGAGAAACTAAATACCTTGACACATTAGATAAAAAAAAATAGAAAATAATTGAGCAGCAAGAGATCTATGAGGTTCATGTACAAAATAACACCAAAACTTCAATAAAGACTCGATCTATGAAAATCAACAAAGAAAAGGGGAAAAGGAGACCAAAAAGGAAGTTTAGAGGATCTTATCTTATCGAACACTAGAAAAATGAAATCAAAATTTCAAAACCACATAAACAAATTGAAAATGAGATTGAAGAAAATTGAGGAAACAAGATGAACAATTAAAGAAGAATGGAGTAATGGTTGACTTATAGTTTGTAAAAGCTAGGTTTAGTTGTAAAACGAGGGAGAATGTAGGTAGGGAAGGAATGCACATAAGAGACCTACCATGTAGTATGTAGTTTTGTTCTCATATATGGCTTTAAATAGTGGCTTTAATTAAAAAAAATTCTAAAGGTGTTGTTAATTTTTAACTTTAGATAACATAATTAATTATAAACCATTATCATTTCTTATCTTTCCACACTTCATTTGATTTTTTACACTTTTGTCGATAGTTTTATTTTTACCATTATCTATATGTCGTTATTAAATCCTTATTTTATAGTAATGGATAATGTTGAAATTCAGAGACTAGATAGGGTTTGGGGGGGATCAAGGTGCCAATTTAAAGCGGAAGTCAATGTAAGGATTTCATGTTAAGAAATTTAGGAGATCTAAGAGATTTAGGGATTAATTTTCTTATCATGTTTAGGATAATGATGCAAACCCCCCCATTACCATCTCTAGTCACTAAATATTGTTTGCTATTTTTTGGAACTGGGATTATGTATGACAATGTGAGCAGTGTCCAATATATCAGCTAGCAAATGATCAACCTTATTTGTGCATCTTGTGGTTCCTCATCTGCGTGACTAAAGAGAACTCTCATGTCATTCCCCAACACCTCATCAGATTCAATAGCCATGAACCATTAACTAGACACTTAAATTTCCCCATTAGCTTTCCTTGAGATCGAAGATCTTCCCCACCCTTAGTTGGTCCCTAGAACTCCTATGAGCCTGATCATAACCCTTGGGACCATCAACCTCTTATCCTCGCCTTCAATTACTCTGATATTTTTCCATCATCCAGTCACCAAATTCATCATCAAGTTCCCACTCTCATAACCCCAAGCCATATTTTAAAGTATTATATACTTACTAAACACACTCATGCATCCTCCTCCCCTAACTTAAGGAATACCTTTTTCTTGTGATTGTAACATCCACATTTAAAGCATATAAGGTGGATACCTTATTACTCTACTGTATGTATGGTTTTTATCAAATTAAACTTGACAATAAGCGCCTTGTTTAAATCACCTCAGATTGTATTACATCTATAACCTCCCTTTCTAAGCTCCACTATCCTCATATCTTCCTCAAACCATGTTATGAAAAGGTTATCCATTCTTCTTAACATATCCTCTTAAAAATATTTAATAAATGATTTTGGTAGGCAAATCCATGGTTGTTGGCAGTGGTAGGGCAGTACTTAAGCTTCGATTTTTGAACCAATTGATAATGGACAACAAACATACATATACCCTCCTGTTAATGCAAAGTTGTAATCCTCATTGCATGTGAACCTCACTACATTGTATCCTATGCACATGTCAATGGTGTTGAAAAGAATATTTATTGCCCTCATATTGAGGAGCGTATCATATAAAAACTTAAACCCCTCAAATTTCCTTAATAAATTGAATATTAGGGTCAATAACCATGATAACATGATAGAGTTTGGGTGAGGTGTTGCAATTGTTAGTAAATTATTGTGCATACGCAACAATATATGATTGAAATAGATAGGAATATATAAAACTTATCATTCGATGTGGTCTTATGAAAGACTTCACTGCCCTAATTTATCAAAACTTTTATGCAAATCCTTAGTCATTTCCCTCCTCCCCAAGGTTAACACAAAACATCCAATCTCGTGCACTCATGATAAAAGGAATGGAAAATGTATATTCAATGGCCAATAATTTTGTGAAGATCAAAGAGAGAGAGAGAGGAAGAAAAATCCAAGGAATACTCGATATTTCTATGTGCTAAAAAAATACTGAAGAACTAGTTAAAATAGGAAAAAAATAGTGGAAGAGTGGAACGTCATCCACCCCTCATGCGACCAAAAAAATGGAGGAAAGAAAATCAACCAGAGCACCAAAAATCAATTCTAGGGAGTGAAAGAATATTGAAATACCTTGACAACAACTGAGACTCCCATAACACATGCCTTACCTTACAAATTTACATATTTTGCAAAAATGAAGAAGCGCTTTTAATGATCATGTGCATACCTCAGGTATGCCTATTACTCTAGAAATATAGTCTTAGTCTTTCATAGAAAGTTCCCCCACCTTTATACTCATCTAGGTGAATCCTTCAAGTGCATCTCACAAGCACTACTATACAAGGCTATGGTTTCATTAACAGCATAACAATGCTCAACCTTAATTAGTCTAGTAGTGAGTTCATCAAGTCTGTCTCACTAGAATCACCCAAAATAGGGATATGAACTCATTTAGAGACTAAGCTATGCTTAATAAAGCACTGCCACTTGCCATAGTGATGAGAATGTAATGCAATATTGTAATCATTTGGATTCGTTTGACCACAAGTAATATCCACCATATTTTCCTCAACCTAAAGGCTTAAGCCCCACCCCTCTCGATGATTCAAGGATAAATCTCCTCATTAGACCCTTAATTAGAGGATCTGCTAGATTTCTCTTTGATCTAACAAACTCTAAGGAGATCAAACTATTCCTCAATAGTTCTCTTATAGAAATGTGTCTTACATGAATATGCCTCATTTTACCATTAAACACATTGTTCTTGACAACACATATAGCTACCTATGAATCACAATACATGAAATTCGACACATTAGGTTTCCTCCATAATGGCACATTGACCAACGGGTTCCTCAACCATTATGCTTCTTAACCAACAAACTCAAGGGAAATAAACTCATACTCCATCATAGACTTCTCCTTCCAATGTGAAAATAAATCCAATGGTGGAACTAACCTCATTGTTATATGAAATCCAAATAGCATAAAAAAATCCTTCTAACACATCAGTAAATTTACAAAAATGCAAACATGAATCCTTGGTACCTTTAAGGTATACAAGTAAACAATGAAGTGCAATCCAATGATATCTATTTGGGTTGTGAGTATACAGACTTAGTCAACTCATAACATATACAATGTCAAGTCTAGTACAATTCATGAGGATCATCACACTACCTATGATTTTAGCATATTCTTCTTGTGAAACATTAAAACCTTGGTTCTTTTTGAAATAAATGCTAGGATCAAAGGAGTTTTTTTTATAGGTAATTCATAATGACAATCAAACTTTTCCAATATCTTATTAACATAGTGTGAATGACTCAAGGAAAATTCATTCTCATTTTTTCTTATTTTATTACTAAGAGTTACATGAGCTTCCCCTAGATCTTTCATATCGAAGTGAAAAGATAAAAATAATTTGGTCTTATTGTCCATTGTCACATTAGTACCCAAAATAAATATTTCATCAACAAATAAACATATAATCACACATTCACGTCCAAACATCTTGGAGTAAACACAAGAATCATATCCATTTACCTCATAATCATAGCTCACTAAAAGTTATTAAAAATTATTATACCATTTTTATGAGCTTTTTTAATGCCATTCAATGACTTTCTCAATCTATACACTTTGTTCTCCTAATCATAAACCACACAACCCTTGGGCTGCTCCACACACCATTCAAAAATACAGTGTTAACATCCATTTGATAAACTACAAGTCCATGGTATAAAAAAAATTCAATCACTTTCTTTTCTTTATAGTTTACAACTACCAAATGAGCCTTAAACTTATCTATGGTTCCATTAGTTCTCAATTTCTTTTTAAAGACCCATTTAAATTCAATTAGTTTACTCTTCTAAGCATGTCAACTAAATCTCATGTGTAATTATACATTATTGAATCTAACTCATTTTTAATTTTTTATTTCTAGAAACTAATATTAACTAAAGTTGTTGCTTCATTATATGATTTCATATTTTCTTCAATCGAAAAGGCAGACACAAAGTCCTCATTGATTTTATCTATATCATCATTCTCAATAAGAAAAGAAATCACAAAATAAGGTCCAAAACTAGTTTCTATCCTACGTCTTTCCTAGGTCTACTAAGAACATAATCATTTATATACTTACAAATTGAATGATCACTTAAGCATAAGCATCTATAATTAACACTGTTATAAGCATAACCAATAAAATAATAATCAAATGTTTTAGTTCCCACATTAGTCCTTCTAAAATCAGGTAAGCTAATATAGCTAGACACCCAAACACTTTAAAATTTTTAAGTTTGGTTAAAAACCTTTTCATAGATCATAGGGTGTTTTATCTAGCTTTTTGTGAGGAACATGACTCAAAATATAACAAGTAGACAAATCAACTTCCCCCCACATATTGTCAAGCATACTAAAACTCAAAAGCATATCATTAATCATTTCTTTAGGAGTCTTATTATTCCTTTTAGCTACACCATTTTCTTGCAGGGTATAAGAGGCATTAGTCTCATGTATAATACCATGACTATCAAAAATTTCCATTAGGAATCTAGTTTCATATTCACCACCCCTGTCAGACCTAAGCCTTTTTATCTTATGGTCTAATTGGTTTTTGACTTCTGCTTTATATTTAAATCTAAGGAGGTAAACCTTAGTATATCTCGAGTAATCATCAATAAAGGTCACATAATACTATTTACCTCATCTACTCTCGATGTTGTTAAAATCCTCTAAGCCTGTATAGACCAATTTAAGTAGCTCATTTGTTCTGTTTGTGACATATTTAAATGACTTTCTAGTAAACTTAGCTTCCACACCAATATGACACTTCTTATAATTAGTGTATGCCACATTAATTAATTTCAAACTTTTATGTTTGTTCAAGAAATATATATTTACATGGCCTAGCCTACTTTGTGAAATATCAAAAATTTCACACAAATAAGGAGAAACATTAGAAGTAATTTCATTCAAATCAAATGGAACAATGTTCAGTACAAAGAGACTATCAACTAAATATCCCTTTCCCAAAAATGCCCCATTTTTAGTTATTACTACCTTATCAATATCAAATACAAGTTTTATGCAAGCTCTAATCAACAAACTACAAAAAACTAAGCTCCTATATAGGGAATGTACAAAGTAAACATTACTCGGTGATAGTTTTAGTAGAACCTTTCCCTTGCTAAAAACTCAAACTATGGCTTGGTTTCCCATGTAGACCAGCTCACCCTAATGAGTATCCTCGAACAGGCTGAACATATCTCTACTATCACACAGGTTCTTTGAAGTGCTTGTTTCCAGAATCTAGTATGACCTATTGTTCACAAAATTGAATTCCACCATAGAAGCTATAACATCCTCAATTTTAGCGACATTGATATAAAACGTTAGAGGTGTAGGTGCTTATTGAGTCTAACTTCCTTGACCCTTCCTCTTGTAGTACCGATACACCTTGTAACTTATCGTCTCACAAACGTAGAAGGTTACATTCTTCTTTTGGATCTTGTCACCCTTCTTGAAGTTTGATGCATTCTTTTGTTGTTCCCTCTTTTGGGGCATATTTCCCTCTCCTTTGAACTTGTCTTTATCAGCACTGTAGACAACCAAGTTAGCATCAGTAGAATTAATAACATAAGAAACACGCTTATCTTTTAGCTGTTTTCCTCTTCAATCCTCATATGGATAATTAGCTCTAATAAAGTCATATTTATTTTCTTATGCTTCATGTAGATCCGTTAATCATTCCAAAAGTCAGAAACTTCTCTAGTAAAATATTAGCTTGAAATGTTTCACATATCTTCATTCCCTCATCTTTGACATCAGCAATCAAGTTCTTGAACTGACGTACTTGCTTCATGATGGGCTTGTTATTAGCTATATAAAATCTTAAGAAGTTACAAACCACATGTCTCTTCATACTAGCTTTTTCAAACCCATATTGCTTCTTCGAAAATTCCCAAATCTACTTAGTAGAACTCAAATCAAGTAAGTATCAAATAACTTGTTTGCCATATGAGAAAATAAGTGGCCCTGTATAGTCTTGTTATCCTTATCATACTTCTCCTTATTTGCCTTATTCTATTTCGATGTTGTAGGAGTGACTAGAGTGACAGTGGGAGTAACTGTAATAACTTTTTCAACATGCGAATCAATAAACCGAACATAATCAACATCAAGAGCTTCGAGTAAAATCAGCATCCTCTTATACTACTACGATAATTAGTATCATCCAAAAGCTCAACCTTTGACATATTTAGAATGACTCTGGAAATAGTAACGACAATCATAGCATCAGTAGAGTACACAAATTTGGACACGAAACTAGTATCAATTAGTAAGGAATCCCAATTATCACTCCCACCATAACACCTTTGAAAGGGAATTTAATAGGCAAAAAAGCACAACAAGAATGATCAGTAATATCCAAACAGTAGTAGTGGTGATATACTAAATTCCAATTGAATCATACACTTAAACCAACCAAAGCAAAAAAAAAAAAAAGTCCAACCTAACTAATTCAAAATATCAACACAAAATTGAATAAAAACCCCACAATTAATTTCAAGACAAATAAATTGAATGGACCACAAGTTCAAATTCATAATGGGAGTAACAACAAATTATTACCCAATGGTAGTAGTAAATCGAAGGTACAGTGCTATGCAAGCTACAAATAAATTTCACTTCAAATTGTTAGTAAATTAGTTTGCACATGCAAATATATATGATCAAAATAGACACTAACAAATAAAAACTTATTGTTCGATGTTGTACTATGAAAGACTTTACTACCTTGAAGTGAAATTTGGCCAGAATTTGGTGTAGATTCCTTCTCAGTTGGTTCACCTTTGAGATTAAAACAACACCACCAATCCCGTGCCTAACAATTTTGTAAAGATCAAAGAGAGAGTGAAAGCAAAATTCAAAGAATACAATACTTGGGTCATTCTATGTGTTGAAAAAATGATGAAGAACCAGTTAAAATAGAAAAAAAATTATGGAAGAGTGGAACGTCTTCCACTCCTCACACGACCAAGAAAAAAAAAGGACAAATCAACCAAAGCATCAAAAACACAACTGAGCAAAAGGTTCAAAGTAGTTCGAAATTTTAGAAAAAGAAAAGTAGGATTTGTCTTAATCTATGATGCACTCAACTAAGATCGGACGAGCGGGCGGCATGCACATGTATGATATATAGTCTAATACATTCGCCATATAAAACATCCTAAACTAGTTACTCAAATAAGTCATTTGGTAAAGGTGTATAAAAGTTGAGATAAACTCAAGTTGCCCACCAATATGGGACCAAAAAAAATGAGCTTCACTCGTTCTGCCGTTGCTCCAACAGCAACTAGGGTTTCTTCTCTCGTTTTTCATTAATAGTAATAAAAAAAAAATCGAATGGGTTGAATTTAATGATCCTAGATGAGGCAAATGAATTTTTTATATTTATGGAAATAGGGGTGGTCACTTCGGGGTCGCTAGTGAGAACAAGGAGGAACTGTTGAGGCGTCCTTCGTCACGAAGATCCAGGGCATCATGGTAATTTATCATAGTCCTAGTTTGAATTAGTCTTAGTGTCCAATGTGGGTGAGAATGGCGGAGGGACGCCCTCCTGAGGCTGCCGATCGTTGCTAGAGTAGCAAGACTAAATCGTTGGGGGCCGTTTAGGTGGAAGGACTGAGGACGAGAATCAACTATGTATTACATTACATGATCGGTGTTTTCATTTAGTGCCAGCGCTCATCCGTCGGTAAACTTACAACAATAGTTTGCTTCACAACATATAGCACACAAGTCGTACTGAGGGAAGAATACGTTAATGCACGCAGATTAAGGTTTCTGCCTTTGGATTTGACAGGTACAGATGCATGGGGAAATTAAACGGCCATGCGCGCTATCTCTTTCACGATATCACATGTACGAAGATAGAATTAATAGACGTTCATTCCATCAGCTAAACATTGGGCGTCATGAGTTGTTGGTCCAGTTGAGTTATTAGTCTGAAAAAGTGGATGTATATAAGCAACAACGTTAAAACCTTCATGTGCATGGCTGCCATTTTGGCTTAAGCGTGCTTTGTTATTATTATCAACCTTGGAGTCCAAGACACACGAAAAAAAATAAAAGAAAAAAAGAGAAAAGAAATAGCTCCTCGCTTTTTATCCACAAAGACAGAGATAGCAGTTCATTTCACGAAATAAATGAATCCCCTTACGTCCCTGAATAGTTGGTGAAGTTGAATTTGATCCACAAATTAATGAATGTAGGTACCGGTTAACGTTAAAGCCCGCATGTGCATGGTTTTTGCTTCAAGCTAGGAAAGCCATGCATGTATTGAGTAGCTAGCCTATAGGCGTGCTTATTTATCCCCAAGAATATCTGTCGTCGGTACGTACGTATATTAGATTTGTGTCTCTCTCTTTTTTATCAAATTCTGTTCGAAGAAAAACTCGTGGCGCCCGAACATTTCTAACGCCACTTGCTAAAGTCAAAAAATGAGTATACACCTCTAATTTTTGCGAGTTCCACCTAAAATTAGGCCGTCTGGATTTTGTAGTGGTTATTAGCTCGGCTTACACCGAGTATAAATAACCAAATCTGTCAGAGTTTTATCTTCATGACAGACAGCTAGAACGCAAAACCGTTCGAAAAGCTCCCCGCCACAAACGCACACATACACACATAAAAATAATAATAATAAAAAAGGAAGAAAACGAGAGAAAACACACACACAAAAACCAAGAGCATTTATAGATAGACACATTTATATATCAGTGGAAATAAATAAGGAAAATGAAGATGAATTTGAAAATGATCGTTGCAGTCATCATATACTTGGGGATCTTTTCGCCGTCCTTTGCCTTACCATTTTTCGGCGGCGGTGCTGACAGCAGCTTTGATGTGAAGAAAATGGGAGCAAAAGCGGACTCTAAAACCGATGATAGCAAGGTGAGAGTAATATATATATATATAGAGAGAGAGAGAATACCATGCATTTACCGAGAGTTAAATTTGTTTCGTAAAATGATTGACAAAAAAAATTGTGGAGAAAACAAATGAGGTTAGTCAATTATATCGTTTGGGCACCCGAATATCTTCTCGGTGTTAAATTTGTTTCAGGTGATTAGCGATGCTTGGACGCAGGCATGCAATTCAGGTAAGCCAAGCAAGGTAGTGATCCCAGAAGGAGTATACATGGTTGGCCCTATAGAATTTTCAGGACCGTGTAAGGCTCCGATAACATTTCAACTTGAAGGAACATTATCAGCTCCGTCCAGCCTCGAAGCGTTTAAATCAAAGGACGGATGGGTGACGTTCCGGTACGTTGATAGCTTGACCGTAATGGGAGGTGGAACGCTTGATGGCAACGGAGAGACTGCCTGGAATGAAAACAACTGTGCAAAGACGGGAAAATGCGCCATGCCTAAGGTAGTTAATTTTAACGTGCACGTGCCATGTTTTCTTATGTCTTCCGTGCATGGTTTGAACTTTGAGCTGATCATTCCGTATATACATACTTATGCATACAGAATTTGGTGATCACGTCACTGACCAACTCAGTGATACAAGACATAAAATCCCTAGACAGCAAGATGTTCCACATGAACATCTTAAACTGCAAGAACCTAACACTTCGACACATAACAATCAACGCGCCAGAAACAAGCCTGAACACAGACGGGATCCACATCGGCCGTTCGTCCGGGGTCAACATAACCGACGCGGACATAAAAACCGGCGACGACTGTGTCTCGTTGGGCGACGGATGCCAGCAGATCAACGTGGAACAGGTGACCTGCGGTCCAGGACACGGTATCAGTATCGGAAGCCTGGGGAGGTATAAGGGTGAGGAACCGGTGGTTGGGGTTACGGTCAGCAATTGCACGCTTACGAATACGCAGAATGGTGTGAGGGTCAAGACCTGGCCGAATTCTCCGAATGGCGTGGCGTCGAATTTGCATTTTGAGAATATTAATATGGTGAATGTCAGTAATCCTGTGCTTATTGATCAGGAGTACTGTCCTTACGCACAATGCAAAGCAGAGGTACGTACCTGTGTGTGTCTATATACATACATACTTGATCATATGGTACGATAATATGATGATGATGATGATGATGATGATGGCGGCATATGTATGATAATATATACATACTTATGGTTATTTAACGATCAGGTTCCATCGAAGATTAAGATCAGTGACGTGGAATTCAAGAACATCCGGGGCACGTCGGCATCCAAGCTTGCGGTAAAGCTAGCCTGCAGCAGGGGAATCCCGTGCCAGAATGTGAAGCTGAGCGATGTTAATTTGAAATATCTTGGGAAAGACGGAGATGCGATATCCGAGTGTTCCAACGTTAAACCGGCGGTCATGGGGCAGCTCTTCCCACCAGCGTGCTCTACTCCTGCTCAGTAGATATATTGCTAGCTAGCTAGCTACTAATGATTATATTGCTCCGTCTAAAGAGTGCGTACTGGTTGGAGTGCGTGCGTGCGAGCTAGTAATTAAGTTCTAGCTATTAAAACTTCTATTCTTTTTATTTTTCTCAGATCCATATCTATGGTGATGACTGATGACACGGAGGTAAGAAAAATATAAGTGAAAAGGATAAGGCAGGCCAGCCGCAGTCCAATCGTGTAATGGTTTTCCGCCGAAGTAATTTTGTAGAGAAATTTAAGTGTGTGTATATATATATATATATATATATATATATAAATTCCCTCTCATGTATATTCACTCTCCCAAATCATTAATCTTCCGGATGTTTTATGTACCTGCTCAAATTCCTGTAATCTCAGATCTTCTAGCCCCACAAATGCATAGAATCAGATTGGGGATTCAGGTGAAGAAGAAGGATTTTGCCCAAAGTGAAAGAAAAGAAAGGGGGGAAAATATAACTAATTATAACCCAACCCACCCTCCCTAAATGATTTAGCTTGGCCCACATTCTTTTTACCCATTTTAACCCACTTAATTGGAAGGCCAAAAAACAACTCATGTGACGAAATAAGCGGAATCATATACTTAAATAAAGGACATAATTATACAGCACACGGGACAAAAGATTACCATTACACACCTGCAGGAATCATGTGGCTAGACAAAGTTAATTTTGTTGCAGGTATCACTTAATTATTGTATGAAAATTATATGATATTAAATGTAAATAAATATTATTACAAATAATAATAATAATAATAATAATAATAATAATAATAATAATAATATAATAAGCATATCTTATTAATGAAACGATCGATATAACAAAAAGCCGAAAATGGATGACCAAAAATAATTTATTTAAGACCATTGAATTTAAGTTGTATCATCAAGATAAATTTGATCATTTCCATAGTGTTAATTAAGGTCATGAATATCATCTTTAACGATATAATAGACTATTCATTTTTATAAAAAGTAACACTTCAATTTAATAAGATTCTAACAAAATCAATGTTAGTAATCTATTAAAATTAGTTTGGAATGAAATGGAGAGAATGAGAGAGACTAATAGTTATTTATTTTTTATTTGTGAGTTCTAAGTTCAGATCGCAATATAAGGGGTATTTACGACCGAAATTCCTTAATAGTATATTTGGTTTGAGGTGAACCGGAATGAATTAACTGATTCACCTCAATTCATCCCGTTTGGGTACAAAAAATAAAAAATCTACTTAGGTTAATGAAAGTTAAAAATTTTCTCCTTCATTCACCCATATTCTCCTCATATTCTTTAACCTTCAATTTAAAGGGTAATGGATGTGAAGGGGGAAAAATAAATGAGTCTTTATCTAATTGGATAAAAATACATTCCCCTAATATATGTGTTATATAAGAGAAATTGGATGAAAGTGTTATTTGTTTTATTTTTAACATTCATGACCTCAGTTTAAATGAATTTAAACCAATATTTATCTTGATTCACTTAAAATAAATTAATTTTATTTAAATAATATTTTAAAATATTAAAATATTAACCTCAATTTATATTTATTTTTTTATCTAAATTAATTCATAATATTATTTTTTAGATCCATTCCAATCTAAACAAATTATAAATGAGTCCCGATGCACCTTTTGAAGCTGGATGGTGCTTTGGTGTCTAAACGAAGCGACGACTCCTATTCAAACAATGGCAGGTTGGAGTTTGCATTCGTTTTGGACATTTGGCGGCAAAAATCAAGACCCTGTCCCACCACATCAACAAGTGGCTGAACCCACAAGCGATGTGGTGTGTGAACTAGTATTGGATATTTCAATCCTCTGTTGCCATACCACGTGTAAGACATTTTGTTAATTCACTACCTCGGAAAGGGATTTTAATAACAATTATTTTATAGTTTTAATAACGGTTTTTAGCCGTTATTGAATCGCCCGTTATTAAATCTTTAATAACGGTTCATAACCGTCATGAAAAATACACAAAAATCCGCGAATATATGCGTAAACTTTATATTTAATAACGGTTTTTACTTAAAAACCGTTATTAAAACTCAGTTTTTAATAACGGTTCTGATGAAAACCGTTATTAAAACGTAGGTTTTAATAACGGTTCTTATGAAAAGCTGTTATTAAAAAGTGGAGTTTTAATAACGGTTTTCATTAGAACCGTTATTAAAACTTCTAAAACCGTTATTAAAAAGTGGAGTTTTAATAACGGTTTTCATTAGAACCGTTATTAAAACAAGGTTTTAATAACGGTTTTTATAAGAATCGTTATTAAAACTCCACTTTTTTTCTTTTTTTTTTTGCAGTTTTGTTCCTGCCCACATACACAGTTGTATGTTAAAACAATTACCAAATCTGCAATGTAAAACAACATCAATTCATACCAAATCTGCAATCACACCATAATTTCAATCAATCTATAATTGGTATGCATGTCTCAATACACCAACTATACTTAGCACAACTATAATTAGTGGGCATACCACAACTTGGTAGCTCTACACCCCAAAGTAAAAAGTTCACAAATCTAGGCTGGTAGACAAAATACAAACCCAAAAATGCATGTAGAATATATAGATTGCTACCTAATATCGAATGAATGAGTGCATGTGCTTGGCTCATTGATCTCTAACTTCATTAATTTCATCAACATTATATTGCTGGCCTCGTGCATAGTCATCGGTGAAAAACTACAACACCCATGTTTCAATTAATATACAGTTAGCCATTAGGTATGTCATGATTCATTAATAGAAAAATATGGAAAAGCAAACATACATGGCTTGGATCTATGTTGACCAATCTATTTTAGACTATAAGATCCACTGCTCGTCTTCTTCACTTGAACCCTTAAAAACTTCAATTTCATCATCTAAGTTCCTTTGTCTCGAAGATCTTCAATTTTGGAGGTACCTAAAGCTCTTATCTCATCCATAATTACAATAGAGGATAAAGAGATAAACAATAACTGAAAACATGTATTACCCTACATACAAAATAATACAAAGGTAGGAAACATGTAATACCACTTTAATCAAGAGGTTATATAACACCCTCATACCCTATATTCTGAAAAAGGTTTCAGGATAGTCTAAATTAAAGGTTCAATTTGTAAAAAAAAAGGCCCTAAAAAGGTTGTATCACTTGTATGTAACAAAAAAACCTAAATTTAGAGGCCAAAACGGCCTTTTTTGGGCTCCGATATTGCCCAAACTGGCCCCTTCGATTTGACACATCGTAGATCTCGAAAAAACACCCAAAATAGCCTCCTAGATCACCTAAATCCGAGGTCCCATGAAAAAGTTATGACCCTCCAAAGTTTACGGTTGAATCTAGCTCTAAATAACCTCAATAATGTCTTCTCTTTTGTTTATTATGGTTGTTGCTCTAAATAATGTTGAATCTATATTCTCCATACAAACAAATACAACAATAATATGTAAAGGTCTCGGCCAACACATGCATTTGTTAATATATAACAATAACGCAACAAATTCAACAACAAACAGCAAAATTTTCAGCCAACACATTCAACAACACATTTTCGAACGAAACCCTGGCGACATGCATTTATATAAGTAGATAAAAAAGTTACGAGAGGAAGAACAAAACATACATAAAGTGAGCTAGCTACAAACACGACGGTCAGAATGTTGAGAGAGGCAAGGGCTTCAAACACGACGGAGGATGAAGGTGCAAGTGTCAGCTAGCTTCGGAACAATGGCAGGGGCGTGGTGGAGAGTTGGCGGTGTGAGGGTTTCCTTTACTTGAGAGGAGCCTGGTGGTGCATGGTGTGGCGGTGCGAGGGTTTGCAAGGAGAAGGAAGGAGAGCAAGAGAACGAAAGTGCAGAGAGTCTGAAAATTTTGGCACGAAACAAAATCGAGCGAAATAAAAGTTTGATTTTGGGGTTTTAATAACGGTTCCTGAGAGAACCGTTATTAAAACATCTTTTAATAACGGTTCTTCCAGGAACCGTCATTAAAAGCTTCTGACTTTTGACAACGGTTCTAATATGAACCGTTATTAAATCCTCTTTTAATAACGGTTTATATATAACCGTTATTAAAACATCCGTCCAAATTTTAACGTTGCCCTTTTAATAACGGTTTTTAACTAGAACCGTTATCAAAACTTCCCGCCGATTAATTTTCATACGTTTGACAACGGTTTTCGAACTACCGTTATTAATGTCCCATTATTATTTCCCGTGTTTGTAGTAGTGATTATAGGATTCAACATTAATATGAAAAAATTAATTTGAACACCAAGACACACTTATAGTTAGTGTCTATTACTAATTATACTTCCAAAGACAAACGAATAATTATTCACTATTACTAATTATTATTTTCCAAATAAATTTGTTAATATTACAATCACCACAACAAAAGTTGTTTTAGACAACACATAAGCAACAATAATTCCTATTTAATATTGTTGTGAAGTACATTTAACAACGGTTAATATTATACTATTGTTGTGAAATATCTAAAAATTATAAAGTAGAAATATGACAATGAATCTATGTACCAATGTTTATAAACTGAATCTGTGTACCAATGAATATAAACCAAACAACAATGAGTAAAGATTATAAAGATAACGGTTTTATACCCATTGTAACATAGTATAAACAACAATGAGTAAACGAAATAAAGAAAATGGTTCTAAAACCATTATAGAATTGAATAAAAATCAATAGTAAAAAGTGATATTCTATAATGGTTTATTAGTTGGTCTGAGCATTAGCCAATTAATAAAATATCTCATACCTCTTTCCCACAATAATCGACCATTTGATCTTCTTCCTCGCACATGCTATGATAGTCATTCGAGTCTTCCATATCGCGTGTGACATTCAACCCAAGACGTTGTTGACACAATACCAATTGTCGTCTCCGCCACCACCACTCTTACAAACCCAGACCACCATCCCCGTACCAATGATTCTGTCATCTTGCTTCCCCTTGTGCCATCATTCTCAAGTGAGTGTCATCTTCCTTAAGAAATTTTCGTTCTTGATTAATTCTAGTCGAGATTGTTTCTTGTTCTGAGGTAATTATCTGTTACTACATTGTATTCTCAATTTATTTTTTAGGATAGATTAGTTAGGGTTTAATCTAATTTGATTATGGGGTTTGATTTGCTTTGTGTTGCTGGAACAATGAAATCTATTGTTGATTGGGTTATGGAAATTAGAGGAAGGGTGGAGAAGGTATCTGATAACGACATTATTCTAACTTAGGGAGAAAAAGTGTCACGTCCCAAAATTTACTACTAAAAATTTTATTTTTAATTGAAGCGTAATATCAAAATAGTTTGGTGTTACCATCGTAATCAATAAGTCTGACTTAATACCATCCTTACATCAATTACAAGGTAAAATAATTAGAACCTAAAACATGATAAACAGAAAAAGAGAGTATGAGTTTGGAGATTAACTCCAAGTGCAATGGCCAAAAATAGATAATAGGGATCCTATGGAACAAAAGATAGTGAGCTGCATGAACTCTCCAAGCTTATCCCTCTTTAGGCTCTCGGGATAAAACCTGGAGTGGAGGGCAGTCTTGAAAGCCTCCCACGTAGCTAGAGGACCGTCTTTGGCGTGATGCTCCACCCATGAGGCATCTACTATGCCTCCAAGGAAGAAAGCTACGGTGTTGGGTTGTCGGGTCGGCAAGCAATCCACTACTTTGAAGGTGCGATCCATGTCCCAAATCCACCCCTCGAGGACTACCAGGTCCTCCTCGCCAGAGTAGGTCGGAGGGTGATGTCCAATGACCCTCCGGAGCCAGTCTTCACCCGCGCCCTCAGTAGGGTGAGGATGCAGGGCAGACACCAGAGGCTAGTGCTGGACGAACTCCATGAAAGCCGTGAAGGTCTCCTCCAAATACCCGAGTCGGCCATTCAACTCTTCCCTCACCTTATTTACATCCCAATACAAATTTTCACACGTAAAATTCATTCCCATGAAGACTCCATGCACTCCATGCAACCCCCAAAATTTTCATGCAAAACCCTAGATTCTTCCATGCGAAGTTCATCCACTTTATTTTGCTTTAAGTCCCCCTTTTATTCTTCCTCTCATGGATCATGGGATTCTTAGGTCAATCCCACATCCCTTGGTCAACTTGTTTCCCTTTGGTAAACTTACTTTCCCATTTTCCCTTTTCATCCTTTCACCCTATATCATCACATTACATATCCTAGCATGCATGTTCTAAAGGGCCACAACACATCACATCATAATCACAACAATTACATATTATATACATGCCATAAGATAACACATGAGCATACCTCAACTCCAAGCTATGCTACACATAAAATAGTTATAACGATAAGTATAAGATACATAACAGATAATGATACATGGCATACAAGGCATATAAGGTACATAGCACACATAGGGCCTTAGCTACACCCTTACCTAGCATGTCACCAGTCTTAGAGCACGTTCCTACGCCTCCTTAGGGTTTTAACTGGTTTCATCTATAAGAGGGAAAAACTAAGGATTAGTTTCCCTCCTACTAAAAATACTACTATTTCCTATTTTATTCTAAGATTAGGGTTACTATTGTTAAAGGAAACTCTATAAGTGAAAATAGGGTTTTTAATAATATTTATAGCCATATTTATATTATTAAATCTAATAGCTTATTTCTAATAATAATATTAACACTAGTTATAGAAAAATAACAATATTAATAATAGTAATACTAATACTCCTAGTAATAGAAACCCTACTATTTTGAGGCTAAGGCTAATAATAGGGTTAGGGATAAAATGATAATATAATAATAGTAACACTAACAAAATACTAACATTGCTAAGGATAATAATAATAATAATAATAATAATAATAATAATAATAATAATAATAATAATCGAAATAATAGTAAAATAGGGTTTCGACCCCTTAGTAGTAACAATAACAACAACAACAACAACAATAACAATAATAATAATAATAATAATAATAATAATAATAATAATAATAATAATAATAACACTATAAATACAAGTAAAAATGGATAAGGCTTGCATAATTAGGGTTTAAGGGTTGAGAGGGTTTAGGGTACCACCTAGGGTTGGTGGTGACCAGCAGCACTGGCGGCCACAGTGGCAGGAAAAAGGGGAGAAAAGAGAGATAGTCGAGTGCTGGGAATAGGATAGGGAGAATGAGGGTGGAAGGTGGAGTGATTGAGGTTGCCCAAGTTGAGTGTGTTGGAATGAGGGTGGCGGCGGCGCAGCGGCAGTGCTGCGATGACCGAGAGTGGTGGAAAGGGAGAAAAGAAGGAGGAGAGGAAGGAAAGGGGAAATCACTAAATTCAAACTCCATTATAAACCTTGTGATGCATTTTTTTTTTGATTATTTCCAAGATATTGCTTCACTTCCAAGTATGAATACATATCCACTAGTGGACTTAGAATCATTGAAATTTGATATCCAATTCATATTAGTGTAGCTATCTACCACTACTAGATATCTCTTATAGTGCAAGCCAAAGTTCTTAGCATGCTTTAGTTTGATATCATAAGGGTTTATAATCGAGAGGTAAGTTCACCACTTCCCATGTATGGTTTTGCACAATTGATTCAATTTCATTGTTTATTACTTCTTTACAATAATTATATTCAAGAGAATTCATAGATTCCATTAATGTTAGAGGATCAATTCCTAACAAATATGTTAGATGATCATGTCGAAGCAATTTTGAAATCATAGCTATTTTACTTTGTCTAGATTCATTTGAATCAACCTCTTTGTTTCTATTATTAGTAGAATATCTTGGCCTCTTTAGTGAAACTACTTCATTATTTATTTTGTATAGAAAAATATTTAGGAAAAATATAGTATCCCTTGACTCTATAATGATTTTGACATGAATGTCAAGAACATATTATTTTTAAACAATAAAAAAAAATATGCACCACTATTATATGCATAAATAATAAATGCACGGTCAATGATTTTTTTCCCTAATGTTACCCTCTTTTGATTAGGAACTAAAAAAATTTGCAAATATCCCCACACTTTTAAGAATTTATAAATTGGATTATGGCTTTTCAATAACTCATATGGAATATTGTGGGTTTTCTTACATGGCATCTTATGAAGAATATAATTTGCAGATAATAAGGCTTCCCTATACAAATTTTATGGTAATCTAGAACTAATCAACATGGCATTTATCATGTACTTTAAGCTTCCATTTTTGCATTCTAAAATTCCATTATATTGGGCTACATAAGAAGTGGTAGGTTAGTGAATAATACCTCATTCTAATTAAAATTATTCAAAAGGGTATTTGTATTCACCTCTTAGATTGTTTATTATAGCCTTACTATTTCTACGAAATGAATCTCAACTTCCGCCTTAAAGTATTTCAACACTTCAATTGCCTTATATTTGATTTGTAACAAATATACATAGAAATAATTTCATCTATTAAATTAATGAAATAATTTTTACTATCTCTAGTTTGCACAAAATTTAAGTCACACACATCAGTATGAATTAAATCTAGAGATTATGTGCTCCTTTCAATAGAATAAAATGGTTTTCTTGTTATCTTAGCCTAGAAAAATATTTTATATTTATTATTAGGATCAAATTCAAATGTAGGCATACAAGCTAAATTAAATAGTCTATGTTTAGTACCATAGTTAACAAGTCCCAATCATTCATGCCGAAATTTAAATGACACAAGCATATAAGCAGAAGAAGAAACACTCTTATTATTATTTGCTTTAGGCACAATATTCATTACATTCATCTTAAAGATCCCATCACTAAGATAGTCCTTTCATAAAAATATCTCATTCTTGGTAAGTATAAATTGGTTATATATAAATACTAGCTTAAAAACATTCCTACTCATTAGAGATTCTAATACTAAATTCTTCTAGATATCTGGTACATGGACCATATCCTTCAAGGTAAGATTCTTTTTGGTTTTCAATTTGGGTATCACATTTCCATGACCAATCACTTGAGATGATGAATCATTTCTAATTAATATTTATTCTTCATTGCCTTCAATAAATTGACACTTAAAAAATATCCACTCATGAACACAAATGTGATGAGTGTGTCCAGTGTCTACCCACCATTCCTTGGTATTAGAAATAAAGTTGCATTGTGACACTAATCTTAAATAAAAATATACCATATTTTTTTAATTGTAATAATAGATCACACAATGCACACTAGCATCATACCATATTGTTTCTTGAACACGATTTTAAGAATGGTTTCACAAGTTTCACCACTTTGCAACCACACTTGCACATTTGAAAGAAACCATAATTCTCAAGGTTCACATCAAAATAATGTAAATATTATACATTATTTCACTACAAGAAAAAGAATCTATTGCGACAACTTTTTTATTGCTAAATCTAAGAAAATCATAGCTGAAATGACCTAGCAATGATATGGGTCCACTACTACAAATTAGTGCATAGAAACGACTTCAAAGACAGACAATCATGTTGTTGCTATAACACTTCTAGCGACAACAATGGGCATTGCTATTCATTTCTATGGCAATGACACTTTTTAAATTTACGTATTTTTTTTCAAAATTTTTTAAATTATATCAACAATTACAAATATGATTGCAATGGTAATTTTCAAAATTTTGAACTTTTTGAAATGTACAACGACGGCTCGTTGTCATTGAAGATATATATTTGCATTGAAACATATTTGGTATTTATTTATTTATTAAAAAATTAGGTAGTGCCCATTTTTTTTATTATAAGAAAAAAAATTTAAACATTCAAATATGTGTATGTATGTATCTTTATAATAAAAAGAAGACATATATCAAAACATAACTATATTGTGTCAAATTTAAGTCTATGAAATATTTTACATGTTCAAAAAAGTCATCTCATCTCCAAATGTTTTATATATTAGAAAAATAAACTGCCTAATCTAATGCACCAAATATATCACCATCATCAACCTCTTCATTCTGAAGGGATGAGGAGACTACTATGTAGGAATGTATTACATCACACCATCAATGCATCCATCCATAGGATCTATTTTAACATCATGACTTTTGAGCAACCCTAATATCTCATTAATTCTAGGGTCAAGCTAGGAAGCAAAAGATTGAGAGGTATAATAATCAAATCGTGGAGCAAAACTATCAATATAGCACTAGAAGAAGAAGAGCCCAACACTATACATCTAAAACCTCTTCTAAATTATCAACGCTGACCAAGAAATTCACCCACTATTGTAGCCTCATTAACTAGTTGTGGGTTATTGCTTGAACCTGTCTTCGTCGCTTGACTTTATGATTCCAACTCGTGATGTCTAACCATTTCTTCCTATAAAAAAAATTTAAGCACTAGACATGTAAATTATTTACAAAATAATAATGTGTAACATTAAATTTAAATACTTACATAATGCTTTCTTGAACCATCATAAATCCACTCTCCATATAGTGTGGAAATATTTATAAGCAACAATCTCTATTAGCGGTTGCTGGATTTTGTATTCGCTTTTTATTTTCATAAAAAACAAGAATTAATTAATATTATAATAAAATTATTATAATTAGTGTTTATCAATCAACATATGATATTTGATATTGTTTCATGTCATTCCATAGAAGTCAGTAATGAACCATGGAGACTTGGATCAACTAAATTTAACATATTCATATTGTTCTTCTCTAATGTTGCCTACAACAAATGAAGTGAAATTAATAATTTGTTTTAATATTCAATTGAGAACTACAATTTGAATAAGAAATATCTTTATTTCAATAGAAGAGCAGAAGTCAATGCATTTTTGTTATGTTTCCTAATTAAATTTATCAAGCTTCCAACTATTGTCCTTAGTCCACTTTCTTTTAATCTTTTTCTTTGGTGAGATAAGTGTCATAAAAAAAAACTAGAGTAGATCCCTAACTACCATATCCCATAAATCATTTTGCCTCCTCTCCTCAACCTCAAAGTATTTCTACACAGTAAAATCAAATATATATACTTTTTGAAATTATATATATATATATATATATAGGGTGAATGTCCCATACACACCCCTTCTAAGATACATGTATAGGAATTAATTATAACCATTAGATTAGGGTTTGATCAATTATTAAGATTTAATACATACCTAACTTAAATTTGTTTTAATCTCAGCCCTTAAATCATCTAAATCTAACGGTTATTAAGAGTTCCTACATTTGTATTTTAAATAATAGTTTGTACAAGAGCCTAAATCTCTCTCTCTCTCTCTCTCTCTCTCTCTCTATATATATATATATATATATAAACTTAAAATATTCAATTATTACCTCAAGTTTAAGCATTGTCTTAGTCTTATCTTGATCAGATACCACTGCTAAGAACTTATAACATAGAGGAATGTTATCAATTGCATTGATAGTGCACTGATTAAATTGACCAACACGATGCCCAATGGCATGGATTGTGCCACTGACTGCACAGAATGCAATAGGGAATGATTTCTTTCCATGTGTTAACCGATCTCTATGTAGATTGATGCATTTCCCTTTTTATCTCTTCTCGTTTGTCTCATTGGTGGTGTAGCAATAGTAAATTTATTAGGAATCAATATTACTAGGATAGAAATTATATTAATAAATTTCAAGTATGTCTATAATTACCTAATTCACACCCATCTAGTAATCAACAAGGACTTGGAGGGGGATCACTACCTCCATCCCCTCTTCATGGTGTCTAATAACCACATCAGCCATAACTATATCTTAAAATAACCAAATTATGTATACAACACACAATTAAAGGAGAAACAACATGATATAACACAAAACAAATTATATGACAATAATATTATAGAGGTCAAAGATAACAAATACAAATTTAAATACCATATACATACTAATCAGAACAATAATAAAATCCATCACTATAATTATTTTCATCTCCTTTAGAGATATCCATATTAGAATCCAAAAATCCAACCCTCATGTTCCATGTTGTCATCTAAAATATCAATGTCGTCTTCCTTTGAATCATCGATGGTCACCATATGATCAACATCCTAAACCCTAATATTCAAGTTAATATAAGAGGAATCAACCCCATCCACCAAATCAACTTCATCATCATCATAATTTAAATCCCAAATGTGGCAATGTTTACTTCCCAAACTATCCTTCTATTAAATCCATTAGGCAGATCATCAATGTACCAAACTTATTTTACCTAAGATCCTAATATATACCAATCATTCTTATACCATTTTAGGCTCGTATAAACACTTGTGATTTTTTTGTCCCATTTGATTCTCTTCTTGCTTGGGTCTATTTCAAACCATTTACACTTGAATAACACAACATAGCAATCATCAAGTTAAGACAACTTTATGATCTCCTACAACTGTGCATAAAAAGTAGTATCATCAACTCCAAGGACATATATGCCACTACTATGTGTTCTTTCATTAGAGTATCTACAATGAGTTAGGTATTCAACTATGTGATTCACACTTGCATGATAGGTTGTTGCCACACTTAATGGAAGATGAGATAAAGAAAATAACTTGACAGTGCATTATGGCAATCTACTATACCGTAGCTCATATATTTGTATATATTGGATTTAAAAAAATTATTAATTATTAAAATTGCAAAAAAAAAGTATATCTCAATTTCATTTGTTAATGGTAACATGTTTTCTAGGAGGATACCTTTTCTCTACCTTACCATTGAATAACCAATTTCTCCTAAATGGATGATTGGTGGGTAAAAACCTACAATGACAACAAAACTAATTTTATTCCTCAACCTAAAAGGAGTGTCCTTATTACAATCTAGGCATGCTAAATACTCTTGACGAAACCACCCTAACAGAAATGATCATGTTGGAAAATCACTAATGGTATAGAGTAATGCAACACGCATTTGAAACACCCTATTATTGACCACATCTCATGTATCAACCCTTGACATCTATAACTCATTCAATTCATCCACTAGTGGTAAGAGGAACACATTGATATCTATCTTGAGAGAACTCAAACTAGGAATCAGCAAAGTTAGGATCAAGAATGGATCTTTCATGCACTACCACAGAGATAAGTTATAAATGATCAATATAACTGGCTACATAGTATACTTGGAACTCATGCCAAACAGATTAAAACCATCTATAATTGGCTACATAGTATACTTGGAACTCATGCCAAACAGATCAAAACCATCTGATGCCCTCCCTAATCATACATTATGATGTTAAGACATAAAATCATGATGGCTTGTATCAAAATGTTACCATGCTTCACCATCAACTGCTTGATGTATTACAAACCGTTCTCTTGAGAAACCCTACAAATGACACCTTATGTCTTCAGCTATATATCTATAAACATACAACCTTTTCAATCTTGATGTCAAAGAAAAGTATTGTATAACCTTATGCAATACTTTCTTTGTGGTTGTAGATTTATCCACCCAACGAGAAGTACTACACACGTGACAACTATCTTGATTAGAATTTTTTTAAATATAAAATCACAAACATGCTTACATACATGAATTGCTTAAAGCCCTAAGCTAACTTTTCTCATCTTCTTGACTTATAATGTGATTCAAGTAACTTATTTGCATCTGAAGGTGATTTTTTTCTTTTATAATTTTAGAAGCGCTAAAAAAAATTTAGTTCACTTGTTTAATACCTTTATGATGCTTTAACTTCACCAAAAAATTAAATAAAGAGAACTTATTGCATCCTAGATACAATTCACTATCCGCCTCTTGAAATAATTCATTGTAAAACATATATGATCCATTGCTAAATTCATCATCTAAAGGGACATCAATATCACCACCACCAAGATGCACTTCATTACCAACAGCTAAAAAGTCACCCAACAAATGTGTTATCTCATCCGTCATTGCATCGGTAGTATGCACCGACTTCAACTTAACTTTGCCACGGTGCACCCATGTGTCATACCATTGTATGAAACCATTCTTCAATATATGGAGCTCAACATTATCGAACGATCGCCACGCTCTATTATTGTACCCATCACCATCCTTAGAAATGATTGAAGCCCATTCCAAAAGTCATCTAATAGATGATTCTTTAATAGCGTCCTATTTTCATCAATCGACATCTACTCTATATAAAAATGATAATTAACTAACTATTTAAGATCTTAGGTATTTCAAAGCACATAAAAGAGACATTATCAACTATTAGAGTGTATCCAAATTCCTTTATTCATATTCTTAAAAAAGAAAACTCATCTTATGATTAGTCTTAACTAGTTTGTGAATTTATGTAATGTATATGGGGGATTTATATAAATAAACAATATATATACAATATATTTAATACAGAGTAGAATGCTCACATTAGTTAAAATCTTATAGTTATAAGATTAAAGTAGATTATATAGCTGATTTTTAGAAAATCTTACACTTATAGCTAGGTAGTTATAAGGACTTGAGCTATTTTTTATACATCTTGTTCATAAGCTTAAAGCTAACTCACAAACGAACAAAAGCATTAAATGAAATTAAAGTTCATATTTTCCTAAGTAGAATATTAAGTAATTTTTTTTATAAGGTTTAAAATGAAACAAATAATAAAAATTAATGTTTAAATTAAGTATAATTACAAAGTCCCTAATTCAATCTTAGTCTCAAAGTATTATATTTTGAGTTTTTTTATAACTACATTTGGATTTGAATTATTATTCTATGAAGAAAGTAGTTGGGATTGAATTTAAAATTTTGTATTCAATTTATCTATAAAAATTCATGCATTAAGATAAAATCTTAATTTCAAAGTATTATATTTTTTTATTCAATTTTTATTGGGAACTTAACTTTTAGTTTAGATTTTGGAGTACTACATTTCTTATGAGTTTGATGTATGAATATTATATTGTACTTTGTTTTTATTGGTTTAAATTATACTATGTTTCTTTTGATCAATGGCATCTCAATATAACAAGCTTCATCTATATTTTTATTTACTATGATTGACATGTTAAAGGTATGACTTTGTCTATGATTTATAAAATTAACTACGCAAGTCAAGTTTTAGTCACTAAAATTGATTATTTAAAATTAATTGTCCAAGTTAATTATATTTTCCTCTTATTTTTGGTTAATTAATTAATCCGATACATCCTAGACATACAACGACTCAACCCTGACCTGAACAATAAAATGTTCTAAAATAACCCTAACCCAAAATGACCTCACCTATAAAGAAAAATGACCTCAAAAAACCTAACCCAAGAACAACTCGACCTGATAAAACCAACCCTACCCTGCCCCGATTGTCGCCTTCACACACACACACACACATTACAATATATTAACTAATATAAATGGTCATAAAATATTATAAAATAGATACAAAAAAATGACTATATAAATATGTACAAGCTCACAATATCAAATTACTTACATACAATTAAGTACACATTTCATAAAATTATTATATGCCCATACTTTACACAATTACAACAATATTATACTATACTTAAATAAAAATAGTAAATCATACATGCTTGTATATATATTTATATTTATACTCACACACACGTATCAAATATCATGTATATCATATATAACATTTTAATATAATCTAAATAATTATTTAATATTAAACTAAATTGCACTATTAATCTTGGAACAAAATTTGACGGTAATTGATGAGCAACAAAGATTTGAAGAGCTCTAATGACTAGCTTAAAATAAGTTTCAAATCAGCTAAATAATAGAAACAACAATAAAAATAGTCTAACAACAACAACAACAACAACAACAACAACAACAACAACAACAACAACAACAACAACATAATAATAATAATAATAATAATAATAATAATAATAATAATAAGAAAATAACCCATGATAGGTTGGTGGCAGAAGAGGCAACATAAAAGGCACGATGGTCAAAATTTCACCTTTAAAAAACAACATCAAATACAAAAAATTTGACATGAATACATTAAATTAACAAAAGAAACAAAAAAATGATAATAAAATTAACAAAAACAACCTTAGCAGAGAAGAGGAACGCAAGGAGGAGGAAAAGATGAAATGAACAACAAAGGAAAAAAATCATGCTTCGATTTTATAAGTTTTATAGTGACAACATATGTCTTCACTATAGATACCTGTAGCTGCAGCTATTGACCAAAAAATGTGTAGGTCATATGACTCTATTATAGCTATACATGTTTCGGCAATGATGGTATCATCACTACAAATGATGTTGACTAAATTTATTTTCTCCAAGAGATATTAGGCTGCCTATTTTTTTCACTAACAATGTCGTGGAAATATGGAGTTATAGTGACAACAATATGTCATCGATAAAAGTGTCATACAACAACAACAACAACAACAACAAATAATAATAATAATAATAATAATTCTAAGGGAATTTCTTGCTTCATTTTATAATTGTGACATATCATTGCTAGAAATGTAGAGCGTCAGTGATTTTTCTCTCCTATGTTGTCTTGTCACTAGTACATTTACAACTACAAATTTTCATCGTTGAATTTTTTTTTATAGTAACGACATTATGCCATCACCATAGGCACATTTTATCGTAGTATTTATACCATGCATACAAAACCTTACATAACATTTTTGTTTCATTCATATGTATGTACACTATATACCAAAAATTTACACATGTATATATAACATAAAATTTAGGGAGTACATATAATCCTACCCAAGCTCATCAAAGTTTATAATAAATTCCAACCATTGTTTCCTAACTTTATCAATCTTGGCTTCATCATATTAACCCTATTCATTAGAGAGATAAAAATATGGAAAATTAAAATAACCATGTTGGTATTAAAGTATATAGGTCTATCTAACTAATCATAAGTAATATGAACTATACAAAGTATATACATACCTCTCCTTGTTTTGTCTAATGTTTGCAAATGATTCCCTTCATGTATCTGATGATGTATTAACCTCAACCAACTTAATATTTTTGTCATGAACACTAGGAAAAAAAATTACCTTATTAGTTTGATACTAAATACTTAAAATTAAATGAAAATGATCTTTAAATGGCATAACTACTACAAAGTTGAACTTTGTGCCAAATCATTTGAGGTGGTGGTGTCCTTCCCTTCTTTTGTAGCCCAAAATACATCTTAAATGATCTAATTGATGTAATAACTATATATTAATAAAATTCACAGACACACACACACACACACACACACACATGTACGTACATACATATACATATGTCTGTCTGGCTGTCTGTATATATGTATTTTAGTAATGATTCTAATATCATTGTATACATAAATATTTACCTCTCAATAAGTGAATATTTATATGTGATTATTCCAATTATGCAATACCAGCAAGAGTACTTTTCATTGAATGGATGTTCACCTCTAATGGTGTCTTAAATAGTTTAATATTGTACTCCTTAAACCAATCACGTAATTTTCTTAACATAGTGAGATTGAGATAGTATTGTCCCGTCAAATGTTCTATAAATATTAATTCCTAATGTAACATATTCAAAATCCATATCTTTCATATCAAAACTCTTGGTGAGCATATTTTTGGTGATATCATTGTTACTAATTATTATGAGTATATCATCAACATATAAGCATACTATGATCTAGCCTGTATGAGTATCTTTGACCTAAACACATTTTGTAACTCTCCCAAATATCACCATTGAAAATTTTCACTTTTAACATAAAATCACCCTACCATAAGAGGGGGTGTTACCTCTGTAATTGGTATAAGTTTTGCCCCAAGCCATCCTTGTACCAACTATAAGGTAAAACAAAAATAGGATGCAACTCATGATAAATATAGCAAGGTAGCATTTCATAATATAATAAAGGTTAAGTGTTTGTTTTTAAAGAAGTACTGAAATACAAAAACATCGTTCAGCGAAAGTAAAACATTAAAACTAGAAAGCTAGAAAGGATAATAGTCAAATGTCACTCTCTTCGGTCCCCAACCTAGACACGGCTGTATCACTCTGCCCTGATCATATCATCATAAGTGATAAAGTCATTCAAAAAATCTTCCTTCATCTACATAGGCTTAAAAGGAAACACTATTTGTGGGAATGAGTAACACCCATAATAGGGGTGATTAGTATGCTATGTACTGAACAAGGTAGAAATACAGTCAAGAAATTTAGAGAAGTTAATAACACCACAATAAGAAATAAATGTGTATAAGTAGGTCAAATTGGTTCGCTCATTATCATCTAGACTCAAGATAATAATGCAATAAATAGTCAACTCATGAATTATATCCATGTGGGTTCAAGGATCCCACTATTCTCACCGGTGGATGGTAAATAAGGTACAACCCTAGGGTAACATGCTCCTAGACATTATTATCACTGGTGGACCGATGAATAATGTACAACTGTAGGAAAAAAAATTTTTGAACACTATTCTCAATGGTGGACTGGTAACAAGGTAAAATCAGTCCTGACCCACGTGGTGTTCCACTATAAGTAAGTAGTATCTTTATGGAGGTTACTACTATCCAAGGGTTTTATTACTTTAGTTTAGGACCCCACTATTTTCACCGGTGGATCTCTAAATATGATAAAACCATAGGGAAACATGCTCTTGGCTCACCGGTGGACCATCCAACAAGGTACATCCCTAAGACAGAATGCTTCAAGAAACTATTTTCAATAGTGAACCGATAAATAAGGTACAACCGGCTTTGACTCAAGTGATATTCCACTTTAAGTGATTAGTTCCTTATTCGTGTCTGATCTGTTTAAGGTACCACACAAAACCATGCATAACTCAATCATGACTCCTACCCTACTACTAGCTTGGACCTACTATGTCTCCTTATAAACCCTAGTTTCATAACCCTTGGTACCTCCTTACCCCTATTATTCCTTTGAGTCCCCAATTTACCCAAAAATCCCAAACCTATCATTATAATCCCCTCTTATCGCGAGTCATGGTCTATTACCCCTATTTCTCACATATGTTGATCATTGGCCTCTAGGGTTACTCCTAAAAACCTTACTTCTCCCTAGTTGATCTAGACGCTCCTCTACTACTTAGTTAGCCCTAATTTTCCACAACCAGACATTTTTTTTACTATGCTTATTCATCCCTTAAATTTTGTAGCCTTACTCCTCCATTTCACACATGTGATAATAACCTCCCAGTAGCTCTCTCAAAACCCTAATTTTTCCATGGTAGTCATATCTGCTCCCACTTATCTCATATGGCCATAATATTTAGTGCACAATTTCCAAATAGCATGATTAACATCATAGTTTAGAGGTACAATCCAACTCTCATTTTCTACATGTAATAATAACCTACCCTAAGGATTTTGTGCTTTAACCTACCAAATCCCTAATTCCGCCTATTTAGTAATCTCCCATACCTTAGCATCCAAGGACTCCCCTAATTGTGCCAAGCTACCCAACAATGTCATCCTTAACCCATATGCATTCTTAACAACCATCCCTCACTTAACCATCCTTAGACATAGCTCACACTAGGTTTGACTCACCCCATGCATGACCAACCCTCTCCATGCAATGTTTACCCAAATTATATTCATATTTATCATAGTTATTATATTTATCACCTTCCAAATGATATTAGGCTAGCTTTCACTCTAGGGTTTCCCCATATGCCCCTTTTCACATTGTGGACCAAAATACCCCTATGTATCACAACCTTACCTAAGTCTCATGGCTTCTAATATAAGGACTCCCCAACATGTCAAAACATACAGTACTAACACATGAACCAACACAATCATGTCCACGCATATTCTTACCTTTAGTCCTTGCCAAGCCAAGTTTTATGTGCAACCCTAGACCATCTAATATTTCATGCATGTATTCACTTAGCACATAATAAAGTCATATTTTAATAAAACAAGGCCCTTGATGTGACTGTATCCTTACCAAAATGGCTTTGGTTTCTAAGCACAAATAACCTACACCTCCTATCCTACTTTCATTGGAACAGTACCTAGAAAAATTGGAATATTCAAAAATTTTCTTTATTTTCTTTTTCTTTAAATAAAATAATAATACTAATAAAAGAAAATCTAGTCAAATAAAACTCAAAGGGAGGAAGGGGAGTGGTGGTGACCAGAATGGAAAATAAAAGTGGAGTGGCGATGGTGCAAGGGTGGCATTAGATTTTGTAGTGAAAAATGTTGGTTAGTAGCTTGGAGGTTGAGGGTGGTGTTAATAGCGGATAGGCTAGTAGAGGATAAAGGGTTGTGGCGGCAAGACTGGCAGCCAGTGGTGGTGCAGCTGTGAGGGTGGAGGATAAATGAAGGAAGAAAGGGGTGCTTTGGTCGGCTGCACAAGCTGGGGCACCTATGCATGGCGGCTAAGGTGTAGTGGTGGTGTGAAGGGAAGGAGTTGGTCAGCGGTGGTGGTGGTGTAGGGGAGATGTAACCTGCATAGTTATACACTCAAGGAGAAAAGGAAGGGTGGAAGGAGGGGGAAATGGGGCTCAGCAGGTGTAGGAGGGTGTAGAGGGAGAAGAGGGGAGGAGCTTGGGGGCATAGTCTGGTTGTGATGGAAGCTAGAGCAGTTGGAAAATGGGGTGTGTAGAATAGGGGAGTTCGAGAAAGGAGAAGAAAAGGAGAGGGGGCGTCAAAAGTGGGTATTTATAGGTAGGGACGAGGGTGAGGACATGGGGAAGACAACAAGGATGGCTGGTTGTAGGGGAAGGATAATGTGGCAGCAGCAAAGAAAAGGTAGGTGTAGGGGGTGGTGTAACACCCCGAGTCGATACAACTATGCGGCAACTACCTTGGAACACTTTTGGATTGATCAGCTGGCCCCACAGATCAACACGAGTAATTTTAGTGTTCTTTGTCCTCTCTCATGTACTTCCTGATAAAATTTTTAGAAAAATTTTGAAACTTTTTAGAAGAGTCACCCATCCTAAAAATTTCTCCACAGCTAGGACACTTAACTATGGAGTTCTTAGGATGAAATCACCAAAAAGATGGTATACCATGTTGATATAAGTGTCCAAATCAATCCTTATAATACTCTGCTCAATTTGGGGTATTACATTCACCCCCACTCAAAGAACACAATGTCCTCATTGTGCCTCAACAACTAACTATCTCAATATAGTTTATCTTAAGAATCATCTCGCTAGGTGGCTCACTGGCTCATCCAAGTTCAGCTTATGGTCGCGGTTTCGCTTTGATACCATTTGTATCACCCCAAGTCTATGCGACCATGAGGGGGCTACGTTAGAGCACTTTTGGATTGATCGGATGGCCCCACAAATCAACATGAGTCATTTCAGCGCATTTTGTCCTCACTCAGACACTTCTCAAAAAAAAATTTAGAAAATTTTTAAAACTTTCTAGGAGGGTCACCCATCCTAAAAATTGCTCCATGGCCAGCACGCTTAACTATAGAATTCTTAGGATGGAATTACCAAAAAGATGGTATACCATGTTGATATAAGTAGCCAAATCAATCTTTATAATACTCAATTTGGGGTATTACAGGTAATAGGTACAAGGGTGTAGGGGAGCATGCAAGGGATCATGCAAGTGCATGCCAGTGTGCATGTCCTGCATGGCTGAGAAGGGAAAGGGAAAGGGAGGAGGAGCTTAGGTGGGTGTAGGGGATAAAAATGGAATGGGTGGATGGGCGTAAGGGAGGATACAGGGAGAAAAAAAATAAAAAGAGAATACAAGGAAGGGAGAAAAGGGAGAAGGAAGGGGGTTGGGTTGGCTAGATAGAAAAGGAAAAGAGAGAGGAGGGGGCTTGGGCTAGATTTTTCACAGCCCAGGTGGGAAAGGAAGAAAGAAAAAAAAGGAAGAAAAAGAGAAAAAATAGAAAAGGAGAAAAAGAGAAGAAAAAAAAAAAGAAGAAAGAAAAAGGAAAGGGAAAAAAGAAAGTTTTGGAAATTTTAGGTCGAGTTTTTGGGCAAATTAATGGTAATTATATAAATAATTAAAAATTATTATAATTTACATATAATTTAATTTAGGCTAGATAATTAAATTAATGTCTCAAAATTAGGCTAAATAATAAAATTTAAAATATATTATTATTATTATTTAAAAAATTTGGGGTATTACACATTTGTCATACTCATTTATTTCAAATCCATTTGATAGCATTACGCTATCAAAATTTTCATGTCATTCCTTAGGTGCTTGTGTTAATCCATGTAAGAATTAAATAATCTGTCAAGATTTTTTCTCTTAAACAAAAGTAATGAACCCCTTATATTGTTCCATATATACATCTTATTATAGCTCATCATTTAAGAATGTTGTTTTTAATCTATTTGATGTACCCCTAAACCCCTAAACCATTTGTCTTCAATTTCTTCTTAAATATCCATTTACATCCTAGGGGTTTATTATTGAGAGGTAAGTTATCCACTTCCGATGTGTGCTTTTACATGATGGATTCAATTTCATTGTTCATTAATTCTTTCCAATAAGAAAATTTAGGAGAAGACATATCTTCCTCGATTTTTTTAGGCTCTTTTGCTAACAAATATGTTAGATAACTAGGTCTAAATGATTTAGAAATCCTTGCTCTTTTACTTTATCTAGGTTCATTTGAATCAACATCTTTGTTCCCATTATCAGTAGAATATCTTAATATCTTTAGTGAAATTGATTCATTATTTATTTTGTATAGGAAAATGTTTTTGAAAAATATATCATCCCTTGACTCTTTAATTATTTTAACATGAAAGGTAAGAACTTCTAGCTTGTGAACAAAAAAATAATATGTACTATTATTATGTGCATATCTAATAAATACATAGTCAATGATTTTTGGTCTTAGTTTTACCCTCTTTGGATTAGGAATTGAAACTTTTTCCAAATGCCCCCATATTTTTACGTATTTATAGATAGGGTTGTGGTATTTTCATAACTATATGGAATATTGTGGGTTTTTTTTATGAGGTATCTAATTGAGAATATAATTTACGGATAATAGGGCCCCCATAATTTTTGTGGTAATCTAGAAATAATCAACATGACATTTTTCATGTCGTTTAAGGTTCTATTTTTTGCATTATGTCATTTCATTATATTGGGGGAGCATAAAGAGCGGTATTTTGGTGAAAAATACCTTTTTCTAAGAAAAATTATCAAAAGGATATTTGCATTCACCTCTAACATCACTTCTTATAGCCTTAATAATTCTACTAAATTGATCCTTAGATATCACCTTGAAGTCATTAAACACTTCAATTACCCCATCTTTTCTTCATAACAAGCATATGTAGCAATAATGTGTGCAATCATTTGTAAAATTAATGACATACTTTTTACCATCTCTAGTTTACACAAAATTTAAATCACACACATAAGTATAAATTAAATCTAGAGGTTATATTCTTCATTCAACATAATGAAATGTTTTTCTTTTCATATTAACCTCAACAAATATTTCATATTTATGATTAGGATCAAATTCAAATTAAGGGAAAAAACAAAAATAATTAGCTTATATATAGTCTAATAGTTAACCTGTCCTAATCATTCACGGAAAAATCTAAATCACTCAAGCATTCACGGAAGAAGAAGAAGAAGAAGAAGAAGAAGAAGAAGAAGAAGAAGAAGAAGAAGAAGAAGAAGAAGAAGAAGAAGAAGAAGAAGAAGAAGAAGAAGAAGAAGAAGAAGAAGAAGAAGAAGAAGAAGAAGAAGAAGAAGAAGAAGAAGAAGAAGAAGAAGAAGAAGAAGAAGAAGAAGAAACACTCTTATTATTATTTTCCTTGAGCACAATAGTCATTACATTCATCCTAAAGATTCCCTCACTAAGATATCACATTCTTATAAATATCTCATTCTTGGTAAGTATAAATTAGTCAGATATAAAGACTAACTTAAGCATTCCTGCTGATTAGAGATCCTAAAACCAAATTCTTATAAATATATGGTACATGGAGAACATCCTTCAAGGTTAGATTCTTTTGACCTATCCACTTGAGTATCACCTTTCTAGGACTAATCACTTGAGATTATGAAGAATTTCCCATGAAGAGTTGTTCTTCATCATATTCAATAAATTGATAACAAGAAAACATCCACTCATTAGCACAAATAAGACAAATGTCTCCAATGTCCACATACTACTCCTTAGCATTACCAATAAGGTTGCATTGTGGCAATACTATTAAGACGTTGAATCATTAAGATTTTCATATATCTTATCCACCTCTGTGATATTTGCATCATCATTACTCTTTTAAGATCTCTTTGGATTGTGACAATTATTTGCATCATGTCCTTGTTTTCCATTTTGATATCCATTCCCCTTCAAATTCTTGGATACATTGGGTCCCACATTATAACCATCTCCATTATGCTTTATTTTCATGCTTTTATTTGACCTATTTCCCATCATGTTAGTTTTAGATAACTTATGATTTGAGCCTCCAAACTTGTAGTTTTCTTCCTCAATTCTTAGATGGATTTTGAGATTCTCAAGTTTCATTTTCTTACCCTTATGTTTGAAGTAGTTCTTAAAATCTTTCTAAGATAGTGGTAATATTTCAATTACACCACTATAGAGAAGGGAATAAAAAAAATTTTGAAATAGGGGTGCGATTAGAACTGACAAAAGTTGACCCGACCCAAAAAATCTAACGAATACCGACTCGATTGGTCCGAAAGCCGATCCGGTTTTATCCGAGTAATTAAAAGTCTGAAATCTATCCGACCCGATCCGACACATATCTGATATCTGATATAACCCGAGAAATCATAAGCCTGAAATAAACCCAATCCAATATGCTACTCACCCGGATTCCGATATAACCCAAAAAACTATCAATCTGAAATGACCAGACCTGATTAATTATTTAACTGAGATCTGATATTATTCAAAAATTATAAATCTATAAATATTCAACTTGGTACTACCTGAAAATTAACATTAACCCATAACTCAAATTTTCCAAAACTTCAAAAAACATGAAATAATATAGATGTGCAAATAGTCCATACTAGCACTTACATCAAAATCTAGAAACAATATACTTTCATAAAATTTATATCACTTATATATATACAAATACAATATCTATTGATACCAATATTAAAGTATAGAAATAAAAGTAGAGAAAAAAAGAAGAAAAACTCTACTACACCATCTAAATATTAGTTCACTTCCATGATTCCATCTAGTACCATAAGATAATAACAGTGCAGCCTTGAACACTATATGTTCCCTATGATTCAATTTTGATAATATTAGTTCACTCTAGCTATACGGTTATACCTTACAATATAGCACCTACAACATCATAGGAAAGTAGGGAAAATCTAGAGTGAGAATGTTATTTATTCATTATCAAAATTAAAGATAATTTTTTTATTACATCAACAATGTTAAATAGTAATAAGTCAATATTAGTTGGTCTTTTGTCAATAATAGTCATTATTACTTACTTTATCTAATTTTTATCTTATTTAGCTTGATATGATCTAATCAAAATATATAATAAAAAACTAATGTGTTGATATTATTCTTTTTGCCATAATTGATATTCATTAATTACTATTATTATTGTTATCATTATTTTTGTATTATTATTATTATATTTATTAAAATTATGTTGATATGATGTGATCAATATCTTATAAAAATAATATGAGAAGTACAACCTTAGAAGCCTTTATTTGTTATCAATTATCAATGATTATTATAAGTTAATATTATGTAAGGAGCGTATAAGATATAAATATAATATAAAATTAAAATAATACTGGAACTCAATATGACCAAGCTAATAATGGAATTGAATTATAATTTATACCTTAGCATAAAAAGAAAAGTGATACGATTTGAAATTTTTTAAATTTAAAACGTCAAATACATCTCCAAAGATGAAATAATGACAAAAAATTCTAAAGCCCCAAAACAATTAACATAATAATTCACTTTTAATTAAATAAGATAAATTAAAATAAATGATCTCAAAATAATTAGCTTTTAATAATATCTTGGAATAAAAAAAAGAAAATGACACAAGCATGACTTAAATATGAAATGACCTAAATCCAATCTAAATTCAATATGAAAATATAATAATTCAAACTTACTCGTGCCCGATCCGAACCCGAACCGAAATTAGAATAACCCAAATTTATCCGAATCTGAGTCCATCTGATCTCAACCAGACCTGATCTGAGAGCTTAGAATGATCCGATATTATCTAATATTGAGTTGATCCGAATCAAACCCAACCCGACAAAATGATCCAAAATTATCCAAAATCGATATGACCCGATTATCATGTAACCCGATCCAATTGCCATCTCTAGGTGCAATCCTCCAAATTTTCTAACCTCAAATTATGGGTGACTAGTCTCCTAATTCCCTCTCTAACCCCTAAACCTCAAGTGAACACTTTATCCATACTTCTCAAATCCTAATTTTTATCTTCATACTATTCAAAACCTCATTTTTATTTTTATCCAACCAGTCGACCGAGCATTATCTTTGGTTGAGCGGGCAACAACATCTAAAATCCTATCATCTAGGGTCTCAGGCGGTCAACCGCCAACCTTTTTCGGTCGATTGAAGCTTAGCAATTTTCACCATTTTAGTTTATATTTTTTTTATCCTCAACTCAATTATTATGTCCAATATTTTTATATATTTGGGTTTATAAATTAATTCCTCACCTTCCCACAATTTTTAATAATTTTTGGAAATTATTTTATTATTTTCCCCATTTTAACCATTTATTGGACTTTTTACCTTACCTAAACCATTTTCTAGCATTATCGACTTTCTTGGACATAAGAACTTCAAAAATATAACTTCCACATACCCCATGATAAAATCCTATATAGTAATTTATCATTCAACCAAAAGTCTAACTATAATTATCTCCATCACTTTCCACCAACTCTCTTATACTCTATATCACATATGACATTTACTTCCATTCCTCTTCTTGCTTGCAAGCCATCCCCATCAGATTTTTCCCTCTCTATTTTCCATTTTTGATAGCCTATAGAGGGTGTTTCCTTGGTTAACCATTTTTACACTTATCCATTTTCTTCTATGCAACTTTGTTTTCTCCTCTACTCTTGTCTTAGTTGTAGTGGTTTTTAATTTTTTTCCTTTGTGTAGAGGCCCTTCTCCTTTTCCCTTTATCTTCTTACTTTCAAAATATTAATTTTATATTTTGAGTTCTTTACTTTTAGCAAAAGAAAGTTTAGGTTATATATATAGTTAAGGGTTTTCCAAGATCCCATTTTTGAATTCTAAGGGTTGTTATCATCTCTTTAATCTATTATATTCTCTTCTAACCCATGCATTTCCCTGGTCTAAATACTACTATTATTATTTTTAGGTGATCAAAGTGTAAAAGGAGTATAAGAGTATTTTGTTCTAAGAGATCGGAGTAGCTCTAATAAGGAATATATATCTTTAGTCTAGGGCATTTTATTTTTATAAGTTAATTTATGTGACTTTTTAATTTCATACTAGAAATCATGATAAGCTTCATCTTAAATTTACATACATATATTATTTGCTTAAGTGCATGATTTTATGGTTTTGTGTTTTTATGATAAGTTGTATTATCTTATGTCTTGTCAGGCTTTGTCATAAAATCTTAAGTATGATGGTATATTTTGTTTATTAATTCTAGGGTTAAGTAGATTAAAATGTCTACTTATGGAATTTGGTGTATTATGCCAAAATCTCAAAATTTGGGGGGGGGTTCTCTTGGGATTTCTCAGCCATATAATATTTAGAATGTTGTGGATTTTTTTTAATTTTAGTGAATTATATTTTTAAGATGATAATAATGTAAATGGTGTTGTGTGTATAACTAGTAAAATTTAGAGACTTGTAGAATTTTGCGAGTTATGTGACAGCTTCGGTCATATGGGTAATATGGTCATTTTGTTTAGTATTTGGAGAAAATAAATATCTCATTATGTTCCTTTGGGATTTTACAATACATTTTATATATAATATGTTAGTTTTGAATAAGGATTACTTAAGTCATAAAAACACTAAAATTTGAGATGTTTAGATGAATTAAGGGCATTTAGACCTTTTGGTCAAATCTAAAAATAGGGTGTTGTAGAAGTAATATATAGGCCAAAATATGAAGATGATGATTTGTTAATTAACTTGATAAATTATGTGTAGAATAAGATAGGAATTTATGAGAAAAGGCTTAATTAAGAAATAATAACTCAAAAGGTAACCTTGATATTTTATGTGTAAAAATTTAGAGTTAAGTTGTGATTTTTAGATATGATGTTAATATTATTTTAGGTTAGGGTGTTAAATTTGGCAAATTTTAAAGCCTTATGGATGATTTTATGGTGTATTTGTGAAATTATGGTTTGTATGGGTAATATGGTATTTTTATATTGTGAAAGACCCCCTTTGTATTTAATGAATATGCCTATATCTTGCCTTAATCCTATAGCATGTTTAACGCATTATTAGTAATACACTCTCAGTAATTTGGATGTTATCAGCTATTGGAATAAATTCATCACAAACAAGGATCATGTTAAGTAACTTACCTCATAATAAGCTAATGAGAATGAAAGTGGAAGTATAATATTCTATGTTATTTGGGTAATATATTTGTTATGTGCTAAGTTTTGGCTAAGGTACTAATAAGATATTAATACTTAAAGTAGAAGAACACATGAGTCGGGACTAAGTACTTTAAAATTATTGATATTAATTGTTTGGTCCTAATGGAACCAGATGACCCTAGTCTACTCAATCTGACCTATCCACCAACTATGCATACTTAAGGTTTTGAGGTTTACTAGTAGTCCAGGTTTGTTTTATCCTAAATATAAGAGTAACAATGAGGTTGAAATCCTTTCTCTCCATATGGAAAAAGGGAAAATTATTGTTACTATCACTTTATTGAACTCAATGAGTTAATGACATAGTTTCCTTGATCGCCTAATTATAGACATTTAACATGGACGCATCTCTAAGGTAGTAATTAATGAAGAGTAGTGTGCTTGTGCATTTTTTCTTAAGGTGATTTTATATGATGCATGCATTATCCTAGTGATATATATTTTTTACCTTAATAATAAGAAGTATCAATCATCATTTTCATGGATGCTACTCATTTCATGAGTAGACGACCTTATTGTTGAGGCATAGGTATTTGATGACCAGTTTGGAGACTTTGATACTCTACGTATGGAATAATAACATGTTGAGTTGTGGAATTAGAGTCTAGGATATTTCGTAGTTAGATTTGTTTTTTGGATACCTTATAGATTTTTAGTTCTATAGGTTCTCTTTTTTTTTTGCTTTATACCCATATTTTATCTCATAACCATTATCTCTAGTTTATGATATTCTTCTTGCTCTCTTTTTATCATATTTTAATTCTTGTTATGTTTTTTTATTATACTTGATAGGAGAATGATATGGTAAACCAAAATCATATTAGGTATGATGGTAACACTCAATTATTTTATGTTTAACTTCTACAAAAAAAAAATTAATAGTAAATTTTAGGAAGTTATAGGGGGTATACATGACGAATTTAAACCATCGCCTAATGCATCATTGTGTATACTATATACAGTAGTCTAAAAACTGTCATATAAAGTCATAAAAAAGCCTTAAAAGTTTTTGGCACCAGACTATAAATGATGATTTTAGGTAAAAATATTACCGTATAAAGTTACCTGTACATGATGGTTATACACCAATATCACTGTGTATAATCTCACTTGAAATAATTTTGGTATTGTAGTGCAAGGGAATAAATGATGGTTATATCATAGAACCAGTGTATATTGTCAATATGTACGGTAGTTCTTTGGTATAACCATTGTTTATTCCTTTTTTAATAAAAATAATAAATTACACAATGCACACTAGCATTATACCATGTTGTGTCCTCCACATGATTTCCAAAATGCATTTATAAGCATCATCACTTTACAACCTCACTTGTACATCCAAAAAATCCATAATTCAAAAGGTTTGCATCAAAATAATGCAAATATTATACATTCTTTATACCATGCACAAAAAATTACATAAAAAAATGTTACACTCTATTCTCTTCGATACTGCGCTAGCAAGGCAATGAAGTCAAGGTGTCAGACAACTTACTTAACCTTGATGAAATGAGTCGAGGGGGCTGACTCAAGCTAGTACAAAAAAGCCTCTTACGAAAGCCTTCTTTCTATGCCATGGCCCTGCTATACACTCTTTTTTTCTTATAAAGAACGGAGCAGAGAGGAAAGAGAGAGAGAGAGATAGCTATTATTCACTGGTGTTAGCTTTACCTACTTCAAGTTTTTCTACTAGCTCTCAGTGGATTCGAACCACTGACACAAGCACAAGGAAGGAGGCCACAAAAGGGGGGTTGGAAGGCTAAAATTTAAGTGCACATATGATCCTACTTAAGGTCATCATAAAAGCTTATAATAAATTCTAACCAGTCTTTTCTAACTTTATCAATATTTCCTTGATCATACTTACCCATCTCATTAAAAAGATAAACCTACGAAAAAAATTAAAAGAACCATATTGGTATTCAAGTATATAGGTCCATCTGACTAATCATAATTAATGCGAACTAAACAAATTAAATGCATACTTCTCCTTATCTTGTCCATTGTTTCCAAATGATTTCCTTTATCTATCGTATGATTTAGTATTCAAAGTAGGCTTCATATTATTGTCAAATAAATTATGAAAAAAAATATAAAATTATCTTATTAGATTCATACTAAATATTTAAAATTAAATGACAATGATCCTTCAATGACACAGCCACTACAAACTTGAACTTTGTGCTAAGTCATATAGGGTAATGATGCCCTTACCTTTTTTTGCGGCTCAAAATATGTCTTTAATGACCTAATTGATGTAATAATCATATATTAATAAAATTCATATATATATATTGTAATACCCCATCTATAGAAATCCTAACTATAAGCTAGTAATTATTTATAATTAGTTATAATAATTATTTTAGGATGTTCTTTGTTAGATGTATTATTATTATGTATATTATTATGGTTTATTTTATATATAAATTTACTTAGGTTGAAATTTGGATAGAATTTGAATTATAAGTTGTAACCATAGTCAGAGCCTTGACTGATATATGTTTTACAAAGGAACAATAATTCTACTAACAAAATATTTTTTTTCCTAGTTTAGCTTTCATAAATATCACCCTGTCCTATTGAGATTTTAGTCTTCTATCACCCTATTCCCCTACCGTAACCTTATCCCTCATGTTATTTTTCCCTTACATGTTTGTCGCTGCACCATGGTTTGCTCATGCATGTCTTGCTCAACTTGCTCCATTCATACCATCGTCCATTAAACTTTCCCCCTTCTCTTGTCTTGGTATTTCTAACTTAGCCAAACTGACCTTCTTCTTCTTTTTCTTCTTCTTCTTCTTCTTTTCATTTCCTTTGTAAACCACAAGCACTACCTCCCCATCATTGCCCATCCATCACCACCTCAATCCATTTCTTTTCATTTCCCTATTGCTTTGTTTCAATTTTTGTTGAGGCATACAACCATGCACCTCTCATATGCCCCAATCATGCTCTCTCTCACGCTGCACACACAGATTTGAGTACAGTCACTGTGCACATTTTATCCTCGCTCGTGCACTTCTCTTCTCATTTTCTTATTACATGTGTAACACCCCCAAAATTTATAGTTGAAATTTTTTGTTTAAACAAACAAACACAAGCATAGGGGTGCTACCGCCGTGATCAGTACAAGCCAGGCCCCCAGCCAGTCTCGTACTAACTACAAGGCTAAAGAAAATTTATCATCAAACATTAGTCAAACTTAAAACGAGGATTCATAGAAAAACTAAAATGTTTGTAATAAGGAAATCAAAGTGCACATAAAAAGTTATTACAATCTAAATGAGTGCATAACTAGAGTTCCTAAAGGGATAAAAGATACAATAGGATGAAACAAAGCCAAACTAAAATGGTACATAAATAGTAAAAGAGAATTCGATCAATGTCTCTCTCGGTCCCTAGGCCAAGTCCATGCTCAACTCTCAACTCCGCCCGATGCCTTGTAACTATCATAGGCATCGAAGATGGCATCTCCTACCTGCACAAACTCAGCAGGGCCCTTTGCTCGTAGAAATGAGCAACACCCATAAAACGAGTGGTTAGTATGCTATGTACTGAGCAAGGTAACCATGCATCTATGACTAAACATAGAAATGCATATAACATAAGTAGATCATATAGATAACATACTAGCAACACAAATAATAAAGGTCGCACTATAGTCTAGTTAAACTCAATCATTAGATATCTATGACTAAACATAGAAATGCATATAACATAAGTAGATCATATAGATAACATACTAGCAACACAAATAATAAAGGTCGCACTATAGTCTAGTTAAACTCAATCATTAGATATCTGGTCAAAATGTTCATTTCACACCATGCTCTTTATAAGTCCATGTGAGTATGGAAATCCCACTATTATAGTCGATGGATCAGAAACGTATAGGGTTGAATATTAATACTCCTGACCACTATTATTGTCGGTGGATCGGTCTCTAGGGCAAAGTGCTCTTGGCCACTATTATGCCTGTGGATCGGTCTCTAGGGCACCCTAGCACCTGACCACTATTATGCAGGTAGATCAGTTTGGGCCCGGCTTAATAATCTTTTACTTTAAATGATTAGTATATTACTGTGGCTTATTTAATATATTTTCACCCTAGACATGTATGTTCTTTGGGCTACACCATATGTCTACTCCCATTCTCCCAAGAGGGCCTATCCTATATCTTGGGACTCTTGTACCTCCTAACACATCCTAACGTCTTTTTCTTCTTCTACTTACTCACCATGAATGCCCAACTCCTAAGTGTGTAGTCAAGGCCCACTTCCTTATGCCATTTAAGTCCACTCACTATCGTCTTCTAGGGTTTTCCCTTGAAACCCTAAATGGGCTTATGTGGCCCATCCTTCCTCTATCACACACAACTAAAGCTCCTTTACCATCCAACACATCACCTCACTTAGATTCAACTCCAAGCATACCACTTTACTTCTCATTTACACATGTGACTATGAAACCCTAGTTGGCCATCCAAACCCTAGCACCTTTCCTTTCACATATATCACCTCTCCATTACTCACCTACCATCTTTTCTTCCCCATAACACCCATACTCACCCTCTATATGATATTCTTCCACTCTTGTCCCATATTCCACTCACCCTCCATTATTTTCACTTTCACAACCTCCTCCACTTAGGGTTTTCCTCCCAAACCCTAGCCAAGTTTCCTATGCACTCTTATACCAACCTACGTACTATTTTTTATCCAAGGACTCCAATCACCCCCCAAACTCTTCCTTTACCTTAATTACACCCCAGGTAGCTTTTCCCACGTAAGGATCATCCCCATACAAACTTCATCCATCCCATGCAAACCCTAGAATTTCCTATGCAAGATTCACTCCACTCTTTTATTTTGTCCATATTTTTCTTTTATTTGTCCCCTCATGGATCATGAGATAATTAGGTCAATCTCATATCCCTTTATTCGACTCACTTCCCCCTTTTTCTTTTCATCCTTTCACCCCATATCCTACTATTAGAACATCCTAGCATGCATGTCCTAACGGGTTATATCATATAACACTACAAGCACAGCTTACATATCATTATACACATACCATAAGGAGGTTACATGAACATACCTCAACTCTAAGGTGTGTTACAAGTAAACAATCATAATAATATAAATTTCACAAACATAACATAACACATGGCATACAACGCACATAACACACACATAGTTGGTCTTAGCTACATCCTTACCTAATATGACACCGGCTTTGGAGCACTCTCCTTCACCTCCTTAGGGTTTTGACATGATTCAAATATAAGAGGAAAATACTAAGAGGTAACTTACCTCTTACCAAAATCACCATCATTTCCCACCTGACCCTTATCATAGCCTACTATTAGGGCTAATAATAATAATAATTGTTTTACAAGTAAAAGTAGGGTTATTATTCTTAAGGTAGCTAATCATGTTACTACTAGTCAAAATAGGTCTTAGTAGTTCTATTGGTTCATGTTAAAGTATTAATAGCAATATTTATATTACTAAAGATAATAGCTTTAATAATATAGTAGTAGTAGTAGTTGTAGTAGTAGTACTAATAATAACCCCAATCTTAGTAATAATAATAGTGGTATTAGTAATACTAAAGTAGTGACAAAAATGATACTAATACTAATAATAATAATAATAATAATAATAATAATAATAATAATAATAATAATAATAATAATAATAATGGTAGTAGTGATAGTGATATTAGTGATATAGGTAATACTAACAATAATGATAAAGTAATAATAATAATGATAATAATAATAGTAATAGTAATAAAGTTTGAATCTTAAAAATGATAATAATAAGGGTCCTAATAATCATAATAATAGTAACATTAGTAATAATAGGGTCAAGGTTAATAATGATGATGATGATGATGATGGTGATAATAATAATAATACTTCAAATCTTAGTAATAATTATATCAAGGTTCAAATAATCATGTTAATATTAGCATTAGTAATAATAGTTCCCAATTTAATAATAATAATAATAATAATAATGGTTTGAACATTCACAATAATAATAATAATAATAATATGTCGAAGTTAGTAATAATAATAATAACCATAGTAATAATAATGATGATGATAATAATAATAATAATAATAATAATAATATTATTATTATTATTATTATTATTAACACAAATAAAATAATTAACAACTTAAGAAATTATTTTTAAAGGTTAGGGAGGCTAGGGCACAACCTAGGGGTAGTGGTGACTAGGAGGCACCAGCGGTGGCACATGGTGGCGGTGGAGGAGAATGAGAAAGTGGAAAGGTGGGTTTCTATGCTAGAAGAGGGAGAGTGAGAGGGTGGTTGTGATGGTGGTGGGTGCTCTGGATTGAGAGGGTTGGAATGGTGGTGGTGGTACAGCCAAAGGGGCGGCGCAGGCGGCGATTGGTGTGGTAGTCAAAGGTGGTGGGGGGAGGAAAGGAGAAGGAGAGGGAGGTAGGGGAAATGAAGGTAGGGGAGGTAGGGAGATTCTGTTGGTTGTTTTGGGGGGTAGGGGAGTGGTGGTTGCAACGGGGACAATGGTGCACGACGACACGAAGGGCGGCGGTGGGTGAGAATTGGCAAATTGAGAGGATAACTTTGCACGGCTGTGGTGGCTCATGTAGGAGGAATCGAAGGTGGTGAAGGGTGTGGTGAAGGGTGGTGACACTGGGTAATAGTGGCTTTAGGGTTGTTTGAACTAGCGACGGCGCAAAGGAGGAAATTTTCTGGGTAGGGGAGAGGAAGGTCGATTAAGGGTTGAGTATGGGGTATTTATAGGCAATTGAGGGTGGAAACGATATAAGGGGAAAAGGAAAAGAGGGGGTAGGTGTGGCAAGTCATTGGTCGACGGTGGTAGGTTGGTGCAGGCCTGTAAAGTTGCAGGGTCTATTTGGTCGAAGGAGAATAAAAGGAAGGAAGGGCGGGTGTGAGGAGGTATGGAGGTGGTTGGGGTCAAAAGAGGAAAGGAAAGCGACAAGGAGAGAGGGGAAAAGTGGCAGGCTGGCGTGTGGTGGTGGTTGGCCAGCGTATGGGGGTTGTAGAGTTACAGGTCTACGTGGGAGAGGAGCGGGGGAGGAAGAAGAAGAAGGGTTCGGTTGGCTGGCCGGTTTGGAAGAAAAAAAAGAAGAAAAAGAAAGGGACCAGTAGTCAAGCGATCCAGGGAACAAAAAGAAGCATGGCGGACTGGGCTGCACTGAAGGAAAAGAGGGGGAGGGTTTTGGGTCGCGAGGGCTGGCCCAAATCGGGGAATAAGGGAAAAAATGGAGAAATGATAGGAGGGAAAGGAAAAAGGAAAAAGAAAGGAAAAAGGGAAAAAGGAAAAGTAGATGGGTTGGGGTATTTAGAATATTTTGGTATTTTTGATTATTTAAAATAATAATATTTAGTAAAATAATAATTAAATTTTCTTTTTAGATTAATTTGGGATATTTTGAATAGTTTTTCCTAAATTTCATTTTAATTAGCAAAATGCCCTAATTTTTCCTAATTAAATTATTTGGTATTTTCGTCTTGATTTTACCTTAATTATTTCCCCTTATTTTAATGAAATAATTTATTTAATTAATTTTTCTAATAAATCCTTATTTTGCAATAATTTTCTAAATTAGAGTTTTGGGGTATCTCGGCACGCTCGTGCGCCCCATACGCCGCCTGTGCGTACTCGTCTTCCTCAAGTCGTGCATGCATTGAATGCATGACCATGCCCTTCAGTCTTTTCCTTCTACACAACCGTGCTCATCTTATTCCAGTTCCCCACCCATCCCCCTTATTGAGTGACTTTGTGCCATTTCTTCCTTTGTTTGGTTAATTTCTAACTCTTTTCTTGAGTTGGTTTTAGTTAATTTTAGTTATTATTGTGTTTTATGAAATATATGACATGTTATAATTGCATGATTAGAATTTGTACATGTAAGTTGCAAAATGCCCGCATAACGAAAAATATAGTCAATCACTAAATCTTAAGATTTACTTATGTGTTAAAATATTATAGATTATTATCTTTTAGCCTTTTCATGATAATTTTCATAATAATAATGTTTGATACAAAATTGGATTATAATGGTGTAATTAGGGTTTGAGGACATTTTGGTTATTTACAATATAATGCACCTAATATGAATAATTGGACATGGTATTCCCTTAGAATTTTGATGGGATGACCTTAGTGCTAACTTTGACCCTGATTTGGATCGTTAACCTTAGGGTTGACTTTAATAATTGGAAACAAAGGAAAAATGGTTGAGTATGGAAATGAAAATTGTCATGCAGTGTATGCCATTTGTGATCATGCCATAAATCATTAAACTTAAAGTGGAAGACCACAAACTTGGGAATGGTTGCTCTCTAAAATTAGCTACCCTAGAGACGAGGTGTATCCCACATTTGATTTTGGTTCTCTAGTGTGTTGATGTGCCATAGTAAGGCTATAATCTACTTTATAGGTGACATACAAACCCTATAGGGGGTATCAATACTTAAGGATTAGGTGACTAATGTTAAAGGATATTATGTTGTTTGTGTGCGCCAGTATGACAAGGAGTGCCTTAGTGTACTTGAGTTATAAAGTAAGGGTATTATGTTGCCTTATTGTGCCAATATGATCATGTGTACCTCAAGGTCCCCGGGTTGATTGTATTCCCCCTTAAATAATTAAAAATGGAATTAATTGTTATGTTAGGAAAAAAAATTGGATTGTTGTGGTTGTAGTTTCATAGTTACCTCTATGTACTACTTGGTTTGATGGGTTGGTTCGATAGTCGCCTTAGTTCCCTACCTTACTATTTAGAATTAAATTGATTAGTCAATTTTGGTCATGAACTTTGATATGCCTGTTGTGTAATTTGAGATGACGTGAAGTGATTAAGTATGATTAGCTGCTGAGTATGAAATTTTGATGTTGTATATATTACGCCGTGATTATTGTATATTGTTATGGCATATGTTTTGTGCCTTAACCATGTTTTCGGATTATTGTTTGATTATGTGTAATGTGAGCATGCTACCTTTTACAAGGTATTGTGATTTACTAAATATGATGAAGTAGTATTGATACTACTTTTGTAGGTGACTATGTAAAGGTCATAGAATAGCACAAAGTGTATAATAGTAATAAAGATAAGTAGAGTCCTAAGGAAGATGTTCTATTTTTGGAATGGACTTATGGGTATAAGAGTTAAGGTAAACAATTGTTGTACATTCAAGGGATGGTTTTTGTTGTAATTAGGTCCTTTAAACTCTTATGTCTTATTATTATTTTTTAATTATTATTGTATAGAGAATACTGATCTGTAACTTGTATATATACTATTGTCTTTTATTTCTACTAGTTTATTTTGGGTATTACTTATTTTGAGACTTAATACTTGACATAATAAAGGTGAGAGAACTAAACTTATACTAAATATAGCGGTAGTATCTATTATTATTTTTAATTAACTCTTTCTTAAAATAAAATTTTAACTAGTAAATTAATGGTGTTATATATATGTACATAATTATCTCCGCCGCATCACTAATTTAAGTAGTAACGGCGGAAAAAATTAGGACACTTGCCCCACTCCCACCGCATTGACAACAAGAAGTCTGTGAACTCACTCCCACTCCCATTACCACGTGTAAGACTTTCAGTTAATTCTAGGTACGTAGCAGCGTATTAGTATTCTCAATCAACTTCTCCAATATTTGATTAATGTATGCTCGGAATCTAACTTGCATAAAACTCAAGGGCTTGTTTGGTAATTGATTAGGCTCGATCTACAACTGACTGCGATGCCAGCCCTAGATCGCTTACCCAATCGTGCTCTCTGCTAGTCTAGTTCTCACCGGATCCAATTTTGAGTCGGTTATACTTCAACCACATTCTTCTTCGTCACTTCACAAAAATAGGACAAAGACTTGAACTTTGTTGTTCAAAATAGCTAACTTGAATGGTGATCTTCAGTGAATTTAAAGTAAGGGACAAGAAATGAAGATTAGGGAAACAACAAATTAACAACAATGACTAAGGTGAGGTGAGGTGAGCTGAGAAAAAATTAAGAGGAAGACAAATCAAAACATGTGGTTGACTAAGAGGGGATGGGATTTTCATAGCTTAATTTTGGAGGAAATTTTGTGTTAGGTGAGGATAGTTTAGGAATAATGCCTAAATTTAACACTATAAGTATGAAATTTGGATGAAATAATAGGGTACGAGCATTTGGTGTATTTTCCCTCAACTTAGGAATATATGAATGTAAGAAATCAAAGTATATATTGTAATTTTTTTCCTTTTAAATTTAATAATATTTTGTGTAATATCGCTTAATAATTTAGTAATTAAACTCAACATGAAATAATTATCATATGTTAAGTGTTTTTATTTTATTTATAATCGTTCCATTAGAATATAGAAGGTGGCATGCCATTTTAAGTATATATTTCAATTTTATTCTATCATATTTTAAGAGGCATATGTATATGTTTCATTAAAATTATTATAAAAGATAGAAGTAGATTTTAAATCTCTCAAACACTACTCAAATATATGAACTCAAAAGAGCGATTAGTCGGTCAATAACATCATTATAGTGCAGTGCCTTAATTTAGAAACTCTTGAACGAATTGTTTTGCTTTCATTTGAGGTGTGAGAAATGAAGGAAAGAATAGTAGTTCCATTTGGTAAATAATTTGAAGAACTGAATACGAAATGGAATATTACATAATTAATTTTAACACATATATTTAATGATAATAATTAAAAAAAAGGACCTAAATATTATAGTAAACTCTGATAAAATGGGCCTAAATATATATATATATATATATATATATATATATATATATATATTTGATTACTTCATCAACTAAAATAAAGTATGAAAGATGCTTGACGAAAGGACTTCTTTTACTATAGGGCACATGAAGTGCTTGCTTTTTTAATACTTCATTGTTGATCGAATATTCATTTAAAATTGTCACTTCAAAACTTTTTACACTATTTAAAATTAATCTTCTGATTTCTTTTTCCTTTAAAAATTTGGTTTTTTTTATAAAAAAAATAGTAAAATGAAAGATATAAACATAAAATGGAAAGTTATTCCTTAACTTTATCGAGTAAGATGGTGATATCCCTTGTAAACGTTGCTACATCAAAGTATCCATAAAATATCATCTTAAGCTTTATCGATGTTGGATCATTTCCTTTCTTCCTTTTTTTTTTTTTCCATTTCTCTCCTTGACTTTTCCAAAGTTTGATCCTTCAAGCCGAAGATGACATCTCCGATACTCAGCTGTACAAAAATATCAGATATCATAGATTTTTATGGCAAACTCTAAACATTTACTATATATTGATATAAAAAGATAACATTATAAAAACATATTTTAATACAAAAATAATAATTATATGTTTACATTGTAATATATTATAATTTAAAAAAATTAATGATTAAAGTTTGTCTACAAAATCCATAATGCCTCATATTCTTTAATAAAGAGATTATTTGTTAAGTGCTTTATTCATGTCATATAAAAATTTATGTTATTTACCAACTAGCGTATGAATAAGTAATACCAGATTTATTTCAATTCGGCACATAACTAGATCAGATCGAGCTTGAAACTCTATATTTTTATTTATGTTCGGGTAATTGTTCGCTTAAACTTTTGATTGTTCTGTTTTATATGTGTTGTTGGTACAAGAATAAATTTTATTTAAGTATTTTAATATTTAGTCTTAATATTTTTTAAGTACCATTTATTTTTAATAATTTCAATCAGATACATATGTATTTTAATTTAGTATTATTTAGATACCTAAATAATAAAAATAGATCACATTTTTATTTATATTTTAGTACCGATTTAAGTATTTAAAATTTTAAAATGAGAGAGCATACGAAAAAATATTATATCAAATATGAAATGATCGGCCATATTAAACTTTCATATCATTAATCTTGATTTCAGATATAAAACTGTGGACCAATGTTTTCGGATCTAAGTTGTAGTAACGATATTTTAGATACGAAAGAGTAAACATTATCTTCGTTTTGTGGGTCTCTAATTTTGGTATTTTTTTAATTTTTTTTAATATGAATTATTTAACGTGTCAGATAAAGTAGTACTACCATTTTATTTTAACGTTTCAAATAAAGTAGTACCACCATTTTATTTGATTGAAATAAAAGTAATGATAGAAAAACGCGTGTGGCGTGGCCTGGGTTGTGCGGGGCCCTTGAGGAAAATCGTAGGGGAAGATAGATGAAGGCCTTTATAATTTTTAATGAACGATAAATCATGCCTAATGATGTGATTCGCTTTTGCTCACCAAAAAACTCGAACGATGAAGTGCGTGGGCCGCGAGCCCAACACGGCCGAATCGCTGGAGCAAATCGTATCGAACAACGAACGAGAAACGGTCAACAATGGAATCAAAAGTCAGCAAGAACAAGGTAGCGATCGAACACGCCAAATGAAATAATGATAAAAAAAAAATTTTAAAATTTAAAAATCAGCGGTTGGTGAGCGCGCGAGATACACGCCACACTATCGCGCGTTCGTGTTCCGATGACAGAAAAACACCACCTCTACTTCTTGTTTTGAAAATTTATGGCCGGCCTCCGCTGGTTCAGAGATTCTCTACGCCGCTTATTTATAAAACTATTATAATCCCTCTCCGGTCCGGTCAGGTCCCTCCGCGCACGCCTGACCTCAAGTGTATATATATGGTATGGTAGTATACTAGTATATAAAAACGCCAACTTCTGCGATAGGGAATGTTAGATAGATGGCGCAGGTACCGGTAGGGTTATTCATGTTATCTGATATCTGTTTATTTGATTCAATATCCGAAGTGATTCGATTTAAAAAAGTAAATAACCGATCCGATTTTTTTTTTCAAATCAAATATTCGATCCGGTCAACGAAAAGTCAAACAAACCAAATATTTGATCCGACAAATACAAATAATATCCGATCTGAAGAAAAATATTTATACATTTTTTTATAATTTTTTATTTTATATATAATTGTATATAAATAAATTTATATGTGTCTGTGTATAATTTTTACTTACTTTATTTATTATTTGAGGAAAAATTTAATTTAATTGAAATTATATTTTTAATACAATCCCTTTTTAGATATTTATAAAAATAAAAATAAAAATACTTTGCATACCAATAGACTTCATTCACTCCTTTCTTATTTTAGTTTTAACATTGGATATATATTGAGTAAGTCGGATATTTGCTAAGCGAATCGGATATTTGCTCAATATTCGCTCAACAAATCGGATAATATGAAATATATTTGTCATTTGGTAATTTTTTTATATTTGAAATTGTATTCGGGTAATATCGGATATATTTGATATCCGATCCGAAAATTCAAATATCCGATCTTCCGGATATCTAAAGTTTCAAATCAAATATCAAATATCATTTTTAGATATCCGAAATTTCAAATATGCGACAATCAAATATCCGAAATATCGGATATTTGAACCGTGAACAGCCCTAAGTACCAGGGCAGAGCGGGCAGAAGCTCGTCCCACTTATCCGACCTCGTCTGTTTCCGTCACAATCTCACCCCATAAAATTTTTAAAACTATCATTCTGGGGCATAATCCAAGAATATTTTTATTTAGAAAATATAATTATACTTGCCTAAATTTTTTATCTTAAATTATTCTTACAAATCGGTATTTTTTATCATTCCTTCCCATGACACACCGTTACTTGGCACTATGTGTCGGTGCTCATCATCCGATTATAGTTATTCTTACATATTTTAAAGACAACTATTTTATATAAAGTAAATATTTAAAGGCTATAGGGTTGTATATTTTGTATCAACAAACACTGAATAAATATTCGTGTGGTGCGACGGAACATATTTTTTTTATTGTTAGAAACACGTAATATGGGTATATATAATTGTAAACTATAGGTTAGAAAAAAATTATTGGATTTTGTTATTTACAAAATGTTTTTACTCGATGTAAAAACTTTCTTTCTCATCCCCACACTGGCATTTTTTATCGTGCCCCCAAGCTCCCACCGATGACGTTCCTCCCTCCCACCTTTTCTGTCTTTATACTGACACTCTGTGTCGTTCCCCTCATCTCCTACCGAATTTATTTTCTAATTATATTTATCCTCACACATTTCAAAGACAATTATATTTACATGATAATGTAGGACAAATATTTATATGGCATCATGTATTTTCTATTGCCATAAACACAATGTCTGAGTATATATAAGTGTAAGGTATAGACATAAATATTGGTAGAAAAAAAAAACTTTATTTTATCTAATACAAATAGACTGCTCATCTTTGTACCGTCTAACTACTTATAAATCTTCTTTCATTCTATTATTCATTGTATAAAAATCATTGAATAAGTTTCGAAATATATCTTTCAAAAACTAGTTTCATTTCTTAATTGTCCCATAAAATTTCAAATTTTCTTTTAAAAAAATTCACAATGAATAATGAATTTGGAAGCCCATCAAACTACAACGAATTTAAAACTCCGATAAGGTACGATGAGTTCGGAACTTCGATAAACTACGATAATAGGTTCAAAACCTCGATATATGATGTGATGTCGTATGCACAATAAATTTAATAAATAAATCCTAATTTCCAAATGCGTAGCAGATTGCTAGAAGGAGTCGAACCCATAAGGAATAGTATATAATCAATAATTTTGTAATCGATGTTAAAACCCCGGTTATACATTAACATTTACTTCTATCGCTAAGTTCTATATAGTGGATAAATAATAGAACACTTTACTTGCTTATTAATGAATAAGGATAGGAAGGTATTGATTATGGAATTAGGATATCAAACAATCATGGAGAAAAGAATGATTCTAAATGATTTAACGTTGACCTCTAGAAACTCATAATAATTCATCTCTTTACTTTCTCTTAATTCTAATAAATTGAATAATCTCTCAATTTATCATCTAACCAATTAATAACCTAGGTTAAGAACGCTAGATTCAATTAAAGGCAGCATTATGAATGGAAAGCGGTCAACTATGACCATAATCATATAAGCTCGGATCATGCAATCGTATGAATTAATGGACAAGATTAAAAATTAATTTTTTTGCTACTCTGGACATGTTAATTAACAATTACGTATTAATTACATTATCCTAGTGTAGATTAAGATCAAAACTAAATAGGTGATCAATCTAATTAGTTTAAATTCTTAATCTATGATGCGAGATCATTCAATTCCGTCCATCAATTCGATTAAATTTCATCTAGAATCATAAATTTAAATTATGCTATTATATTCAAAACCTAATTCCATCCTCAAATCCTCTTACCCTATATTATCTACTCTACTATCTGCATAATTGTAATAACACACAATTAATTGTAGTAATATATAATTAACATAAATGATTACTAATAAATAAATAATGAAAAACTAAAAATAAAAGAAATAATCATGTAATGAAGAGAATTTACTTGCATTCAATCAAAATTTAGAAATTGCAATTAAGAGAGGAATGGAGAAGAACTTATCAACTTGAATTGTAGAATGTTAATTGTTCAATTGAATACAAGGAAGACAAAGAAATTTGGAATTGTGAAGAACATGTGTTTTCTAGAGAGAATAGAGAAAAAGAGAGAATTAAACTTTCGAACTCCAAAAACCGACTTCCAAACTCCAGAATTGTCAAAGAATATATCAGAAAAAAGTTTATATGAGCAGTTACAAAAATTAAGAAAAACACGGGACCTTTGTGTTTTTGTTTGAATTCTCTGCTAATTTCTGGATTTTAAAAACTGAGATTTTTATCTCCAAGTGGAAAACAAGGCATGCGTTTAGGAAACATGGGGGTACCATGTTCTTTGTTCCTTCATCATTTCTCCATAAAATTTCAACACAAGCTTCCCTTTGATGTCTTTTTTTCATTTCTTGTCTTTTCTTCCATTTATTCAATATCTCTTGATGTGTTCTTTGCTTCATTTCTTCTTTCCTTCCGTTTTCCCTTTGAATTTCTTCATTTTTATCTTTTCCTACAAAATCTATTCAAAAGAGAAAAACTCGAGAAAAGGTTAAATATTATAAATATAATGAGGAATAAATGACATTTTTACTCAGGAAAATAATGTATGAATCATATATGTCAAATACCCCCATGCTTAGATTATTGCTTGTCCTCAAGCAACATCATGTCATGCAAAAAATCAACATCAAGAATTTCAAGTGAGATAAGTTATGGACTACAAGAATTGTAAGATTACATTTAGTCATTCACGGAGTTTAACAATGCATTGGGACTTAAAACATTTATAAATCACAAAATCAAAACGTTGAGAATGTTTTGGATCACACATCTAACATACCCTACAATAGTTTTATCAAATGCTCAAGTGGTTAGGGAACGAGAATCAATACTGTTAGTATCTCACCATGCAAAGTTAGATTAAGATTAATATAAGTTAAATTGGTAGATTATTACTTTTGGTACGTGTAAACACTCACTCTTATGTGTCTAGGTTACAATGTGTTTACTCTCAAAATTTCTCCAAACGATAATGATTTCCCATATGTTTGCCATTACTCTCAATTTGCCACCGCTTAAGAGAACTAGAGTATATAAGAATCAAAAGGTATTGAATTTTTGGTTATAATGGGGCTAGGGTTATAAGGTGGGATATAAATTTGGGATTGTAGCTTGATTCTATTAACTAGAGAAGTAATTTCTTTATTTCCATTAAGTCACAATCCTTCCTTTTCTCCCTTTTTTTAATTTTCCATTTTTTTTCAAACCCTTCCCTTCAACCAAATCAACAACAAAAGACTTTTTATCCCTTTTTTATAGTTACCTCACCCATTATTTTTATGATATCCACACCCCCATGCTTAGATTTCACCTTATTAACAAAACAAATGTTCTCCTTGAAAATCTATTGCTCCACTAGTCATAGAGTAAAGAGGTAAAATACATATGGAGATTAGTTGTTAACAAGGTTAGATCAATAGAATAAGGCTTAGGTTCAAAGGGGTTATGCAATGGATAACAATTTTTAAGGTAGGCTTCTTGGTCTTGTAGCTAACAAAGAAAGAAGAGTGCATTTATCATTTTCAAATATCCTAAAGTTATATGCGGTCTTGAAGAGATCTAATGACAAATTCTAGTTTTACATATCATTGGAGAAAACATACAAAAAAATATTTTGGATAAACAATGTATTTAAAGATTAGGCTCAAGCGCTCATAATGATATATCTACCAATATAGAATTTCATTTCATCTCATTCATAATCAATGCATGGATTGATTTCTAACTATTCTAACTCTCTTTCTTTTACCACTATTACAATCTCAATTTCTGTTTTTAAGGTTTTGGAAGATGGTGATCAAAGCAGTTGTGATAATTTAAAAATAGCTTTTGTCAAAAGATTTAGTCCTATTACTTTGTTTACTCAATGAATGGATAAATAAAATCCAATACTTCTTGTTTAGACATGAACCAAACAAATAAACACAAGATCACATACTTAGAAAACGAGCCACATTAATGCAAACAAACAAAGAAATAAAAATAAATAAATAAAAATATAAATGCAAATAACACCCACAAAGAATACATTAACTATATATATCACCACAAGTGCATCCCCCTACTTAGCTTGTTCATTGCCCTCAATGAACTAACCCATAAAAAAATAAGATAGGAATAGGAGTTATGAAGGAGGTGGTGGTGGATCCCTATTCCCGAGATGAAACTCGTTTCATCACCTCCATCATTTGATCTTGAGTTCTGCGCATGGAATCTAATTAGGAGTAAACTTGGGTTCAAAATTGGAGGTGCCATTCAGGTATATAAGTAGAAGAGGATGAGGATCCAGCATGTGAATGAGGGGGAGGGGGAGTTGGTGCTTGTTCACCATGAGGAGGAAAAGGATGTTCAATCGCAAAAGGAGCAGGAGCGTATTCATCATTGGTTGGATGCCAATTTCGTTAGTTCAAAGGGTTAATTCTAGCATGTTAGGTAAGGGAAAATGAGCACATCCTTGGTAGGAAAGATACCACGTATTGCCCCTACGTTCAATAAGATGCGTTAAACGGCAATGCTCAATGTCTATGAGCATGCTCATGGCTTCTATTGGCATGTCATCAAGAATAAGAAGGTCCATACTTAGACAAATAGTGGTAGTTAAACCACCAATGACAATATCTCCCTACTTATAGTTGCTAACTCTTTGAAATTGCTTAGCTAGAAAGTAGGCAGTGTCAATATGGTCATGATATAGCATAGAATTGATGAAGAAAATCTTTATGGATCGAACTACCCCTGTACTATCCCCCACCCAAAAACGATGCTAGCTAACAATCTTTGTGAATATCGGAAAACCTGATTGAATATCCTTGAAGCTTTAGCTTCTGAGATTATGAAGGTGTCGGGGGTTGGCATATTAGAAACATCACTAATTTTAGCAAATAAATTATCCACATTAAACCATAGGGTTACGCTCTTCCCCAGAGCTAACATAAAAGTGTGGGCTAATTCATGTAGAGAAATTTACCTATCCTCATTAAAGATGCGAAAGCAAATATACCCTTGTTCCTCTGTCGATGAGCTAGCATGTAATTCAAAGGTACTAAGAAATTTCAATGTTAAATGTCTATATGTATGATTAGTACAATAGACAAAATTATTCAATCAACATTTCTCAACAATTGTGTGAATTGCGCATGTATACCTAGTGTATTGAGACAATTATCATCTAAATACCATGTTCTAGTAATGTGCCTTTGAGATAAATAATCATACATTTGTTGTTGTTTAGGAGTGGTAAATCTAATACCTAGCTAATTTGGTCTGTTTCTTCTATTTCAATGTTGAGTTGGTGATGCCCGTTGTCTTGAATATTCTCCCTCGGTTTTTATTTCTTTTTGGGTGCCATCTATAAGGATAACCAAATACATTTAATATATTTAAAGACACCTTACAAATACACATGCATTAGCAAGAATCAAAAGGTACAGGATAATTTCCATTTACACTTGCATTCAATCTTTGCAGGATGCAATCTAACACATAAACATAAATTCAAGATATCAATTGAATTGCACAAACATGGTGATATGTGGCATTTAATTTCCGCAACACAAGCATATATGCATTTCATCCATTAGCAGGAATACAGAAATTTCATCCTGTAAGAATCATTTTAGCACATAAACATATGTTGATAGATTCATTGTAGGAATGCATTGCATTTGCAACAAAATTTCAGCAACCAACAAAGTTCATACAGTTTCATTTGAGGTAATTGATGAAAATGCACAAACCTTATGGTTGCAATTTTGGGGAATTAATTTTGCAGAATATAGCTCGGGTAATGCTCAAAAATTCAAACTAAAAAAAATCCCTAAGATAATTTGTTGAGATCGGGAGTATTTGAGTAAGAATTGAAATTAGGGTTTAGAGTGTAGATTTGTGAAGAGTAACTAACTGTGAGTGCTGGAAGTGATTTGAACGCTAAAAATTAGTTGTAGAAGCATGAGAGATGATGAATCAAAGACAGGATGAATGGTAATAGAGATTTGATGCAAGATAATGGGAGATTTGTAGAGGAAGGAGATTCGATTATCGTATTCGGTAGAGACGCTAGAAGTGAGAATGGGGTCATGTTCTGCAATGTCAAAAACACGAGTAGTTGTAGGTTTTTTTAGGAAAACATAGTCTGTGTTTCACAAACATAGAACCCTTGTGTTTATTTTAAAACATTGTGCCAAAGGGTGAAAATTCCTGACAAAAATACATGATTCGTGCTTAATAAATATGGACCCCTCGTGTTAAATTTGAATTATTTTGTAAGAGGCTAAATTTCCTAACAGGAATACACGGTCCGTGTATTAATAAACACAGACCCCTGTGTTTATTTTGGATCTTTCTGCCTTCTTCTGTTTTTGCTGGAAAAATTCTGATGGTAAAACACGGGTCATATTTTTGGAATACGGTACCCCCATGTTCTTTTTCTTCTTCTTCTATTTTGCTTCAAATTTTTCCTACAACAAGAACACGAAGAATCTTCCAAATATGATAAGTTCGTGTTGAATTTTCAAAACTTCAACTTATGCAAATCTATTTTCTTCGCAAATCTTTCATTATTTACATTACTAAACAAGAAAAACACACTCAAATGACACACACAATGAGCGATAGTTATGAACACATATAAAATAGCAAATATTCACAAACACGACACACATAAAATAAAATAAAAATATCAGTATGAGATAAGAAATCTTATTTAAAACACTTAGGTATTTCCCAATTAGTAATGTCCCAATATTTCATCCTTCGTAACTTGGATTGGTAAGATCTACCACCTCCAAGTTTCTCACACAGTGTCCCTCATAAAAAGGTTTGTGACGATGTCCATTCGCTTTCCACATCTTTCCTGTCTTTTCACTTTTAATCTCTACTGCACTATGAGGAAACACATTAGTCATAATAAATGGGCCAATCTATCTCGACCTTAATTTTCTAGGAAACAGCTTTAAGTGAGAATGATACAATAAAACTTTTTGACCGATCTCGAAATTCTTCTTAAGAATTAACTTATCTAGGTCACTAGAGATGATAACAGGAAGGGTATATTTTTCTCCCAAAAAGGCATACTTAAGATGGTTAGGTAAAGGTTTCAACTCCACTTCCGATGCTTGCTCTATGGAAGTCTAAGGTGTATCTATTGTCAATGGTAAATCCACAAATCTTCTGATTCTACCATGATATGCTCCTAAAGCATCCACTATCTCTTTGATCTCCTCATCAACATTAAAATTATTATTCAATTCTTCCAAAAATTCAGTTTCTACGCATTGAATTAAGGTTACTTTTAAGGGATCTTCAGATGATAATTTGTAGACATTTTTAGTCAAATGTTCAATAACATTGATCATAAAGATCAATTCACCATCTACAGGATACCTAATGGAGTCATATATGTTAAACCTAATGACTTCACAATCAAACTCCATAGTTAAAACTCCATCATGTACATCAATAATTGTTTTTGAAGTTTTCAAGAATGGTCTACCTAAAATTAAAGGAGAAGGGTTAGATGAACCATTATCCATCATATCCAACACATAAAAATCAACAGGGAATACTAACTCATTCACCCAAACTAAGATATCTTCAATTACTCCTTTAGGATATGTGTTAGATCTATTAGCTAACTGAATAATAGCACGAATTTCCTTTAAAGGACCTAGAATTAGTGCATTAAAGATAGATAAAGGCATCACATTAATTGCAGCAGCTAAATCAAGCATACATCTTTCATACCTCGTGTTTCCAATCTTGCAAGTGATGATAAAAATACCTAGATCCTTGTATTTTAGTGGAAATTTCCTTTGCAAAATTACTTATACATTTTCTCCCACACTTACCTTTTCATTCCCCTTTAGTTTCTTTTTATTAGTACACAAATCCTTAAGTAATTTTACATACCTTAGCACTTGTTTAATTGCATCAATGAGAGGGATATTACCTTTCTAAATATGTCAAATATCTCCTTGTCATAACTCACCTTCGTGTTTCTTGCCAACCTGCTAGGAAAAGGAGTAGAAATTTTGATAGGAGTGGAAGAATCACCTTTAGTTACCTGTGGAGAATTTTTAATTTTTTCTTCTTCACCAACTGTCTCATCTTCTTTGTTTCTTGTTTATTCCTCTTCACTCCCTTGCCTTGGACCTACCAATTATTTTCCACTCTAAGTTGTGATAGCACTAGCATTTTCCCTAGGATTCCTTTCCATCTACCTTGGGAATTTTGAGGACCCTTGTGCTTGTAATTTCCTAAAGGAATTTGCGAATTGACTCACTTGATTCTCCAAATTATTGATACCATTTCCAGTTTCTTATTGAAACTACAATGTATTGGTAGCCAAAGATTTCACCAAATCTTCTAAAGCTATTTCTCCTAATTGTTGTTGAACTTGTGGTGGAGGTAATGGTTGAAATGACGGTCTTTGGTGATTTGGTGGAACTTGAAAGAATCTAGGAGGTTGATTTGATCCTTTTTGATTTTGATAAACTTGTGGTTGGAAATATGAATTATCACCTTGTTGATTGTTTCCATACCTTAGATTAGGATGATCTTTCCATCCTAGATTGTATGTTGGAGCATAAGGATCATTCTTCTTTGGTATTTTTTGTCCTCCAATGGAATTCACTTGTTGTTATTCTTGCAAAGTAGAACACATATCGCTAGGATGACCAGTAAAAGAATAAATTATACATACCTTTGCAGGAATTTTGTCACCCACAACTTTCTCTACAAGAGATGTTAAATTTGACACTTGTGTTTTCAATTCAGCAATACTACCCTCTTTCGCCTGTCGAGACACAGAAGTACTACCCCTACTATAATATTGAGAGTTAGATACCATATTAGCAATTAATCTTTTAGCCTTAGTAGGGGTTTTATCAACTAATGCACCACCATTAGCAGCATCTATCATGTTTTGATCCATAGGGGATAATCCTTCATAAAAGTATTGTATTAATAATTGTTCACTAATTTGGTGATTAGGGCAACTATTATATAACTTCTTGAAACGTTCCCAATATTCATGCAATGAATCTCCTCCATCTTACCTAATACCACAAATTTCTTTTATTATGTTAGTTGCTCTAGATGAAGGAAAATATTTTTCAAGGAAAACCTTTTGCATATCAGTCCAAGTATTTACAGAACCCGCTGGTACGTCATACAACCATTCTTTTGCAGCATCACTCAAAGCAAAAGGAAACTCTTTAATTTTAAGTTATTCTACACTTATTCCATTTGGTTTCATACCGGAATATGCAATATGGAATTCCTTAAGAAACTTATTGGGATCAGTGAAACAACCTAAACCCATTGATTTGTTGTTCTTGAATCCTATAAAAATACGTAAAGCGCGTATCAAACCAAGTTTGATCTCAAAAGTATCATTTTCTACAGGATAATTAATGCTTATAAGGTTAGGTTTGAATACAGGATCAGCTAGCTCCTGAGAGTTCAATCTACCATAGGTGGATTGATGTGACAAGGTGAATTAAACAAATCCTCTGCGTGGTCTTCTTCCAAATCTGTGGAATTTCCTTGAGAAGGTAATGGAATATGATGAGTGTACTCCAATATCCTTCTTGTTTGGTTTGCAATAGAATAGGAAGAATTACGTTCTATTGGTGGGATGATTTTTTCTTTATGCTCAATCGCAAACAACCTCAAATGCAAGTGCTTGAGGATTATACACAATTAAAGAATAGATAAGTACAATTGGAGAAATTATTGAAAGCAAAAATAAGAAACAACACTAAAAACAAAAATAAAGATTATAATTGCCATTCCGAGGCAATGACACTAAAAATTTGATGCGTTGTCATATGCATAATAAATTTAATAAATAAATCATAATTTCCAAATATATAGTAGATGACAAGAAAGAGTCAAACCCACAAGGAATGATATATAATCAATAATTTTATAATAGATGTTAAAACCCTGGTTATATAATAACATTTACTTCTATCGCTAAGCTCTATACGATGGATAAATAATAGAACACTCTACTCACTAATTAATGAATGAGGATAGGAAGGTATTGATTATGGAATTAGGATATCAAACGATTATGGGGAAAAGAATGATTCTAAATTATTTAACGATGACCTCTGGAAACTCATAATAATTCATCTATTTGCTTTCTCTTAATTCTAATAAATTGAATAAGCTCTCAATTTATCATCTAAACAATTAATATCCTAGGTTAAGAACACTAAATTCAATTAATGGCAGCATTACGAATGGAAAGCAATCAACTATGACCATAATTACATAAGCTCAGATCATGCAATAGTATGAATTAATGGACAAGATTAACAATTAATCTTTTTGCTATTCTGGATATGTTAATTAACAATTACGTATTAATTAAGTTATCCTAGAGTAGATTAAGATCTAAACTAGATAGGTGATCAATCTAGTTAGTTTAAATTCTTAATCTATCATGTGAGATCATTCAATTCCGTCCATCAATTCAATTAAATTTCATCTAGAATCATGAATTCAAATTATGTTATTATATTCAAAACCTAATTCCATCCTCAAATCCTACTACCCTATATTATCTACTCTACTATCTGCATAATTGTAATAACACACAATTAATTGTAGTAATGTATAATTAACATAAATTATTACTAAGAAATAAATAAATAATGAAACACTAAAAATAAAAGAAATAATAATGCAATGAAGATAATTTACTTGCATTCAATTAAAATTTAGAACTTGCAATTAAGAGAGGAATGGAGAAGAACTTGTCAACTTGAATTGTAGAATGTCAATTGTTCAATTGAATACAAGGAAGATAAAGAAAGTTGGAATTGTGAAGTATATGTATTTTCAAGAGAAAATAGAAAAAAAAAAAGAGAATTAAACTTTCGAACTCCAAAAACCGACTTCCAAACTCTAGAATAGTCAGAGAATATACCATAAGAAATTTTGTAGGAGCGTTTACAAAAATTAAGAAAACATGGTCCATGTTTTGGGAAACACGACACCTCTGTGTTTTTCTTTGAATTCTCTACCAATTTTCTGGATTTTGAAAATTGAGATTTTTAACTTCTGGTGGAAAACACGGCCTATGTTTAAGAAATACGAGGGCACCATGTTCTTTGTTCCTTCGTCATTTCTCCATGAAATTTCAACACAAGCTTCCATTTGATGTCTATTCTTCATTTCTTGTCTTTTCTTCCATTGATTCAATATCTCTTGATGTGTTCTTTGCTTCATTTATTCTTTCCTTCCTTTTTTCCTTTGAATTTCTTCATTTTTATCATTTCCTACAAAATATATTCAAAAGAGAAAAACTCGAGAAAAGATTAAATCTTATAAAAATAATGAGGAATAAATGACATTTTTACTTAGGAAAATAACATATAAATCCCATCTGTCAATATACTATGATGATAGATTAAGAATTCCAATAAGCTATGGATAAATAAATGAAATACAAATAAATTCTCCAAATATTAATTACAACTTGGACAAAGAGGTAAAATAATTTTTTTTATTATATTATTAAGCTTAACTCTTTTTTCATGATATAGAACATGTAAATAAATGCTTTAGGGCCCAAGATTATTAGAAATTTTTTATGATAGCTGAAATATTTTGGGATCCTAAAGAACTTGTATCATGAGTTAAACAAATAGGTAGAAGTCATAGGACGATTTTGATCATCAAACGGTCTAAAAAAGGAAATAGTATGGGGGTCGGTAGAGTCTCTATAAAATATAAAAGAGGTGGAGCATATGTACTTGCTAGACCTATGGATAGTGAAGGTGTATGTAACACAAGTTCTAAGAAGATTGATTGTCTCTTTTTCATTGTTGGAGTTGAAAACAATAATAGACAATGGCAAGTGATAGTTAGGAACGGGATACACAATCACAAATTGACAAATTATAAGCAAAGACATGTTGTTCTAAGTAAGTTGACAGAAATTAAAGTCAAATTTATGGATGAACTTATCATAGGTAACTTAAATCCGTGATAAATCATATAACTTCTTCAAAAATCATGTAAAGGGAATGTAAGTATGAAAATGCATATTTATAATGCTTTATAGAAGCTTGGATCATAAGAAATAGAAGGTCAGACAATGTTACAACATGTTATGAGTATGATGGTTGAAAATCATTATTTTTAGTGGCATCAAAGTGAGTTGGAATCAAATGTAATAAGCAAGCGTATATTGGCACATTACATATTTGTTAATATTTTATGTGTGTTTCCTTTTGTTTTACAAGTGGATTATACGTATAAGACGAATATATATGGGATGCCTTTACTTAAAATTGTTAGATTAACACCAACACGATTGAATTTTAACGTTGCATCTGAAAATAAAATAAAAACTATTTGTAGGTATTCAAGAGGTTGAAGACATTAATAGATCCATTTATTCTTCTATCTACCAATATTACCGACCAAAAACTTGCTTTCATTTCAGCTGTTGAATGTACTTTTCCCCTTCAAAACATTGATTATATAGGTTTTATGTTAATAAAATGTGGAGAAAAGATGCAAGAAATTCTTTTGTCGTTCATCATTCACATATGGTTATATGTCATGATGGAAAAATATGATATATGTCACAGATGAACAAACATACTATTGGAAAAATGTGATAGATGTCATGGATGAACAAACATATGAGTAACGACTCTTTTCATTGGAGGAAGATTACATAAAAATATCTAGCTTAATTTTATATAAAAATACAAATTAGCTACAACCTTATAAATACAAAATCAATCATGCTTTCTTTAGTGATTTGTTAAATATCAATCGAATTACAATAAATATGTATGATTTATTGCTTATCTCCTAGTATAGTTTCTTTTACTTCTTTTTGCAAATAAAGTAATATAATGATTTTTGTCAACAAGATTGAAGGTGCTTATGGATATTTGAAGAGGTTTCTAGAGACATCACATGAAAACTTCAACGCAATGTTAAAACAAATGCACACTTTAATACCCCATTTTTAGAAACCTTAATCATAAACCAATAATTATGTGTAATTAGTTATAATAATTATTTTAGGGTGTTTTGTATTAAGTATGCTAATTATATGTGTAATATTATGACATATTAGACATAAATTTAATTAGTTTAAAATATAATAAAATTTATTTTATTAATTTAAACCTAATTTAGACCTTAACCAATATTTATTTTATCGAGTAACCCTACCCCCGATCAATGGTTTTTTTTTAACCTTGATTAATCTTTACAAATATTACTCATACCCTATACTAGATTTTGACCATACCCCTACTCCCTTGTTCTCAAAAAGACCCTCCACACCTTACCCCTACACTATGCCTCCCTCTCCTCCATGTTTCCCTCCTCGTATTTTTCTCTACTTTACCCTTCACACCATAACTCCCTCTTCTCTATGTTTCCTTCTCCATGTTTTTCTCTACTTTACCATTTATGCCATACCTCCCACTCCTTCACATTTTTCTCTATTCTTCCCTTCATGCCACCATCTTATATAAACCATTCCTCCCATAATTTTTTTGTGTCATGCATCAACCCCTAAGTGAAGCTTGTTTTCTTCGCTTTCCTCCCAAGCCCCCCTCAAGCTATAGAAAAGCTCTGTCAATAACCATCATTTCTCGTTGTTTTTCACCATTTTTCTCCACAATGCACATCACCACCAGTCCCATTACCCTAGCTCCATCCAATTCCATTGCTCCCTCACCCCCACCTTCGATAAATCTTGTGGAAACTACCACCAAACCATCATCCATTCCCTCCATTTTATCCCCATTTGGCTTCGGCAAAAAAGTGTCGCACATCAACCCTCCCACCACTGGTAATTTTCACTAAAACATCTCCCTCCTCACTCGACCATTTATATTGATCCTCTACCCCTTATTGCACCTACCACCACGGATCCCTTTGCCTTAGCTCTGGCTTCTTCACCGCAACTCATTCCTTCCCAATGACACATATTGATGTTGCTCCCCTTCATTCTTCATCCCTTTTAGCTGAAGCTTTCCCCCATTTTCCTTGGCTCCTCCACCATTTCTCACCTCCTCTTGTTTACTGTTCCTTGTTGCATTATTACCTTGATGGCTTTCCCTTCTCGTTATTTTCTAACCCTCTCATCCATTTAAGTATAATTAATTTTAGTTAATGTGGTATAGTATTAAATGCTAATATATGTGTGTGTTGATGTAATGGTTTTAAAGAATTTTATTGGAGACTAAAATTAGGTGAATCATGCTTTAATTCTTGCTTGGATAAGAGGTAAACCATACCCTTCTACTAAAATTTAAAAGCATTTGGCAACACATAAAGTGTTTATGTGTTAGGGTATGATTTATGCATGATTTTTGAAAGGTTATATGTATGTGTCACTCGTTGAGGTTTTACAATATATATGTAAGTGTGATTAATAGATGTGAAACATGAAAGTAAAATATTAAATAATTAGCATGTATCCAACATATGATGTACACATGCATAATTTTTTAAATGATTAACATATCCATATCTAGGGTTTTGATAGGATTTATAAACTTGTTAAGTTATGATGTAATTTACATGATAAGTATTCCATGAATATCATTGCATGGTAGCTAGGGTTGATATTATAAAAGTATACACACATGATTAGAGTTAGAATAAGATACTTGCTAAATGCTATAGATATGAACATATGTGCTGCATGGAAAATGTGATACTTGATGAACACATGATTAGGTGTTTGTGGGCCCAACCTAGTACATGTATGAAAAGTGGAAAATATAGTCAATCGTTAAATTTCAAAGATTACCTATGTGCTACATTTTTATGAATTATTGTATTTTATCCTTTTCATAACAAATTGTTGTAATGATGATGTGTGGTACGAAACTAAATAAAATGGTGAAATTAGGGTTTCAAGGGCATTTTGTTAAATTTTAACCTAAGGTATCATTGGTGAATAATTGGATGTAGGATGGCCTTAGACTTTTGATTAGGATAACTAAAATGCCCTGAAAACTCTAATTTTAAAAATTATAGTTAAATAAGATTTTATTAGAAAATTTAATTAAATAAATTATTTTTATTAAAATAAAAGGAACTTAATTAAGGAAAATCAATAATAAATTAATAAGTATTTTAATTAGGATAAATTTGGGTATTTTAGCTAATTAAGGATTTTATTTTAGAAATTAATTAAATAAATTATTTTATTTAAAATAAGAAGGAGAAAAAAGTTCCAAATTAATATGAATTTTATAAATAATTTAATTAAAGAAAATTAGGGTGTTTTGCTAATTAAAATGGAATTTATGAAAAATCTTTCAAAAATCCTAAATTAGCCCAAAAAGGGATTTAAATATTATTTTATTTAAATATTATTATTTTTAAATATCCCAAATATCCCAATTAATTTAATTAACCTAACCCATTATTTTTTCCTTTTCTCTTTTCCTTTTTCCTTTTCTTTCTTCCTTTTTCCTTTCTTTTTCTTTCTTCTTCTTTTCTTTTTCTTCCTCCCCTCCCTCGAGTTGGGCCTGGCCATGGCCTATTTTCTTTCTTCTTCCCGCGGCCCACTCATATTCTTTCTTTTCTTCCTTCAGTGCAGCCCATTCAAAACGCCGCTCCTCCTTTAATTCCACCAAAACACCGCGTTTAAATTAAATCATTTCCCCCTCACCGCGCCGACCGGCCCAATTCCTTTTTTTTTCTTTCTTTTCTTTTCCCTCGTCAATGTCGACCTGCACTTGCACCGCCGCTATCGCCCTGATTTTTTGTCGTCGATCTCGCCTGATTTGATTGGTCGTTTTCTCCTTTTCTCTTCCCCTTGATTCAGTGACCACATAGACCAATCTAACTCCCCCTCTCCTCACACGTTTTTCCCCTCTCCCAATCGACCACTACCTTGCCCCATTTTGATTTCACCAGCCAAACAACACCGTCGGTGATCCCTAACTAACCTACCCCAATTTCTCTATCGTTCCTTCGACCTTATCCCCCTCCATAGCTCTATAAATACCCCCTTAAGCTTCCTGGTATCGAGATTTTGATACCCTACCCAGAAAATCCACCTTGTGCGTCACCGCCCCTTTAAACGCCATTTCCGCCGCCTCCGGCCAACACCATTGCTCTCTTTGCCCACCAAACTCATCCGTGCACCGCCCTCTAACTACCTAAACCTCCCTCATCCCTTGATTCTCCCTACACGAGCCACCTTGGCCGTGTAAAGTTATCTCCTAGAGCAGCCCTATTTTCTACCTCCGCCACCTCTTTCGCCGCTACCATCGCTCCTTTCACCTTCCAACCTATTCTACATACCACCATTTACCTTCTCCTACCTTTCTTTTCCTCTTCCTCCCTCTCCTTCTCTCTTTCTCTCTTTTTTCTCCATTCGGCCGCCACCACCGCCACTGTGTGCCGCCACCTTTGGCTATGCCGCCACCTCCATTATGCTCCTCTCCTTCTAGGCAACCATAATCACCTCTATTCCCACCTTCATTCTCCCTAGTTTATTCCCAGCCTTCAACTTTTCTCCTTTTCTTCTCTTTTTCCGGCCGCTGCCACCGTGCACCACCACTAGTGCCGCCTATCACCACCAGCCTAAGGTTGAACCCTAGACTCTCTCAAGTCTCAACCCTTTTTCCCTATTTTTACAAGCTTTAATTTATTTTATTTCATTTATTTGAATATATATACTATTATTATTATTATTATTATTATTATTATTATTATTATTATTATTAATTTTACTATTATTAATATTATTTTTACTATTATTAATGTCATTATTATTATTTCTATTGAGGGTCGAAGCCCTATTATATTTTTATGTTGATTTTATTATTATTATTATTCTTATTATTGCTATTATATTTATTACTAATATTAATATGTTGTTGTTGTTATTTTTGTTATTATTATTATTATTATTATTATTATTTCAATATTATTATTATTAGTATTATTCCATTATTATTATTATAACTACTTTACTATTAGTTTTGCTATAATTATTGTTATTGTTATGCGGTTATTATTATCATCATCATCATCATCATCATCATCATCATCATCATCATCATCATCATCATCATTATTATTATTATTATTATTATTATTATTATTATTATTATTATTATTATTATTTTCAATGTTAATATTATTATTCTATATAGGGTTGAAACCCTATTGTACCTATTTTAAATTGTAGTAGTGGTATTATAAATATCAAGTCTTGTTATTATTAATATTATCACTATTTTTATCATTAACATTTATTATTCTTATTAGTTTTATTATTATTACTAAATTTATTTATTTATTTTACTAATATTATTATTGGTATTATTTTAGTAAAGGGGGCGAAGCCCTTATTTCACTTTATTTTTGAATTATGCCCTTTTTATTATTATGGCTATTGTTGTTGTTGTTGTTGTTGTTGTTGTTGTTGTTATCATTGATATATTTTTAGTATCTTTGCTATTATTATTTTAGTATCATTATTATTATTATTATTATTATTATTATTATTATTATTATTATTATTATTATTATTATTATTATTAGGATAAAGTCTTCAACTTTTATAATATTACTATTATTTCTTATATCTTTAGCAAGATAGTAATTAGTTAATGTCATTTTTTAAGTTATATGTTATTATTTTATCAAAAGCCTAGTCTTAGAATAAGTTAGTATTTAATAGTATTTTTAGTAAGAGAGAGTCTACTTTTTAGTTTTTCCCCCAAATAGGTGAAACCAGTCAAAGCCCTAAGGAGGCGTAGGAGCATGCTCCAAGACCGGTGTCGTTTTAGGTAAGGATGTTACTAAGGCCTATTGTATGTTGATGTGCATTATATGCCTTATATGTATGCATCCTATGTTTATCATTGTAATTATTTCGTGTGTGGTATGACATGGAGTTGAAATGTGTTCATTTGTTGTTATATGGCATGCGTACTATGTGTATGTGATGAAATATTGTGGTATGTGATGATATGTGTTGTGACCCCGTAAGACATGCATGTGAGGATGTTAATGTGGTTTGTGTGGGAGAAAGGATGAAAAAGGAGAATGGGGGAAAGAAGTTGATCAAAGGATGTGAATTAACCTAAGTATTTTAATGATCCATGAGTGGAAGAATAAAATGGAAAATTTAGGTTTTCATGTGAGAGAATTTAATTTATGGTTTTGTATGGGAGAATCTAATTTATGGTTTCGTGTGAGAGAATATAATTTATGGTTCTTATAGGAGAATATAATTTACGGTTTTGTATGGGAAAATCTAATCTATGGTTGTACATGGACAGTTTTGTATGGATTGAATTTAGGGTTTGGTATGGATGAATCTTTGGTTTTGTATGGATTGAATTTAGGGTTTGGTAAGGATGAATCTTTTGTTTTGTATGGATTGAATTTAGGGTTTGGTATGGATGAATATTTGGTTTTATATGGTTTGAATTTAGGGTTTGATAAGGATGAATCTTTGGTTTTGTATGGATTGAATAAAGGATTTGGTATGGATGAATCTTTGGTTTTATGTGGTTTGAATTTAAGGTTTGGTAAGGATGAATCTTTGGTTTTGTATGGGTTGAATTTAGGGTTTGGTATGGATGAATCTTTAATTTTATATGGTTTGAATCTAGGGTTTGGTATGGATGAATCTTTGGTTTTGTGTGGATTGAATTTAGGGTTTTGTATGATGAAATCTTGGGTTTTGCATGAAAGAATTTAGGGTTTCGTATGGATGGACTTAGGGTTCTGCATGAAAAGTTCAAAGGTTTGCATGGGGAGGTTAGCATTTGCATAGGAGTAAAGTTTACGTATGAAAAGTTGATTTGGGGTGTGAGGAAGATAACGTAAATGTTGTTTGAGTGTTTGAACACTTTGGATGAAAAATAGTATGTGGAGTAATATAAGGGTACGTAGGAGACTGAGCTAGGGTTTGGTGTGGCTGCTTAGGGTTTTTATGGTATTATATGTATTTGGTGATTAAAGTGTAATTATGATGGTGGAATTTATGATTTGTGATGTGTGAAGTGTAAAGGGAATGAGTCATGCATGTCTAGGGTGAATGCTTCTGAATAAAATACTTAAGACATTAATCACTTAAAGTAGAAGATATTGAGACGGGTCTAGCTGATCCACTGGTTAGGAATAGTGGTTAGGGTTTTTACTCTATGTGTGACCGATCCACCGGTTATAATAGTGTTTAGGGTTTTTACCCTATGTGTGACTGATCCACCGGTTATAATAGTGGTTAGGGCATGATGCTCTATGTGCGACCGATCCACCGGTTATAATAGTGGAGGATCCTAAGCTCAATAAAAACAAATTAGAGTTTTTGCTAAGACACTTAAAAGATACTAATTACTTATAGTGGAATACTATGCGAGCAGGAGCCTAACCGATCCACCAGTTAGGAATAGTGGTTAGGGTTTTTACCCTATGTGTAACCGATCCACCGGTTATAATAGTGGTTAGGGGTTTTAGCCTATGTGTAACTGATCCACCGGTTATAATCATGGTTAGGGAAGGATGTTCTATGTGTGACCAACTCCTCAGTTATAATAGTGGGGTGTTCCTATACTCGCATGAATTTGATAAAAGTATGGTGTGAATCGATTTTTGATAAGAGATTAATTAAGCAATTAATTTGGATTGAAAATGGGCTTTTATGTATCTACCCGAATGTTTGTATGATAATATGTTATCATGTTGGTCTTTATGTTCTTTTATTCTTATGCATGGTTTATGTGATTTTATGTGTTGGCCTTAGTTCTCGGTTACCTTACTCAGTACGTAGTGTATTGATCACCCTTTTCATGGGTGTTGCTCATTCCCATGAGTAGTAGGCCCTTCTGACTTTGTGTAGGTGAGCGAGACATCCAGCGGGGCTGAGTGTTGAGCATGTTTTGGCTCAAGGTTCAAGAGTGGCGTGGCTATTTTTCCTCTTCTTGTTATTTTATCTCACTCTTTTGTTATTTCTCTTTGTATCGGATTTACCATTTTATGATTTATTACTTTGTATTGAGTATTTGAGATGAACCTTTTAACAATTGTACTATTATTTCTCTTGTTGGATATGAATTATAATTCTTTTACGCATACTCTGATTTTTGAATGTCATGAACTCTTGATTTAAGTATAAATTAAAGTTTAACAAAAATTTCTTTTAGCCTTAGCACTTGGTACTGGAACGGTCGAAGAGAACTGGTCTGGTACTAAGTGTGGCGGTAACATCCCCAAAATTCACGGGTTTCCAATTTTAAATTCTTCTGCTTTTAAAAAAAAGTAGTGAATTTTGGAGTGTTACAATAACCTTAATGTTAAATTTAACTTTGACATAGATTGATGGCCTTAGAGTTTACTTTACTAATTGAAAATAAAGATAAAATGTATCATTATGGAAATGTGAATAATTATGCAATATGTGCTTTCTATTGTCACCTTATAAAATACTAATACTTAAAGTGGAAGACATTAAATTCATAAATGGTTGCTCTATAGCGATAACTACTCTAGAGATGAGGTAGGAGCTCTTGATTTATTTAGTTCACTGGTGTGTCGTTGTGCCCTAGTAGGCACTAGTCTACTCTATAGGTAACCTACCGGCCCTATAGAGGGTATCGATACTTAAGGATTAGATATCTTAGGTGAGGAGGATATTGTGTAGCCTTTGTGTACCAGTATGACTAGAGTGTTGTTATGACTCTAGGTTAGAAGGCTTAAGGGTACCATATTGCCTTGTGTGCCGGTATGACCATTATACTTTTATGTCTTCAGATTATTATTATATCCCCCTGGAGTAATTATAATTGGAAATAATTATTATGTGAAAATATTATTGGGTGGTTCTAGATTTACTATTTTGGTAGTTGTTGTTGTGCATTACATGTTTTGGTATGTGGTTTGGTAGTTGATTTCATGTCCTACCGTGGTATCTGGAATTGATATGGATGGTTTTGGTAGTTTCCTTGGTACCTTTCCTTGATATTTGAGTTTCTTTTGATTAAATCAGTTTGTAGCCATTTTATGATCATATGATTTCTCTACTTATCGATGCTATGTTCTCATATTGTGCCCCATGCAGCATTGCATGTTAGTGTTGTGTAATGGTTTACTCAGTATCATAGTATTGACGGGTTACTTTCATGGTCCCCTACCTATTCAATGGGTAGTGATGATCTTGTAGGAATATTTTGATGGTTCGACTTGATGCTTTCTAGTAGAGGGTTAAGAGTTAGGATTATCTGGTGCTCGCTCTAATATCTTTTGATCTAGAAATTACTTAGACTCTTAAGTCCCTTGCTATTTCTCCTTTTGTCATATTAAAATAGATTTGCTTGATTTTATTGTATTTATCAAGACAATGTAGTTTGTAATGAAATTTCAATTTTTTTCTTACACTATACATTTTATTTACATACTGTAATGTTTTAGCCTTAGCACCAAGTATAATGATGGTAGAGGATACTAAACTTATATTGAGTGTGGTAGTAACACCCATTATTTTCTGTAATTAATACTTCTTTAAAATGAAATTTTTAAGTAGTAAATTTTGGGATATAGATTTTTTATGTTTTCTTTTCCATATCAATATTATAAAAATGGCAGTTCTTATATTAATTTTTTTCGACATATATATCTCTTGGATAATTTTCTACTCCCACTATTGCATACTAAGAAGAGATGTCATCATAGTAACGTTTCAACATGAAATCCACTACATTTATCAATATTCCAATAATGGATCACATAATTTTTTCTTAGTTTATTTCTATTTGACATTTAAAATATGTATATTATAACACCCCAAAATTTACTACTGAAAAATTTTGTTTCAAGCGGAAGCGTATAATCAACTAGTTAGGTGTTATTGTCATAATTGATATAAGTCTGGCTTACCCCACCATCTTTACGTTAATCACAAGGCAAAACGATTAGAAAATTTAAACATGAAAGGAATAAATGAGACAAATTTTAATAATATCAAATAAGCATTTGCAGATCAACTCTAATTACAATATTAAAATACAACAAAAGGGATCCCATGGAACTAAGATTCTAAAAGGATATCTAGGAAAACTATCATCTGGATAACATGACTCTGCGCCCAAAACCATGGTACAAAAGATCACTCCTCCATATATATATCATCAAAGGTTATGAATTCATCCACCTGGTCCTCATCAACCTACACATATACATATGGGTTGTTTACTCGTTGGATTGAGCAGCACCCATGAAACGGATGATCAGTATGCTACGTACCGAGTAAGGTAATAATACAGTCAAGTAGGGTTACACATGATACAAGAATTCTCATAAGAAAATCATACATGCATAAATCAAGGAATTCCAGATAATTATTGTTTTTAGGTCTTTCATTAGATATACCATATTCTAATCTTTTATTTATGTTGAGTTCAGGGACCCTAGTATTCTTAAATTGGTAGAACGGTATGAAACACCTCTCGGGGACAACACACCTGAGCCACTATTATAATTCAGTGGAATAGATCCAACACCTCTTAGAGTTAAATACTCTTGAGCCATTATTATTAAACTAGTGGAATGGTCTGAAGCACCTCTCAGGGATAACACACTTGAGCCACTATTATTATCCGATAGAACAGACTCAACACATCGGTCCTAACTCACATAGTCTTCCACTTTAAATTATTAGTATCTTTCAATCTATACTTTATCTCTTAATCATATCTTCATTCACGTTGAGTATGGGGCCCCACTATTCTTAATCTGGTGGAACGGACTAAAGCAACTCTTAGGGACAACACACCAGAGCCACTATTATTATCTGGTGGAACAGAGCTATATAAACACCTCAAATTGACTCACGTGATCTTTCACTTTAAATGATTAGTACCTTATTCAGAGTTGATTGTGTATTATCATGTTGAACTCATATAAATGTGCAAGACATACAACTGAATAACGTAAGCACGACCACGTAATTATCCTCAAATGATCATAATACCCTTAGGGTAATCAAGACAATCGTATTCTCCTAAAGGCCTTATGAAACCCAATACTAGTACATATAAATTTCCAATCATTATCCAAAGTACATATTCTCAGTTTTCCATAGATATCTTGTATCCATATTATACCCAAATATGGCCTTACATAATTTCATTACTCTCAAGAATATCATTTCATAGCATTTCCATAAATACATTACTCTATACAACATACTCAACACAAAACCACATACAAAAATACATGTATCACATAAAATCCTAGCTACGACATGCATCCTTACCAACAAAGATACTGGGCTCTATGCATGTAAATCCTAGAGCTCCTCCGAGATCACCAAAATATCACCTACTAAAATAATATAAAATATGATTAGGATCGAAGATTAAAAATCTAGGGAAAAGTTATGGTAGAGGAGGGTAAAAATAGAAATAACTAGAGTTAAATGGAAGCTTGAGTTGTATGGAAGTGTATAGGAATGTGTGGTTAAGCTATGGTTAAATTTTGGTGATGTTTGGACAAATTTTGGGGCTAAAAATAGTAGTGCACCACTAAAAATGGGAAGTTGCACGACTGTGCGGTAGGCGGTGCAGCTCCTAATAGAGAGAAAATATAGTGCACGACCAGGCGGTGCAAAGGTTGCATAATTGTGTAGCAGAAGATTTAAGTGTTGCACGGTCATGCAACAGGTTGTGCTTAGGCCGTGCACTTTGCAAAAGTGCGACGAATGAGAGGAAGAAGAAGGGAAAAGAGGTGACGGTTGGCGGCGATGGCCAACGACGGCTAGGAGAAAGTTTGGGGTGACCTTGGTGGTCAGTCCACCAGCCAATAGGAGGTGAGCGGTGGCTAAGGTGGTGCTCGGTGGTGTAATGCGTAGTGCAAAGGCCAAAAATGGGGAAAGAAGGAGGAAGAAGAAGAAGAAGAAGAAAAGAGAAGAAAGAAAGCAGAGGAAAGAGGGAGCTCAGGTAATGGATATTTGACACAAAAATGATATAGTGGATGCCAAACAAAGAGGGAGAAGGAGAGTATAGTGTGTGTGTGTGTGTGTATGGTGTGAATTGAGCTAAGGAAAAAAGAGGGGGAAGGTGTGTGAAGGTGGTGCGTGGCTACTATGGTGACAGTGGAGGTGATGGTTGAGTGTTGTGATGAAAAATGTAGGTGATTACAATGGTTATGAGTATGGGTTGCATAAGGATGAGAAACAAGAAGAAGAATAGCATGGGAGGTGATGGTGGTGCGTGTGCATGCTGACAAGGATAAGAGGAGTAGAAGGAGAAGAAGAAAAAAACAAGAAAGGAAGGTTGATGGATGATGGAAGACTACAGAGGACATGATAGGAGATGGTGAAAGTGGAGGACAAGTTGCAACAAAAATAAACCTTGCAGCTAAGGTTGATGGCAGATAGAGAAGAAAGAAAGAAAAGAAAAGGAAAAAGAGAAGGGTTGGGAGATTAGGATTAGATTAGGTGATTTTGGATTAGTAATAAGTAATTAAGATTAGTGGAATTTTTAGCGGGTTTTGATTTTGGTTTACAGATTACGGTTTATCGAAGTTAAGGTTTCACTTTCGGTTAAAGTCTCGAGATTAATGAGCTAGGTTAAGGCTAACATAAGATCTATTGAGATTAGAATCAAATTATGGTGTTGATGATACAGGATTAAGCTAAGTAAATTTTTAGGGTATTACATATATGATGAATTTTCATTAATTATATAATTGTTTCCTTGTTATCTTGCCATGATATCTTAAGCATTTGACCTATGGTAGTCAGATTCATTTGTATGTTGTTGAGCTTAAGTATATCAGTATTCGATGTGGGTTGTAACATATTTTATTAACCATAAAATAAAATAAAAACTACATTACATAATTATAACATACATATTTTAATTAAATTGCACAACTATACAATAATAAATCAAGCTCCATGCAAATGTTCACGTTCATGATCAACTACAGTTACTACTAAATCATTCACGAGATTTTCAATGCGTATAACTAGTTGCTAATTTAGAGTTGGGTCACCCTTTTAGTGGAATGATGAAGAGTTTTATATGCTTCATTAAGGAATATTTTGGCCCCATAATAAGTGACCAAATTCAAGCCTAACCTGACTCAAATCAAACATCTAACTCGAGGCAACATGAAATGCAACATAGTTCAACCCAACTACAACCGTAATTAGCATTAACTCGATACCAACTAGCCTTGATAAAAATCCAACCTATTAGTTATCCGACTCAACAACTACCCAAACCAATAACAACCCCATCTGATAACAACTACTCCTAATAAGGTCAAATTCTATGTTAACTCATTATGATAATAAAAAACAAAAATACACACACACATTTGATTATTCATTTAAAGCTATTGAAAATATATCATTTTATAAAATTTACTTATACTTTATTACTTGTGATCCTATATATATTAATTCACCCATCATATTCTAAATCTATGGCTCTTTCCCAAAAAAACAATCTAACAAAAGATCATAATTATATAGTAACAACTAACACATTAGACTTGAATTGAATCAAATTTAAAAAAAAAAACTTGAATTGAAGTAACCATATCCAAACCCATCTCAACTTTTTAAATTAACTCAGCTTCAATTGAACATGAAATGATTTGATTTGATATTACCTAAGCCTGAACCAAATCAAACTATCAAATTAACCCAAAATGATCTGACACGTCAACTTAGCCCAAAATGATCTGACTAATTTGACCCAACCAATCAAGAAAACTTGAAATGACCCAATTTAGAAATAAAAAATTAAATTGACGTGAAATGGATGTGAAACATCCCAAGTCCAAACCTAAATATACCCTAATACTAACATGATTGAAATAACTCAACCCAACCTAGCCTACAACTAACCCACCAACAACTTAACTAAGTATAACTTAGCCCAAACCTGACTTGCCCGGCCTAGTTTCCACCTTTAAAACTCCCCCGAGTACAATCATTAACGTTTTAAAACTAAAATAACATTCAATAAATAACAAGGATTGAAGTTTCATGTTTGAGTCGATTCTACAAAATCAAATTCCGTAAAACAAGAAAAACAACATAGGGTAAGGGGTAGTTTTACTTAGGAAATAGGAAAGGGAATTAAAGGGAGACAAAACTGCTATATCCAACAACTAGTAACACGATGCTCCTTGTTTATAGTTTTTGAAACATGTGTATTGATAAGCGCAATTTATGCCCTATTTTTATAGCATTAATTATCATGTGTTGCATTAGTTTTCCTTTAAAAAGGCCAAGTTAATATCCCTTTGACCATATGTATTCATTTGGGATCAATCATGAAAAATAGAAGAAAAATGATCTATTTAGAAGATTTTTGTAAGTAAAAAGGCAAATCAACACTTTCATATGAAATAATAAAAACAACTTTAGGTATTTTGAGCATAAGGTTTTCATCAAATCTTTGATTGATTTGATTCAAGTTTCATTATAAAGATATTATTAAGCGCTACAAATTTCATGTTTACAACCTTTTCTAAATATAATTGTATAATGGTCTAAATAGTGTTTGAAGTCAAATCTATCAATTAAAGAATGATGAAAGTTACCTTGGGATAGGCAGTCAACCACCTATCATCTAAAGGTGATCTGGAGCCACCAGAACAACTATAGCAATCTCAACCTGAACAAGGGAAATTTCTAAATATTTTTCAACTTCTATCTTATCTTCCCATCAACCTAATACACAATCGTTTTCCCTTTTTACATCCAAATATACATTTATAACTCAAATCTCATGGAGGAGAATGAATTTAAAGCCTCCAAACTTGAGATTCATAATTAGGGTTTTATCTTCTTCTTCAACCTCCACCTATAGTATTCTTCATAAAATCTATTAAATTGTGTTTTTATTCATTTAATTCACTCTCAATTCTTTCGAATCAATCATCATCTACCCCTAATTTGTGATTCTATTCCATTAATTTAGCCTTCATCATAAGATTTGCAATATGGAAATTTTCATCCATCTAAATTAATTCATCTCTATAAATCTTTCAATCAGTTATTCAATTCATTCAATTAATCCATAAAATCATCAATTCCATATTCATAAACCCTTAATTTGTTAATATCGGGCCTCAATTTACATAAAGGAGCATCTATGTAATGCCCTGAATTTAACCTAACCCTACTTTTGGATAATTATTATTTTAAACTAACCCTAATTTTAGATAATTAATATTTTAACCTAACAAAAATACCAGATGATTAATATTTTAATCTTATCCTAATTTTTTAGTTTTAAATTTAAACCTAATTCTGATCCTGACCATAAACTCATTTTTCCTTTTCTTTCTTCTTTTCTTTTTCCTTTTTTTCTCTCTCCCAATCTTCTTCTTCCCCTACTCCCTTATGTGATTTCCTCCATTCCCGACCATTTTTCTTTGGCTATCCTCCACCCTATAACCTATATAGCATAAATCACCATCACCACCTTTATTGCAAGGGATGCGCCATAGAATTTATACCCAAATCTTTCCCTCGATTTGTGCCTCACCCTATATACCCCTCTGCTTTGTTTCTCAACCTTTCACTCCATATCTCCCATATATACCCCTCCATTTCATCTCCTTATCTAATTTAATACCTCACCAAACCTTCTCCAAACTCCATATATCCATTCCCATCTTCTTTAAGCATCGTTTGGTCGAATTCTGCAATTATTGTGTAACAAGTTTCTCCTTAGTTTTATCAACCTCACACTACACTAACTTAAATGTAAAACCACCCCATCTACGCCACAAATTCATGCCACCAACCCTTCACCAACATGATCCCTTCATGCCACCAACACCTAACAATGTGAGCCCATCACGCCACCACCCTCCACCAACATGATAACCTCACTTATCATCCCCCTATTTTTTTGGGGAAATCACACAACAATCCTTTTGTTGCACCATCAATCCATACGATAAACTCAACCTTGTGCCACATTGTCCTACAACTTTGGTTGCTTTAGGGTTACTCCTTTTTCATCCTCATTTACTTAGTTATTTTTTGGCATTCTAACCATACATTGTTCTTGGTTTTTAGGTGATTTTTCGATTGTCTTAGAGGAGAAATCTTAAGGGTTTCACATACCAACTAGTGTTGTTTTGATTAAGGACATATGCCATAATTAGGATTTTTGAATGCTATATAGGTTTTTTAGGTAGTATCATGTTGGAATTATTATATTGATAATTTCATGTTATTAATATTATTATATGACAATATGGTATCATATTATGGAAATTGAGGACATTGACAAAGCATCCGCGTATATGGTATTTCATACAATAAGTCTTATTTTTCAACCCTAAGTGAGGTAGTATGATCTATGGTATCTTAATGTGGTATTGATTAAGTATAAAAAGTGGATAATGAATATGGTTAAGTTTTATGGTGATGTAATAAGTTGAAGGTCAAAAAATAATGATATCAGATTTGTAGGGGTTTTATGGAAATTTGTGTATTGTGGCTATCTTAAGGGTATTTTGGACATTTTGTGGTAATTCATAAATAACATTATAGCATGATAATATTTGAGTGTTTTATAAATTATTTTATAATTAACATGATTAAATAATGGTTGAATAATACATAAGTCATTTAAAGCATGATTTTAAAGCATTACAGTAAGATAAGGGAATTTTGATTAATATGGGTTAAATATAGAATTTTAGTGTTTATAAAGTGGAAATAGGTGCACGAAATATTCAAGATGATTATGAGTAGCATCATTTTAATAAAACAAAAAAATAATAAAGTGGAAATGGGTATAAAATATTCTAATTATGTCACATGAAATATTCAAGATGATTATGAGTAACATCATTTTAATAAAACAAGAAAATAACTAAAATTATGAATGGTAATTCTAAGGGTAGACTCTTTTATTACATGTGTAATATATTAGATTTAGACCTTGATTTTTACATATGTCATTAATAATGTTATTTAAGGTTGGTTTGCTAAATTTTGTGATGAAATGAGTCTTATGGAAGAAGTTATACTTGGAAAATTAGTGTTTCATAAGGAAGATAGTGGTATCTTTCCTTAAGGAACATTTTGATCATTATGCGGTTGTGCTTTATGTATTTTGTAGAATCATTTTAATTCTGGATTATGTGCTTGCATATTTATATTTATTTATGAATAATGATATCGAGATAAATAATAGCCTGATAAGACATTAATCATTAAAAGTAAAATATCACGTGAGTTACGACCAAGATGTTGTATCTATTCCACCGAACAATAATAGTAACTTTTAAGCATATTTCCCCTAATGGTTATCCAAACCACTCCATCAATTTAAGAATAGTGGTCAGGAGTATGTTGCCCCAAGATATATTGAACAATTTCCACCGAAAAATAATAATGGCTTAGGACCGTTTTTCCTTAAAATGTGCTTCAATTCATTTTGCTAGATTAAAAATAGTAGGTTTCCTGAACTCAAGTAAATAATAAAAAAAAATTATTATTATATCAAATGATGGGAATATAGATCATTTATTCTCTTGCATCATATCATGTTCAAGCATTTTGCATGGATAGTCTTTTTTGTGACCTTTTGTACTTATGTAATCTTTCTATGATTATATTATTCCCTTACTTAGTATGTAGAATACTAATCATTCTTATTTATAGGTATTGTGCATTTCCACGAGCAAACAACATATACTTTGTTGTGTAGATCGATGCGGACCACCTGGATGACTTTGTTGCTTATGATGCTTTTCCTAGGGAGGAGTGATCCTATTATCTTTAAGGTTGGATGTAGAGTCACATTATCCAATTATTAATTTTATCAGAATATCTTTTTGAATTTTAGTTCCAATATATCCCTTTTGATTGCATTTTTTTATATATTGTAATTAGATTTAATATTCAAATGCTTATTTAATTTTTAGAAAATTTTTCTCATTATCTGATTATCTATTTTAAGTTCTAAGTTTTTATGTTGTATTCGATATAAGGATAGTATGGTAAGTCAAACGTATATGGAGTACAACAATAACACCCAACTATATTAATATTATACTTCCACTAAAACCAAACATTTTCACTAGTATATTTTGGGTGTTACAATCCAATTCGAGCTAACATTCAAGTGGAGGAGAATGGCTATTCACTTGAGGAAGAAGATGAAGTTGTTGACTGGAAATTGACTGGGGTCATCCATATGCCTTATTTAGCTAGTTTTTGCTTGTTTTTTTTTATCTTTTCTTTTCCTATCTTATAAAATGCTTGTGTAGTTAATTTATACATGATGAGTGGCTAAATTCTTATTGTTAAGGATGTGATTGAAACTATAGACTATGGTTTGAGGTTTTAATAATAATTTCTATGTTTATCTAATTTTCATGAGATTGTCCTTGACTCTACTTTAATTGATATTGTTTATAAGTGTAATTTTGTCAAGTATGGTTTATATGGCGTATGCCAAAATTTGGCATCCTTATAGTGATAATATGTAGGATTATATAAATTCTAGGTGGATTTATAAACATGCTAGAATTCATGAGTATAAATTACAACTTAGATAACAATTCATTAAATAGTTTGTAATTCTAATTGGACTAGTGGAACATTTACATACACATAGGCCAAAGGTAGGGAGTATAACTAGATACGCTTGAGATACTAGTTTGGGTACTTCGATTAACATCATTCCACTAAATATTAATGCATTAGGTCTAGTTAAATATAGGAGTTATTTGTTATGAATGTACTACTAGAATTTAATATGATTTAACATTATTGCTTTGTCATGTTGAATTAATTAAAAAAGTAATATAAGATGTATAGACCTACTTCTAACTTTCAACTTGGTTGATCTATTTCTTGTGAATAATAGGTAATATATGCATTATTTATTTTATCTCAATCTAATCTATGAGGGGAAATCGATTACCTAGTACATTCATTATATGTGCATATGTGTATTCACCCATATTTATTTTCTTATTTAGTTTTATTTGGTTTTTATTATTTTCTATTTTAAACCCCCCATAATTTTGTTTTTGTTATTATTTGTTTTAGTGTTATTCAGAGTTTTTTATTTTATTATTTATGTGTTATCTAAATTTAGATGAGCTTTCTCAATTCTCATCCTAGAACGATATGCCTCTTACCAATACTATAATTGACGACAAGAGTGTTTAAATTGCGTGTCATCTACGACCACACCATATATCCACTACTATAACATGTATATTTTAACTTTATAATATATGTATTTATTGATGTAAGATGTGCATTTATATTTATAAGATGTGTGTTTACAACTGTAAGATGATCATTTATAAATATAACTTGTGTGCCTTATAAGGATTTATATTCTTTCCAATAAGATGTACATCTATAATATGTAAATTTGTCCCTTTTTCCTATATGAATAGAATTTTATAAGATGTTCATTATTGATATGACATATTCATTCAACACTATACGATATTTATTTCATCTTTATGTGACATGCATTTGTCAATATAAGATATAGAATATGCACATTTCTATTTTTGTGTCTAATATGTCAATTTGTAGAGAAAAATATGAGAAAAGTTTTGATATAGACTTTTTCTATTTTTTAATGACCCAAGTAAAAGATAATTTCATTTAAAGTTTTGAAATATATATATCAAGCTATAGTAGCAACTATATATGGATGAACAGAAATGGCAATAGGGTGCCATTTTGCATCCTCAAAATGTTTCACAATAGGAATGGATATGGGAACATTGGGATGGGATAGAAACATTTTTCAGTCCAAAAAATCTCAACGAAATAATTTCTGACTATGGAAAAACTACTCTCTTGATGCTCCAATCTCATATGTTATACAAAGAAATGAAAATAAATAAATAGCTTTCATATATAAGTATGTAATTTGAACCAAAAAGCTTGAGTTAAGAAGAGTGTTGAAAGCTTGCGATTCAACTAAACACACACGATCCCGACTATGCAACCGCGCAAGCTTAATCATCAATGTCGTATTTGTCTAAATTGGAATCTAGTAGTTCTTTGTGTTGGCGACAAAACCAGGAAGAAGGCTAAGAAGAGAATAGGTTGGGGCCAATTTAAGTTGGATAATCTAAAAGAGGAAGATGATGTATCAGTATCATAATAGAAAGGGCATAGCGGTAGGGAGATGGGGACGACAGGTGAAAAGGAGGAGCATATAGATTGTTATGCTTTATATTAGATTGGGCCTTCAAGATTGAAGTAGGTTGTAACAAGGAATTTCTTTTCTAATAATTAGATTATATTTTACCCATCAGCTAACTAATTAGATTTTGTTTGAATTAATCTTGAGTAGTTATTCAAAGTATGGAAAATATAAGCTTTAAATCATATTGAAGTATCCACATTTACATCAATGTATATTATTATTATTATTATTATTATTTTATTTTCCAACGTCCCTATTTTTTCGTCCCCGTCTCTGTGTCACCCAAGTAGTAGCTACTAGGAGTATGATATAAATTACTAGGACAGGAAAAGAAAATGGTGAGGAAAAATATTTTTAAATTTTTATATTAGTTTTTATTTAATTTTTTTTATTGAAAAATATTATATCAAAAAATATATATAAAATTTTCTTTATAAATAAGTATCTATATTAATATACTTGTAATGTAAAAAAAATTTAGAGATATTACACAATATACTCATGTATTTTTGACAAATTTACACTATATAATTTTATATGTTTTTTTGTTAATCATCGGTATTATATTTACAAATATTAGCATATGATATCCAAAGGGACAATTTTATATGATATATTTTAACCAAAATACAGGAATATCTAATGCAATATATTATATAAAATAGTATCTCTTAAAAGTAAAACATACAGGGCATTCAATGTATATAGAACCACCTATATTGTTGTAAAATTGAATTAATTTTTAGTTAGTTTTATAAAACCTATTGCCATAAGAAAAAGAATTTATATAACTAATTTTATGGTTATAAACTTATAACGCGGTAAGAAATTGGATGATGCTGATGTTCTAACTGCAATGCCACCATTGCTTGTAGGTGCACCTTTATTGCCAGGTGACGGAGAAACAAAGAATACAACCGTCGGTACCGGCTACCGGTGACTTGGAGGAGCACGATAGGGTTCAGAAATTTCGGGGATCATAGCCCTCGTACCTACGCTATGGTGGGCCACTGGTTAGAGAAAATAGACAGCTGAGGGGACGAATCACGGATGAGTTGACACTTGAGATCGACTCGGGTGCTCGCCATTCTCTAAATTGATTCGGTAATAAAGTTTATATATGTATTTTAATATAATAAATATTTTTTCCATTTACGACACTAATATTTAAATTTATTTATTTATATTCATTTACACACTTATAGAATAAAGTTTTTTAAATTTAATATAAAAATCATCCAATATAAAATTAGATATTTAAATTATTATGATTTAATTTTATTTTCACTTTTAATCTTAAAAATAATAGGGTAAGTTATATAAAAAAATGGTAAGAAATAATTTTAAATTGGGTAAAAAAATACAAGTATATGTACGCTTATGAAGGTGGATGCGGATTTGATAATTTTTTATTTATATTTGTATCCAAATCCAATAATTTTTTTAATATCTATTTATCTATATTTATTTATATATCTATTGAATAAAACCGATTCAATTATCATTCTTAATGATATTTTAATTATTGTTGTGCGGGTATAAAAATGAGGATGGAAAAAATATAAAAATAATTTATTTTTAAATTAAGAAGAATATTTGTATACCATTTTAAAAATGAAATACATGAGTCAAATGAAGTTTTCATACATAAATGATTTTAACTAATGTATAGTGCAAGAAACTCTATCAATTAGGCATTTCATCATTCCTCAAAACTTTATCCATTTATATAATTTTTTTGATAATTGTTGTCTTTTTATTTTCATCATTTTTATCCGTAGTCGATTACATATTATATTCATTTTGTTTATTATATTAATCATAGTTTTCATACCATTTAATGTAATTTTTAAAATTAAATTATTTATTATACTATTTTTTTAACCATAATTAATGTAGCCTACAACTTAATTTTAAGCAAAGTTATTGTATTTAAATTTGAATAAAATCTTATCCAATTGTATAAACATTGAAAATAATTGAAATTTTTAATTTTAAAAACTAACCTAATTGATATATATATTTTTTATTTATGTGATCATGCATTTTTCTTTTACCTTGCAATGCCTAAGTACCAAAGAACATAAATTTAACTTATGACAAATATATACTTCATTAAAATAAAATATATAATGATAAAAAATAACATATTATTTTAACTATTGATTAAATACGTGATCATATAAATGAATACATGATCATATAATAATTATATATATAAACAACATAGTCAAAATTGGGAAAGTATGTAATACCTAAGATGTATCATCGAGATGCCTTACAAGGATTGAAACAATTAATTATATCAACAATGTACATCTCTCTTTTTGAAAATATGATATTAAAGAATTTCATAGTTAAGTATGGTAAACTTAAGGTAGTTCAATAATAGTTAATCACTTGAAAATTTCTCTCAGGAAGCATGTGAAAGATGACAACACATGTAGGAAATAACTCATGTTCATGAGTGGGACTCATAAGTGTATTTTTATACCCTATTTTACAATGTTAATGCTTTGTATGGATAAGCTCAATTTCCAAGAACTCGGATGTAGTCAATGAAGGTGTCGGTCGATGTTAGAGATGATTGTCAATAGAGTAAGTGTGGGGGTGGTTTGTTGAAGATTAGTGTAGTATGGTAGATCAAAGAAGAGGAGATAATGATGGTGGTGGTGGATGATAAGAGATGGGCAGCAAGGAACTTTGAGAATATTAAGTGGAGAAGGTCAGAGATGGCTAGCAAATTGGGTGATGGTAAGGAAAATATGTAATTGATGTCGGTTGTGAAAGATAAAGGAGGAAATTACCAGATCTAATCCACATAGGCAAAGGTTGGCTAAGTTTTTCTATATTAATAATCCACCCAGGAACTACTAATACCAAAAGGATCTCATACGAGGACTCTAAGGTTATTATTGTTGGTTCATACAAAGAAATAATCATCCTTTTATTCATATAGCATTTTGCAATTGATGAAAGATTACTAAAGATAAGATAATTGATGCACATGTATTGTGTAATATCCTAAATAACCAATCCTCTATGAAAAGAATTAAGATACTAACTAATCTTCTAAAACATTAACCTATGCGCATGTGGCATGCCTCTATGCAATCCCTTGCATACATAAAAGCTAGTTAATTAAACTAATGCAATTGTGACTTCTTCCTCCATAACTAGTAATGTAGTCATCTGTAAAGGTTCAAAATTGCAAGATATGCTCCTACATAATTTTCCCCTTGTTGAGAAGAACTTGTCTTCAAATTTCTACGCTTAGTCTTGATTGTCATCTTCATAGGTATTCTTGTTGAAAATTCATTCCAAAATCTCTTCAAATTTTTACCTAGCTTCTTCTTTATAGTAGTGGAATCCCTTTGTTGAAGGTCTTTAGCAATCAAAGTATAAGATCCTCCTCCCTTAGATGCCTATTGAGAGAATGCCTTCGACTTGTATGTCTGGTCATCTTTGCAAACCATATATTAATAAAGCACACCATTATGAGTAGCATGCCTATCAAATTGCCATGTTCTTCTAATTATCATGTGGCAAGAATTAATTGGTAACACATCACAAAGAACATCATCCACATAGTTACTAATTTTGAATGAGATTAGAAATTACCTTTTCACATTCACGCCTTTGTCCCTTCGAACCAGTGAAGTGTGTAAGGCTTAGGATGATTTGTAGTGGGAAATCACAACTTTTTCACCATGTATTCACTAGCCACATTTATACAAGACACACTATCAATAATGGCTTCGCACACTTGGTCCCCCACTTTGCACTTGGTCTTAAAGATCTTACCTCTTTGAGTGAGTTTAGGTTGTGGTTGAGCTTGATGCATCAGTTGCAACACTTAGCAAACTACACATCCTTCCTCCCCATATGTGCTCACTACTTCATCACTTGCTTTCTCAAGGTCCTTATTCACTTCATCACATGCTTCCATGCTAGCATTTTCTCTCATAGTCAGAGCCCTTTCATTAGGACAATCTCTAGCATAATGATCATAGCCTCTACTTTTGAAACACCGCTTGGCCACCATGTCTTTACCCTTTTCTTCATGGCTGCATTTCTTAGCATCATCTCTTTCATTCAAATAGGAGGTGGAGGCTCCGAATTTGATGGAAAATTCAAATTGTAATTTGCATTAGAGGGCTTGTTTGTTGGCTTGGATCTCTTCAACTATTTCTCAAACTTGATTGCAAGCTTTGCCAAATCTTCAAACATATCATAAGGATGCACTTCAACCTTCTCTCTAATATTCATATTAAGACCCCCAATGAATCTAGCACATCTTTATTCTTCTTTTTCTTGAACATAACCAATAGGATCTAGTATTTCAAACTCTGTAATATACTCCTCAACTCCAAGAGGCCCTTGCTGAAGTGTAGTTATCTTAATAAATTTGTCATGCTCATATTCTCTGGTACAAATTTTCTCTTTATAAGTTTTTTCAAATTTTCCCCAAACTTAATTTTTCCTTCCCTTCTCTTCATATTATCATACCCCACTCTAGCAAAAATAAAATAAAATAAAATTAATTTCAACACCTTCATTTTGCATCATTTCTCATTATCTAGTTCTTTATATTCAAGAATAACTTCAATAATTTACAACCATTCAAGAAAATACTAGGGATTGAGTTTACCTTCAAAATCGGATAAATCAAATCCAAGGCTCCTTTCTCCACCACCTTGGGATCTTCTTGTTGCCAAATTGCGTCTCCCATAATTTCCCTCATTTTCCTTTTTTCCTCTTCCAATGGTTCATATCTTAGTAACCTCCTTCTCCTAGTATGATCTTCATATGGATCCTCATGATCTAGAGCTTGGGCATGTGATCCTTGGGCTTGGGCAATTGCTACGCTATCCCAACGTTCCCTCATGGTCTGCACTTGTTTGGTCAAGGCCTTAATTTATCATGTCGTCTAAAGTCTTGTTTGAGTTTGTCATTGTGCTTGTACACCGACCGAATGATGATCGGCAACAACCAAACCGGCAAAGGCACACACGCGTTACGTATATATCCGGTGACTAGTATTGTAGTTACTAGATGGAAATTTTGTAGTGGACGTAGGTATGGACCTTGAATGAGTCTTGATACCAAAGTTGGTGTGGACAGCCACGGAGACTAATGTGATGTAGGCCTTGATGGCTCAACTAAACTGGATTGATGACGACAATGCTGATCGGCAGGGTCTGAAAGGAAGGGAGGATAGTCAGTGGTTGAGGATCAGGAACGAAGGTGGATCCCGTATTAATGTAGTCGGCGTGTAGGGTCGACGTTTATGGTTTGCGTGACTCGGGGTCTGGGTGCGAAGGATGATGTTGGGCGGACTAAGGACAGTAGTTTGGTGGTTGGCGCGAAGGGCGATGTTGGCTGGATCTCGTCCGACACCTTCGGTTCCCTCGCTTATTTATGGCTTTGATACCAAATTGCTTTGTATGGCTAAGCTTAACTTCCAGGGACTTAGATGGAGGTGATGAAGGTGTCAGTTGGTGTCATAGAGGATTGCCAACAGGGTGAACGTGGGGGTGGTTCGTTGAATACTGGTGCGGTAGGGTGGATCAAAGGAGAGGAGATGATGACGGTGGATGATGAGGGCTGGGCAGCGAGGAGTGTCGATAATATAAGGCAGAGAAGGTCGGTGATGGCTGGCAAGTTGGGCGGATGGTAAGAAAAGTATGTAATCGACGACGATTGTGAAAGATACAAGGGGAACTTACCAGCTCTAATCCACATAGGTAAAGGCTAGCTAAGTTTTTCTGTATTAATAATCCATCCAGGAACTACTAATACCGAAAGGATCTCACAAGAGGAGTCCAAGGTTCTTGCTTCTGGTTCATAGAAAGAAAAAATAATCGTCCTTTATTCAAGTGTAGAGGCATGTGTGTGTGCGCGGGCGCGCGTATAGCCTTTTGCAATTAATGAAGGCTTTCTAAAGATAAGATAACCCATGCACATGTATCGTGCAATATCCTAACTAACTAATCCGCTAAGATAAGAATTAAGATACCAACTAATCTTCTAAAATATTAACCCATGCACACGTGATGTGCCCTCATGCATACATAAAAACTAGTTAATTAAACTAATGCAATCTTGCCTTCTTCCTCCATAACTACTAACGTGGTTGTTAGTTGGGGTTCAAAATTGAAGGGTATGCTTTTTCATTAGTTAATCCTCATACTTTGCATTACTTTTTTTCAAAATATCAATTTAACCTCTCTTAAACCATAGGTATTCATTTGATATCAACCATGAAGAAAAGAAGCTAAAGTGAGGTGTTTTGAAGAATTTTACAAATAAAAATGTTAATTAAAAATGCCTCAAGTTTTTCAAGCATAACCTTTTCATTCGGGCTCCTACTAAGGTAATTAAAGTTGTGTTGGAAAGATAAGAGAAAGAGCTACAACTTCATATTTACCATTATTTCTTATTTGCATTGCATCATGATCAAAACTGAGTAGGAAGTCAAAGTTATCAAAATAAACCACGAGACTACTGAAAATTGATTAACCTATCAACCAATCCCTGTAATTAACTATGACGGTGTTAAACGATTACGCAAAAAATCATAAATGTTTTCTAAATCATATATTATCTTTTCCGCTAACTTATTGCCCAATTTAAAGCCAAAAAAACCCTTATCACACCTATATAAGCATCATTAACTCAAAGTAAATGTGTGTGTGTGTGTGTGTGTGAATTTCTGCCTCCATCATTAGATCTTTAAGTATGGGTTCTTTGTTCTTCTTTCTCCATTAACATTCATCAATTCCTTTAATTAATGTTCGTATAATTTAGAGCTTTTTTATTTTATTATTTATGTGCTATCTAGACTTAGGTAAGTCATCTTAATCTTCGGTTTAAAACGATAAATTTCACCAATACTACATACAACAAGAGAGTTTAAATTATGTTTCATCTATGAATACACTAGGGACCATTCATCACCTCAAAAGCAGTCTAGATTAATTATACGCAATCAATGTCAAGATGAAAAGTTGTTGAAGTTATTGTTGTTGTTGTGTTATTGTTATTGTTGTTGTTGTTAGGCGAGCCATAAAAATTATTACGTCTAATCAAGATGTGAGCAATGAGAATTATTGCAACCAATCAAGATGTGAACCATGAAATAATCATGACTAATCAAGAAGTGGACCATGGGAATGACCATAGTTGATTGAGATATTGGTCATGAGACTACTCATGGTTATCAAGTTGTGCTTCATGGGATTACTTGTGGCTTTCAATTAAGTTATGGGCCACATGACTACTTGAGGTTATATAAAAATAAATCATAGGACCGCTAGTGGTTATTATGATGCGTGTTAGTATTACATGTCATGATACACTCTACAAAATTGCTTGTGGCTATCAAGATTTAGGACACACAATCACTTGTGGCTCATTTCACCAATCATAACTACCGAAATGCTTATCTTGTGGCAATATTTATGGATCATGGAAGGTGACTCCTACAATTCTAGTGATAATGAAATGCTTTAGCTACAAAAGGTCTACCTACATCAATCTCCGAATATTTCCATAACCTATGCAATGCTTTGTTTTGGTGAGATGAGAAGGGTGCAAAGGTTTTTAGGTAATTTTTGTCAAACATAAACTTTGTTCATATAAATGTGGCTGCCAAAATGGAAGTTTATGCTTGATTAAGCGGTAACGATTTTATAGTATTACATTTCATTTGACCTAGACAAATGATGTGCTTGTCGTAGATTGTAACTATTAAAGAAGAGGTTGGTATATATCATACACAAATCACTGATGTTTGTTCTTTTATTTTTTTTCTCGTTTCCATTATTTTCAAATATAAAATATAATTTTTTTAAACTTTTAAAATTTATTCAAAAAAGATGAATATAGTAGAGATATAGGATTCTAAATTTGTTGGACTAGAAATGAAGATCACTTCTTATGAAAGAAGAAGAAGAAGAAGAAGAAAGCTATAATGAATCTTACTCCAAGAAGCTATTAAAGATGCGCATTTACGCGGAAACTTTTGGGACATGACAAAACATGTTGTTACTCGATCACTATCAATAATAATAATAATATATAACGAAAAAAGAAAAGAGGAACTTACTTTATAAAATAACCATTCGGTGAATTCAAGAGTTGAGCTACTGTACATTTTGGCTGACTTACAAAGCAATAAAACTAGCTGATCGTATAGCACATTAATTACTACACCATTTTACGGGGTCGCCATCCCTTCCACATTATTTTCCGGTCAACGAATGGAAATCCTGAATTGTTAAAATATGAACGTGTTTCCCGAGTTCCTATTTTATACGTATTTGTGTACACCGTAGAATAAAAAATGGATGTCAGATCTGGAATTTTGTATATATTATAGCGGTTTCAATTCAAATAGTATTGACGCAGTCTGTAGTCTGTACCATCAGGTCCGGGAATCTTTCTCGCCTCTTAGCTTGCGTACGTAACCCAACCCTCCCCCCTCCCCCTCTTCTTCCCTCTCTCTCTCTCACAGAGACACACAGAGAAGAGACACACACCTACACACACACTATATATATATAGAGACGTTCTCCTCTCATGTTCAGTCAATTAACCCAACAACAGGCCAACAACTCTCCATTACATAGAGAGAACGCCGGAGTGGGTGGGCAACGTAACAAGAAGACGCTAATCTATCGACGTACGTACGTACGACCCATCTCGACTCTCTCATCAATTCACTCTTCTTGATTTGTGAGGGCGCCGTGTTTATTCTGTAGTTTGAGAGGCGATGGAACGAATTTCTTTGATCCTTTCTTGTTTCCTGATCGAAAATGGTGTTTGATGTTTGACAGCCGGTTCGTCACGCGCGCAAGACGATGGGAGGAGCAGAGGAAGTGAAGATTACCAATGGAGTTGACGAGGTAGAGAAATCTGGAACAAAGGTACGCCGAGCTTCTATCTTTGTACTCTATAATATGCAACAGCCAACAATTAAAACTAGAAGGAGATGATGATGATGATGATGATGGCGGCGGAAATACAATTGTGCTTGGGTCCCCATCACTGTTGTTCACTTTTTTACGCAATTATAGAATGCATGATACATAGGGCCGGGGTTCATTCATCATATATGATATCACTATGGCTATTGATTTATGCTTCTCTCTTTCTCTACATCTTTTTTTGGGTGCTTTGATTTGTTCGATTAATTTGTGGACCGATTCGGCACTCAATTCGTTTGTGCTCTTACTCATGCCAGGACCAACTCGTTGAAACTGTGGATCTGAAAGACGCTCAAGGTAAAATCTCCCCATAATATTGGTTCTTAAATCGGTTCATCTTCGTCATTCAACTAACATGCGTACGCATGTGATGTATTTTTACCTAACCTACCTACCGTCATCTTCCGAAGATGTCGAGCTCGTTAGGGATGGTTCGACTTCCAAACATTGGTTTTGAATCGTAGGCTTTCTGCTGAAAAAAACAATAGCAGCTCTCCCAAACATTAAGGGTCGTTTGCTTCCCCGTAATAACACATATTTTGACATGTTAGGATCCCGAAATTAAAGGAAGCGAATCGTGCGGTAGGTATTATGTATGTGTATATGTGGACCTAAAATCTAATCAACATAGATTTATAATATTGGCTTCATTTGGTAATTAATGGGTAGATAAAAAATTACTAACAAGTATCGGATGGGATTAGCCTTTTCTAAGTTTACCAAGGAATATTACATTCATTAATTTTGACCGATGGATAATAATGATAGTTGTTTTATTATATGGGTGTCCGATCCGATTCCGTCTGGTGTATTAACTCGCGGTAATATCCTTTGAAGATACGAAATAACCTCAAAAAAATTAAACTAATTCTGAAATAGCCAGCTACTCCAAGATGTTTATATTTTAACCCTTTTTCCAACACAGTTTAATTCTCAAATCAGACTCTACGATCCCTATCCGTCCACATATCTATCATGATTATTATCTCTCCGTCGCTTCCCTATTAGGTAGGCTTTTCTCGGTGCAAGTTAGTTACGCACAAAACACCCCCAGCTAATCTGCGATATAATCATTGCATATTCGCTGAGGAATCTTTAGGCCACATGATTTTTCTGTTCAACGCGATCATGAGCGTACGTGCGACGGAGGGAGGGGGGAGGGGGGCGGTGAATGTCTGGCGCCCCACGCTCCTCTTTCGCACATGAAGACATAATCATTGCCTGCACCAAGTGAACGGAATGCGGACCCCAGGTCGAGAGTACCAATTAATATATCTAATTAAGGGGACGATTCAGGACAGATTCACGTACTTAATGGAATATGATTCGGTACTGATCATGCATGTATGTGCCTTTGACAGGTCGGGTCGGGTAAAATGTAGGTCAGTTAATAAATAAAATAGTTGTTTATCATAGTTTTGATTTATATAAAACCTCTGAGGCTGAGCCGTATAAAATCTGTAAATTTAAGGGAATACAGCGACTTCGTGCTTATACATGCCGATTCATGGATAAACAAACGGCGGTGTGCGAGGATATATTATTATTATTATTATTATTATTATAGAGAGAGAGACACACACACACACAAACCCACCCACCCCATTTCCTTGTAGCAAATAAGAATTAGCTTCATTGAAATAAATTAACATGACATATATGATTGGCTTCTGATAGGGTTGGCTGCAGGAGCAGTAGTGGGAGGCCCAGAAGTAAAGATCGTGAGCCTCTCGATCCTTTCCCCCGACCGACCCGACCTCGTTCTTCCTATTCCCGCAGACGGAAAACCCAAGGGTCCGGGGCCGTGGTTCACTCTGAAGAGCGGCGGTCTCTGCACACTGAGGTTCGCTTTCCAAGTCAGCCATAACACCGTGTCTGGCCTCAAGTATACCCATACTGTTTGGAGGAGCGGTATCAAGGGTAAATAAATACACTACTATTAAGCCAAATCACTGCGTTTCTTTCTTTCTTTCTTTCTTTCATGGCATGCTAGTTGCGCGCTTAAATTTGTGTGCGTACGCTTATGAGAATTTGAGTTCGTTTTAGCTAGCTAATCGGTTTGCTATTTCACGAATCGGATGGTTTCAGTTGACAGCTCAAAGAAACTGTTCGGAACCTTTAGCCCTCGAGACGAGCCTTACTTCCACGAGTTGCCAGAGGCGACAATCCCCCCCGGTTTGATGGCCAGAGGTTCGTATACCGCAAGATATAAGGTCAGTTTCCGTACCGTATATATCTGCAGATACTGATCTGTTTTCCGGCAACCGTCTATGCTTTTTGATGATTTGATTCTGACGGTGACCCGTTTATGCATCGAACATAATTAGTTTCAATGAGAAATTATTTTTTAGTGTGTGTTACTCTCGTGCATCCTCCTTGAATAATGAATATGCATGCGTGCGTGCATGCATCTGACCTGTATGTAAGGTATATTGTTCTGTTCTTGGACTCACGCTCGCCGAAACACTGAATCGATCGCTTTCATCTTATTCTGTGCGCGCAGTTCGTGGACGATGACAACAAGTGCTACATGGAGCTCAACTACTCATTCGACATTCGTAAAGAATGGGGTCCCAACTGAACGTGCGAATCATTCCGCGGGCTCTCTCCATTATTACATTTCCTTTCCATCTACGGCTGCTGTCTACCAAAGTGTTTCGGGGCCCAGTGGACATTTTTTTTTTCCTTTTTCAATGTAGTTTCTTCTCCTAAAAGTTGCTTTCCGTGTGGGGCGTTTCGATCGCCTTCTGGTTCCTTAGCTAGAATTTCCCCCCTTTTTGTTGTATCAATCAATGTTATGGCTACTTACAAGCTTTCGCTCTTTTCGCCGCAAATGACTGCGAGTCCTTGACACCCATTTCCTACACGGGCCGACCGTCCGTGCTGCACTCTACCATAACAAAAAAAATGGAAACAGAAACCGTACAATCTATCAACACGTCGGGTCGTCTCGGTCTCCAAGTCTTTCTTCTTCTTTAATTTTTCCAATTTCAGATACGGAATTGATTTAAAAAATATATAAATTTTAGATCGGAAATCAATTTTAAACTTAAACGTACAGACATACAGAAAGATTAAAAAACGTGAGGAGCTCGATAGCATCTTCCGATTAACTATTTTTACCGATCGCGAGGACTTATTCCTATTTTACCGACGTTATCATTGTGATTTTCATAGTGTTTTTCATTGTGATTTATACTAACCTTTCACCGTAGTTAAACTAATATTTCACCCGCGTTGCGATGATGTTTTTCGGATGCTGCGTCGACTTTCCATAGCATGTGCGGGTATTTTTCACTATTGTTTCACACATCTTTCGCGATATATAATGAATCCAAGAAAATTCTAGCACGATTCAAATAAGTTTTGGCAATTATTCTACTCGTATTTAACTATTCTTATACTACCGTTGATCTTCTTAGAATTATTCCGCGTACCTTTATCCATGGTAATTACTTTAAATGTAATAATTATGTTACATAGTCCAATCTTTTGATATAACTCTCCATATTTTTCACCATTATCTTCCTTAAATTTCACCAAAGTCCGACAGATCTTTCACCGTTATTTCTTATAAAATTTTCAATATTTATCTAATTAAATTTTATCGGTTCTATCTATGTGTATCTTGTACCATAGACACACCTATATTTTACCAAAATTCAACACATCTTTTACACCATTTAAGTTCATAAACTTTACCACAAACAAATATATTTTTCACCATTTAAGTTTGCACATCTTTTATGTAGTTCGCCAAGGTTTAATATTGCAATTAAAAGGTAGAGATATCAAAATCACCAACAAACGCTAATAAAAATAGTTTACATCGACACAAAGTCGCATAATCACTATAATCAAACAACAAATTCAATCAATAATGAAATTTTAGTAAAATTAAAGAAGATCAAACAATAAATTTAATTTAGAAAATTTTATCGGGATGAAATTTCAGCATAATCAAACAATAAAGATCGAAATTTGTTGAGACGAACTGAAGAATAAATAAAATCACGGGTCCGTGCTTCAAATATTTAAGAACACATGGAAAGACCCTGATATATCCGTAGACTGTCCACGTTAGTCCAGGAAGGGCTCAGAGGCAAGGCACGGCCCAGAATTATAGCCCTCCGCATCTCACATAGCAGGGGAAATTCCTCTCCCGCCCCCTCTCTCCCTGAAATCCAAAGAGCATTAGAAAGGATCCTTTTTTATTGATCTTATACGAACTAATCTAATATCAAAAGTTACGAAACTAAGCTAAGTGGAAGAAGGAATGCGGAAATTTTTTGGTGCGAGGGTTAACCGATTTCCATACGACACCGATCGTCGCTAGCTTATATTTTTGTGTTAAAGGAACCGAGCAAGAGAAAATAAATGATTCAAGGCATGAGTCATGAGACGACCCACATGCATGCTTCCTTGGTAGGAATAGATTCTCCCACAAGTCACAACCCAGAGCACGCCAGAACCATTTCCTAAACATAAAGTTGCGCGAAGCACATTGCCTTGTAGAAATACCAAAATATATTGGGCGGGCTATGTGTATGGACAGATTTTAGGCGGACGAACGCCGTGATGCTCCATGCAAGCGACGTTTAAATCATATCCTTCTTGGTAATTATGGAAGTTTTCTTTTTTTTTAAACAAAAAAAAACTGCAATACCTTATCGATCTATAAATCCAGAACAAACAAAGATGGAGATATCTACTGCTGTTGCTGTGCAGTAGGGCTGTAAATGAGCTGAGCCAGTTCGATATTCGGCTCGTTAAAAGCTCGGTTCGGCTCGTTCGTTTAATTAAATAAGCTGAATCCAAACAACATTTTAGGCTCGTTTAGTTAAACGAGCCGAACCCAAGCCTAGGGGTATTTGGCTCGACTCGGCTCGTTTACAGCCCTACTGTGTAGTAACATGTATAGAGAAAGATACTATCTATTCAAATTCAAAAACTCAAATTAAAAACCAAACTCGTTTAAAAATAAGTATATTAGTACATTAAAATTATTTTTTATTCATAATTAAGTAATAAAAATTAATAACAATATAAAAGAAAACAAATTACGGCACATAATAAAAATAAAAATGAGGATGATAATACAAGTAATACAAATAATATATTAATCATGCTTTTAAAGCTATATATATATATATATATATATATATATATATATTATTTTTCATTATTATTAGTTTGTATTAATTAATTATTAATAAAAAATAAAATTAATGTATTAATATATATACATATATTTTAGATAAATTTAATTTGTATATTTTGATGTATAGTATCACTGATATATAAACACTTCATCTGCAACCAATCCACTCAAATCTTTCTTATTACTCCTCAAAAAAGTTACTGCTTTAGTCCTAATAATTTATTTTTTTTTAAATCCTCATACTTACAAATGAATCCACCAATATTTTACTAATAATCTTAATATACAGAAGCTATTTAGATGTATATAATATTATGTCACATCAGCACGCATGCTTCAGCGAAATATTTTTTTTTGTAGAAAAGAGGAATAAACAAAATGAGTGATTCTTCTTTAACAATTCTAGAGGGTCTTTGCTTTTGTTTCTTTACGACACTTCCTTTCTTTTTAACAACAATCTTTTGTGCTATATACTTCGATAGCTGTGGGGGTTTTTTCCGTTTCTGATTTATGAGAGGTTCACAAAGAGAATTATAAAAAATTATATAAGTATTAAAACTATAAAAGTATTATAATATTAAAAGAGATATATATATATATATATATATATATATATATATATAAACAATCGAATTTGGAATATCTAGTGGCTCATAGTTGATCTTTATATGTACTTTATTTTGGTCACAAGGCTTGGACGACACAACTAACTGAATAGTTGAGAACTTTTGTCCTGCAAAGTAAAATTATATACTACTTTACCAATTCTCAATTGATTTTATAATAGGACTCTACTTACAATTATATATGGTTTAAATATATTCAATGTCCTTGCAGCAATATGATGAAAGACGACTCCGACCCCAACAGAAGGATCAAAATCTTCTTCGCCTCATTTCGAATTTACAAATTGTACCTTTTTAGCTAGTCCATAAGCATTGGACCCCCATATTCCATCGTCATACAAGCCTGTTATATGAAATGTGTCAAAACGAAAGCAGGCTACTCTGGAAAAGGGTTAAGCAAATTTCAAAAATCTTAGGCAACTCCGAAAGAAAATTTTCACCCGCATTCATCAGAAATGACTTATAGGTCCTAATAGGCTAATAGATCCAATGCACATAGCTACCAAAAATAGGCCATCGAACTAGGCATCAAAATCGATGTAATCAACAAGTTTAATAACTAGGCAGGTCGTGGAATTGGTCAAACTATTGGGTTATTAGTTCGTTGGTTAAACCAATAATTTGAACTGGTCAAATTAATAGTTGAAAGTGGTTTAATAAATAAAATAAAAATATCAAAATTATTAATAATTATTATCAAAATATAACATTTGAATAATTTATATAATAAAATATACTATATATATATATGTGAGACATTCTTAACAGAATATGTAATTCTCAATAGTACAAAAAAAATGATAAAGTGATTCATACAACTAGTGACCCCCCTTTTCTCACTCTAAATTATATATATATATATATGTATATGTGTGTGTGTAATTTAGAAAGATAGCTAATCAAAATCAATAGTACAAATAGGATGTTGAAGCTAAGAAGAGTCTTACCTAATAACGTTCAATAGAAAAGTAGCGTAAGAGTCCAAAAATACATAACCATAAGAAATAAAAGAGCCTAAGTTGGCAAATCTATTGGCAAATTCATACCTCTCATTGAAAATGTGATGGATGTTGGCTTTTTCAAAATTCTTCAAAAGTGCCATGCAATAAAAAAAACAATCACAAATATAGGATGAATATAAGTGCATCACATTCAACTTTAAGAAATCAAATGATAAGATCTTTATCCAAAAGAAGACCATCGTGCAATGGCCAAAGTTCCACCTCTAAAGGATTTGATCTCCTAACGTTTTTAGCAAAACCCGTGACCTAAGCACCTTAGCTATCTCTAATTAGTCCGCCACTAGCCATCCTCAAATTACTCTTGAAAGAACCATCGACATTGAGTTTAAAGAAGTATTGCTTGGAAGGAAAACAAGAAGAAAAGTGGGGACACAAGGGAGGTTCATATTTCTTATTATGGATTTTGAGAAACACCCACTCAAACACCCATCTACGAAGGATAATGAAGATATTGTGGGGTTCTTCTGAGTTCAATATAGAAAATTTTCTATTACATTGGATTATCGAAATTGCATGATTTTTTTTTTGAGACCATGGGATAATGTATATATTATTAAAATTATTTTCACAATTTTGGCAGATCTAGCTAAAGAAATTAGAAGAGGGATGAAAATATTAAATTGTATAACTCATAAGGGATCTAGAGTTTACAGGAGTGAGGGTAAGAAACAAACCAGCGGTTGTAGGTCTCAACCTCACCAATGCATAAGGGATAATCTATATCTTCTTTAATACCCCTAGGGAAAAAAAAATATTTGTAGGTAAGAAGGTGTTCATGTTCAAGAAGCTAAAGGAAAAAATGTAATCTAAGAGGGGAAACAATTTTCCAAATCTACGACCACTCCTTAGAGTTAGAATGAATGGAGTTATGAAGAATGTTACTATAGGTCTGCCCAAGAATAACGGCTCCATTCTCAAAAATTTCTAAGAAATAGAATTATCAAAATTGTCAAGCTAAGGTTTTGGAGAATCCATAATTTGGTCCTTGATATTTAAAGGAAGATCAAAAGAAAGGTTGGAAAATTTTTACCTATTATCAACCCCAAGGGCACTCATACTGCGACCACAATCTTGTATTTGTAAAGGCCTATGAAATTGCCTACGAAGGTTTTCATTACCATAGCATTCATCATCCCAAAAGGTGATACTCTTCCCATTACCAATAAACCAATGAATGTATTTGTCAATCAAAGGTTTAACATCACAAATCGCATGCCAAGTAAATGTTGCATGATCCTTTTACTTGTTCTACTTTCGGTCAGATATTTTTTAAGAAGTTTTATGGCCCATAGCTCATCTTTGTTGCTCCAAATCCTTTAAGACAAACCCATCTAATGTGTTTGGTTGTTTGTTGTAGCTACTTTTAAATCAAGACCCCCTTATACGTAGCGAGCACTACCACTTTCCAAGAGACATGATCAAGTCTTTTTTTCTCACTATTAGAGCCATGTATAAAGTTCATTGTTATATTTTCAATTTCACATGTAAGTTTTTTAGGAAGTTTATTCACTTGCATAGAATAAATAGGGATGAGCTCAAAAGATGTTTTAGCCAAGACGATCCTTCCTGCTAGTGAGGGAGTATCAATATCCCACTTTGCAAGTTTATACATGAGCCTCTCAATGAAGTCATGAAAATTGATGGAAAAAGATCTGTGACTACCAATGTTGAAGTTAAAATAACTCCCAAGATCGCGTGAATGGGATACCAAGGAGCAAAGAATACCAAATATGACCCTCTTCTTTGATATTCTGTAATAAGATAATTTTATATTTGTTAAGACTAACACATTGACCTAAATTAGTACTAAAATTGGATAAAACTCTCTTGATAGTGGCAATGTTGACCTCATTCACTTTCATAAAAAGAATGATATCATTTGTAAACATAAGATGGGAGAAAGCCACTTTCCTCCTAGCAACCAAAAAGGGCATCAATTTCCCTTATCAAATTCCTCCCTAATATATGCTCTTGGAAAATCCATACACATCAAGAAAATATAGGTAGAGATAGGATCTCCTTGTCATATTCCTCTAGATGCTATGAATTTCTCTATAAGAACACCATTGATTAGAACATACAAGGAAGGATTAGTGATACACTGCATTACAAAAAGAATAATAGAAGAAGGAACTTCAAACTATACAAGGGTTTTGGCAATGAAGTTCCATTTAATTCAATCATAGGCTCTGACAAAGTTAAGCTTCACAACAAGCTAGGCACACTTACCCTTTTTGTGGGAAGTAAGAGAATGGAGAAGTTTTTGACAAATACTAATGTTGTCCTTAGCTCTTCTTCCTTTGAGGAAAGCATATTATTCAAGGCTAATGCACTTACTAAGGCCAAGTTGGATTTTTGTTAACCAAAATATGAGAAACCTCTATATAGATGGTATTGCAAAGACCTATTGTAACACCCCCCAAATTTCACTCCTGAAAAAAAATTTTGAAAGAATAAAGCGGAAGCTAGGAGAGAATTTGAGAAATGTTACTGCCACATCTAACACAAGATAAATGTCAACCATCTATCTCATGTTAGATGCAAGGATAAAACCTGTCAAACAAATAAATCCGAATTTTAAAAACTTATCAGCGTATGAGAAATTAAAAGTCAATTACAAAGCCATTGGAAATTTAAATACAACACTTGTAACTTCCAAAGACGAATACAGTTGAACAAAACAAATCCAGAAGGATCAATATCCGGATTGCCTACTCACTCAATTCAGGCCTTCCACCCCAAAACAGTATCCAATCTTAAACCTGCACAAGAGGTCTGCTCCCCACCATCAATGGATCATCATAGGACCCATTCAACCAAGGTAGTATCAGTACAGGTCCAATACTGAGTAAATCCCACTACCCTATCTTATGGGAGAGACGTAAACTATAACATCAAGTGCATATTGAATCATGGTACATTTACGTTGATATAACATTATGCATACTCAAAACCCACATCATAAGTCCTACCATACATATATAATAACATGTGAAACATATATAACATTTATTTAAACATGTAAGTGTGGCAGCAAACATCTTAATCCAATAAGACATTCAGATAAACTAACCGAGCATTCATGGACAATATTAAACCAACCAATTGGGAATTTTCGGACAACGCCAAACCAAACCAAGCCGAATCGAGTCCTCTTCTCGTGGAAACGAGCAGCATGTAGTAATACAGATAATAAAAGCCGGCTATGGTTTGGGTAGACTCATTCTTTAGATCTTTGGTAAATATAACCGATTCACACCATAGTCTTTATCGATTCATGTGAGTGCAGGAACCCCACTATTATAGCCGGTGGACTGGAAATCATGCAGGGCAAAACGCGCCTGACCACTATTATAGCCGGTGGACCAGTCATGCAGGGCAGAACGCTCCTGGCCACTATTATTCGCCGGTGGACCGGTCTGGCCCCGACTCACATGATGTTTCACTGTAATTACTTTGTGTCTTTCTCATGTCTTAACGTTATTATGTTCGGTTTGTTGAGCACGGAATCCCCCACTATTATAGCCGGTGGACCGGAAATCATGCAGGGCAAAACGTGCCTGGCCACTATTATAGCCGGTGGACAGGTCATGTAGGGAACCCCGGCCCTAACCACTATTATTCGCCGGTGGACCGGTCTAGGTCCGGCTCAACATCTTCCTCTTTAAGTAATTAGTGTCTTAACATATCTTATTTGAAAGTACTTTACCCTTGACATGCACGACTAACTATATCCACACTTATCCTCGCAAGAGAGCCCGTCCCATATCTTGGGACTCTTGCGCCCCTTATCACACCTCGATATCCATTCCCTTTTACGCTTACTCAAAATGAAACCCAATTCCTAAGGGTGTGGGTTAAGGCCCAACACCTCGTGACATCAAACTCCATCCGCTATTAGCCTCTAGGGTTTCCCTTGAAACCCTAATTAAACCTATGACCTAACTTCCTCTTACTTCACTACTATTAATTCGTTTATCGTCAAACACCTCATCTCATTTAGGTTCAATCCCAAATCATATTACTTTACTCATTGATTTCGTAGGTGATAGAAAAACCCTAGTTAGCCACTCCAAACCCTAGCACATTTCTTCCCCCACAAGTAATCTCTCTACTTTTCATCTAACATTACTTACTTCCCATGGCGCCCATACTCATCCTTCATGTATTAAATTTCCACTCTTAACCCATCACTCTACTCTTACGTAATTGTTCTTACTTCCACATTCTCCCCCATTTCATCCTTTCACCACACATCATATTATTAATATCCTAACATGCATTTCCTAGAGGGTTATGTCATAAAATATCACAAACACAATAGAACAATCATTACACACATGTCGTAAGGAATACATATAAGCATACCCGGGCTCCAAGCTGCGCTACAAGTAATTAGTCATTTAAAACATAAGGTACACCACATGGCATAACACATGGTACACAAGGCACATAACACACACGCATAGTTATTCTTAGTCACATTCTTACGAAACACCCATAAGTGGAGGTAAGTAGAAACTTACCTGGATCCGAAGCTAGCTAAGCGAGATAAGAGGGAGAGAGATCACTAGTTCGAGGATCCACAATAAAGCTTTCCTAGATTACATCGAAACTAAGTTAGAAACTATCCTATCGATCAATAATTTCAACTATTATAATTTAATCGATACAAGAGACACAAACTATTTTTCTTGGAAAACGTGTCCAAAACTTAGGACTTAAAAGCATAGCTCTATTAAGATTTAAGATTAAATATCAATCAAAACGAATTAATACAATTACACTTATGACATTTCAAACTAGTTTGGAAAGCCCGAGGAAGATAATCGATCATAAGATAATTTATCAAAGATAACTTGTTCATTAAGTTTTACAACTAAATAGGTAAACCAACCATTTGCATAGAACCAAATCCAAGCCGATTAGTTTAAACATAAATTAAATGACTTAAAACCCAAAGATAGAAATCAATTAGATAAAAGACGCATAGCAAAATCGATTTTATAAAATAATCCCCGAAGGTTAGGGTTTTTAATACCTAAACCACGAATCGGCCAAATAGCTTTGATTACCTCAAATTGATAATTTTTAAGACAAAATTCAATCAATTTTAGATAAATCTAGACAATCAATTTCAACAAAACAATCTTTCGATTAATCAATTCCAGATGATCAATTTTCAAAATTAGGGTTTTAAAGCCCACGATATAAACTCAAGTAATTCAAATCAATTAATTCTAATAAAGGTATTAGAATACAATTAGGATCATTTCAACTACTTTTATAAATTTAATTTTAGCAAAACAACTATACCAATAACTAATTTCATAATCTCACTTAAAATCTAGGGTTTTAGGCCCGAAAATGCAATTTGGTAAAATTCTATAAATTTAATCAGATTGAATGTTTAGAAATGCAATTAAACACATGTTATATCATATTAAATAATCAATTGATCAAAATCAATAAAAGAAATACCCAATTTAGCACAATTAGGGTTTTTGGGCCCGGAACGCAAATCCAATCAATTCTTGCCAAAACATATAAATTGACTGTTCGGAAATGTAATTAAATATATTCTAATGTAATTTATATAGTCAGTTGAATAAAATAATCTGATTACACAATTCAATTTAAACCCGCGGGAGTTCTGACCTGAAAATCCAATTCCGGTCAATTACGCACAATTTTCCCAAATCAACACTTCCAATATAAAATTAAATACATTTTAAACGATACTATAAAATCAATTGAGCGGAACGACTCAATTATACGACGTAATTTCATTACACCCAAAATTTGACCTAGGAATCAAATTCCGATAAAACCTGCATAAATTTCTCAAATTAACGGTTCCAAAATGAAATTGGATACATTTTAAAACATATTGTATAATCAATTTATCAAAAATAGCTAAATCGGACGGATCCGAAAAATTTGAGCATAACCCGGCCAAAAATCTAATTTTTCCAAAATTCCAACACAACCACACAATTAACCTATCCAAATCAATCTTACATCACATATATACATAAACAAACAATCAATTTAGCTTTTCATAAGCTAATTCATACTCAATTAATCAAATATATATATTAGGGTTTTCGGAAATTTATACCGAATGAAATCAACACAATCGGGACAAGAAAATGCCAGAGAAGCTTCGTCGGGGAACAAGGGTGGCTCGCCAGTCATTGCCCGAGCTCGCCATGGCCAGACGGTGGCTCGCTGCTGCTGTTGCTCCTGCGCTGCTTTCAGTGGGCGCTGCTTTCGATGGTCGAGTTGGCTGTTGCGCGGCTTCAGTTGTTGTGTTGCTACTGTTGTGTCGCCGAAGGTCGCGTCATGGCTGGCAGCCAACGGTCGACGAAGAAGGAGGCAGGAGCTGGGGAGAGGAGGTGGCTGGGGTGCGAACAGGGATAACGCATAGGGTTGGGGAGTCGGGGAGTAGGGGCAGGGAAATAGAAGAGAGAAAGAAAAAGAAGAGAGGGGGGTCGGGTACCGACGGGTTGGGTCTCTTTTTTTTTTTTTTACAAATGCACCTAAAACAAAATACTTAAGTTTAAAAATTATTATTGGAATATTTTATCTAAAATTTATTAAACGAAAATTATTTCAAAACGATCCAAACGCTTAGAATTAATAAAAGTTATATAAAGAATTTCGGAAATATTTTCAGAAGAATTTATCAACGAACGTAAAAATTTATATTATTTATATAAATACATTATAAGACCCCGAAATAATATTTAAAAACATATAATAAAATATTTAAGTAAAATTCTAACAAACCGAGACTAATGTAAATAATTTTCGAAATCGGTTTTCCGTAAATCAAAAGGCATAAAACAGAAGAAAATTAATTCCATAAAGAAATTCATAAATAAACTCCAAAAATATTTTTAATTTAAAACTTCCCAAAAATTATTAACGATTCTCGAAATGAATAAATTTAAAGTCGGAAATATTTTCCACGGATAAATTCATTAAAATAACTTTAACTATTTAAACAGAAATTCTATAACTTAAATAATATATTTCGTTAAGAAATATAACTTCAAAACAAAGCCGTAATCACATGACGAAGTTATAATCGAAAAATAATTTAAAATATTAAAAATCAAAATATGAGAAAGAACGGGAATATACATTTTTAACCGAGACTCGAACTCATAAGAATATAATAAAATCATTGTCGTTAACGAATTTATCTAGAATGGTTCGCAACGACAACGATTAATTAAATTCAAATGTGAATTCGAAATTGTCGATAAATCCATAAAACGAATAAAAATTAAAATAATTAAATATTTGCATCAAATTACATTAATCAAATCATTAAACTTAATAATTTGGATTTTAAAAATACGGGGTATTACACCTATAGGTCTAAAGTGGGGGCCATTTCAAGATGGAGGGCCTTGGGAGTCAAGGCTATGTGGGTTTTTTTAATGTTGTGAGGAATAATCTTCAAGTTCCAAATCTCTCTAACTAGACCACACAACTCTAACTAAATAGTTTTCCAATTTATTTAAAAAGATCACGCATAGATCCCATGAGGGCTTGGGGCTTTGTTACCATGAAAATAAAAAAGAGATATCTTAACATCATGACAATATATATATTCTTCAATGACATCTTGGGAAATAACAAAAAAGGGATTAAAGTAATTAGCTTGAGGAAGTATAACACAATGAAAATTTTGGTATCAACTTTAACTAACTTAGATAAGTTGAACAAAGTGTTGGTGGATATCTGAGATATTATTGATCCTTTCTTCTCAAGGCAGCTTAATCCCATTAATCTGATTTCACCTTCTTATCTTGATGGATACTTTATGATAGAATGAGATATGTTTGTCACCAAAAAAAGGTTACTCATCTTAGTCTTTCTAAGTCACATATCTTATTCCATATAGAGGAGGTGATTTAATGAGCTTCTCAATTTGAATTCCCTATCAAAAGTAGTTCGATTTTTGCAATTATTAAGGTGGAGTTGAGCTTCTACCAAGGAAATTTTATCCTTTTTAATATTATCAAAGATATTCCTTAGGTAATTTTTGTTCCAAATCACAAGCTTTTTGATGAAAGATACCAAGGAAATTTAGAAAGGATCCCTAACCCAACAAAATAATTTTATGAATAATTGTACGGAAGTGGTGATAAAGTAATCACATGGGCTCCAATCTTTTTAGCCTAAAAGAAATGGACGTAGTGTAATATAGGCTTACTAAGATAGGGCTATGGCAAAAATAATTACAAGTAAGGTATTTGAGGGAGGTGTTAAGAAAGTGGACAATCCAATTTGTATGATCCCAAGTATGATCCAATCTCTATTGATTGAAATTCTCATTACCCTTTCTTACCACCCAATTAAATTTGGGACCACCAAAACTGAGATAAGTGACACTGCGTGCGTGCATGAAATATTAATATTAATTCTTTTCACTACGACAAGGACTACCCCCACTGAATCTCTCAAGGTGATGATAGATATCATTGAAATCCTAAACAAGATCCAAATAATTGAGAGTGAGTTTGCAAAATTAACTAGATAATACTAAATCACAATGCATTTAGTTGGATTAGGGAAGGTGTAACCAATAGTTAAATGCCAAAAAGTTAGGAGAGTTGTGTACTAGAACATGCATAGTGATGGCTTTATGTGTACCACCCCTAATTTTACTACTAAAAATTTTCATTTTAAGGGAGATATTATAATAATTGGGTGTTACCATTGTACTTGATAAAACATTGCTTTAACATTCCATATTTACATCAAATACAAGGCAAAATGTTTAGAACTTAAAATAAGATAAGAAGAGAATAATGTAACTTCTCATAAAACTTAGATAAGAGTTGGAGATTAAACTTTGAGGGTAGAATAACAAAATACAACCAAAAAGGGATCTAATGGAACTAAGATTTCAAAAGGTATATGGATAAAAACTATCTACTAGATATCTATAATACCCCAAAACCCTAATTTAGAAAATTATGATAAAATAGGGATTTATTAGTAAAATTAAGTAAATATATTATTTTAATAAAATAATTGGAGTAATTAATACAAAAGGAGGAAAATAATAAAGAATTTAATTGGGGAAGATTAGAGTATTTTGCTAATTAAAAATATAATTTAAGAAAATTACCCAAGATATCCTAAATTAATATAAAAAGGAATTTAATAATTATTTTACTAATTTTTATTATTTTTAAATATTCAAAAATACCAAAATATCCTAAACATCCCAACCAACCTATTTTTCCTTCTTCTTTTTTCCTTTTTCCTTTTTCTTCCTTTTTTTTTCTCCTTTCTCCTTTCTCCTTTTTCTTTTTCTATTCTTCCTCTTGGATTGGGCCATACCTGTAGGCCTAACTCCCTCCTCCCTCTCTTCTTTACCCCGCGCAGCCCTACCTGCTGTTCTTTTTCTTTTTCCTCTCTCCTTTTCCTGCCTGATCACCCTCTTTTTCTTTCTTTTCTTTTCCCCCGATCAGTCAGCCCAACCCTTTCTTCTTCCTCCTCCCTTCTCCCCCATCCTCGCATTGTAGGTCACACCTGCGATCTACCACCGTCCTCCCCTCTGCCACTGTACCGCCGGCCTTCTTCTTTCCTCTCTCTCCCTTGTCTTTTTCCTTCCCATTTTGAGCCAAAACTCCCTCGCATGCCCTCCTTCCTTTCCTTTTCTTCTCCTTACCATATCTGCCCCTGCCATTATAGAATCGTATCGGCTTACCACCGCTTGCCGGCGAGCCCCTTCCATACCTTCCCCTTGTCCTCTTCCCCCTTTGTCTTATTCCCCCTCCATTGGTCTATAAATACCCAAACTAACCCCCCCCATTTGGCCTCCTTTACTGTGCCCAGAATTTCCTGTGTATTTATGCCGCCACCACTTCAGACTCTATCCCCGCCACCGCCGTGCAATGTCGCTGCCCAGAACACCACCCAAATCCTTCCTTGCATTACCCTCCACCAAACCGAGCCACTCACCACCCCTGAATCCCCATGCACAAACCATCTTGATCATGCAAAGTCAGATGCTCGACTTGCTCCTTTGCACCCCGTCGTCGCCCCTCTTGCCACTATGCGCCACCTCCTCCACCACAATCACCACCTGCCCTGCCACCCAATCAACCTAGTAGAACCTCCTCTACCTTCCCCTACCTTTATTTCTTCCTTTCTCCCTCTCCTTCCTCTGCCCTCCTTCTCCACCACCATTGGCCACCACAACCACCACCACCTACACCGCCACCCTTGTTGCGCCACCACCACCACTCTAACCCTCTCACCCCAGCGAGTTCATTGCCAACACAACCACCATCTCACTCTCTCTCTCTCTTCCTGCCCTAAAAGACCACCTTCTCCAAACCACCACGTCCACCACCATCGCCACCGTTTCCACCGCCACCTAGCTACCACCCTCACTAGGTTGTGCCCTAACCCTTCCTAGCCCTTAAGTATAATTTATTTGGTGTAACTATTATTCTAACCTTATTATTAGTATTATTGTCATCATCATCATCATTATTATTATTAAAGTTATTATCATTATCATTGCTAATATTGTTAATGATATCTTTTCATTGACTAATATAACTACCTAAACCTATTTTGGCTAATAATAGCATGATTAACTATTTTAAGGATAATATCCTTAATTTTACTGCTAAAGCTTCTATTATTATTATTATCCCTAATACTAGGTTATAATAGAGGTAAGTAGGAAATAATAAAAATGTTAATAAGAGGGAAGTTAACCCTTGTATTTCTCCTCTTATAGGTAAACCAAGTCCGACCCCTAAGGAGGCATAGGAGTGTGATCTAAGTCCGATGTCGTTTTAGGTAAGGATGTGATTAAGGCCTAATATGTGTATTATGTGTAGTATGTGTTATGTGTGATGTTACATTTGTGTACCTTATGTGATTATGAACTATATACTTGTACTGCAGCTTGCTAAGCATGGAGCTAAGGTAAGATGTATGTGTTTTCCTTATGGAATGTGTAATATGATAATGTGACTTGTACTTTGTAGTGCTTATGTGATATGGCCCTTTAGGACATGCATGTTAGGAGGCTTTAAAAGATAAGGTGTGGTGATGAAAATATGAAAGGGGGTAAAGGAAGTGTGTTGACTAGAGAGAAGTAAGAATAACCTAAGTATCTCATGACTTATGGGTGGACAAATAAAAGGATAATATGAATAAAATAAGAAATTGAAGTAAATCTTGCATGGGGAGTCTAGGATTCGCATATGATTGATAGTCTTCGCATGGGAGTGATCCTTAAGTGAGAAATTTTGATTTGAGGGTTAAGTAAATCAAGAGAAGAGTTGTTTGGATGATTGAGGTCCATTGGTGAAAAATAGTACGTAGGTTGGTATAAGGGTGCATGGGGGACTTGACTAAGGTTTGGGAGGAAAATCCTAAGTGGAAGAGATTGAAAAAGGGAGAAATAATGGAGAGGATTGGAGTATAGGGTGAGAGTGGAAGGATGTCACATGGAGGGTGAATGTGTGTCATGTGGAAAAGGGAGTGGTAAGTGAGAATGATGGAAGGACAACACATGAGAAAAGAGAGTTGCTAGGGTTTGGGGTTACAAACTAGGGTTTTGTGGTTACACATGTAAAATGGGAAGTAAAGTGAGATTCTTGGGGATTAATTGAGTGAGATGATGAGTTAGAAGCAAAGAAAACATGGGTTGTGTGAGATAGAGGAAGGTTGGGCGATATAGGCCAAATTACGGTTTTTTGGGGAAAACCCTAGAAGGCAATAGCGAGTTGACTCAGAGGTATGGGGAAGTGGGCCTCAACGCATGCATATAGGAGTTAGGTATTTGTGGTAAGTAAGGAAAAGGGGGAAATGATGTATGGATGTACAATGAGGTGTGGAATTCCCAAGATATGGGATAACCCTTCCAGGATAATAGGAGCAGACGGGTTGTGTGAGTGGGTAGTCCAAAGGACATGCATGTCTAAGGTGGAAATATTTATCGAATAAGACATGAATAAGATATAACTGTTTAAAGAGAAATATTATTGAGTCGGGCCCAAACCGGTCCACCGGCAAATGATAGTGGCTAGGTGTTTCATGCCTTGGAGACTGTTCCATCAGCAAATAATAGTGTCCAGGTGAGTCCTACCCTGGATGTTTTTCAATCCACCGGCTATAATAATGGGAGATCCTGAGCTCAAAAAACCAAAACTAATATTGATAAGTTGTGGAAAGATAATATCTACTTATAGTGAAACACCATGAGAGTCAGGGTTAAACCGGTCTACCGGCGAATAATAGTGGTCAGGTATCTTGTGCCTTGGAGACTTTTCCACAGGTGAATAATTGTATCCATGTGTTTCTTGCCCTGGATGTTTTTCGGTCCACCGGCTATAATATTGGGATTCCCATATTTGCATGGACTTATAAAGAGCATGGTGTGAAGTGGGAATATTGACCAGAGATCTAATGATTAAGTTTAACCGAACTGATTTACGGCTGATACTATATGTCTCTCATGTATTATTTATTTGCATAGTTACCTAATTTTGTTATTTTTATTTTGTGTATTACCTTAGCAACATGGTTATTTTACTCAGTACATAGCATAGTGATCACCCATTTCATAGGTGTTGCTCATTCCCATGAGCAGAGGTCCCTTCTAAGTTTTTGTAGGTAGGAGACGCCATATTCGATGCCTATGGCGCATTTGAGGCATCGGGATAGGCTGAGTGTTGACCTTTTGGGACTTGGAATGGGGCCCAAGAGCGATGTAGTCCGGACTCTTCCTATTTCTACTTTTGGTTTAATGTATTCTATTATTCTATCCCCTTGGGGGCTTTGACTATGTAACCATTTTCGGTTGTATTAACTTCTAAGCATACACTTTAATTTTCTCTTTATGAGTATTTTGAATTTCTATGTTTCACTGCCTTAAGTGTGTTTAATATTTTGTGAAATTATTCTTAGCCTTGTGGTTGGTGCGAGACTGGCCGAGGGTCAAGCTTGTGCTGATCACGGATGTAGCACCCCCGTGCTTGTGTATGTTTTAATTAAAAGAAAGTTTTCAACTATGTTTTTTGGGGGTGTTACAATAATATTAACTCTATTCCCAAACCCAGATATATAAAAATTACTCCTCCACAAGTAGTGTAACATAAGTAGTGAAATTGAGATAATCCTCGGTAATCTACATAACAAAACTTAGGTCACTTGCTTGTAGAAATGAACAACATTCATGAAAATGATGATTAGTATACTATGTACTGAATATGGTAACAATAAATCCATAAGAAAGGGCATACATAACACATAAGGTTATGTTAAAGGACTAATCATGCACATTAACTAAAATCATGAGTGTTCCCAATATGAATCGAAATATTTCCAAGATAGATGAGTAAATGTTTTCAATTATTGAAATCCTTGAGTTTAGGAACCCTACTATTCATAACCGATGAAATGATATCAAAAAAATATAGCTGTAGGAAATAATACTCCTAGCCACTACTCTCATTTAGTGGAATGGACCGATACAACCTCAAGGCATAAAACTCATGACCACTATTCTAGTTTGGTGGAACAGAGTGTATAGTCTATCCTAACTCGTGTGATATTTTTCTTTAAATACTAATGCTTTATTATATTATTGGTTAACTCAATAATTCCATACAATCTTATCATAAAGATTCAAGGCACATAAAACACAATCAAAATATATTTGGATAATTTCTTAGGAAAATTACTGCAATGACCCTACGAAACCCTAATTTTACAAGGAAAGCATATCGCCTTCCATAAGACTCATCTAACCACCACATTCATTACACCTTTCTAATATATAATTATTGAAAACATATGCAAAGGGCCTATTGTAACATCTTACACATGTAATAATGAGACTGCTTGTAGGGTTATTATTCCTAATTTAAGTCACTTTCTCATTTTATTAGACTTATTCTACTCATAATTTCTTGAGTATTTTACATAACATATTTAGCCTATTTTAATCCAATATCACTTATGAAATACCAAAATTTCATATTTAAACTAGACTAACAAACATACCCCTACCTTACTTAAATGCCTCAAGGTCTCATTTTTTATAACATGTGTCCTACTTAACCTCCACTTGATCATATCACACATGAAATTAATTATAAAACCCTTATTGATTACCATGCCATATTCATTTCCCACATTATCATGAATTTTTTCAAATACCCTTACGGTATCACAATGCCAAAACTTTCACAAAAACCCTACGAGTCCCAACATTATCGAGTTTCAACCTCCAACATATTTCATTGTGATAGTACTTAACCATATTACTACTCATTCTTCCTAAAACAATTAAGATAGAAGATCATGCCAACATATAAGGATTACAAGATAAAGCTTAACCAAGTAATGACACCTAAACGTATGCTTTCACATAATACTCATATTCCTATAAACATAATATAATAATATCATAGAATTACATCGTAATAGGAATTACAAAATATAACAATACTAAGCATATTATTACATACAATTTACACATAATCAAAGCCTTATTCTAAGACATGTATCCTTATCTAAATGTCACTGTTATAAGAAAGAATAACCCTAAGTTTCCTCCTCCAAGAGCACTAGGAAATCAGAAAAAAATAAATAAAGAAGAACCCAATGTTAGAATGTAGGAAAACAAATAAGAAATAACAAGGTATGAATATAAAGATGCGGGGGAGGGAGAGACCAAGAATATTGAAAAAAATTAGTGCACTTGACAAGGTCATCTACTAGCTGAGATTGAGGGAAAATGAATTATATGTAACTTGTTTGGCAAGATATTGGAGATTAAGGGAGGAATTCACCTAATCAGTGAGTTGACCCACTCAACAAGTTTAAACCACTTGGCTCTAATTTAGAATTAGGTTGAGTTTAGGGTTAAATTTAGATTAAATTTGGGGTATTAAATTATGGTTATCATTGTTAAAAATAATTTCAACAGCTTAGGTGTTCCAAAGGACCCAAATATGATCAACAAAACCTGGTGCATATTGTCTAAGGCTTTATGAGAGCCTAACATCTAAGAAATTTCTTAACCTTTAGCCCTAGAAATATATTTTTGAATAGAATCATTATATTAGGTTTATATTATCTCATATATTTAGCAAAGATACGCTTCAATTTAATATTAGCCACACCCCATACATTCCATGAGAAGACTTTCATTAACATGTGAAAGACTTGATTTTTTCTTAGCCTAGTCGGCATAGATATCCTATTGAAATATTGGTATCCTCGATTACCAATCAATGGAGAGTTTTGCCCACAGGGCATCATAGGAGGATCTAACACTCCTTTCCTTACATAAATTATGTAATGATCCATTAGCAATGCTTTGATTATTGGGTTTAGCTAGATTATCATCACTACATACGACACCCATAGATTATCATGGGTTTAGCTAGGGCTCTCCAACATCATATGGCTTAGTAGCTTTGATACATTATTTCCTTGAGCAATAATTATTTCACATGACACCTCTGTTATTCCTAGTGTTGCCTGAGTATATATGAATAGATTCATGGTGGTAGAGTTCAATACCATGTTCAAATTATATTGTGCATGCTCATCTAAATCCTTATCCTTCCAATTCTATCACGCCTAACATAGATCTTGGTGTGGAGCTAGTGTAAATATCTTTCAATAACATTCTCGTTGGTTAATCTATAGGATATTGAAAAGGTTCAATGGATTTTCCAACATCTCTATCATCATTGATTTTTGGGATTTTTATCATCTATCCCTAAACATCCACAAAGCAATCCATCAGAAGGAAAAATATCATTGCACTATTGAAATCCTAGTTTCAACACCTCCACCTATGTGGCTAGACTAGGGGTGATCATACTTTACTTTGTTCAATGTTATCTGAGGTTTCATTCAAGATTACTTTTGAGGATCTTGATATATTTTTAAGCTTGGTAAGAAGGGGTGGGGAGTTGACTAGCTATGGAAATATGTTACGACAGAGAATAGAGTTCACTTTGTTAGAAATGGAAGGAGGAGGTTTAGAGGGATGTTACACCTCCCCCCCCCCCCATTTTTATAACCAATAACTTTTTTGCAAGAATTTTTTACAGAAGCTAAATAAGAAATATAGGGTGTTATCACCTCATCCAATATAGGAGAGGTACAACCAATACCTAACTTATGTCAGGTTTAAATCTAAAAAGTACACTTGTATCCGAAGGGGAAGGTGTAGTTGTCAATTAGCCCAAGTCTGATATAAGACTTATAAAATTATACAGAAAATAAATAAAATATTACAAGATCTTTCATAGATCACTCAAAACCATGAAAAGCATTGATCAAAATAATCACCATGGATCATAAGATCCCTTAAAAATATTTTGGGAAAACGCCCAAAAATAAAGTCTAAGCCTAAAAAATACTTGCTTGAAAGTAAAAGTAGTGCACAATTTACTAAGTAAGAGTCCTAAGAACCAATAGAAAGTGAAACTTAGGTTGACAAGGCTATAAAGTCCAACATATCATATTATTCATCTATTTAGTCATTCAATGATCAAAACACACTTTTTAAGGCATGAAAACCTAATTCATAGGTTTAAATAACCCTAAATGAGGGAAAAATACTAAAAATTACATTTTTCGTTTGGACCAAAATTAGTGAAAATCATAGATAAAATTAACTTAACCAAGTAAAAATAAGATCCCACATCAAATATGTGAAAACTTACTATTTAAAAAAATTATTATTCATCGGCTGGCTGAAATGTTGTTTTTTTTTTACCAAGAATATTAAAAAAAAGATTTTATTATTAAAAATTATTATTCATTAGGATCATTATTCATACTAGTTTACTATTCGTGTGGTTGAAATCAATGGTCAAGGTTTGACCATTGATCTTTAATTATGCTGAAAGGTCATTTTCAGGTTAATTATTTATTTTAATGAAAATACTTGTCATAAAAATTATTAATTCTACATTAACCCTACTTAGGGTAATTAGGACATACTTTGTTAACAACACTTTGAATATCACAAAGAAAATGAAGAATATAACCTAAACTTTCATATTTTCAATTGAAAGTTATAGTACCCAAACATACTCAATTCAAAGCATGGTGTATACAAAAAACATTTCTACAAATTCCAACCTAAAACATGGTATAATCAATTCATAAAACACTCAAAGGATGAAAATCCTTAAAGCATCCAAATAATCAATCAAAAATAAAATATTCTTAAGATCATCAAATCATAAAATGTTATACATCAAAATTAATCTACTAATTACCAATATTAACATGGTATCATCAATTTAACAAAACACCAAATGAATAAAAAATCTAAAATTTTAAAATCTCCAATGTCTAAACAAAATGGCATAATATATTGCAACCATAAATAATCATGCTAAACATAAAAAATTCCATCTACAAGTATAAAGGAAGTGTTTACCCAACCAAATCTTTAAGAAAAATGAAGAAGATGAAGGCATGAATAAATGGAGGATTTCTCCTAATCCTTAAGGATTAACCCCTTTTATGTAGTTAAAAATACCAATGAACTAATATAAGAGTAAAAAGAGAAAAAAGAAGAAGAAGAAATGATAAATTTTGGTGGTGGTTGAAGGTAGAGAATGATGTTATAAAATGTTTGGGGGTGCTTTAGTAAAAATGTATAAAGGGTATTAAGGTAATTTTATAAGCTTATATACTTTTTTGTTTATTGGATATAATTTCAAAGCCTTATGTATTATATTAGTCATTTTTTTGGATAAGATTGGAATATGTAAGGCTATGGTTTAATCTCACACAAATTTAGGATAAGATTGAAGAAGAAAACCCTAATTTAATGATGTATACCTGTATAAAATTTCTAACAAAGTCCAAAAATGATAAAATTAATAAAATTTGAATTTTTTTTATCAATAACACTAAAATATAGTGATCCCTAAAGTTTCATAAATTTTAGATATCTAAAAGGGTCATTACAAGGCATAAAACGCTGAAATAGAGTTAATCTAGATATAAATAGTACATTTTCTTGAATAAAAATTTTAGAATGATCTAGGAGACATAGAAAAATCAAATTATTATCAATTTAATATTACTATAATGATCTAGTATAATCTTAATATCTAAAAGTGGTTCAAAAGTTCTCATAGAAGCAAACTCGTAAGAAAGGGTTAAGAAATGAAAACAAAATATTTCAAAAATGAAACTATGGTTCCAATTTGATAAAGGATGTAATCAATTTTCAAAATAATGTAAATTTTAAATAGAGCTAATTAGGATATAAATAGCACATTTTCCTATAGATCTCTTAATAAAATTTTAGAATGACCTAGAAGACTTAGAAAAAGCCAAATATTACAAAAATTATATAACTATAATGATATAGTATAAGCTTAATAGCCAAAAGTGGTTCAAAAGATCTTGCAGAAGTAAACTTGCAAGAAAGGGTTAAGAAATAAAAACAAAATATTTCAAAAATGAAACTAGGGTTCCCAATTTGATAAAGGATGTAATAAAGTTTCAAAATAATATAAATTTTATTTTTAAATACAAAATGCCCTAAACACTCTAGGGTTTTCAAAAAACATGGTATTACAAGGGAGATGGAAGTAACTTGAGAGGAGAGAAAGTGACACTACCCTTTGAACCTACATGAAAGGTGCTTTCAAAAGCTTTTCTCTTTTCCAAAGAAATATTGACATGACATTTTATAGTTTCCTTGTTAAAGGTGGACAAAACATCAACCCATCGGTGGTTTTGAGTTCCTTTAACAATTTTTACCCTATTAGAGTGAATATTTTTAGTGGATTTAGACATTGTGAGTCCTAAAGGTACCACATCTCTATTATTGGGACTAATTATATGATTATATTTTCTATCTCGAGTATCGTTATTGGTGACTGATGGGGGATTGGCAAAGTATCATCCAAACATCACCTTAATTAGGCTGCTTTTATTTACAAATTTGGATGGTCCATACCTGTATTCTTCTTCACCAACCCTAGGTTTAAGATTTTGACCACTACTTTTGGTATCCAACTCCATGGTTTCCTTAACCCTATAATTAGGAGTAGGATGCAATGAAGCATTTGGATATTGATCTTTAGTATGCTAAAGTCATACACATTTAAAATATATGTGAGTTATGCTTTCAAATTACACATCATAGTATGTATTAACTACATGAATTTTATAAACCAAAGGATGGGTCATCTTAAATTTTAACACAAACACAAGCACACTTACCTTTCGTAGAGTTTTTTGTGTGGATTTCAATATTAAGCACTTATCTAGTGAGGATCCCAATGCCCAATAGAGGTATACCCCCATAATATTCACTAGAAGTCATTAGTTTTCTTACCCATATATCCATGGCTTCAATGGATAAATGATGAGATTGGAGATTTATTTCTTATTAATGAAATAAGAGCCACTAAGTAGGTCCCTATAATGGTCTTCTTTTGTGGAATATTTAGCTATAAAGAAACCTATCCCTATATCTATAACATCAAAAGCAATAAAAGGTTTGAGCAAAGATTGAAGTGAATTGCATATAGTTTCAAATAAATCCAATCTCCAAAATGCTTTTACAATAATAAAGTGAATCCAAGGTGGGTACATATATTTCTTCCTCAACTTGGAAAAAGTTTCAGTTGGAGTGTCATCTTCTACAATTTCATCATCAAATGTAATATCATCAAATAAATTATAGAAATGAACTTCAACCTGATACGGATCATCCATATCTTCATGTTGGAAAAGGTTATGACAAGAAATAAAGGATGAATGATATAGGGGAGGGTTAGAGTCGGTATCCATTAAAGAAACATAATCAAAGAAGCAAGCTTTAGTGGGAGAATAATAAGTAAAGGGAATAAAGAAGGATAAGGAAGGCGCGTAGGGACATTCTTTATTTCAAATCCATCCCTGCAAGCTTCAGTGTTATAAGCATGATTTTCGCTGAGTATTATATTAATAAAATAGACCAAGTCATTCCAATACTTAGCTTAGGTGTAGGTACAAAGAATTTGAAAATTACTACAAAAAAAAAACCAAACCTTATATATCATCTCTCCTCTCCATACCCCCTCCAAAAAAATTTCTTTGTTCTTTACTACCACTGCTTTGATGAAAAAAAAATAGGAGCTTTCTTCTACACAAAACATTACTCTATCTACCAAAATCTAATAATATCATGTGTGTGTGTGTGTGTGTGAGCTTTGACTGAGTATTTGATGCTAAGATTTTGGTTCTTGTAGGTGTTGGAGAAGTGTTTTGCTTGGCAGGTACATTCTATGGCAACACATGAGGGCCTCATGGTTCCTGACATGGGAGCATTCAGATATAGAATATTAGATATTAAGAAGTTTAATTGGTCCATGAATTTTAGTTGGTGGAAATTGAAGATGTGGATGATCTTGATTCTGAATGGGTAGGAGAAAGCGTTATTCGGTCATTCGAATAAGCCAAAATTAATGATGGATGAGAGATTTGAGGAGGTATATCTAAATTTCCTCTCTACCATACAACTTTTTTTTTTGTCTAATGAAGTATTTCAGGATGTAGAAAAGGAATCAATGACAATTGTCTTTTGGTTGAAGCTTGAGTCATTTTCTATGACAAAATCAATAGAAAATTGTTTATAATTGAAGAGTTAGATTCATGAGCTAAACTTAGGTGAGAGTTAATCTTTAAAAGTTTATTTGGATGAGTTTTATTCTATTGTGAAGCATTTACATAACATATAATTCAATCTTAATGATGAAGATTTGATCATTATGCTTTTATGTTCTTTACTTGCTAACTTTAATCATTTTCGTGAGAATATTTTATATGAAAATAACGAGTTAGTCCTTAAGGATGTGAAATCCTCCATGATACAATAGGAGTTAATTGATAGATAGCAGAATAGTAATGGTACTTTTGGGGTCTCATATAATGAGGGATTTGTAGTTAGGGAATGAATCAATAGCTAAGATTTAGTGACCGTAAGAAATCCAAATATAATTTTAAGAGTTGGCAAAAGAATGTGATGTGATACGGATGTCATAAGAAGGGGAATAATATAATTTTTTATCCTAATAGGAATTCTAATACTAAGTCTGGTGAGTCATCTTGCAGAAAGGATGATGTTGATGTTGCATAGCATAACAGTAACGGAGATGTGTTGATGACTACTGATAGACAAGCCAAGATTAGTGATAGATGGATCTTGTAATTTAGGTGTTCTTACCATATATGTCCCAACTAGAGTTAGTCTCAAACTTTTGAATGACTTAGGGTGAATTTTTCTTGATGGGCAACAATGTTGTTGGCAAAGTTACTAGGATTGAGATGGTAAAGGTGAGGGTACATACCGATGTGTTTAGGATACTGTCCAACGTGATACATGTCCCTAAGATGACCAAGAAGCTCAAATCTTTGAGTTCCTTGGATTGTAATGGGTACTGGTGTGTGATTGAGGATGTTACCTTGATAGTTATAAAAGGGGCTTTGGTAGCAATGAAGGGGAAATAGGTTGTGGCACTGTATGAGTTGGTGGGTTCTACTGTTATAGGAAAAACTGTAACGACATCGGAGAGGTTGATGCACACAAATGTTATGAGACTTTAGCACATGAGATTAGGGTACTTGAGTATTAGGGGATTGACTGAGCTCTCTAAGATTGGGCTACTGGATGGATAGAGTACATGTACTATGGACTTTTACAAACACTATGTGTTTGGCAAAGAGAGGAGAGTTATTTTTGGACAACTAAGCATAGTATGAGAACACTTCTTGAGTATATATTCAGATTTGTGGGGTCCAACGAAAGTAGTCTCCAAAGGTTATTTGCAGTACTTGCTTATATTTATTGATGACTTCTCCAGAAAGGTATGGGTGTATTTCTTGAAGCATAAGAATGATGTGTCTGGTGTTTTTAAATGCCAGAGACCTTGTTAGAGAAGCAAGTTAAGTGTCTCAAGACAAATAAGAGTCTTGAGTTTGTTGAGTAGGAGTTTCACTAATTTCTGTCAGGACCATATGATAGTGAGACACCACAATTGTGTTGGAAGAACGTCGTAGAATGGGGTTACTAAGCACATGAATATGAGCGTATTGGAGAAGACTCATTGCATGTTATCACAAGGAGGGCTAGGTAGAAAGTTATGAGCTGAGGCAGCTCACATGGCATCATACTTGGTGAACCAGTCACCCAACTGATCCATTGAGCTAAAAGTTCGTAACGGAAGTTAATTAATTCGTTAGTTATATTGAAAGTATACGATAGACTTATTAATTCAACTGTGTAGATGATGATGATGATGGTGGTGGTGATGATGATGATGATGATGATGATTATAAATGACACAAAGATAGTTTTGCTTTCTTTTTTGTTTGTCTTAAATTATAGTCTAATTGCATCAATGAAATTATAATGAGCAATTGGTATACAATGCATGCTCAGTACAACCAACCTACACACATGTATTTTTTATTTACTTTAATTTATCTTTTACCAGATTCATTAAAAAATAAAAAATATTATACCCTTATACTTTTGAGAATTTTATCTTTAATTAGAAATTAATATTTGTATACTTTTGACTTAAAAAAATTACTATATAAAATATATCTATGTTTCACTATAATTAAAGTTATATTTCACTATTGTTATGATCTTTTATTGTTATAATTATTGTTCACAACTATAGTGTTACGTTTTACCAATACTATATTTATGTTTCACCAATATTGTTTTCATATTTCACTACAATTGCATTTATATTTCACCGAAGTTGGTTATAATTTCCTGATAAAACTATTTTGTCATATTTTTTTCATAATTGTCTTTGTGTATTTATCACTATTATGTTGTGTTTATAGATATGTTTCATTACTATTTCTTTTGTATTTCACTATATTAGTCTTCATATTTTATCATAGTTGCATCTATATTTAATCATTAAAATAATATTTTGCCATTGTTATTAGTAATGTATTATCTTAATAACTATTGATGTTTCACCATTAATGTATCAATATTTTCCCATTATTTTTCTCCTTTTTCATTATTGTTATTAATTGATATTTCACTACTATTTTCTTGATTTTTCATCACTATTTAGTTATTTTTTTTATAAAATTCTTACATATATGTTTCACCATTTTTGTGTTGATATTTATTGTATATTCACATTTTACCATTCTTATACTTATGTTTGACGATTTTTTGGTAGAAACATATCAATATAGATCTTCATTTATAGAGAAAAGTAACAAAATATTTTGGTATAATTCTCTTATTATTTTAATGATTATAACTAAATGTAATCTATTTAAAAAATATAAATAAATAAAATGATTTATTAACTAAAAGTTTCACCGCACCCTATTGCACTCAATTTCTCCTATTTGTGTCAACTAGTTAACGCCAAATTTCCCTGTAGGTGATTTCATTGATATATCCTTATTTATTTTGTTTAAATTATATTATATTTCAGATTCCCATCATTTGGATACTCCAATTATCGTATCATTTATCAAAAATATGATTAATTGCTACTTGAACTGTGAGAGAAAAATCTAAGACGAAGGAGGGAGAAGCTTATAAGTCTCTTCTAATATCTTTTGAATGTTAATTTATGTATCCATATAAGATAGCTAATCAAATAGTGACCACTCTTAAGGTACTTAAGCTGATATTAGCCCAAATTATCAGGATGTCAAGCGTCAAGTGATTTTACTAAGACTCTATTTGGTGATAGGAAAGTTTAAGGGAAAAAAAATTAAAATTAAAATCAAAATAATTTCCTTTAAACTTTCATTACAGAAAATCATATAGTGATTTTATTTTTTCTATTTTATTATCTTATATAAATCAAATATAAAAATTTATTTATTTATTTATTTTTTAAAAAAAAAACTTGTTATGAATAAAATGGAACACAAGTATTGTGTGGGGTAAGACATAAGAGGATGGGGATGGAGATACATGAGCAGAGGCCAGAAACGAAATTTAAAATAATTTAAAATGATACTAAATAATAAATAAAAAACATAAAACATCAGCATACATATCTCAGGAAAATGAGAACGTGGAAACGCAGAATGAAAAGTTACTTACAGAGCAAAAAAGGGTGCATCAGCAAGTTTACTTGCATCAATCATTGATTTTATCATGTAAGTCTCCATCGCACGATGGACTCGTCTCTTAAAGTTCGCATAACTTTTTCCATGGCGCTCGGTCAATCTCATCTTTGAAGTTCACGCCACGTCCTCTTGGAACTCTTATATGAACCTGGCGAGCAATAAAGTCATGATTGCAGTTGTGAACTGCGATCGTAGAGTCATAATATCAGAACATCGCACAAGATATCTTACGACACAGTCATAGCGACATGGTTTTTATTTTATTACAACAAATAATGTTAATTATCAGACAATATTAATAAAATATTGAGATTAATAGGTGGGAACATATTGTATCGGTTGATATGGATGTAATTTATTTATTTATATATTTAAAATAAATTGGATGTGATTTATTTCTATTTAATGTATTGGACATTTTGAATATCAATGGTCAAAAATTTGCTTGTATGGGATGATATTTTATTCTATAGAACTTCAACTTGGTTAGGTATCTATGGCTCCAGTTAGTTAAGGAATATGAGTTGACCCATAACTTGACCCATGTTCATGCTTTCGAATGTCCAATTTGACTAGGTGTCTGTAACTTTAGTTGGTCAAGAGATATTAGTTGACCTATGTTTGTGCATCTAAATGTCTAAAGTGTTCAACTTAACTTGGTGTCCGTGAACTTATGATAAGCCTCATTTTATAAATACGGGATCACAAGAAACATCTAAATATAATGTGAGAAGGTTCCCAATAAGCTAGACTTTCCATGGATAAACATTAACTTCAAGTAAAATATTACTCTATTATATACTTTCTTTGTATAAAAAAAATTATTATATCATTATATTTTTATATCGAAAAGAAAATAATTTTTAAAAAGTTAAAACCTACTTTCTATTTTTATCTTTTATTATTATTATTATTATTATTATTTATATATTAAATATTTTATTATTTTTAATAAATTATCTAAGTGTACTTTTATTAGTTCCATAAAAAATTGTATAAATTAACTAAATAACTTTATTTTTAACATGATAGAGCTGTTGGAATGATTGATTGCCCAAAAGCCACAGGACAGGGTTTATACTTTTTTTTTTGATAGATAGAATTGTTTGGTACATAAAATACCAAACTAAGAACATGGTATCAAGAGGGCCTAACACTTGTCCCGATAAAAGAGGCGACAAAGAAGTTCTAAAATAACAGAGCCTGGACATTATAGGTCACATCATCCGCTCTGTATGGAAACTTCTTTCTGCCGTATTTGACCCAAAAACCTATTCTCATCTTGACTAACAAAAACATCCAACCCCTGTAGCCAACTATATCATCGAACACTGTTCTATTTCTGTACTCCCATATGGTGCCTATGATAGCAAAGAATGCAGCTCGCCATATATCCCCCCTCAGACCTGTACTATGTACTCCTAACCAAGCAAAAGCGATATCTTCGATTGAGTTGGGCATTACCCAGGGATATCCAATCCAATCACATACGTCGTACCATATCCTCCCAGTTACCGAACAATGCAGGAAAAGGTGATTCACCGTTTCTTGTTCCATTCCGTAGAAAGGACACAAGGCCCGGAGAGCATCTATGACTTGGAGCCTGGCTAATCTTTCCTTTGTGTTGAGTCTTTGTTGAACTGCGAACCAAGCAGTGAGCTTAAACCTCGGGGGTGCTATGCTTCTCCACATTAAGGTGGCTGGATCGGTTCTCAAAACATCCCCGAGAGTAAGCTGATAATATCTTTTGCAGAACGACCTCACGGAAAAAAGACCTGTCTCATCGTGAGTCCAAACAATCGAATCTTGTTTATTCTTGAGTGGACATACCTGCTGTGTAAGTAACTGCAAATTCTCCATAAGTGCCACCTCCCACGTGAACAGCTGCCTCCTCCACTCAAATCTCCACACCCAATACGATCCCTCCCAGGCTCCCATCTCTGCCACCTTTTGATTTTGCTGCTCTGATACACTGAATAACCTTGGAAAAAGATCCTTCAACGGGCCTTCTCCAGACCAATCGTCATGCCAAAATCTAATAGATGTCCCGTCACCAAGCATATGCTTCAAACCCTTTCTCAGCTGAGGCATGTCTCTCCCTATACATCCTATATCCTTCCACGGGGACCACCCTGTGGTAGAAGATGGAAGTTCTAGGGACCCTGGCCGATCTCTCGAGTAAATGGAAGAAATAATTTTCTTCCATGATGCTCCTTCCGTCGTGAAAAATCTCCACCACCATTTGAAGAGCAACGCATTGTTTTTTATCATAATATCCCCCACTCCCAACCCGCCTAGTGATTTGGGCTTTTGAATGGTACTCCATTTGACTAGGGGAAGCTTCTTTCTATCTGCATCACCACTCCAGAAAAAATTCCTCTGAACCTTGATGATGTCTTTTACGACCCCACTTGGAATTCTGAATAGGCTCATGAAATACAATGGCAGGCTGTTCAAGACACTTTTAATTAGGACTAGTCTCCCTACTTTTGACAAGACCCTAGCCTTCCACCCAGACAACCTCTGTTTTACCTTATCGATCACTGGTTTCCATGTTTCTCTTCTTCTTGTATGGGCCCCTAGCGGTAGCCCAAGATAGGAGGTAGGCAGACATCCCTCCTCGCATTCCATTATCTCAGCAGCTTCCTTCTGGAACATCGCATCCACACCCAGACCAATAAGAATTGATTTGCTGTAATTAACCTGCAGCCCCGATAGGAGATAGAAACAGTCGATCAAGCTTCTCCAATTCCTGACATTTGGAGCCGAAGCCCCACAGAAAACCATCGTATCATCTGCAAACTGGATATGGGTAACTTCCACATTTTCCTTCCCTATCTTCATACCCTGCAAAAGGCCTTGATCCACTCCTCTCTTGATGAGTTGGTTAAAAGCCTCCACCGCCAGAACAAAAAGAAAGGGTGAAATAGGATCGCCTTGTCTAAGTCCCCTACCCATCTTAACGGGTGGTGAGGGGGACCCATTGATAAGAATCGAAATGCTTGCAGTCGAAATACTCTCTTTAATCCAGCCTCTGAATCTATGGCCGAATCCCATGATGCCCATAATGTTCTCCACGAACTCCCATCTAATACTGTCATAGGCCTTCTGAAAGTCCAGCTTGATCATGACTCCCTTCAATCTCTTCCGTGCTCTAACCCACTGAACGATCTCATTGGCGACCAGGGCCCCGTCCAAAATGCTTCTCCCCTCAATAAAAGCTGATTGTGAATCGCTCACTAACTCGTTCACCACCTGTTTTAATCGCTGAGCTAGGATCTTCACAATCACTTTGTAGATACAGCCAATTAAACTGATTGGTCTATATTGACTAACCTCCTCTGCATCCACCACTTTGGGGATTAGGGTGATCAAAGTGGTGTTAAGATCGGGCGGAAGGTGTCCCGTGATGAAGAATCTCATAACTGAGTCGGTGAAATCCTCTCCGATGGTTCCCCACATTTTCCTGATGAACCCAAAATGATATCCGTCGTAGCCTGGGGCTTTTGAAGGCTCACAAGACCAAACTGCTACTCGAACATCCTCCCTTGAAGGGATCTTCTCTAATTCTGTACTCTTCTCCCTGGTTAGCCTCCGAAAACCAGTGTTAGAAAGGCTAATATGAGGAAGGTCCTCCTGTTTAAACAGCCCCTCGAAGTACTCGGTTATCACCTTCTTGATCTCTGGTGGTTCTACTATTAATTCACCCTTGTGAACTATTCTACTAATAGTAGCCTTCTTCTTCCTCACCGCTGCTAAAGTATGAAAATACCTCGTGTTTATGTCACGTTCTTCAAAGTCTCTAACCCTTGCCACCTGCTTCCAGTAAGATTCTTTTCTTCTGTGCCATTTCCAAATCTGTGACATCAACGTCGTTCTTCTAGCAATATCGGTTTCGCTACAGTTGCTATCATTGATAATTACATCCACCTTGGCCAATTCCTGCTCCAGAGTGACTAGCTTTGATTCTATATCCCCGAAGACCTCCCTATTCCATGTCCTCAACATGCCCTTCATCTGTTTCATTCTTGCCTGACATGACCTCCCTCTTAACTTTGTCCAGCAATTAGAAACAAAATCCCAGAAATGTGGATGTGATAGCCACATATCCCAGGTCCTGAACGGTCTCGGACCAAACCCTTTTGCCCTCACCCTAAGACAGATAGGGTTGTGATCTGACAATGATCTGCCCAAACCCACACAGGAGATATCCGGTACCATGGTCAACCAAGAAGGACTGACTAAGAATCTATCCAGAAGGCTTGCAGACCCCGCCCTGTGCCACGAGTACTTCAAGTTGACCGGTTTCACTTCAATAAGGCCCAACTTGTCTATCCAGTCATTAAAATCCCGAACGCTATTCTGATCCATCCAGCCTCCTCTCCTTTCATTCTGATTCCTGATCTCATTGAAATCCCCCATAACTATCAATGGCGAATTACACACGTGACACACTTCCCATAGCTCGCTCCACAGATCCCTCCTCCCTATTGGGTCCAAGTTGCCATATACCAAAAGAATCCCGCATTCGAACCTGTGAGGACCCAACCCTCCTTCTAAGAAGATCCATCTGTTCCCACTCGTGCATTTTCGTAGTGTGAATAACTGCGAATCCCACCCAATAATTAATCCTCCGCTCCTTCCCAAGGCCATTGAGTCCCTCCATTCAATCGACCCGTTCCTCCACACCCTACTCTTCCAAGAGTCATGCAACTGTCCGTGTTTGGTTTCGACAAAACCGCAAATCCAGGGTCTCTCTCTGTCTATCAATCGCTGGATGCTTGATATTTTCCCTATTGCCTGTATCCCCCGTACATTCCAACTAATAATTATCATAACCAAACGTTGTTTACTCCCTACCTTCCGATGATGTCTTCTATAGTTGTCTTCGTTGGATATTCCTCTGACTCCTCCTCAATCCCGCTAATTTTTCTACACACTTCCCTTCTTCCTCCGATGCGAGCCCAATTTGCTTTCCAAATTGCCAAGTCTGGATTGCCATACTTAGCTCTTCCCCTTCCAACCTTACTTCATATTCTGCTTCCTCCCTCTCCTCTCTTGATAAGATATCCTCTTGCCCATCAATCCCTCTTACGTCTTCGAACCCGGGTGGTATATCATATGAATCCGTTGCCTCACCATGCTGCGGCCCCACGTTTATCAACAACATCTCCTCATCTTTTCCACCGTCCCCCTCTACCCTCTCCCTCCACTTCTGAATTATCATTTTTTCTCCCTCTAGATTGTGGCTCACCGTCGCGATTTTTGTCCTGCATGTGCTTGTTTCCTCTTCCTCCCCATTCACCTCCTCTATAAACCTCTCCTCGCAGCCCATATTTTTGTTTTCCTCCTTTCCTTCCCCTACTATGTTTGTTGTTGTTCCATCGGTCCTCCCCTGTTTGTGTGATTCCCAGCCCATTAGCTTCCCTTCGCCTGTGGGTTGTCCCGATATCTGCCCCCCCAATTCTCTTTCCTTCGAAGTGTAGTTCCTCTGTAACAAAGTCAAAACAAACTCCTCTTCTCCCCATGCCATGCATCTGTGTCGGCTAGATAACAGCGGCATTTCTGTTCCACTTCGTCTTATTATTTCGCCGCCCTGGGACCCGCATCTCCCTACGTACCCCTTTTCACCCTCTGCTCTCCTCCTACCGTCCCTTACCGGGCCAATACTATTTTTTTCCTTATTACCCTGCACACACAACCTCTGAGGAGTTGTCGGCAGGCTATTGCCTATTTCCCTCTCGTAATATATCTTCCCACTTGCACAAGTACTCTGTGGGTTATGACAATCGCACGTCTCCTCCATAGGTTCAGCCTCTATCCCGTCTTCTCCCCCAAACATGGCTTTTTCTTTTCCTTTCCCGAGCCGTCCGTCCTCGGTCCCCGATCCCCCTCTTCTCTCCTCTTTCTGCGAACTGTCATAGCTCGAGCCGCCAACTTGCAGACCATCATTACCGTAACTGTTGCCGGACCGTTGAACGGATTTGTCACCGGAAGAAGATGCCTCCGATCTTTCTCTGCGTCTCCCTGAGGTTTGGTTTTGCCATGGAATGTACTGCTGCCCTATCTCCTTGATTAATACCTCCGCCTTTTTTTCACCGATATGCAACTCCATCGTTTCCTTTATCTCCTCCATGCATGCAGTATCCAGCAAGACCATAGTTTTTTCCATTGATAAACCGTAATCTCCCTCTTCCTCCCAACACACCCATCGTCCCCAATGCACAAGCAGGGACCGTAGGATTTCTTCCTTCCAAGCTATCACAGGTAATCCCCTAATTTCTATCCATGTTCGACGAAACACACATGCATCGTCTACCCTCCAACGCCTCACAATCGCGAAAGATTCACGCAGCAAACTATCCTCGGCAAGAGCCATATTGCATACATCTAGAGAATCAAATGTAATTAAGAGTTTAAATCTTCCTATGTCTCTTACCTTTGTAGCCGAGCTCCAGTCTTGCATAAGCTGTGGGATAGTAATCTCCGACAGAAGAGGTTGCATAGATTCCACTACCACACTTCTTTCCAGCCACTCCTTAGCTACATCGTCCATTTGAACGTGGAAGACTCTCCGTTGTTTTCCTGTTATTAGTCCTCCATCGCCTCTAGCCACCGACGCAAACGTTCTGTCGTCCCTTAGAGCAGGCTGCCAACTACCGGCTATCTTATTGCCATTATTCGCCTTGGTCTCCTCTGTTGCTCCACTCCACTCCTTCGGTTGTGGTGTTTTTCCCCTCTCAAATAATGCACGCCTGACGTAAAGACTGATACCGTTGAGTAACATGTTATTGATCCTTCTCACTGCCTCAACCGCCTCCCTCTCGTAACCATATCTAATGAAACCAAAATGCAGGTTTGATGATCTCCTTCTCTTTCTGCATATGTAAATATCGACCACCGTACCAGCTAATGAGAACACTTCCTTCACTTCCTTCGCAACTGTATCCTTTGCTATGTTGTCGACGAAAACCGTGAAACGCTTCCTTCCTATATATCTTTCACTTCCAGAAGGCGCAGATATTTGATAAGGGAGATGAAGAGGAGGGTTTTGTAGGTTGCTTGGTACAGCGGCTTGATGGCGGTGGTGTCTTAGATTGAATCTAGCCGGTGGTCTGATCGGGATGTGGTTAGGGTTTGTGTAACGTTGCATGGCTACAACGATTACATTTGATGATAAATTAACTAAAGTTAATTTATACAGATAATTAGGGCAAACCCCTTTATCATGGATACATCATTTCCCCCATTATAATCATAACCCACGTAACGCAGTTGGGAATTGGGACCTCACTGCCACCAAGTTTCTTGTCTTGTCCTCCGCGACTTTAATATGAGCCAATGTTGGTTTCCGTTGCTATATCTGTGTAGTTTGTTCGGCCCGTTTGTTTCTCCAAGATGATGAATGGCTCATTTAATCTTGCAACTTAAATACATCCCATTTTGTAACCAAAATAGTTGCCTTCTGCTTTGATTGTTGTAGTAACCCATGATTATGTTAATTTTTTTAAGTTGTACCTATCAATTAATTACTGCTGTGAATTACTATTGCAATTTGGTGTTTTCTGTATATTTAATTGAAAGTTGGTTTGTCTTTCGATCTGGGCCTCCATTGACTTAATTTCAGATTTCAATGAGATTTGAACTTTGAACTGACCAACGATACAATACTCATTTGGTGTTTTCGGATATTTCTTCTTCCTTGAAACACATTAGAATATGCATTCTGATAGGCCGGATGAGTAAATACTAGGGGCGGAAATATCTGAGGCATGTATATCTGCCCATCTTTTTTTCCTGTTTATAGATGACATAATAATAATAATAATAATAACAACTATGGATCCATCTACGCTTTCATTTGTTTTTGACTATCCCATATGAGAGAAAGATATTTCATGCATTGATTTTAATCATCTTTTATACCTCATCACCTGGCTAGTAGTTCAAGAAGTTGGGACTAGTGCCTTATACTTTATCCATATAATAAAAATAATTTTAATAATCTGCACACTTATTAGGAAGTAATACACTTACTAGGAAGTAATAAAATTAGTTTTAAAATTTCAATTACTCCTTTCATGAAAAACAATAAAGGACTTAATGTATAGATAATAAAAGTAAAAAATTGAGATTAAAATTAAAAATTAAGTGTTGACTTTTCTAAAGAAAAAATTTTTATATTAAGGATTACTGCTAAAATAACTTTTTTTTTGCTACAGAGAAAACATTTAATTGACGATTGGGCTCACCTGCATATATGTGCAACCCAACGCATTGCAAAGACAGGTCACACTAATTTATATATAAGATGACTCATATATGTTTCCATAAATATATTTTCAATACTTTAATCATTAATTAACGAAGAGATAATATAGAAAATGTAGCTGCTAATTTATATAAATCTTAGTAACATGGCTCACATTTGAAGAAAAAAGTGACGCATATTGGAACACTAAGGGAGTACCTCTCTTCTTACAGCATCAACACACTTTTTATTTGTTTCTACTCCAAGAAAATATCAAATATCATCTTAATTTAATTTTGATTCCATTTGTTTTTTGAATTATAAAAGTTGAGAATAAAAACTCAATGGCCTGTTTCCTTTCTCTTCCCCCCCCACCATCCTTCTTCTTCAATTTTTCTCCCAAATCAACACAAACACATTTGTTTGCACAAAAAAATAATAATAATAAAAAGAGCGATATTTCTTCATAAATCAACCAAAAAGTCACAAAAAATGGGGTAACATATGGAAAAAGGTTGGAGTAAGTATGAAAAATGAGGTTGAGTACGATAAGTGCAAGGAAGCTTGACTATATGATTAAAAAGAAGGATAGAAATGTGAAAATTTATTGTAGAAGAATCCGAAGAAGGATGAAACATGGGAGAGGAAAGAAGCACATAAATATTCATTGTTCAAAAATTGCATTCTAAAAATAATATTTAGTATTTTTTTTTCTAAAATTGAAGTAGACAAGAAAGTGGGGATATTGCTAGTATAAATGGTATGAAAGTATTTTACGTTAATGAAAAAGAATATATGCATCCGCATAAGGGTTAACAATTGTTTCGTATAACTTGATTATCAAATATCATCTAACTTGGCTTAGTATAATGTTCTGTTTTTAAGAATATATGGTTGGTTAAAGATGAAGTCAAATGATGTCAATTGATATTATTATTATTATTGGTATTATATATTTGAATTGTTTATTTGTTTTAATACTTTACTCTATTAAATTGTGATCAATAGAAAATGAGAATAAATTAACTTTCTTTTTAGAAGTACGCACTAGCAGAAAGAAAGTAATAATAATTTAGGTGTCGTTTGATATTACTTATTATTAATAATTACTTTTAGATAAAAACTACTTTTATAAATCTACTTTTTAAAAAGTACTTTTATAAGTAAAATATATGTTTGTTTTAACTTTTATTATATAAGTGATTAATGCTAAAAAACTACTTATTGTACCTTATTAGTGTTTGGTTTTCATTTTCCTACGAAATTAATTTTTCTTTTCCATGTTTTTATCTTCCTATATATATCTTTTAGTAATAATTACTATATAAATTATGTAATATTAAATATTAAAAAGTATATGAAACATTAACAAATATAAAAAAATATAAAGATATTATAAAGTACTAAAAATTATAAAATAAAAATTATAAATTTATTAAAAAAAATTATGAACAACGACTAAACAAACTTTATAAAATTCACAAACATCTAAAACTTAAATAGTGACAATGATCAAAGTTTGTATTATGCAATAAACATTCTTACATTTATAATAAGCATCATAAAATTAAATAGTTCAATGACATGCATTGTAAATATCATCTGCAATCCTATACCGTACAATTTTTATTTCTCTAGCAACTCTACCCTCTACATGTTATCCAACATCAAAAATGATTCTGAGATCACTAAAAAATTGTACAAAACAAAAATAAATACATAAAATCTTAAGATTCTCAACGCAGCTCAAGTATGTATAGGCTTATATTAAACATCGCATAATCTAAGAAGAAGAGCAGAAAACCAGGACGCCACCCAGCAAACCGACTAATAATAGCCTCCCGCCAACAAAGACAGATGGAGAATCAGATGATGCTTTAGCTGCTACCTCACCGTTGCTGCCGCTATCGCTTCTAGCATCCGGATTTTCATCTGGGTGATTAAAATCGGTTTGGACGACGGGATCAGGAGTGGAATCATCATTGTATCTGTAAGTTGGATTGGCGGGGGCGGGAGCAGAGTCTTCAACCATATCCTTCAAGCTCGGAGGCAGACCTTGCCGGTGCGTGACGTTTATATGGAAACGTTGTTTGTGCCTGCACTGATCTCTGTCGTAGTCGCCGGAGAAGAAATAGGTGGCGCCTTCTTTCAGGAGAGGGATCGGCAGCGTCGTTGGTTGGACGGCCGTAGAAGAAGGATCGACGGTTGACCATTGGGTTACATCGTCGGCATCTACGTTGCACAGTTCATATGCTATCGTCGTTCTCTTCTTCGGCGTTGTCTGCCTCATCATTTTCGTCTCCGTTGTCGTCTTCGACGCCTAAGAATGCTGCTGGTGCTGTTGGGTGCACTGTATACATAGACTTGTTTGGTTATTCAGAGGAGGCTGCCTACATATGTTGGACGTTGTTTGGTTAATCAAACACGCCCTATCCACTGCTGCTGCCAGGCTCCCCGAACGGCATGAAATTGTTTTAAACGAAAATTTTACTAAACATTACCGTGCCGCACTTCAGCAAAAATAATTTTAGTTAAGTAGTAGAATAGTTTAAATCTACTTATTAATTTTAGCTTATATAAAGTTGTTTTAAAAAATTAATTTTAAAAATAATTTTTATAAAATGAAGTCAAATAGTAATAATTAATCTAAAATAACTTTTTATAATTAATTATATAAAAAAATACTTTTATTAAGTTAAAACAAACAGGCTCTTAGTTACCAAACTTCGTCTAAGATTTCTTTGAAATATTATTTTGAAAGCCTGGATAAGCTTTGTTGTTCATGGATGCAAATATTTTTCTTCAAATAATAGAAAGGAATATGGGACATTTCAGATTCATGAATCATGGCATTGTCTCTGCCGGCGTCTTGGTCGTGGACAAGGAGATATGCACTACAGCACTTGAGCTGTAAACTGTCGGCCGTATGAAATTCTTTCAGGCCTTCACGTTCAACTCTGAACGCACTACCCACATACATACGAGTTGGCTTCTGGTACGAAGAACGACCTCAGCGTCTCCGCCGACACTCCTGCCTACTCCCAAATCGGATCTACGGGCGTAAATAAACCGAATTCAATTTCTCAACATTTGGTTGCAATTTATTTAACTACATAAATGAGTTTAAATAAAATTGTAAGGAATTGAAGCTCGTGAGCTTAAAACATAGATAAATCAAGCTTCAAGCTGAACCTTTTTAGGTTCGAATTCAACTTATTTAATAAATAAGGATGAAGATAAGATTTAGAATCGGTTCATTTAACTAAATAACCAAGTTTGACCAACTTTTTAACAAGTTAGCGGAGCTCATTTACGACCTTAATCGAAATAAATCATAAATCAATCTTGTTCAAACTTTTTCATTACATTTACAAATGTTGACCCTATTTTTTTTAAATGTGAATAAGAGTGATATTTTATTAATTGTAACATTGTTTATCTTATTTTTGTATATGTATAAGTAAGAAGGACATTTTATCAATAGCAACTTTTTCTTCTTTCAAATGTACTCCTAACAAGTCAGATCTTAAGTATCAAATAACAAGATTAAAATTATTCTTGTCTAACTATTTATGCATTCGATAATAGTTATTACTATATAGTGAATCAAAATAATAAGTTTTTAAAATGTAGGTTTGATTTTGTTTGTAGAGGGAAGTAATATTGACTCAACTTTAGATATCCAATAATCCAAATGAAGATTATTTGTATAAATTTCAACTTTTAAGGATTTAATTGTCTATAGGTAATAATATTTCACATATTTTATTTGTAATTATTCTTACTAATAAATTTTCATTAATCATTATTAAGTATGATTAATATCATTCTTTTTATTAGCTATATATTCTTGTGAATATAATAATTATTATGACCTTTAATAATTATTATACACATTTGTTGATATTATTATTAACTAGTTATTTTATTTGGCACTTTTTAAGCTTACTAAAATTAGAAGAAGAAGAAAATATATTTAATCATGTAATTTTTAAGGAGACTTGTTTATTTACAATTAATTAATACACTAGTTGTACTATTCTTGATAAGAAATTTAAGTCATAACAAATGCTCAAGAGGACCCAGTAGACAAACCGTTAATTATTTTATTTTTAATTGGTAGTTATTATTATTATTTTAGTTTGTATTATGTTATAATTATTTCTAATAATAAAATAGTAGCATACATATTAATATTATTAATAAAATTAATATTAATATTTATAAAATATTGACTTATTATTTACTATAATAATTATTAGAGATTAATTATATATCATAATGATTAATATTATCCTCATTAATACAATTTTTTTTGTCATTCATTATTATGGAAAAAATTATTCATATGTGATATTATTAATTACATATATGTTTATTAAATATTCCTAATTATTATTTTATTAGTAGTAGTATCATTTTAATAATATTATTATATTATCAAATACTATTATTTTTGTTAATATGTTGTTGATATGTTGTGACCTGATCTAATCTAATATGAACTAAACTTATCTAATTCAATTAAAAAATTCATTTTGCATTTATTATTATTATTATTATTGGTTTCTATTATTGTTGTTCACATTATTAATATTTTTATCACTTTTATTTATATTGCTATAGTTGTTATCATTTATATTTATTATCATTAAAATTTTACTACTATATTACTACCGAATTTAATAAATCTTAGAAATAAGATGATGAAAACATAGCTTTAACGGAGAGAAAATCATACCCATTAAAGTAAAGGGCAAATTAATTGGTCAAATTACCTTATTTAGAAAAAAAATATTAAATGCATAAAAAATGAGCAATTTAAAGGATAATTTTTATGACGACAACTAAACAATTGTTTCGGTATAAATTATATATCCCTTGTTGCTCAAATATTGTGTCACTAACAAGAAACCAAATCCCATTTAATTCATACTTTCACAATTAGTGCATCATATATCCATTTGTAGTGTACTTATTGCATACGCTAGTTATTTGTCATTCCTGTAATTCGTAAAACACTTAAGAGCAAGTGTATAGTCTTTTGAGACAATTATCTTAAAAGAAAAAAAAATAATGGATCAATATACCATGAGTCAGACAACGTCACTAGATGCTCAATCGAGATGTTAGGATCGAATTAATCAGCAAACCGCACTCCATTAGATGATAAAGATGATCATAGACCAAGAGCCAAAGAAAAGTAGGGTTTGTAATTGTTGCCTCTACTATTTTAAAAGGTGGAATCCTTGTACCTAAGTCCTATATTTTCCATCAGTAAAGCAATATGGAAGAGATAAATCATAATTTATGCCTTAGTAACATAGAGAGCCAAGTGTTGTGAATCAAGTGTGGGCCAAAATTAAACCCACGATCTAATGACATCTTGTTCATTCCATAATAGCCACTTGATTTGATACCAATTGAACTACGTGACAGACGGTGTTACTAATACTATCAATCTATGAGCAAGTGATGTTGATTGGAACATGCAATTTTTAACTTTGAAATAATTAATTGGAAAAGGTTTAATGTGGAGCAAGACATTTGTTACTCTCAAGTCAAATTGAAGGGTGTTTAAGCTCCTTCAATCGCTTGAAGATAGTAATTTTTACATGTATCCCATACCAAGTGTTTGATGAATCACACTTTGTATTATTTACATTAGTTGATTGTACAAAAATGCAGAATTAGATGAATACAAATATATACAATTGATAGTAAATGCAAATCTATAAGGATGTGGATTTTTATTCGCAAAGTGTGTCCCCCCTAAAGGTATGTATTTTTATTTCCAAATATGTGTATTCTTAGTCTTAAAAACTACACATCTTTAATAATGTGTAATATTGGCCTAAAAATATGCATTATTATTTTGAATATTGTATATTCTCATCCTATAAAACAAGTATTGGTATATGTGCATTTATTTTCATATATGCGTATTTATTTTTTATATTTGTATAAACAATGGAGGTGTAATGTAGTCATAGAATGTGTGTGTGTATATCCTAGAAAATATGTACTAATAAGTGTATTATTGTCCCAAATGACATGCTTATTTTTTTAAAAAAAAAATATGAGTATTTCCATCTTGAAATATGTGTATTTATATCCTAAAAAATAAGTAAAATTGCTCTTGATGATGTGAATTTTATCCTAGAAGTCGTGCATTATTTACCTGAAAAAAGTATATCATCCTAAAAGACTTGCATTTTGTTTCCACCATCATTTTAAATACAAAATATGAATTTTACAAAAAATGTCATCATTTTTTCCATCATACACACATGTGTGTTATATAAGATTTATATTCATATCAAGGGATATACATTTTTTTTTTTAATTATGGAACATGTGTATTGCCACCATCATTTTAAATAAAGTTCAATTAATTTACAAAAATATCATTCTATACACCTTGCATTGTGCATATGACTCCACGATGCAAATTTTCCTTAATTTCATATTCTATTTTTTTCATCACATTCACTTTACAAACATTTTAATTTTTATTAGTACTTTCCTATCCCGAAATGTATAAATTTCTACATTTCTTATACCTTTTCCCATATATATATATATATTGACTTTTTTTATGCGTGAGTAGTTTTTTTGACACAATCATGTTAACTAGAAAGTTAATGAAGGTAATGGATAATGAATATAATTTTTTCAAATATAAATCATAACAAAAAAATTTACCAAGAGTGTGTAGCTTAAATAAGATAGTGTTAGGTGAAGTGAATAATTGGGATTTGATACCCACGAAGGGCACGCCTATTTAAAAAAAAAAAGACCTAGAATTGATAAATACTTTATTTCCTTGAAGTTCATCATGAAAATAGTTTTAGTTATTATGAGTAAATTAAGGTATAAATATTTAAGAATATGATTAGTAGGTTATATTGTTCAATCTTCACATTTGGAAAATTTTCATCAGATATAAGATTTCATGCAAAGTTAATTTTTTAAGGTGTTAGAATTAGGCTAAAGTACAATTTGAGGACCTATACTTTTATATTTTGGAGGTTTTAAACCCCCAAAATTTTGTTTTGGTAATTTAATTAATTCTACAAGTATTTTGGTTAGTATTTTAATCAAATATGTTATTACACTTAATATATTGTAGAGAAGTATGCTAAAAAGTTTTACATGATAATTCAATGCTATTTATCAGCAAACAAAAAAATATTTAGTACTTTTTATTTTATGTTATATTACATACATGAAATATTAAAAACAATCACACTTATCAATAAGTATTAACATATTTTTTTTATTCCTTGAATTCATAAAGGGTGCTAACAAAATGGGCTTTAAATCATTTTTTTATATATATCTTACTTGATGCATCCAATTCATCTCCAAAGTTACCATAAATTCTATGGTGCCACCATACACACCATCCGTATTGTATATACTACTAACATTCGCTATTTTTTAATTTTTATTAAATCTCTTAATCGGATTATTAGAAAAGTAAAAGAAATTAGATCATAATATTTCTGAAATATCTTCTACAAATAGAGATTCATATCGATATAATTTTGATAAAAAAAAAATGATGAAAAAGAATAATAAAATATAATAGAATAGTGGTAACAACGTCAAGTGTATCATGGTGAAATATAATAATAGAGAAGCAAGACTACATAATTCTAGATCACGGTGAAATATCAAGCATATTTTTGGGAAATACAAACATGGAGAGAAGTAAGACTACATAATGCTGGACCATGGTAAAACTATAAGTATACCATGATAAACACATGGAGTATACCATGATGAAACACCAAGTATATCGTGATGAAACATAACATTGGAGAGAAGAAGGCCACATATTGCTTGATCATAATGAAATATTAAACATACATTGGTGAATCATGAATTTTATCATGGTAAAACATGAATAATATCGTGATGATGCATAGTAATAGAGAAAATCAATATTACATAATGTTGGACTATAGTGAAAACATATAGTGGTAAAACATAAAGTATATCATAATGAAATATGAAATACATCATTGTGAAAAACCAAGCATATAGTGGTGAACACATTACAATTAAGATAAGTAAGACTATATAGTGTTGGACCATAGTGAAACATTAAGTATACGGTGGTGAATATGAAGCATATCGTGGTAAAATATAAAATATATTGAGGTGAACAACAAGTATATCATGGTGAAACATAACAATGGAGAGAAGCAAAACTACATTATTTTGGATAATATATGATGAAATATTAAGCATACAGTAGTGAAACACCAAATATATCGTGGTAAAAGATAATAATGTAGAGAAGCATTATATAATGTTGTACCATAATAAAATATCAAGCATACCATGGTGATTCATGAAATATATCGTAGTGAAACATAACAATGAAGAGAAGAAGGAATAAAAAATGCTCAAGACTCTAGTGAAACATCAAGCATATCAAGATGAAGCATATCGTAGTAAAAAAATAAGCATGCAACGGTAAACTCACAACCTTTTGTGATGAAACACATAGCAATGAAGAGAACACATGACTACATAATGTTGGAATATGGTGACACATCAAGCATACCATGGTGAAATACCAAGTATACTATAGCAAAACATGAAATTGGTATTATTTACATAATTGTCATCGCATAAAAAATACCATGTAAATACTAATCTTACAACAATTGTTTCTTTACTTAATTAATTGTCACCGTATACACAATGAGCATGGCGCAAATGGTTACACCATATACTAATGGCAAAGTTACTAGTGCATGTTATTCTATCAAACTTTAATAATGAATTCACACACATCTATTTTTTATCTTTTAACTTTTATAAGTCAATAAAAATATATAATCATGAAATAAACTAAAATTGAGGTAATAATGACATTAAATAAAAATATCAAACCACTAATAATATATTAAAATACCTTAAAAGTAGTGTAGTAGATTTTATTTAATATCATTATTACCTCAATTTTATGTTTATTTTGTCATTATTTATTTTTATTAGCTTATGAAAGCTAAAAGGAAAAAATATATATATGATAATTTATTATTTAAGTTTGATAGAATAATATGCATGAATCAGGTTGGAGATGAATTAGATGTATCATGTAAAATATATAAAAAATGATTGTTAAGTCAATTTTTGCTCACATCCCACATGAATTAAAAGAAAAAAAAAATATGATAATACTTATTTAATAGTGTGATTATTTTTTATATTCTATGTGTTAAAATATATGGCATTATTTTGCTCTATTGCACTAAGTATGCCATATTTCTTAAGGTGGACATACTCAAAAATACATGAAACCAAGAAAGAAAACAAGAGACGGAAAACAATGAATCAACCTATTTCCAATTTATTCGGCCTACTTCCTAGTCGTGTATGAGGATGTCATGTGTACGGCAAACTACGGCCTAATTTGCGTACGGAAGTGTTATATCTTAATTGCGAAAAATAACATTCGAGTCTGTTCAACGAGTTTCACTAAACCGTTTCCGTAGGACCAAGGACGAAGCCAGGATATAAAATGCATGGGGTCCCAATAAATAACAAACATATATCCAAATATAAAATAATAACAGAAATTATAATTATAATAATAATATATTTAATATTATCCAAATTCATACATAGATATTCGTTTACAATTGTACTCGTCGAGGTTTCATATTTTGAAACCGAGCTATAATAGTCTCATTACTAATGGTATCGGATACATCTTTTCTATATATGACATTAGACAATTATGTACCCATTCATCACACATACGATTTCGCAACTTGTTTTTGATAAAACTCATTGCTGAAAAGGCTCTTTCAACAGTTGCAGTAGCTACCGGTAAAATCAAAGCCAGCTTCACAAGCATATAAACCAAAGGATATGTAGTGTGCTTTTTTGTTTCCACTAACTTCCTTGAGAGATCACCAAGTCCTTTTAATTCAGAAAATCTTTCATCAGATCGAACATCCAAAATATAATTCTCAAGCTGATTATCCAGTATCACAACATCAACATCAGAAAAATCCTCGGGATAAAACTTTGTCAACCTAATCAATGAAGCTTTGTCAAAAGCAGAAAATAGCTCCGATGGATTCAAACATGCTACACATGACAACAACGTAGTGCCTATCACATCAAAACGTGATTCAAGCTCCTCTAATTGCAAGTCTAATATGCTGTAGAAGCAATCAAACTTGTAATGATGCATATTTGTAAGAAATGGAGCCAACCGTTGTGATTTGTTTTCCTTAACATACCGATCATCCATATTTGCAATAACAATATTCTTATCGTGGCAAAATAAAGAAACTTCAACAATAAGATCTTCCCATCCTTCATCCCTCATCGTTTGGAGGCGTTGTTTAGCAAGTTGAACAAGTCTCATGGCATTTACAATGTCTTGATCACGCTTCTGCAACATCTGAGATAAATCATTCGTGATACCTAGAACCCTTCTCATCAAATGTAACATGAAAACACACTCAAAGGACATTAGTAGATATTTGAAAGCTCTAGCCTCACCTTTATGTCTACTTTTTGAATCTTTTTTCAAAAAATCAAGTATTTCAATAACCGGAGAAAATAACTTAACCAAACTTGAAAGAGACTTAAGATGTGAACCCCAACGAGTATCTCCAGCCCTTGAAAGGGCTGATTCTTGATTCAATCCACGCCCATGTTCGATCTTGCCTAGATCAAATGCTTCTTCTAATTCAAGAGCACGTTTATCTCGAAGCATATCTCGACGTTTGTTAGATGATCCAATTACATTAACAACACCAGTAACGATAAAAAACAACCAATCAACATCTTCATGAGACCTTGCAACTGCAACGAGTGCTAACTGAAGCTGATGAGAAAAACAATGAATATAATATGCTGAATTATTTTCAATATGAATCAAACTTTTTAAACCACCATATTCTCCTCTCATATTACTTGCTCCATCATAGCCCTGTCCTCGTATTCTTGATATGCATAATTTATATTTCACTAACATCGTCTCAAGTGTTGATTTGAGTGACACGGCAGTTGTATCCGCTACATGTGCAATACCAATAAATCTTTCCATCACAAAACCCTTACGATCCACATAACGTACAACAACAGCCATTTGTTCTTTACCAGATATATCACCAGATTCATCAATTAATATGCCAAAAACATCATCCCCTATCTCCTTAATAATCTCATTACTTATTTCAGTTGCACAAGCACAGGCAATATCTTTTTGAACATCAGGAGAAGTCATCTGGCTATTTCTCGGAGCATTTTTCAACATATAACTAGCCAGAGATGGATTAACTTCTTGTAATATTTTTAGGAGCTCATAAAAATTACCTCGGTTTTTTGAACTATCCGATTCATCATTCCCTCGAAATGCTAGTCCTTGTCGAAGAAGATATCTAACAGCAATAACTGATGCTTCTAGACGTATATGATACTCAGATTTCACTATTTCAGATTGTTTTGACAAAGCAGCTTGAATACCATACTTTTGATTCATCAAAGTATCACATTTTTTCACAGCCTTGTTATGAGGACTATCACAATTACCAACATGAACTTCAAGCCTATCCTTTTTATTCTAGCCCCCAAAACCTTGACCCACAAAATGATCACCACCGGCTTCAAATTCTTGTTTAAACAAGTAATATGGTAGGCAAAAAGCAGCATCTTTTGCTATACTATATTCTAACCAGTCATACTGATCAAACCAAGATGCAACAAATCTTCGATTTTTTCCGGCAATAAGTTTAATTGGAAAATTGTGTGCACGAGGTTGGAAAGGACCAAGACGAATATAAGCTCTCCTTACCTCATCTTGTTGATTTGGATGGAAATCTGAAATTTTTTTCCTCAGACCTGGATCAAGTTCCAGAGAATTTAAATCCACCCAATTGCGTTGTGTAGCTTGAGATTGATGAAGATATGGAGAAACTTGTTCATGAATTACAGGACTAGGAACTGGATTAGAATTGTTCTCATTAGGTCGTTCTTTGTTTTTAGGCCGCTTTTGAAGATATTTCCACATGCTAATTTGATCAAATCTGCAATTATGAATACAACAATACAGTTATACAAGATGTAGTAAACAAATACTCAACTAATTAGAAATACAAACTATTCCAATTTCACAAATTCACAATTACACAAGATGTAATTAACAAATCTCAATACAAACTATTCCAATTTCACATATTCGCAATAAAATTAGAAATAAAAATACAAACTAATTCAATTAACAAAAATACTCCTACACAACTAAATCAACATTACACAATAATAATTCATACCATACTAATTCAAAATTAACATAACCTAATTCAAAAATATACAACAATCAACTAATTAACAAATCTCAATACAAACTATTCCAATTTCACATATTCACAATAAAATTAGAAATAAAAATACAAACTAATTCAATTAACAAAAATACTCATACTCAACTAAATCAACATTACACAATAATAATTCATACCATACTAATTCAAATTAACATAACCTAATTCAAAAATATACATTAATCAACTAATTAACAAATCTCAATACAAACTATTCCAATTTCACATATTCACAATAAAATTAGAAATAAAAATACAAACTAATTCAATTAACAAAAATACTCATACTCAACTAAATCAACATTACACAATAATAATTCATACCATACTAATTCAAATTAACATAACCTAATTCAAAAATATACATTAATCAACTCATTTACAAATCTCAATACAAACTATTCCAATTTCACAAATTCACAATAAAATTAGAAATAAAAATACAAACTAATTCAATTAACAAAAATACTCATACTCAACTAAATCAACATTACACAATAATAATTCATACCATACTAATTCAAATTAACATAACCTAATTCAAAAATATACATTAATCAACTCATTTACAAATCTCAATACAAACTATTCCAATTTCACAAATTCACAATAAAATTAGAAATAAAAATATAAACTAATTCAATTAACAAAAAAAGATATTATATTTCATCTTAAATAAAATTAAAAAAAAAATAACCCTCACCCTCTCAAATCTCAATCTCTCTGGATCTGGACTCTGGACTCTGGTTTGGGCCGTTTGGCTCTCTCGGGGCGGGGCGGCGGGGGCAGTAGCAGGCTGTTTTGTTTGGCTAATTTGCTGCCTGCCTCTGTCGAGAGTTGAGACAGAGACAAACAGTGACACCAGGGAGTGGGACGGAGGGCCGAGGCAAGATAGCAGCGCAGGTCAGCACAGCAAGTCAGCAACTGCCAACTGCAGTGTGCGACTGGGCGGTGGCCGGTGGGTGCCTGGGGTCGAGAGTCGAGACTCGAGCGAGCTGGCGCGACGGCTGGCGGGGTAGTGTAACGGCGCGGCGCCTGTCTGTAGTGGAGCCTGCGGCCTGCCACTGCCAGCCTGGGGTCGAGACTCGAGCGGGACTGCGGGGGAGACTGGAGAGAGCGGGAGTCAGGGAGACAGACAAAAATTGAAAGGCCGAAAGGGAGAGTAATGAATCACAGCAACCACCAACCAACCGAGCAATGGAGCAAGTCAGCCAACTGCCAACGACCCTGTCAGTCAAGTGTGAAATTAGAAAAAAAAAATAGGGTAAAATTTTTACAAAACTGGGGTTCGAACCCAGGACCCCAGATTACATTGAAAGTTTTTTGCAGCTCTTTAACCACCGGTCCATAATTGTTTTCCATCTCTTTTGTTGTATATAAAATATATATCGTTTTCAAAAAATCCATGGGGTCAGGCGACCCCATGTGCTCTGAATTGGCTCCGTCCCTGCGTAGGACCTAACTATATATAATAAGAGTCAATATAACACTATGAATTAAAAGTATAAACTAAATTAATGAATAGAATATATGAAAGATTTGAATTTTTTATTACCATCTTTTTAAGCAATATAATATTTAAGAACATTCAACGCTTTTTTTTGATAAAAAATATCTTCAATTTTTTTTTGATAATCAACTAAGTTAAGAACCCTATCCTATACTCATAATTAAGGCCTCTCTCTTTCTCTCTCTATCTCAGGAAAAAAAGAAGAAGAAGAAGAAGAGGACAACCACCCCGTTATTAATTTCCCATTCGTTCAAGAACTACTCTTGGCCTCCCAATTAACCTTTCTCTTAGATATCATTCTCTATTATTATTATTATTATTATTATTATTATTATTATTATTATTATTATTATTATTATTATTATTATTATTCGTTGTTAAAATTATTATTGTCATTAATTTTGTATTGCTTTTGTTATTATCAAATCTTATCAATCTATTTTTTCTATATTAATTTGATTCGAGGGAAACGTAGTCTTAATTATGAAATAATTTAATGCGATTTAGTCAAGGATTACAACGGGTAGGGTACGGATTAGGTATTTTTTATTCATTATCCAAACCTAAGAAGGAAACCTATACCTATATCAATATACAAACCCAATAGATATTTCTCCCTTATCTATATCTATATCCATATTCGTTTATATATTCATTTGGTAAAATCAATCGGATTTATATTCAAACCTATTGGAATTTAAAAATAATCTATTGGATTTAGAATAAACCCCATTAATTTTTTATTTAAAATCTGATCAATCTTATAATTAAATATTTAGATTATTACGATTTAATTATATTTTTACTTTTAATCTTAAAAAATATATTAAAAATTATATAAATAAAGGATAAAAATAATAATTTTATATCAAACAAAAGGATGTGTGTACAGGTACAAATATAAAGACGATTAATGCTTTAATGATCATATAACTGTATTTATATCCAAACTATATAGTTTTTTTTATAATCATATCTTTATCTATTTATTTATATTTATTTATATATTCAATGAATAAAAAATCTATCAAATTTTAGATAAAATCGTTCAAATTATCATCCCTAGGTGACCGGAAGGTACAATGAGGCTAAGCATCGAGTTAAATAAGATGGGATTGAGTGCATGGTTAGAGACCCAATGTCATACAGCATAGTTCAAAGTTCGATTAAGGAAGCCCACGCTACAAAGATAAGCAGCACTCTCCAGACCTCGTTTTCCATAAAACGGATTCCTTTTTTTTTTTCCGCCGAGGAACAATGAAACACACCGAAGCTAGTTTTGCACGTGCACGGACGGGATGTAAAAAATAAAAATGAAAAAAAATATACAAAAATATTATTTTTTAAAAATTTTAAAAATAAGGACAGTAGAAAATAATACTAAAACCTATATATATATAGACTAAATCTAGTTAAAATTGAAAAAATAAATAAATTACTACCTAATTTAATTAATGTAAACTACTAATAAATATTTAAAAAAAATAAAAAAATTAATCTGCCCAACAAATTTCCTGAACAAAAAAAAATGTCAATCGGCAAAAGGTCAAGGTCCCCCGTCTAATTTAAAACCAACGCTCCGTCTCTCCCTCCCTCTCCCTCTGTCTCTCTCTCTCTACTATCACCACCACCACCACCACTTGCCAAACCTCCCCAGCTCACTAGCAGCTTGAATTCATTTCTTTATTTTTCTCTCCTCATGAACCCTTGCCTTTAAATACCGTCGCATTTTTTTGCTCTGTTTCATTGCAGTTGCGTTACTTCTCTCTCCACCTTTTATCTCTCTGAGTTCCTTCTTGTTCAGGTGAGCTCACTTCAATTTACCCCTTTGCCTGTTTTGGATGATTTCTGTTAATTTTTTCCACCATCTGTAAATAATGCTGTGACTTCTGAGATGGTAGGAGGAAAACCTTTGTTTGGATTTGTTGTTGTCCCAATTACATGTTGTGCTTGCTTGCTTGTTGAGTGGGTTGGAACTAGATCTGTTTTCTTTTTGGTGAATATATAGTGAAATGTAGTGTATAATAGTGCAATTCTCTAGCTTTTATTGAGATATATGGCTGTGTTAAATCTGGAACTGGGTGCACTCCATATTTTGATTTCGGGCATTTTTTATAGTTTTCTTATTTCTTGAAATTCATTCTGATCTGTTCATTACTCGCATTTGACTTTTCGACTGATCAACCTGAACTTCAAACCCTTTTTTTTTTTTTCATTCATTTATAATATTGTCTTCTTGACTCATATGCTGGTCAAGATCTGATGAATTTCTTACCCTTAATTTCTCTTCTTCTTTTTTTTCCTTACATTTGCTTTTCTTAGTGACTTTCTTTTGTGTTTGGGAAATTGGTTATCACTAGGAGCTTCCTTTTTTTTTTCTTCTCCTGAATATCGATAGTGCTGGATTCTTACCTTGTGCTGAAGCAATGAATAAACATGTTCTACAAAGAACCCTAAAAATGCAAATGCTTTGTGTTCCATGCCATATTTCTCTCTGAGATTTACGATTTCATTGATAATTTTTTCATATAAATTGCTGCAGGAATTTGGAGAGAGTTTATTGCTGTAAAACTGAGACAACACAAAGTCCCTATAGTATCAATTGATTTCCTGCTACTATACCAGAAGAAAAATGGAAAGGAGCATAATTCTCGTCTTTGCTACCGTCCTATTTCTGGGTATAAATCTGAACCCAGCAAACGCTGCGGGGAAATCAGCAGCATCACCAACCCCAACTCCGGCTCCAGCACCAGCACCGGGCTATGTTAACCTCACCGAATTACTCTCGGTTGCCGGTCCATTCCACACATTCCTCAACTACCTTCAATCCACCAAAGTAATGGACACGTTCCAAAACCAGGCCAACAACACTGAAGAAGGAATCACGATCTTTGTCCCTAAAGACGATGCTTTCTCTTCCCAAAAAAATCCTTCCCTTAAAAACCTAACTCAAGACCAGCTTAAATCACTCTGCCTCTTCCATGCTTTACCACATTACTACTCCTTTTCTGATTTCAAGAACCTAAGTAAAATGAGCCCTGTAACCACCTTTGGCGGCGGTCAATACGCCTTGAATTTCACTGATGTTTCAGGAACCGTCCATATTGGTACTGGGTGGACTAATACTAAGATTAGTAGCAGTGTTATCTCTACTGATCCTGTTGCTGTCTATGAAGTTGGCAAAGTTTTGCTTCCCGTGGCTCTTTTTGGGACTGATATCCCGCCTATGCCTGCTCCTGCTCCTGCCCCTGCTTCTGCTAGTAGTTCCCCGGTTGCTGATGCTCCGTCTGCTGATGCGGTATCGAGTAACAGTGGAGAGGGTCCGTCTTCTTCTTCGAAATCAGCTTCTGCGGGTTATAGGATGGTTAGCAACAGCTTGAATAACTTGGTTTTAGCTGTGGTAGGTGGGATTGTTTTGTTCTTGTAAGGGGAAAGATATTGGATATTTTATTGGTTGAAGAATGATCAAAGATGTTGGTTTCTTTATTTCTTTTTCATTTATAATTAATTTGTTGGGATGAATTTGGGATATATATATATATATATATATATATATGTATGTATGTATGTATGTATCTTATCATCTCTTTGATTTGTTTCTTCTTTGTATTTTTGGGGTGGGGGGTGATGGGGTGTTAAAAGATACTCTGGCTATATGATTTTGGGGTATGATGATCATCTTTCTCTTTCGATGTTCCATTCTCCATGTCCTATTTTGTACTTTGACGCTGTCGAGAATTAAGGATTTGCAAACTGATCTAGTGCCGATCAATGATGATTTCCAGATATAAAAAAATATTTTTATGTATCTATTGAAGATAGGGGATCCTAAAACGTGATGATATAGGACCAAATGGAGTTTTCTAGGGGTGTTCAAATGGGTGGCCATGGTTTAACCCAACCTATAGTATTTTAACCCATATAATTTATATAACTTATGGTCTAACCCACGATGGGTTGTAGAAAATAATTAATAATTTTTAATCCAACCCATCATAATCCATAGGTTATACGGGTTAACCATGGGTTAGCGTGGGTTAATATATATACCAACAAGTCTCTCTTGACCTTTACTATTACTGTATCAACCACCATTGCCGCCATCTCTTCCACCACCATTACTAACACTGCTTCCACCACCACAATTACTACAATTATTTTCCTTCCTCTTTTTTTTTTTTTTTTTTTTTTTTTTTTTTTTTTCTTCAATTCACAACCACCGCCTTCAATATAATAAAATAATTATGTCAAGTGTCAAATATATTATAAAAGAACGATGATCACATTTATTTAGTATATTTGTCTTCTTTATAAAAACTTCTAATACAATACTATCTTAATTAGAGTAAGAAGAAGAATTTTAAATAGTATTTTATTTTCTTCTTTAAAAAAGATAAATTTTTTCCGTAATCTTTTTTAGAGGAATTTCAAATGCTTTTAATACATAATTTAATTAGCATAAATTCATAAACACAATGGGATATCAATGATGAGCTTAAACGTACGTCTTTGTATTTTTATTTATTATCACTTAAACGGTAAAAACAAATCTTATCCAAAAAAATGTTGGACCAAATTGTCAATGTATTGGGGGAAAAATATTTTTGTAAAAGAAAATAACAACTCATAATAATAGTTTCATGAAATCTATTTTTGAGAAATCATTTACGACACGACTCGAACAATATCTATACATGGAAACAAGAGGATATGAACTCCTCGTCTTAAATTCCATGCACATGACATGATTAAGTAAGCCGGTCAGAGTGACTTTTGGATTTCAGAATATCAATAAATAGAACAGGAGAAATTTTTTTTTAGCAATAGAATACAATTAGGCTTTGTTTGGTTTATGAAAAATCGGGAGGAAAGGAAAAAAAGTTAGATGGAAATTTATTTTTCTATGTTTGGTTGCCAGAAAAATTTAAAGAAAAGAAAACAAGGAAACAAATATTATGGAAACTTACACTATACAGCTTTCTTATGCTGAACCGGAGGAAAACAAAAGAAAGTGAAGGAAAATTATTTGGTCATCCGTACTTACGTGTGTTTACTACTTTTTATATGGACCAAGTTACCCTTCTAACATATTTGAGAGTAAGGACTGAAGTAAAGCAGTGAGATGGTAGCCGGAAAACGTATAAAAAATATTTCCTCTTCCAAAATTTTTTTGATATTGGAAATTATATTAAAATTATTTAATTAATTTTTTTATTAAAATAAAATTATTAATGATTAAAATTAACTAATATAGATAATAATTTTAGGAATTTTTTATTTTTTCTCTCTTAATTTTAGTAGATCTAATTCATTTTAATATATATACACATACATATATTACATATACATAGATATATGTATATGTATATGTATATATATAGATATATATATGTATATGTATGTGTATATATATATATATAATTTTTTTTTACGTTTCTTACCATCTTCATTTCCTAGATTTTTACAAAATGATGTTTTTGCGTTTTTTTCTCGTCTCCGTCTCCGTGCAACGCCGATATATATATATATATATATATATACGTTTCTTACCGTCTTCATTTCCTACATTTTTTAAAAATGACATTTTTACGTTTTTTTTTCGTCCCTATATATATATATATTTTTTTTTTTGTTGACGTTTCTTACCGTCTTTATTTTCTAGATTTTTAAAAAATGAAATTTTTGCATTCTTTTCTCGTCCCCGTCTCCGTGCAACGCCGCAGTAACATAACTGCTCGCCGTATTTTTCCGCCACCAATGTTGCCTCCAACATTCGCTATTCTGCCCAATTAATTGACTCTTCAAAGTTTTTTTTTTCTCTTAATTTTAGTCGATCTAATTTGTTTTAATATATATATATATATATATATATATATATATATATATATATATATATATATATATATATATATATATATATATATGTATATCATATGTATATATAAATACATTTTTTTACGTTTATTACCGTCTTCATTTTCTAGATTTTTTTTAAAAATGATATTTTTGCGTTTTTTCTCGTCCCTGTCTCCGTACAACGCCGCTATAACATAACTGCTCACCGTATTCCTCCGCCGCCAATGTTGCCTCCGACCTTCGCTACTCTGCGCAATTAATTGACTCGTCAAAGTTTTTTTTTCTCTTAATTTTAGTAGATCTAATTTATTTATATATATATGTATATCATATGTATATATATATATATATATATATATATATATATATATATATATATATATATATTTTGACGTTTCTTACCATCTTCATTTCCTAGATTTTTTTAAAAAAATTAATAAATATAAAAAAAAATTTAAATAATAATATTAAACTTTTCTTCAAATACTAAAAATATTTTTCGAGAATTCAATTTTCCACTAAAATTTCTTAAACAACCAAACAAAGAAAAAAAACTTATTTTCTTTCATTTTCTTTCCTTCAATTTTCAAGGATTCACGAACGAGAAATCCGAGCGGAATTTTGAAATCGGAGGCGAAAAAGGCTTTCAAAATGTTCAAGTTCATGTGCTAGTTATTCTCATCTTATGGCAACCCATAGCCAATTATAATTAAACTCATACTAACCCATATTTAAATAATATATATATGGCTTCAACCCATAATAACTCATTTAAAATAATAACACAACCCACTTATATTATAACTTAAGTTCATAAGTTGGATTATAACTTACCATGGTAAACCCAACCCATTGAACAAGCCTAGAGTTTTCACGTGATATTGTCGTTTTGATGAAAAAATAGTCATCTTATACGTGTCAATGTTACATAGCGATTCATCGTATCGGTGATTCCTTGAAGATTAACTTATTTTAGTTGTTTCACACTTTCACTTATACATTTATTACATTCATTTTAGAACACTTATTAATGAATAAAAAAAAATATAAAACATTCATTTTAGAACACTTATTAATGAATTAAAAATATATATATATATATAATTTCCTTATAACATGAAATAAAATAAATATTTATAATAAAGGGAAAAAAATTGTCAACATACCTAGTCTAACCTTTCCTATATATTCCAAGAATTATCGTAAATACTACCATACCATCAAAAATATATGAGTATTAGTAGTCCAACCCTTCCATTATGTTACAAAAATTATGGTAAATACTACAATATCACTAGGTATACCATGAGTAGTAGTGTTAAATAGGCTATACAGGTTGGATTTAAGTTAGATTAAAATTAGGTTTACTATGTAATTAGATTGAGTTTTGATTTGGATTGGGTATCCTTCTGGTTTAGATTCAATTCGGATAATAATGATTAGGATAGAATCCATGTTGGATTGAATTATTTTAGATCAAGAGAATATTATATTAGATTTCAGTCTAATTCATCGAGTTTTTTTAATTTCAGGTTTGATTTGGGTTTATAGATTCCAAGTCGGATCAAGTTTGAGTTGGATTGCTTCGAGTCTATAGATTTTTGGTCGTATCGGGTTTGAGTCAAGTTAATTTAGTTCAAAATTTATATTGATATTGATTGTTATTAATTTAATATAATGAATGAATTAAAAATTTTCATTTATTATTATTTTTATGCTTACCATAAAATTATTATCATAATATATGTAACGAGATTATAAATTTTTATCATCAAATATGTAATAATAATAATAATAATAATTTATTATTATTGTAGTTATTGTTATAAATATAATTATAAATATTATGATATACATAATTATAATGATTGTTATAAATGCCATGATAAATATAATTATAATGTTAATTATTATTATTGTTGTTGTTGTTGTTGTTATCATCTTTAGAAATATAATAATCATCATCATTATTAGAAATACAAATATAAATTTTTATGTTTATAATAATATAAATAATAATATAAATTTTTATGATCTAACAGAGTTTTATTAGTTTTGTTTTGTTTTTTCTTATATGGATTATATATTACTATTTTTACACAAAATTTTATTAATAAGATAGTTAATTAATGTTTATGTAGCAGTTTATATGAGTTAAAATATTACATTTGTGGATCAAATTTAAATTTAGTTTGGATTAAGTTTGAAATTGTGTTTGTGTAATACCCCAAATTTTTATAACCTAAAATTTGAATGTTTAACCTTTTATCCGAATTTTTTTTATCTTTAATTATTGATTTAAATATTTTTATCAACCTTTGACTAACAAACCTAGATAAATTATTTAATAAATTAATATAATTAATTTATCGTACCCTTTTTATTTAAATAAATCCTAAACATACAATTTTACCAAAATTATTTTCTTAAACTAATATAATATTATCCCAATAGCCCAAACTTAATCTAATTTCTAATTCTAACCCTAAATATTTTTTCCTTTTTCTTCCTTTTCTTTTTTCCCCCTTTCTTTTTTTTTTCTCTCATTTCTTTTCTTTTTCCTTAGGCCAACCTAAGTCTTTTCCCCCCTTCATTCTTTTTCTCCTGCGCGCAGGCGGCTCAATTTGTAACACCCTTAAATTTCACTCTTGAAATTTTTTTATTTAAAAGAATAATGCGGAAGCTAAAACACAATTTAGGGAATGTTACCACCACACCTAACACAAAATAAATATCTATCATCTATCTCATACTAGATGCAAGGCTAAAACCTCTCCAACAAAATTCAACCAACATCTATGCCTTGATGACCAACTCCCATAAGGAAATATTCATAGATAGATGACAAGTGAACAATTTCACTAAATAAAATTATTGTCGAATAAATCAATGGAAACCTGTGAAATAGTTCTGGATTTTTAAAAGCTTATCAAAGTAATGAGAATTAAAATTCAACTACAATACCCTTGATAATTTAATACAACACTTGAAACTTCCAAAAATAAATACAGATAATTAAGGACAAATTTTGAGAGATCAAACTCAAGATTTCCTACTCTCTCAAGCCAAACCTTCCACCCAAAAATAATATCTTATCTCAAACTTAAACAAGAGGTCTGATCCCCACCATCAGTGGATCATCATAGGACCCATTCGACCAAGGTAGTATCAGTATGGGTCCAGTACTGAGTAAATCACAACTACCTAACTCATGGAAAAAAAAACACACATAAGATATGACAATCTTTAGCTTACAATACTCATTCTTAATTATACATGTGATACATATTCCATTCCACTCATACAATAATTCATGCTCAATTATACATGCGATACATACGTCATTCTACTAGTATAATAACTCATGCTGGATTTATACATTCGATACATATATCATTTTACTCATATAATAACTCATGCTCAATTATACATATGATACATACAATAGAACATGGTATCACAGACTCATGCTCATAGTACATGACTAGATATGACAATACATAAGGTACAAGTGTACAAGAAAATCATGATCATATGCTAAGTAACATACACTACCTTAGAAGGTATCATTCTACATATAAGGCTTACATGTGATTTTAAACAATAGATCATGTGATAAATGACTACGGACATGCGTCATATGGCAACACTATTATAAGAGAGACAACCAAGAGACATGCATATGTAACATAAATATAAAGCCTATGAGTGAGCGAGATATAATTTATAATTATATTCCTTTATTGTGATCACCACCATTTATTTGTATTATCTTGAGGATGGAGACTCCAAAAGATCGTAACAACAAATCTAGTACTCGAATGATACTAGCCCTAGCTAACCAGCCCAGAAACATAACCAGACCACCAATAAATAGGACACCTAATCACTTAAGTATGTATACCCCCTATAGGGCCAAAATATATTGAGACACCTATAGAGTAGAAAAGCGCATCTCTGGACCTTGTAAGGAACCTAGGATCACAAAATAGAAAAACACAGGAATGACACCAAGTGAATACCAAACCAAACTCGGATAGCTACCCCGAGTAATACAAGTCCCAACTCAAGATCTTTCACTTTAAGTGATTAACATTTTATTCAAGGATTTAACCAATCATAAATCACGCTCACGTAACAACACTTAGCTCACATCCATCAACACAATGAATTTCCATTATTATATCAATTTTAAGTGGCATTAAAGCCAAGCAGCATTAAAGATGATAAATTTCAAGTGGCATTTAAGCTAATCCAGTCCAAATGGCATTAAAGCCGAACCAACCCAAGTGGCATTAAATTCGAACCAATTCAAGTGGCATTAAAGCTGATTGATTCCAGAGGCATTAAAGCCGATCCAATTCATGCGGCATTAAAGCCGAATAATTCCATGGCATAAAATACAACATAAGGTATAATGCAACTTCAATCCATACTCAACCTTTCACACACTTACACATATACAATATTCAAGCGTCATATTAACATGTGTTTGCATTGAGGCTATAAATTCATACATTCATACAATTACCACACATAACACAGCATATACTTGACATGATTAAATAAGCAATAAGCATCCTCATCACCTTCCACTTCAAGTAGATATACATCGAGATTTCATCATAAGAAGAGGTAAGTAATGACTTACCTAAATCCGAAGCTAGCTAAGCAAATTGAGAAAGAGAGAGAGATATCAAGAGCTCAAAAATCCACGAGAAATTTTTTCTAGATCACCAATGGAAATCGAAACTAGGTTAGAAACTATCTTATCGATCAATAATTTAATTATTATAATTAAATAAACACAAACGATCTTTCTTGGAAAAAATTTCCAAAATATAGGACTCGCAAGCGTCGCTCTATTAAGATTTAAGATTAGATATTAATCAAATCAGGTTAAACATATATCACTTGTGGCATTTCAAATAGATTTGGAAGCCAGGGAAAATACAATAGAAGATAAAATATTTTGTCAAAAATGATTTACTAGTTAGGTTTTACAACCCAAAAGACAAACCAACCATTTACATAGAACCAAATCCAACCCAATAAGGTAAAAATGTAATTCAAATGATTTAAAATCAAAGCTTAAAATTGATTAGATAAAAGAAGCATAGCATAATCAATTTTATAAAACCATCTTCGAAAATTAAGGTTTTTAATGCCCAAACTACGAACCGAAAAATTCAATTTGATTACTCCAAATTGATAGCTTTAAAACATAATTAAACTAATTTTAGATAAATATAGATAATAAATTTCGATAAAAATAATCTTCCGAGTAGCCATTTCAAGAATATAAGTTTCCGAAACTAGGTTTTCAAAGCCCAAGACACAAACTCAGATAATTCAAATCAATTAATCCCACTTGAAGATCTTATAATGCAATTAAGATCATTTCAACTATTTCTGTAAATTCAATTTTAGATAAACAACTATACTAATGACCAATTTCATAATTTCACTTGAAATCAAAGGTTTTAGGCCCGAAAATGCAATTCGGTTGAATTCTATTAACTTATTTAAATTGAATGTTTAGAAATGCAATTAGACATATTTTATGATGTATCATATAATTAATTGCTCAAAACCAATAAAATAAATACCTAATTTAGCATAATTAGGATTTTTGAGCCCAAAATGCAAATTTGATCAAATATTGCTAAAATATTTAAATTGACGGTTCAAAATTGAAATTAAATGTATTCTAATGTAAAATATATAATCAACTGAATAAAACAATTCGATTACACAATTCAATTTAGACCCGCAAGAGTTTTGACCTAAAAATCCACTTTCGATCAACTTCTGATATGAAATTAAATACATTTCAAACGATATTATAAAATCAATTGAGTGAAACAACTCAATTATGCAACCTAATTTCATTACACATGGATTTTGACCTAGAAATCCAATTTCTGGTTAATTCCGTATAAATTTCTCAAATTGACAATTTTGATATGAAATTAGATACATTTTATGGCCTATTGTAAAATTAATTTACCCAAAATAGCTTAATCGAATGAATCCGAAAAATTCGGGCATAACCTGACCCAAAATTCAATTTTCACAAATTAACCAAATACGCTACAATTAACCACTCTAAATCAATTATAAAACATATATATACATAATCAAATAATCAATTTAGCTTTTTATAAGCTAATTTATACTAGATTAATCAAAACAAGGTTAGGGTTTTTAGAATTTTATACCAATGAAACTAACAAATCGAGATGGGTGAATACCGGAGAAGATGCAACGGAGGTTGAGGATTGCTCGCAGACAACCAACGAGGCTCGTCGTGGCCAGACGATGGCTGTGCAACTTGCATTGTTGCTGCTACGTGCGGCCGCTGCTGCTTTTAGCGTCAACGGTGGCGGCAGTTATAGTTGTGGCCGACATTGGCTGGAGGTTGGCTGGCATGGAGGAGCAGGGAGGAGAGGGTAGGCTGGGGTTTGGGTGTATGGAAGGGAATAGTTTGGGAGAATGAAGAAGAGAAAGAAGGGAGAGAAGAAGAGAGAAAAGGAAAATAAGAAGAGGGTCGGGGTCGAGGCCGATTTGTTTTTTTTTGGCAAACACACATATAAAAAAATACTAAATATCTAAAAATAATGTTGGAAAATTTTATCTAAAATTTATTTAACAAAATTTATTTCGTAAGGATCAGAAGGCTTAAAATCGATATAAGAGCTATATAAAGAATTTTGAAAGTATTTTCGAAAGAATTTACCAACGAACGTTTATATTATTTAAGGAAATACATTATAAGACCTTGAAATAATATTTGAAAGCATATAAGAAAATATTTTAATTAAATTCTAATAAATCGAGACTAATTTAAATAATTTCCAAAATTGGTCTTCCGCAAAACAAAAAGGGTTAAATGGAAGAAAATTTATTTTGGAAAGAAATTCATAAATAATCTCCAAAAATATTTTTTATTTAAAACTTTCTAAAGGTCTTAATGACTTTAGAATGAATAAATTTAAGGTCGGAAATATTTTCTACTCATAAAATTATTAAAATAAATTTGACTATTTTAAACAGTAATTTTATAATTTAAATATATATATATATATATATATATATATATATATCGTTAATGAAATATAACTCCAAAACAAAGTTGTAATCACACAACAAAGTTATGATCGAAAATGAATATAAAATATTAAAATAAAAATATGAGAAAGAATGGAAATAGATATTTTTAACCGAAAATTGAAATTATATGAATATAATAAAATCATAATCGCAAACGAATTTATCTAGAATGATCCGCAATGACAACGATTAATTGGATTTAAAAATGAAGTTGAAATCGTCGATAAATCTATAAAATGAATCAAAATTAAAATAATTAAATGTTTACATCAAATTACGCTAATAAAATAATTAAGCTTAATAAAAATGAATTTTAAAATACGGGGTATTACACAATTGCTCCTTTCCTTCTTTCTTCTTCTTCTCCAACGTGGCCGGCCCAACTTCTCCTTTATTCTTCTTCTTCTTCTCCAGCACAAGCTGGGCCACTCCCTTCTCCCTTCTTTTCCCCCACAAGGCCCGACCTCCCTTCCTTCCTTCTTTCCTTTAATTATGCCCCTACCAAACACACCCCAAGCCCCCTGATTGTACATCTCCTTCTCCCCTCTCTTTATACTTTCCCCTTCTGGCCCAAACAAAGACTGGTTGTGCTGCCTGTGCATAACCCCCTTTCCTTCTTAGCTATGAAACCATCACCCCTACAACTACCCAGCCCTTGACCTCTTCCCTTGCCTGCACCCTGCTTCCCTCACACGTGCCTTCCCTTCCTTCTCTTCTTGCAACGTCCCCTGTCCTTGCATGTTGTTTCCCTACATGCCCACCTACCAGTTACACAGCAAAGGTCCCCTTTCCTCCTCCTATTTTTCCCTTCTTCTTTTATCCCTTGTGTTCTGCTCTCCCTCGACCTTCTCCTCTTCTTTCCTTCTTCTTCTCCCCGCCCTTGTTTTTCCTTACCGCCTCCTCTTATAGCAGCCCCCATTGCCTCCACCACCAACCCAACCTCCACTTGCCATCTCCTACATCTTGCAACATCCTGTACAATCCCGAGCAACCAACTCCACAGCCTCTCCTTGTAGCCCTACCTTTTTCTCCCCCTTCAACACACCGCCCTTCCTCTACAACCTCCATTTGACTGCCCATTCCTCTCCATTTGTTTCACCACTACAACACCTCCTAATTGCATACCGCCGACCACAACCACAACCCATCTCCCACACCATCACCCATAGCTATCCCAACACCACCTTCCCTCCTTCCTCTTCTTCTCCCTTTCTTCTCCTCCGTTTCCTTCTCTATAGTTGTTGCCACCTTCGAACCACCTACACCACACCATCTAACCATTAGCCATCTACTCCCCCAACTCTAGCATCGAACACCTAAAACCAACTCCTCCAACCTTACCCAGACCATCACCCTCCATTTTACATGCATGGCTCATGCTGCACGTGTACCTGCATGTCATTAGATATACATGTTTCAACATGGATATCAACATTATATGATCTAGGGATATTTTGGTAATTTTGATCATACTATGATGATTATTCAAATAAACATACATGATAAGTATTATTTGATGCTAAGTATGACACGTTAGGGTTTTTGGATAAATTGGAGACTCAAAAGGGGAACAGTAGGTAAAGATTTACTAGAGTTGTGAAATTAGCATTTCCAAGGAAACAGGGTTGGCCTGGGTTGGTAGTAAGGAAGGAGACATGTATGGGGTATGTGTGCATGTTTGTGTGTTGAATCTGGAATAAATAAAACATTAATGATACACTAATCACTTAAAGTTAAAGATCACTTGAGTCGGGCCAAGTTGTACCTACTGATTCATCGACAAGAATAGTGGCCAAGAACGCCATGCCTTGGAAGCTGTATCCTATACCATTCCACCGGTGAGAATAGTGGGTCCCGAACTTAGGTACATTGAATTGATGAGTAACAATAACCCTTGGTAAGACACTAATTACTTAATGCAGAATATCACATGAGTCAAGATAGATTGTATCTTGATTACCAATCCACTGGTGAGAATAGTAGCTATGAGCATCCTACCTTAGAAGTTGTACTTGTTTACCAATCTATTAATTGAGAATAGTGGTAAAATACCCCAAAACCCTAATTTAGAAAATTATGTTAAAATAGGTTCTTATTAGGAAAATTAATTAAATAAAATTATTTTATTAAAAATAAGGGGAAATATTTAAGGAAAAATTAAGAGGAAAATAATAAAAAATTTAATTAGAAAAAATTAAGGTATTTTGCTAATTAAAATAGAATTTAGGAAAAATTATCCAAAATATCCTAAATTAATATAAAAAGGAAATTTAATTATTATTTTACTAATTTTAATTATTTTAAAATATTTAAAAATACTAAAATATTCTAAATACCCCAACCAACTCATGTTTCCTTTTCCCTTTTTCCTCCCCTTTTCCTTTTTATTTTCTCCTTTTCTCTTTCCTCCTTTTTTTTCCTCCTTTCTTCCCAGTTTGGGCATGTGCCCCTCGCGGTCCAACCCTCCTCCCTCTCTTCTCTCCCCCGTGCAGGCTAGCCTGCCTATTTTTTTTCTTCCTCTCACCCACCTGATTCCCCTCCTTTTTTTGTCCTTTATTTTTTCCCCAGACTGACTAGCTCACTTGACCTTCTTCTTCCTCCCACTCCTCCCATGCCACCATCCTCTTCCTCTGCCCTTGTACCGTTGGCCTACACCACCCTATCTCTCCTCATCCTTATTATTTCCTTTTCCAGCCCCAACCTACCCTGTACCCTCTTACACGTGCCTTTCTCCCTTTCCTTTTTCTCCTCCCCGACCCAACCAAACCTACAAATCACAGGCTTGTATCTGCCTGCCACTACTAGCCGATGAGCCCTGCCATACCTATCCCCTTGTCCTCTTTCTCCTTTTTTTATCCTCCCTCTAATAGCCTATAAATACCCCCAATCAATCCCCATTCGACCCTTTTTCCCCTATCCAAAAATCTCACCTCCTCTTGCACCACCGTTACTTCAGACACCATCTCCACCATCGTTGCCCAGTGCCGTCGCTTGAAACACTAACCAAAACCTTCCCTGCATTACCCTCTACCAAACCACACCACTCACCACCTCTATTTCCCTCTACATGAGCCATCCCTACCGTGCAAAATAGGCTTCCTGATTTGCCACTTTGCACCCATCGCCGCATCTCTCGCCCCCATACGCCACCATTTCCACCACAACCGCCACCTCTCCTGCCACCCAAAATACTCAGTAGAGTCTTCCTACCTTTCCTTGCCTTCCTTTCTCCCTATCTCCCTCTCCTTCACCCTTCCTCCTTCTCCACCACCTTCAGCCACCACAACAACCATCACCTACGCCACTACTTTTGCTGTGCCACCACCACCATTCCAACCCTCTCAACTAAGAGAAGCCACAACCAACACAACCACCATCTCATTCTCCCTCTTCTAGCCTAAAAATCCACCTCTCCAACTCCCACTTCCTCCACCGCCGTCGCCGCCTAGCTACCACCACCCTAGGTTATGTCCTAACCTCCTAAACCTTTGAATATAATAAATGTAATTATTATTATTATTATTATTATTATTATTATTATTAACATCATCATCATCATCATCATCGTATTATTATTATTATTGTTGTTATTATTATTATTATTATTATTATTATTATTGTTATTATTATTAACTTTAGCCCTATTATTACTATTATTATTATTATTATGATTATTCAAACTCTTATTATTATTGTTATTAAGATTCGAACTCTTATTATTATTGTTATTAAGATTCGAATTATTATTATTATTATTATTATTATTATTATTATTATTACTATTATTAACTTTGGCACTATTATTACTAATATTATTATTATTATGATTATTCTAGCCCTTATTATTATTATTATTATTAATATTCAAAGAATTATTATTATTATTATTATTATCATCATCATCATCATCATCATCATCATCATCATAATAATAATTATTATTATCACCTATATCACTATTATTACTATTACTACTATCATTATTATTATTACTATTATTATTATTATCATCATTACTACCATTATTGTCACTATTTTAGTATTATTATTATTATTATTATTATTATTATTATTATTATAATTCGTGTTATTATTATTATTATGACTATTATTATTATTATTATTATTATTATTATTATTATTATTATTATTAAAGTTATTATCTTTAGTAATGTAAATATTGTTAATAATACCTTAACATGGACCAATATAACTACCTAACCCTATTTTGACTAATAATAGCATGATTAAACATTTTAAGAATAATACCCTTATTTTTACTTATAAAGCTACTATTATTATTACTAACCATAATACTAGGTTATGATAAAGGTAAAGTAGGAAATAATGATAATGTTGGTAAGTGGGAAGTTAACCCTAGTATTTCCCTCTTATAGGTGAACCAAGTCAAAACCCTAAGGAGGTATAGGTACGTGCTCCAAGCCTAGTTTCATTTTAGGTAAGGATATGGTTAAGGCCTAATGTGTGTGAAAAATGTGCTATGTGTGTTAATTTGATGTGCGTGCTCTATATATTATATTCTTGTAGTGCAACTTGCTACACATAGAATTAAGGTTAGTTGCATGTGTTTTATGACATATGTAATGCGGTATTGTTGCTTGTTCATAGAATGTGCTTACGTAATGTTGCCCCTCATGACATGCATGATAGGAAGCCATAAATAGTGTGATGTGTTTATGAGAAAAATGAAAAAGAGTGAGGAAAATGAGTTAACTAGAGGATGGTAAGGATGGCCTAAATATCTTATGACCTATGGGTGGACAAAAGGAAGAATAATGGGAATAAATTAATGGAATAGACTAAAACATGCATGGGGAGTCTAGGGTTTGCATGTGATATTTAGCCTTTGCAAGGGGATGAATTTTATGTGGGAAAAGTTGACTTGAGGGTTAAGTAAGGTAAGGGAATAATTGTTAGGGTAATTGGAGTCCATATGTGAAAAAACAGTACGTGGGTTGGTGTAAGGATGTATGGGAGACTTAACTAGAAACCCTAAGTGAGAGAAGTGTGCAAGGAGGGAAAAACTAACGAGAATGGTTAGAATGGAGAATAAAGAATGAGAGGGGTTTCAAAAGTGAGCCAAGTGAGAAAAAGGTATTTGGGTGTTGAGGGGTGACATAAAAGAAAGGAGAAGTACTAGGGTTTTGAGGAGTGAACTAGGGTTTTTATGATCACGTGAGGGAGTTGGATAATGAGGTTGTGGTGTTGGGTGTGGTTCAAAGGAAGTGATGGTTTTGGTAACAAAGAAGAGTATTGGGTTCTTATGGTGAGTGGAAAAAGATGGGAAGGAAGTCTCGAGGTCATAGGGCGTGTTGGATGTGTGTCATGTGGAAGAGGGAATGGTAAGTGAGAGTGATAAAGGGTTTTGGGATGGCCGACTAGGGTTTTCATGGCCCCATATGTAAAATGGGAAGTAAAGTGGGGTGCTTATAGATGAATTGAGTGAAGTGATGAATTGGGGGCAAAGGAGCATACGTTGTGTAGGATAGAGGAAGGTTGGGCCATATAGGCTAAATTAGGGTTTCTCAAAGGAGAACCCTAGAGAGTGATATTGTGTTGACTCAGAGATATGAAAAGTGGGCCTCAGAGTTAGGTATTTATGGTAATGAGGAAAGAGTGGAAATGATGTCTGGATGTACTAGAGGGTGTAGAAGTCTCAAGATATGGGATAGGGTTTTCGGGAAGCTGAGAATAAAAGGGTGAGCATGGAAAGTATAGTGGGCCATGCATATCTAGTTGGGGTTGTGTGTGGAATAAGATACAATAAAATACTAAATATTTAAAGTGAAATATTATCAAGCCAGGGCCCAGTGAGGATACATTTTTCAAGTCCATCGGCTATAATAGTGGTCAGGTACATTTTACCTTGTGGAGTGATATCTAGTCCACCGACTATAATAGTGGTCAGGTGCGTTATGCCTTGTGGAGTGTTTTCGGTCTACTGCCTATAATATTGGGGGATTATGGGCTTGATAAACCAAACATTTCATGGTAATAAGACATAGAAAGATACTAATTACTTACAGTGGAACACCATGTGAGTTGAGGCCAGTGAGGTTGATTTTTCGGTCTACTAGCTATAAAAGTGCGGCTTCCGTACTCATGTGGAATTAATATGAGAAATGTGTAAGATAGAAATATAAGACATGGAAATATACGAATTACTTTCAATGGGACACCATGTGAGTTGAGGCCAGTGAGGTTGATTTTTCAGTCCACCGGCTTTAATAGTGGTCAGGTGCATTTTTCCCTATGGAGTGATTCCGGTCCACCGGCTATAATATTGGTTAGGTGCGTTCTACCTTGCAGAGTGTTTCCGGTCCACCGACTATAATAGTGGGATTCCTGTAGTCACAAAAAATTAATATAAGAAATGTGTAAGATAAAGTATTAGTCTAAGTTTGGCTTAGTGATATGAACTTGAATTATCCTTTGTATGCCTTAATTATCTTTTTTATTGTATGGCCTTACCCATATGGTTACCTTACTCAGTAGGTAGCGTATTGACCACCCGTTTTAGGGGTGCTGCTCATTTCCACGAGTAGATGACCCTGTTGAGTTTTTGCAAGTAGGAGACGCCATCTTGGATGCCTATGATATTTATGATGCATCGGGAAGGGCTGAGAGTTGATCGTTGGGCTTGGCATGGGGGGCCCAAGAGTGATATTTTATCTCTTTGTACTTATGTTTTTGTTTATTTCCATTTTATTTTATTGTATTGTACCTATTAGCCCTTTTGGGGACTTTGACTATGTAACTCATTTTTAGTTATAATAACTTTTATCCACACACTCTGATTTTCTCATTATGAATATTTAAGTTTTCTATGGATTTCTGTTTTAATTGTATTAATGTTCTTATGAAATTATCCTTAACCTTGTGGTTGGTATGAGACTGGCTTGCGGTCGGGCTTGTATTGATCACGACGGTAGCATACCCCGTGCTTATGTTTGTTTTAATTAAATAAAAAAATTCAACTATGATTTTTTTGGAGGTGTTACAAGTGGGGTCCCAAAACCCAATGTCAATAAAATCATGAGTTGATTATTTAATTCACTAACACCTTGAGCTTAGATAATAATGATTGAATCAATATAATCTACTTAAATGCATGTTAGGGTTTTACATGCGAAATGTTGTATAAAGGAAAAATGGTCATTTGGTGTGTCGGGTAATTTAATTACATGATCAATAATTTAATTATGGTGTGTTATCCTTTTCATGGCAAGTGGATAAAGTAAAATGGAATATGTAATAGAAATTGATGGTAAAGTGGTAGCCTTACCCTCAAATAAATTTTGGTCATTTTGACCTAAAGTGCGTAAGTGTGAGTATTTGAGCATAGGATGGCCTTAGTAGATTTCTGTTATTGACATTGATAGTGATCTTGAATCCGATTATGTCATAATGTTGTAAACGAATAAGAATAATTAAGTATGAAGAATTGATTATGTGTGATTCATGTGTACTTTTTGTGGTCACCCTCATGAAATACTAATACTTAAAGTAAAAGACCTTAAGATTAGAAATGGTGGCTCTTTAGGGGTTGCTACTCTAAAGACATGGCTTAGGGCACAATTATTATGGATTTTGTTAGTGTGCCTTAGTGCTATAGCCAGACCCTACATCTTACTCTATTTACTTAATAAACCTAAGTAGGGGGTATGCATACTTATGGATTAGGTGTCCTTGTTAGTAGAAAACTATGTACCTTTATGTATCAGTGTGACTAGGGTACCTTTGTGTTCTTGGGTTGATAGTCGGCAGGATATTATGTTTCTCTTATGTACTAGTATGACTAAGTTACCTTAGTGTCTTCAAGTTTGTTGGTCTCCCTTTAAGTAAATAAAAATGGTAATATTTGATAATTGAATGGAAATGATTATTGGGATGATTTGGTAATAGCCTTTGTGTCTACCTGTGATTTGGTAGTATCCTTTGTACCTACATGTGATTTCCTAGTAGCCTTCATGATTACTTGTGATTCGTAATAGCCTTTGTGTCTACTTAGTTGCATCCTTTGTGCCTACCCATGATGATGTGTGTATTAGTTGTGTTGATGGGCTTACCTGTGAATTGAGAAGTTATCGTTTGATTAAGAGAATTGCGCCTATTGTTGAGAATGATGTGGCTTTCTAATTATACTATAAAAATCATAGCTTGGATGTTCTATTAGTAAGTTTCAGTTATTTCTAGGTGAATAAGTATTGGTAGCATATGATCATGATGTATGTGAATGATTCTCAAATTTTAATTAATATATATAATTAAATGTTCACGTGATTGTTGTAATGCATCTGATGTGTTCCATGTGAGCCTAGCATATTGGTCTTCTATAATAGGTTACTCAGCACCATTATACTTGAGAGTTCATTTCTTAGTTCCTTACTTATTTAATGGGCAGTGTCCTTTGTAGGTTAGCTCACAAGCTCTTTTCAAGGTTTTCCTATAGGTTAAGAGTATAGGGTTATCTGGGGTTTTTTTTTTCTGGTAACTTGAAATAGAGGTTTCTGTATTTCTTATAGTCTTTCTATATTTCTCTTTCACTAACATTTCTGTAACCACAATTAGTAGAATCTATTTGAAAGGTGAATTAATCTCATTAACTATTTTTCTACTTTGATTTATAATTGTATTCTTGAATATAATTAAAGTAACGTATTAGCCTTGGTATTTGGTAACAGAACAGTAGAGGAAACTGGTGTTGTAGTAAGTGTGATTGTAGCACCTCAAAATTTACTATCTTAGCTTCCGCATGTAACTTTAAAAAATAAAAAACTTTAATAGTAAATTTTGGAGGTGCTACAAGTTGGTATCAAATAATTTTAAAAATATTTTCCTATTTAAAATGGTTTGAATTGATACCACAAGCAGGTATCAGAGTTTTTAGTTGTCAAGTATTGCGTTTTGGTTAGAGATTCAGTTCTCACAACCCTAAATATTTTATTATTTATTTTTAGGTATTATAAGTGTAAAATCTTATTTATATACTTAAATACTTAATTATTATTTTCTCATATACTTTAACCCAATTTAATTATCTTTCTACTCTGTCTATTCCCGTCCCTCCTTACACTATAATATTCCAACCATAGATCCTTGAAGCCAAACCAAATTGAATTAGCACAATCCAAAACAAACATGAACCGGAACAAACAAACCTAATCTTGTTACATAATAAATTGGACTTCAAATCAATCTACAATGATCAAAATAAAACCCAACTTGAATGACCCATTTTCTGCCTCTACATAAGTAACACAACAATATGAGAAAAATCCTAACGATGACTTATGCTTCTATATAAAGCACCATAACTAGTAAGACATAATGACATATATTAAGAACCTATACAAGAGAATTTTACTGCTAATTTAGTTCCACAACTATCAGAACACTTAAAGATGCATTATACATACTTTGTTTTCATTCAACCATATAAACAAAAATAAAGGTCGATATAATGTTTTCAAAAACTAACATCAATAGGATGTAGGGTAAAGAGAAGGAACAAAACATATATTATAGCATATTATAGAAAACAGTTATAATATATATATATAAACTCCTAAATTTATTTTAAAATTACCCAAAATTTATAAAAATTTATGAGAAATTCCTAAAAATTTTAGAATCTTAGGAAAATGTGGAATTTCCAAAATTATGCTGAATTTCAAGGGAAAAAAATGGAACAATCATAAATATTTTTTTAAATTTTCAACAAACTCTCAATAAAATTCAAGCATTATAATTTCCTTTATATTTCCAACATAACACCAAGGTATTAAAAATTGAAAAAAAACCCTTGATAATTAGAAATGTATTTATTGTCTTTATATAATATCAACGTCAAAAGGTAAGTATTTCCATAAATGTTAATAGCTAGTATTGCAAAATAATGGCAAGTTATGCTGTAATACCCCAAAGTTTAGCTAATTCTAATCCTGAGTAATTAATATGGTAACCTAGTTTTAATCTAGGAAAATTAATATTTCTATCTTACCTTAATTTCATAACCCTAAATCTTAGCTTAAACTAATTTTAATTCCAATTTATTAATATCATTTCTAACCTAAACCAAATCCTATATAACCATTTAATTAAATTATCCTAATACACTAACCTAATTTATATTAATTCTAACCTTAATCTAAATACACACCTTTCCCTTTCCTTTTTCCCTTTTTATTCTCCTTTCCTTATTCCTCTCTTGTCGGTCCTCACCTTTCTTCTCCTCTTCTTGCATGCACATATTCCCTGCTAAGCCTACCTCTATACCCCTATCAACTCGCCCCTCCTTAGTTCCAGGGTTAGGGTTGAATTTTTTTGCCCAATCACCACCTCCTCTCTGTCTTTTCCTACGTGCATATGTGTATATATAAGGCACATTTAACGCTGACATCTACCTCCTTCTCCCTATGTTTTTCTATAAAAATATTGCGCCCCAAATAAAAATTCTCCCTCCTCTCCATCACCAAAACCATCCTAGATCACCCCCATCAGTGAGCCCAACTAAGGCATTAACACCACAATTAACAACATTTTCCATATCTGCAACCCTAGTACTGGCCACCTTTAACATTACCTTACCCCAAACACCAGGAAAACCTTCCACAACTTGCCCCCAAGCATGGGCAAAACCCACCGATCCTACCCCCTCCATTAGTCCATATTCACCACAACACACCCACTACTTACTACAACAACCACCGCAGCCCACCACTACCTTTTGGCCATTCCTATAATAGCCCACCACCCTCCTTTATCCAAAAACATCGGTCATTCTCCCCCTTTAATTGTTCCTTCTTGTTGTACACAAGCTTGGCCAAACTACTTTGAACCTCAATTTGGTTTTTCCCACTTTTTCACCCTTCCATTACCTTAACCCTCCTTAATTATATCATTTAATTCTTATATATATATATATATATATATATATATATATATTTAAATTGTTCTTAGGTGATACTTCAAAGGTCCCAAAAGAGGTAGGATAGGATAAGTGTGCTTAGAGACCAGAGCCTTTTTCATTAGGATACCAATTGATGTTTTATAGTTTTATATTAAATACTTGCATGAATATGTGTATTATCATGATGTTGTTATTATATGGTTAAATTTATGCTTCTAATGATATGATATAATCATATGGATTATATTATAGGACGAGAGTATGAATAACGAAATATGTGCTAATAGCATATTACTATGCTAGGTTGTATTTTTATGGATGAGTATAAATTGTGGAAGAATAGTATATGCCTAATAGAGTATGATAAGTGGGGAATAAGTATATTTAATATTTATAATGATAAATGGAGAATTTAGAAATAATGATATTGAGGATATAAGATTTTTGCAAAATAAGGGTTTTCGGCTATCTATAAGGTTATTTTGGACAATATGGGAATTGTGGTATTTTAAAATGTTATAAGGATTAAAGTATGCTAATAATATCCTGTGGAGTTATTAGAGTGATTACGAATGTTGTAAATTCCCGAAAATGAGAAAATGGTCTAAATTGGAAAGAGTAGCCTCAAAACAATAATTTTATTATCACATGTGTAAAACGTTAGAGTTAGAACATTAATTTTGGATATGTTGTTAATATTAAAATTTTAGGGATTTGTAATTAATTTGGTAATTTTATGAGTCTTATGGAAAAAAGTTATGACTTACCTTTAAAATTATGATTTAGGAGCCTTATAAATAGTAACTTTTAGGACAGGGTTGTTATCGCATATGTAAGACGTGAGAGTTAGACCTTGAATTTCAGTTATGTTAATGGTAATAATAATTTTTGAGGAAGATATGCTAAATTTGGTGGGTAAATGATCAATATAGGAGAAGTTATGCCTAATTTGTAAAATTAAGGTTTTAGGGAAATAAGGGTTTGACTCTAGATTCCTACCTGATGTGCTTACATGATTTAAAGTGTTATGTACCTATGAATCAATCATGAATAATAAATTAATCATTTAAAGTGAAATATTATATAAGTTGAGCAAAGCTAATGTTTTCAGACTCGTTCCACTGGATAATAATAGTGGTTCAAATGTGTTGTCCCTAAGAGGTACTTTTGCCTATTTCACTATATTAAGAATAGTGGGGCCCAAGATCATCATGAATAGTAATGTGAATTGGGTAATCTAATTGATAAGACACTAATGATTTAAAGTGGAAAAGTACATGAGTGAGGACTAAGGTGATGTTTACATATCCATTCCATTGGATGATAATAGCGGCTTGGGAGCATTTTTTCCTAAGGAGGTGATGTTTTCAGATGTTCCATCGGATGATAATAGTGGCTCAGGTATGTTTTCCTTGAGAGGTGCTTTAGACCTTTCCATCGGTTTAAGAATAGTGGGTCCCTAAACTCAACATAAATAAAAAAAGAAGAAAATGGTTATATTTAATAAAGTGGTCTAGATCATTTTTACCTTATGATACTTTTCATTAACTTTATGTTTGCTTATCGTGTGTTATGAATGTATGTATTTATTTTTATCCCTAACTTGATAGTATGGTTCCCTTACATAGTATGCAGTATACTGTCCATCTTTTTTATGGATGATGCTCATTCCCACAAGCAGATGACCTAAATATCTTTTTACAGATCTTTGAGGATCAACTAGATGATTTTGCTACTTTTGATGCATTGTGTAGTGAGAAGTAAATTTTATATATACAGGGTGTTCGAGTAAAGAGTCATGTTTTCCAACTGTTTTTTTTCCCAAATATCTTTTGGACTCTTTGATTCATGGTATCCCTCAGTTTGTATTATATTATACCCGAAGTTAATCTCAAACTCGTACTTGTATTATGTCCAATTACCTTTTTTTAATATGGATGGTTTTAGCCTTATGATTAATGTAAAGATGGTTTAGTAAACCAGATTTATGTCAATTATGGTAGTAACATATAATATTTTGATTATATACTTCTACTATGAATAAAAAAATTTTAGGAGTAAAAAAAAAAGGTATCAACACCAACACCCATTAAACACCAAGAATCCAATGAATTTAATGCTAGAAGATTATCCTTCTATTCTCTCTTTTCAAGTACAAAATACATGCCAAAATTAGCATCAAAATATACAAAACTATTCGCTACAAGAATCTTTTTGGGTATATTAGCAATAATAAATCCATATTTATCTGACTCTGTTGCTGCATCATAGTATACTATTGCTCTTCCAGACTGGCAATAAAACATAACATTAGTAGCAAGTGAGGACTATCTAGTTATCTAAACTATAAAATTCTAGCGTTTAAAATTCTCACAATAAAGCATGGTTAGAAAACGAGTAAATAGTTGAAAGAAAACTCTTTTGTAAATGCCTCAAAAGATTTAAAATTCTTATGCCTATTGATATGTTAACAAGAACTAATAATGTAGTGTTATTATTCATCATGGAAGTTCTACCCAACAAGGTAACAAAATCATAGACCAATATTTCTACATATACTTTCCATTAGATGGTGTAATCAAAGTGCCAAAATTTTCTTCCATGTTTGTTTCCTCTATGCACACCATTTCATTTATCAAAAAGGCATTTTATCAGTTATAAAACACCACAATTAGGGTCCCATATTTCAATGTTGTATTGATATTATTTCTCCAACAAGGGATATCATCAAAGATCAAGAACTCAAGGGTTAGTAGACCTTCATCATTCTCAGTGTGATTTCACGAATAAAAAGACTCACTCTTCCAATGATTCAAGGTATCAAATAATTCAAATATTTGATTAGGAAATAATAGTTTAATCTCTTAAAATTTTTCCAAAAGGTACTATAGGTTCTCATCTAAGCCATAATTTATGATATATGTGAATCCTTACAACGAAAAGCATATTAGTCAAGATTATATATATAAGATGTTATAGAGAGAAAATATAAAAAATATTTTTAGGTCCAAATAAAAGTACTACATTGATGAATAAAAGGGAATTATACCAATATATAAGTCTAGTGGACTACTCTTCCTATAACTAGTTGGTATTAGGGAAGAACCTCAATTGGATTTATATATGAATATAGTTTTAGGTTCTTTCTAATTTATTCCCAACAAATACGAAACATGCCAATCTAATCATATTGGCCATTAAATAAAAATATAATAAAGGTTAATTTCTGTGAGCTTTGAGTGGATATTTGATGCATATCATAATATTGGGTTGATTTGTGTAGATGTTGGAGATGTTTATGGAATGAATCTGAATTCTATGATAAACACGGGGTCCCATATTTATTTATAGAATGTGTTGGTGTGAGTTTTAGGAAAAAAGTTACAAGTAAGGAAATAAACACAGAGGGTCATATTTCCCAAACATGGAATGTATTTTTTTCCTTATTTTCAAAACATATTGTTTTCATCATAGGAGTTTTTTCTACTATTAAAGAGATATGAGAAAGCCCTAGCCTTCAATTCATGCAACCCAACTTCTTCTTCTTCTCTATAGAATTCTCCATTAAAAGAGAAATGTAGATTTTTGTAATTGATTGATTGAATTCTTTAATCATCTTGTAATTACACAAGATCACAAATAAAGATCTCTAAGAAATTCCTCAATTGTTCTGTTTTGTAATTGAATCATTAATTTTTCATCATCTTATTAATTCTAATTTTTTGGGATTCCATCAATCTATGTTATTCCATACTAATTTAGTATCAAAGCCAGGTTGTTGAAGAGATCTAGTAGTCAAAATGGGTACAATATTCAATAATGAGAATATCAATAGGTCCATCAATTTTGGATTATGAAAATTAAATATGCGAGTGATTCTAATTCAGAACTGATTAGAAAAGGCATTATCCAGTCATTTGAATAATCTTGATTCGGTGATAGATGAGAGATTTAAAGAGATAGATATGAAGGCCTTCTCTACCATACAATTATGCTTGCCAAATGAGGTATTATAGGAAGTGGCAAAGGAATCAACACCGGATTTCTTGTAGTTGAATCTCGAGTCATTGTATATAATGAAATCAATAGCAAATTGACTATTATTGAAGAGTCAGCTTCATGAATTGAAATTAGGTGAGGGTCAAGATTTAAAAGCTAATTTGGAGGAATTTGATTCTATCGTGATGGATTTGCATAACATATAAGTTAAATTAGATAATGAAGGTTTGGTCATTATGCTATTGTGTATTTTTCATGCTCATTTTAGGCATTTTTATGAGACCATGTTATATGGAAATGATGAGTTAGTCCTTAAGATTTTAAAATCCACCCTACTACAATAGGAGTTGATTGATAGTTATTTGACTAGCACCGATACTCCCTAGGACTCACACAGGGAGGGATTTTTAGCAAGGGGAGGAATCAAAAGCAGGGGTATAATGTTTGTCAGAATTCTTAAACAAAATCAAAGAGTTGGAAAAAAAATGTAACATACTATGAGTGTTATAAAAGGGGTATATTATGAATTTATATCCTAATAGGAGTCCTTGTTATAAGTTTGGTGAGTCATTCGGTATGAAGGATGATGATGTTATAGCCTAGAATGATAGTGATAAAACTATGTTGGCGACTAGTGTTATACATACCAAGATTAATGATAGATGGATATTGTATTATGGATTTTCTTACCATATATGTCCCAACCAAAGTTGGTTTTAGTCATTCGAGTTAACCTAGGGTGGAGTTATCTTGATGGGTAATGATGCTGCTTGCAAAGTTATAGGGATTAGGGCAATGAAGGTGAGGATGCATGATGGTGTGGTAAGGACACTATCCAACATGAGGAATGTCTCTAAGATGACCAAGAACATTGTCTCTTTGAGTTACTTGGATTTTAATGAATACTGGTGTGTTACTGAGAATGGTACTGTGAGATATACAAAAGGGGATCTAATAGAGATAAAGGGAAAGTGGGTTAGGACACTTTATGAGTAGGTGGGCTCCACTATTATAGGGACATTACCGGGGTTGACAAACTCGGATGTTATGAGACTTTAGCACATGAGAGTGGTATATATGAGTGTCAGGAGACATATTGAGCTCTCTAGATAAATAGAGTACATGTGCTATAGATTTATGTGATCACTGTGTATTTGTCAAGTAGAAGTGGGTTAGCTTTTTGAAACCTAAGCATAGTATGAGAGTGCCTCTTGAGTGTATCAATTAATATTTATGGGGTCCAATAAGAGTGGTTTTAAAAGGTGATTCGTGGTACTTGCTTATATTTATTGATGACTTCTCTAGAAAGGTATGGGTGTATTTCTTAAAGCATAAGAATGATGTGATTGATGTTTTAAAACACTAGAAGATCTAGGAGGCAAGTTAATTATCTAAGGAAAGATAATAGTCTTGAGTTTATTGAGAATAGTTTTACTGATTTCTGCAAAGACCATGAGATAGAGAGATAAAAAACTTATGTTGGGAGACCACCGTTGCATGGGTTTGCCGAGTGGATGAATAAGACCCTATTGAAGAAGGCTCATCATACATTATTACAAGGAGGGATAGGAAAATATTTTTTGGCTAAGGGAGTTCACATAGTAGCATACCTAGTGAACCAGTTACCAAATCGGTCCATTGAGTTGAAGACACCATAGGATCTGTAGTTTTGTAAGCCAACTAGTTTATCTAATTTGCATATATATTTTTTTTCTCTACTTATGTTTATGTGAATGATGATAAAATTGAGAGCCAAGAATTGTATATTTCTTTGCTTTACATCCAGAGTGAAGGGGTACTGGGATCTATTTGCATCTAAGTTCTTAACTAGTGGGGATGCTACCTTTAATAAGTTTGTGTTCCTCAAGAAGAACAAGTCTTGTTATGGTGTATTCATTCAAGTATATTTTTGAATAATTGGTTCACAATGCTTTGTTTAGTGTAGAGATTGTTATTGATGTGCATAAGCCATCATCATTTTGAGAGGTTATTGAGAGTTCTGATTTTGCTGAGTGGTTTGCTACTATAGAAGAGGAGATGGAGTCGTTATTAAAGAATCAAAAATGGAAAGTTGTGAAGGAACCCAAGAAGAAGAATATAGTCGATTGCCAATGGATGAAAAAGTTCAAATATGGAGCTCTAGGGATAGAGAAGCCAAGGTAGGTGACTCATTTAGTTGCACATGGATTAAGTCTGATTCTTGGTGTGGACTATAATAAGGTATTTTCTCCTATGGTTAGACATAATTCTCTTTGTACTTTCTTTGCGCTCGTGGATATGCATGATCTAGATTTAGAGTAGTAAGATGTTAAAACTACATTTTTACATGGTGATCTCGAGGAGGAGATTTACATATGGTAACTTGATGAGTTTGTTATTTTGAGGATGCATAATCATGTATGTCTATTGAAGAGGTCACTATATGGTCTGAATCAGTTTTCTAAACAATGGTATAAATGGCTTGATTAGTTTTTGTGAAATACCCCAAAAATATTAGTTTTGAGAATTGTAGTTTAAAAGGATTTATTAGGGAAATTAATTATTTTTGTTAGAATAGGAAGAAATTATTAAGGGCAAATTAAGAATGAATTTATAGATATTTTTGTAAGGAAAAATTTGGGTGCTTTGCTAATTAAAAAGGAATTTAGGAAAAATCCTTTAAAAATCCTAAATTAGCCTAAAAAGAAAATTTAATATTATTTTATTAAAATATTTTATTTTTAATACCCAAAATATTTAGATTTATTTAATTAATCCTAACCCATATATATATTTTTTCTCTTTTTTCTTTTTTTCTTCCTTTTTTCCTTCTTTTCTTCTTCCGATTGGGCCTGCCCGCGACCCGTCTCTATCGCCTCCGTTCCTTCGGCGCAACCCAGGAGAAAAACGACGCTCCTTCTCCTCTTTTTCCCTGGAACGCTGCATTCCATTTAAAAATTTATAATCGACGTTGGCTTGGTTCTCCCTTCTCTTTTCTTTTCTTTCTTTTTCCCCAGTCGGCCAATCCACCTTCTTCTTCTTCCTTCCTCCTCCATCGTAGACCTCTAACTCCGTCACCCCCGAAAATGGTGCCGCCGGCTACGCTCGTCTTAATTGGACGTTTCTCCTCTCTTTCTCCTCCCCCTGAATCGCCAGTCAACATGGCCTAACCCACCTTCCTTTTCTTTCGCGTAAAATCCTCCTTTTCCTACACCATATGCTGTCACGATTTGAATTTGTATCGGCCAATTGGCACCTCCAGATACCCTAAACTTACTTTTATTACCCTTATGTCGACCCTTAGAACCCTACCCTCTCCTCCAAACTTTATAAATACCCCTTATTTGGATGATCTCAAATTTTTTTCCCAAAACCCTAAGAATTTACCCCTACGCATCACCGCAACTTCAGACACCCTTTCCTTCACCGTCAGCCAACTACGCCGCTTGCTCTATCTATCTAAGTCTTCCTTGCACCGCCCTTTAACTAACTGTGCCACCCTTTCTCCTCAATTCTTCCTGCATGAGCCACCACAGTTGTAACACCCCCAAAATTCACTACTGAAAAATTTAGTTTTATTAAAAGATAATTGCGGAAGCAGATTAATAAAACGTGAACTTTGGGAGTATTACCGCCACACTTAGTACCAGACCGGTTCACTCATACCGTTCCAGTACCAAGTGCTAAGGCTAAGAAAATGAAATACAACTTGAAAGAAATTCAACACACACAAATCAGAGTAGCGCATCAAATTGTTTACAAGAATAAAATCCACCAACGGTGGTTACAGTAACACATAACATTAAAACCAGGAATTTAAAGAGAAAGAGAAAACCCTAACGATACCAGATAACTCCTTACTCTCTTTCCCGTAGCCCACTTGAGTAGCACCTGAAAATACCTGCAAGGGCACTGCCCATTGAATAGGCAGGGGCCCCATAAAGGGAATCCCTTCAGTACTACGGTACTGAGTAACCCTTTAATACCACACTTAAAGATAGGCCCGCATACGGCACACAATGCAAGCTACACACATAAATAATGAGAGGTGCACACATAACAATAACATGCATAATAATTCATAAATCACGATCGATGCTTTGAGCCTTAAGCCATGTCATAGTGTAAGATCAATACCTTCGGGCCTTAAGCCATTATTCCATCATCATTCAATCAATATCTTATTTTATATCCATGTGAGTGCGAGAACCCCACTATTATAGCTGGTGGACCGGAAGTCAACACACAGGGCATAACGCCTCTGACCACTATTATTGCCGGTGGACCGGAAGGTAAACACACAGGGCAGAACGCACCTGACCACTATTATTTGCCTGTGGACCGGTCTGGCCCCGACTCACATGGTGTTCCATTATAAGTGATTAGTATTTTTCCATAACCTTATTCACATACATAACTGATTTTATTGAGCTCGGGACCCCCACTATTTTAGTCGGTGGACCGGAATATATATAAAATCATCATCCAGGCACAACGCTCCTGGCCACTATTATAACCGGTGGACCGGTACTCATAATCACATACTAGGGCAACATGCTCCTGGACCACTATTATATTCGGTGGACCGGTACTCAATATCACATACTAGGGCAACACGCTCCTGGACCACTATTATAACCGGTTGACCGGTACTCAATATCACATACCAGGGCAACACGCTCCTGGACCACTATTATAACCGGTGGACCGGTACTCAATATCATAATCATCTAGGCCCGGCTCATTAATATTCCACTTTCAATAATAGTATCTTTCCTTTTCGTTAATCAACACAATAACCATATTTATTTGCCTCAAATGGGAGATCGATAACCCGGGACACAAAGGTACACCGGTCGTACCGGTGCATACCAGCTACTCAGTACCCTTCAACCACGAACCCAAGGACGCAAAGGTACCCTGGTCGTACTGGTGCATAAAGCTAACTCAGTACCCTACCGACAAGGACACCTAATCCATAAGTATGCATACCCCCTAACTAGGTCCGTAGAGCTAGAAAGAGTAAGATATAGGGCCTGGCTGGGGCACAAAGGCACACCAGCAAATACCAGAATAATCGTGGACTAAACCACGTCCTTAGGGTAGCGACCCCTAAGGAGTCACCATTCCCGATCTTGAGGTCTTTCACTTTAAGTAATAGTTTCTTAATTAAGGTGATCACGAAAGCACAATAATCCGATACTTATTCACTTTCAATCGTTCTAATATCATTAATCGTTTCTTATTCAGATGATTATCCAAGATATCACAGAGAAACCATTAAGGCCATACTAATTATCAAGTACTCTTACTTGGCTAATCAACATTATTTGAATCATATTATAATGTTCCACAATCTCAAGGACATTTTAGGTACAAATTACTCATTTTCCCTTTACTTATATATTTGTTAAGTATCCATTCCTTACTTGCCAAATTACCATATTACTTTTTAGGTTACATAATTACCAAATTACCCCTTATACGGTTTAGGTTACCAAGTTATCCGCTACACTTTTTAAATCACCATTCACTTCTCCTACTTGCTACACTTATCATATTTTCCATTTGGTTGGTTAGATTACCAAATCGCTCTTCTCCTTTGTTATAATTACAAAATTGCCCTCGAGTTGGATAAATTACTAAATTACCCTCCTTCATTATCAGGATTACTATTTCGCCCCTTTAGTTGGTTAAATAATTATCACTTTACCCTTTAATTGGCTAAATTACCAAATTGCCCCTTTAGTTGGATAAATTACCAAATTACCCTTCTCCTTTATCATAATTACCATTTTACCCCTCTCAATTATTTTAATTGCCATTTACCCTTTTTAATTATTATAAATCCCAAATTACCCTTCTTCATAATTACAAACATTAATTTACCCTTCTTCATAATCAGAATCATTAATTTTCCCTTCTCCATATTTATAATCACTATATTACCCTTCTTCAATATTAAAATTACCATAATGCCCTTTTATTGGTTAATTTACCAAATTACCCTTCTCTAGTATCATACTTATCTAATTGCCCCCTTTTAATCATACTTTAATTATTAATTTATCCTTTGTCGTTATCATTATTACCAAGTTACCCCTTACTACCGGGTTTACCATAATATCCTTTTATTTACAAAATTACTCTTCTACCCCTTACTTTCAAATCACCATAATATCCTTTTATTTATAAAAATTACCACCATACCCTTTTACTTGTAAAATTACCATAACACTCCTTTTTCTTTACAACTTACTATTTTACCCTTTTACATCCAAAGTTACCATTTTTATCTTTCCTTACAAAATTACCATTTTGCCCTTCCTTTCCAAAATTACCATATTACCCCTTACTTATAAATTACCATTTCGCCATTCACTTATACCATTACCATATTGACATTTACTTATGAAATTACTATTTTGCCCCCTTTACTTTCAAAATTATCATATTGCCCTTTTTCTTGAAAAATTACCATAATGCCCTCCTTCGTCCAAAATTACTATTTTACCCCTACTTCCAATATTACCATTCTTACCACTTACTTATAAAATTATCATTTGGCCATTTAATCATAAAATTACCATATTATTCTTTTATCTCAAAAATTACCGAAATACCCTTTTCACTTATAAAATTTCCATTCAACCCCTCTATTCCCCATTTTTATGAATTTACTAATACTACATAAAATAATGATATTAGTACTTCATGCTTATCATCTAAGTCTACCAACATGTCATTATTCAACATAATACTCATTAGCAACTACCTAAATTAGGTCACATACTTCATAAGCAAAATTACTAAAATACCCTTAGACAATAATAATACTCATGCATTAGCAACATAATACATCATAAACAAGCATTTAACATTTCCATCAATAATCAAACTCCTCCCTTAATTAACATACCTACATATGGCACAAAAGTTATCATGCTTTTCCTTTTTATCAGACAATATAAGAAGCCATATACATATCATGCTAAGCACACCAAACATGCATAAAATCATACTAAACCCTTAATGTGCTAGCATACGTTTTTCCATATATTTAAGGGAGGATTAACGGTTACCTTAATCCCGCAATATATCAAATCTTACCAAGCATAATTAGCAACTCAACACCTAAAAATAATATCCATCATATTTATGTTAGAAATAAGAATCCAAGCATAAAACTTTATAAAATTTAATCAATAAATACTTAACATAAAATACCATTATACCTTAAAAATTAGCCAATTAATTTTCAAAATAAAGGGGAGCTCACGCTTCATGAGCAGTGTGAGTTTCATGCATATATGAGAGGTGAAAGGGTTCGAAGGGGGGTGAAGGAAGCAAGATTTATAATTTTTGGGTTAGGGTCTTTAGGCTAGAAAAGAAGGTGGTTAGGGGTGGTTCAAAGGCAGGGGAACGGTGCAGAAGTGAAGAGGGGTGTAGGTGGAGGCTAAGGGTGGTTTCACTGCGGCATAGGGCGGCGGATACGGCGGCGACAAGGCGGCGAAGTTGGCTACCGAGAAGGGTCGAGGGGAAGGGGTTGTGAATGAAGGAAGGAAAAGGAGAGGGAAAAATGGAGGGGTGCAAGAGTTGTTTTCAGCCAACTAAGGCATGGCGGTTGTAGATGGGGTTGCAGGGTATCGAACGGTGGGTTGGGTGGCGGTAGAGGTGGCCGAAAGGCGGCGAAAATGGCAGTTGCAGGTGGCTCGGTGGTAAGGGGGAAAACCGGGGAGAAAAAGAAAAGAGGTCAAGAAGGGAGGGAGTGTAGGGCTCGAGGGGTGGCATGGTGGTGCATAGTGGTAGTAGGTGGTGGCAGAAGGCGGCACAGGGGTTGGTTTTGGTGGTTCAAGCGGCGGCAAGTGGTGGCGATCAAAAACCGGGGAAGAAATGGAGGGAGAAGGAAGGAGAGAGGAGAGAGCTCGGGGAAGGAGAAAAGGCTCGAAAGTGGGGCAGAAGGGAGCTGGGGTGGTGAAGAAAATGGAGAGGGAGAAGAGAGGGGCAGGGGCTGGCCGGTCGAGAGGACAAGGGTGGTAGGTGGTGGTCGGTTGGCAGGGGAAAGAGAAGGGGAGAAGAGGGAAAGGGAGAGGGTCATGCAGGGTGTGGTCCAAGAGCCGGTTTGGCTCGAAAAAGGAAAGAAAATGACGGGGGAAGAGAGAGAGGGAGAGGGAGGTAGGTGGGGGCAGTTGCAAGGTAGCTTGGTGGAGGCAGACATGGGGGCGTTGGTCGGCGTGGGAGAAGAAGAGAGGAGAAGAAGAAGGGATGGCGGGTGGACCAGCGCAGGAAAAGAAAATAAGGCAGACGGCCGGTCCAGGGGGAAAAAATTAAAGGAGAGGCGGGCTGGACGTGCTGGGCGGTGCACGAGGGAGAAGAGGGAGGAGGCGGGCTGAAGGCCTAATGTGCAGGGAGAAGGGAGAGTAGGCCGGGCGGCCCAAGGGGGGAATGAGAAAAGAAGAGGAGAAAAGGAAAAAGAAGAAAAAGGGTAAAACGAGAATATAAAATCATGAAATATAATATTCTTGATAAATTATTTAATTTAATAATTTAATTCATTATAATCTAATATATTAGTTTAAAAAGGGTAAGGTTGGTAAAATAATAGTTTTGAAAATTATTTAAATACAATAATATGAAAATAGTAGAATATTTATTTTTAATTTTATTAAATACTCTTATCCAAACTTACATACTCCAAAATCCTTAAAATAATTAAAATAAATAATTTTACAAGCTAATTTTATTTCAAATAAAGTTATTTATTAAAATATAGATTTTTGAAATTTTTGGGGTATTACAACAGCCGTGCAAAGTTCCTTGCATAACCAACTTAATTTTTACACCTACCGTCTGTCGCACCACCGTCCACCACCACATCCGCCTCTCTCACTGCCTCCTACACCAACAAAAAATAGCTACCAACCCTCCTCTACCTAGCCATACCCTTCTTTTCCTTTTCCTCCTTCTCCTCCACCCTTATTCTCCATCTCTTCTCCTCAAATCTCAACTCTTTCAATTTCTTTCCTCTTTTCGCCCACCGTCACCACTGCCGTGCACCACCATCGGTGCCACCTATCTCCGCTAGCCTAAAGTGGAACCCTAAACCCTCTCAACCCTTCTCCCCTATTTATTTAAGCTTATTTTGTTTTATTTTATTTCAATTTTTAACTAATATTCTATTATTATTAGGTTCAATATTACTGTTATTATTTCTTATCAGGGTCGAGAGCCTATATAAATTATTTAGATTATATTATTGTATTATTATTATTATTATTATTATTATTATTATTATTATTATAAGTTTTATCATCATCATCATCGTCGTCGTCGTCATCATTATCATCATTACTACTACTACTACTACTACTACTATTACTATTATTTATTTAGAGGGCTGAAGTCCTACTTTATTATATAATGCAAATACTACTACCTTTATTATTATTATTATCATCATCATCATCATCATCATCATCATCATCATCATTATTATTATTATTATTACTAATGGTACTTTTACTATTTTAGAGTAGGATCGAAAACCCTATATTATATTACTTTCGGTTTAAGTCATTTCATTATTATTATTATTATTATTATTATTATTATTATTATTATTTTGTAATTCCGATTATTATTTCATTACTATTATTATTGATAATGTCCTAATGATATTATTGGCATTATTTTTGTGAAGGGTTGAAGCTCTTATCTCCCCATCCGTTTTGAATTATATTAATATTTTCATTAGTATTTTTAGCATTATTTCTTATCTTTATTATTAGTATGGTATTATTTACTAAAAACCTAGTTTTAGAATAAAATAGTAAATAATAGTATTTTTGATAGGTGAGAATCTAATTCTAGTTTTCCCTCATATAGGTGAGACTAGTTAAGGCCTTAAAGAGGCGTAGGAGCGTGCTTCAAGACCATTGATATTTTAGGTAAGGGGTAACTAAGGCCGTTTGTGTATTATGTATTTTATATGCCATGCATGCTATATGATATGAAATATAATGTATTCTATGTGTGTTTGTGTAACTGTCATATATGCAGCATGATGTGGAGTGGAGGTAAGTTTGTGTAATAAATTATGGCATGTGTATTATGTGTATGAGTTGAGTTTTTATTGTGATATAGTGTGGCCCATAAGACATGCATGATAAGTTTTGTAATATGATGATAGGGAATGGATTGATGTGGAGTCGGCTTGTGTGTTATATGACCATGCATTATGGAATCTAAAGATGAATGGTGGAATCTAGGGTTTGCATGGGAATTAAGGTTTCACGTGTGAGCGTAAGGTTTTGTATGAAAAAGGTTCGAATGTTTGCATGGGGGATATAAAGTTTGCATGAGAGTAAAATTTATGTATAGAAGATTGAGATGGGATGTAAGAAAGGTATTAGAAGTGTCGTTTGGGGGTTTTGAACATTTTGGATGGAAAATAGTACGTAGGGTATTATAAGGGTATAGAGGAGACTGAGTTAGGGTTTGTTAAGGTTAACTATGGTCTATTGTGGTTAACTAGGGTTGGTATGGTTAACTATAGGTTGCGGTGGTTAACTAGGGTTTGGAGTGGTTAACTATGGTTGATTATGGATAATAGGGTTTGGTGTGGTTAATTAGGGTTCGATGTGGCTAACTAGGGTTCGATGGTAATATGTGTGTGCTTGGTGAATAAAGTGTGATAATGAAAATAGAATCCATGGTCGTGGGAAATGGGGTATTGGAGTCTCATAATGTGGGATGAGACTTTTGGAGGATAAGAATAGTATAAATCAGTCATGCATGTTTGGGTGAAAGCTTCTGAATAATATACTTAAGATATTAATCATATAAAGTGAAAAGTTATTGATTCGGGTCCAACCGATCCACTGGTTAGGAATAGTGGTTAGGGTTTTTACCCTATAAGTGACCAATCCACTAGCAAATAAAAGTGGTTAGAGTTCTTACCCTATAAGTGACTGGCTCACCGGCTATAATAGTGGGGGATCCCGAGTTCAATAAACACAAATTAGAGTTTTGCTAAGGTACTTAAAAGATACTAATTACTTACAGTGGAATACTATGCGAGTAGGAACTAAACTGATCCACCGGTAAGAAATAGTGGTTAGGGTTTTACCCTATAAGTGACCAATCCATCGGTTATAATAGTGGTTAGGGCATGATGCCATATAAGTGACCGAGCCACCGGCTAAAATAGTGGGAGGTTTCTGTACTTGCATGGATTAATAAAGATCATGGTATGAAATGAATATCAAAAAGAGATTATAATTTACTAATCTGGACTAATTGGGCCTTTATGCATTGGCTTGAATGTTCATAAGTTGTACATTATCCTACATGACTTTATGTATTATATGCATTTGACTTGAATATTCATAAGTTGTATATTATCCTACATGATTTTATGTACTTGTGTGATGGCCTTTGTACTCGGTTACCTTACTCAGTACGTAGTATACTGATCATCCTTTTTATGGGTGTTGCTCATTCCCACAAGTAGAGAGCCCGCCTGACGTGTTGCAGGTAGGAGATATGTTCTTTGATGCTATTGATGTTCATGGGGTGTCATGCAGGGGTGAGAGTTGATTTGGGCTGGATCGAGTCTTTGTCGTAGCGTGGCCGGTTTTTCCTTAATGATATTGTTACCCCCTTTTCTCTTTTAGCTATGTTTGAATTCCAAAAATAATTCTAATGATTTTAGTCATCTTTCCATTTTAAGGAACTTTCTCTCGTATTTCGGATTATGTAATAATTCATGCATACTTTGATTTTAATATTTATGAACCTTGGTTTATATATCGATATGAGTAGATGAAAATATTTTTTAGCCTTAGCACATTGTACTGGAATAGTAGGAGTGAACCGGTTTAGTACTAAGTGTGGTGGTAGCATCCCTATAATTTATGGGTTTTAAGTTTAGAGGTTTTGTTTTTAAAAAAATATAGTAAATTTTGGGGTGTTACATTATGCTTGAGCATAGTTTCTCTAGGAGTGAGTATGATGGATGTGTACTTGAAGGAGATGGAGGGAGGCTCTCTCGTGCATATTTTGCTATATGTTGATGGCAAGCTTGTTAGAGAAAAAGATACGTCTGATGTTGATAAGGTGAAGGCAATGGTGAAAAGTAAATTTGAGATGAAGAATCTTGGAGTTGCAAAGATGATACTTTGCATGGAGATGATAAGATACTATGAGTGAAAGATTTTGTACTTGTCATAAGAGTCTTATGTGAACAAGGTTTCATATGATAGATGCCAGGAAGGTGAGCACTCCATTAGCTACTCACTTCAAATTGTCTCCTTTGGATTGTCCCAACCTAAAGAGGAAGTGGAGTTCATGACTATTGCTCCATATTCAAATGTTATTAGTTGTATCATGTAGGCTATGATGTGTTCTCGGTCTAATATCACTCAAGATGTTAGTGTGGTAACTTGATATATGGAAAATCTAGGGAAGGCTCACTAGCAAGAAATGAATTGGATTATGAGGTACTTGAAGGGTGCGACATTATCTTGTATAGATTATGGGAGATCAGTTGAATAATTTTTTGGGTTCATGGACTATAATTTTGGTGGAAACCTTGATAAAAAGAGATCCGCTAGTGGATATTTATTTTTATTTTAGTGGTTCGACTATTAGCTCTTGTAGGAGGTAACGAGTTTATCCACTAATGAGATAGAGTATATGGCTATAACACAAGCTTTTCAAGAAGTTATGTGTCTTATTGGTTTAGTACGTGAGACGGGGTTTGGTCATGGTGCTCTAGTGTTGTCTATTTAGTGAAGAATCATAATTCTTTCCATCATCAAGTGAAGCACATTGACATCATGTATCACTTTACTTAATGTACTGTTGCTGTTAGCAAAGATGTGTCGGAGAAAGTGAGTACTTTGGATAATCTAATGGATATGCTAATGAAGTCACTAACCATAGATAATTTAGAGTATTTCTCGAACTTGATTGGTGTTCATAGGTCATGAGATCATTTGTTGGACTAGGATTTTTTAGAGGTATTTACATGTCATGTGTTACAAATACCACATCAAAGTGGAGAATTGTTAGCTCTAATTGGGTATTTGATGTATAACAGAACATTAGATTGGTTCGTGCAGGTATTGGAGAAGTTTATGAAAGGATTGTGAATTATGTGATAAATATGGGACATTTTTATTCATAGAATGCGTAGATGTGAGTTATAGGCAAAAAGTCCAGAGTAAGGAAATAAACTCCAAGGGACGTGTTTGGGAACACATTTTTTTACCCCATAGATTTATTCCTAGTATAAAAGAGATATGAGAAAACCCTATCTCCTAAGTCATACGATCCAAATTCTTCTTCTTCTTTATAGAATTCTCTATTAAAAGTTAATTGTAGATTTGTGTAATTAATTTATTAATTTGATTTATCATCTTGTAATTACACAAGACCATGAATAAAGATCTCTAATTTTTAACTTAAATTCTCTATTTTATGATTGAATCATCAATTTTAACCATCTTATTAATTCTGATTTTGGTTTGGATCCATTCAATCCACATTATTCCACAACAATATGCAAGCCTGTCAAGCATCATTATACTAAAAAAAAATTAGTAAATCTATAAAATTTTATACATAAAAAATAAAGGAAAATGATAAGTACCCTTGAATGAATTATTTCCGCAGGCTAATTTGAGTCCACTCACTCACTCCTTTGATAAATATAGAGCTGATCTTTCAAATTAAATTATTAACTAGCTAGCCAAATTAATATGTTGCTAGAATTGACACATTATATTTATTGAGCACAAAATATTATCTAAATATATAAATAAAAAGCCCAATATGTACATGTCGTACTACTACTGCTACTAATTGTACTTTTACTATTTTGGAGTAGGGTCGAAAACCCTACATTATATTACTTTCAATTTAAGTCATTTCATTATTATTATTATTATTTTGTAATTTCCATTATTATTTCATTACTATTATTATTACTATTTTTATTAATAATGTCCTAATGATATTATTAACATTATTTTGGTGAAGGGTTGAAGCCCTTATCTCACCATCCATGAAGCTACTCCAAAAGGAAAGCAGAGAGAATGGGGGGAAGGGGGATAACAAATAGAGAATCTAAATATGTCCCACTATCATTATTATCAACGATTCCAAACTAGCCTCACTTGATCGGAGTATACAACATAATTCTAGTAGAGGAAGATTAGAATGAAATTATTAATCTGCTTTAGCAAGGCACTATCAAATCAAATTTGTTAAAGGCACTAAACTTAACTGAAAAAAAAAGAATGTCTAAAACTAAAGATTAATTTGTAAGTTCAAATCAAAACCAAAATTAATAAACCCCAAACTTTTAAAAAAAAGTAGGGTTTTGGGATTATATATATATATTTTTTAAAACTCAATTCAAAATGGAATTGATCTACTTTTTGAAAATGAGCTAGTAGAGTTGCATATCAAGTGTATTGTGAGGATGAAGGTCTACTTACAAGATACTTAGATTTTGAACTTGATGAAAAATGATTGACGTGATTATATGAGTGGTTGCAACACATGAAAAGACATTCGAAGATTAAGGAGTCAGATGTGCTAGAAAGGGAGGAACTTGATAAATGACTTTAAAGAAGTATAGCGGTGAAAAGTTTATAGATAAAAAAAGTGTTAGGGTAGTTTCTAAGCAAATTTTCCAAGCTACTTTCTTCTTTTTCTATGAGTTTTGGGTAGGAAAACTTTTTAGTATAAGTTTCCTAACCATTTTTCCTCTATTTTTTTTTGCTTCTAATTTTCTTAGGATCCAAATGGAAAGAAAGTGTTTTTCATTTTTTTTCTTTCCTCAAGATTTTTCAAGAACCAAAAAAAGTCATACAATATTTATAATAAAAAATCTAAACACTTACTTACTTGGGTCTGGTTTCTAAGCAACTCATCTTTAGATTTAAAGAACAAGCCTATGTAATATCTCAAAACCCTAATTTAGGAATTAAAAATAATATAAGGATTAATGGATAAGATTTAATTAAATATACCAATTTTAATAAAATAACAATATTATAATAAAATTAATTAAAGCCAAAAAGGAGAAAAATAATATAAGAATCAAATTAGTGAATGCTAGAATAATTTATTAAACTAAAATAAATTTTAAGTAAATTATAATAATAATAATTTCTAAATTAATAAAAAATTATTATTTATTTTTACTAATTTATTACTCCCAAAATTTCAAAAAAAAAATAAATCCAAAACACCCCTTACCACCTCTTTTTTATTTTTTCCTTTTCCTTTTTTTCTCTTTTTTATTCCTTTTCTTTTTCTTTCTTTTTTCTTCCTTCCTTGCCGGCCTGGGCCCCATCCAGCGTGGCCCAACGTCCTTCTTCCTTCCTCTCCTTTCCTTCCTTGCACAATCCAATTCCTGCATTTGCTTATTTTTTCTCACGTAGGCCCACCTTTGCCCACGAACGCCCCTCTTTCCTTTTTTTCTCCCTTTTCTTTTTCCCTTCTTCCCCTTGACTTCAACCTTTCCCTCGATCTGCGATTGTGCATGACTGCTTCGCAACCATGACTCTCTCTCCCCCCTCACGTTCTCCTCATTTAAACCTGTAGGGCGTGCATCTAGCACTGCCCTGCACTGGTCCCCACCCCTCTGTAACCCCAACACCCTCACTTAACCCCCTACAACCCAGCCAAAGACCCAACCCTACCCCTATCATAGGCCTACACCTCCTTCCACCGCTGGCCGGCAGTTACCTACTTCCCTCCCCTCTGTCTTCTTTCATCCATTGTTCTCTTATCCTTCCCATATGCTTATAAAATCCCTCACTCACCTTCTTCTCCCCTCTCTTTTCTACCTAGATTCTCCCTTTCTCCGGTCGCCTCTTCAGATGTAGCTACCGTCATACTGCACCTCTATCCCAACTTCCACCCATTCTCTTTCTTACACCACCCTCTACCAAATGTGATATTCACTTACCCCTAACTCTCCCTCCTATTCTCTCCCCACCTGTGTAAATTAGGCAGCTCAAGCTGCCCTTTGCATTGCCCTACCCAGCCATGACCGGCACAACCCCCACCTCCACTACCTCCCTCTCGGGCCATACAATCTCCCCTACCTTCCCACACCCTCCATTCCCTTTTTCTCTCCCTTCTTCCTCCTCCTTTCCTCTCCTCCACTCTCGGCCACCCCCACCGCTGCCTCTTGTGCTGCCTTTGTAGGACACCACCACCACAACCCCCTCTGATCTAGAAACCTTACCACCCTAGAAAACATCACTTTTATCCCCTTTTTTCCAACCCCAAAATCCCACTTTTTTTATCACCACCACCTCTACCACCCTTGCGTCGCCGCCGATGTCGTGCTAGCCATCATTGCCACCCTAGTTGTCACTCCTTCTCTGGTTGCGCTTTAACCCTTATATATATTTTGCATAATTGATTTTAATTTTTTTTCCATTATTAACCTTATTATTATTATTAATCTCTTTACTAATATTTAGTTAGAAAAAAATAAAAGTAAAAGGAAAAAGATGTAGGAAGTAGGTTCAATATTTAGTGTTCCATTTTTATAAGTGAACCAAACCCTTCCCATAAGGAGGCGTAGAATTCGTGCTCCAAGTCTGGTGTCATATTAAGTATGGATATGGTTAAGACTTTGTTTGTATGATTTGTATGCTCATGGGTGAGTTGACATGTGTTATGTATTATATGTGAATATGGAATAAAAATGTGTGTAATGCAAATTGCTTTTCATGAAGCTAAGGTAAGTGTGTATGATTTATGATATGGGTGATATGGCTTGTTATTTATATCATGCTATTATTTATAGTTGTTATAATATGACATGCATGCTAGGAGGCCTTAGGTGGTATGGTAAGATTGTGGGGATACAAAAGAAATAAAGAGGGTGGAGTGATTAGGAAGAAGTGGGAAAAGCTTAAGTACCTTATGACCTATGAGTGACAAAATAAAGGAGGAATAATAATAAGTTGAAGGGTTGAAGTAAATATTGCATGAGAAGTGTAAGGCTTGTATGGGGGGAAAATTTACGTGGAAAAAGTTGGTTTAAGGTTTAAAAATGGTGCGGGAAGAGTACATTGGGTGATTAGAATCCTTGGGGAAAATATAATATATGGCTTGGTAGAAGTTTGTATAGGAGCTTAAGTAGGGTTTTTTGAAAAAAAACCTAAGTAAGGTCGTGTTGTGAGAGGGTTAATGGCCCTTGGTTGGAATTGGGGTTGAGATTAGAAGGGTGTGAGTCAAGTGGAAAAGAGGGTTGAGTGTGTGTGATGATTTGATGTAAAAAATAATAATAGGGTTTTAGGGTGGACAACTATGGTTTCTTAGACCCATGTGAAAATTGGAGAGTAGGGTTGTGATGCTTGGAGTGGGTTAAGTGGAGCGATGGTGTTGGAGTCAAAGTTGAGTATAGGATAGGTGTGGAAAAGTGAAGCTCAGGCCACATAGGCTAATTTAGGGTTTTCAAGGGAAGGCCCTAGTAAGTGATGGTGCACTTAGGTAGAGAAATGGGAAGGTGGGCTTGGCCCATTTACATGGGGGCTTTAAATTCATGGTGAGTAGGGTGGATGTAGGAAAGGATGTAATATCCCAAAAAATTACTTAAGTTAATCCTGCATCATTAGCACCCTAACCTATTTATAATCTCAATAAATCCTATATGAGCCTTAACCTATCCTTAATCCCGTAACTTTAATCAATTCCGAAAACCTTAACTTTGATAAACTACAATTGGTAAACCGAAACCAAATCCACTAAAAATTTCACTCCTAATTACCTGTAACTAATCTAAATCATCCTAAATTAATCCCCTCAATATTTTCTATTTTCCTTTTTTCCTTTTTTCTTCTTTTCTTTCCTTCTTTCCCTTCTCTCGCCACTCTTTGTTGCATTTCTGCAAGTTGCACTGGCAACTTGCACCACCACTTGTACCATCTCCCATCTTGTCCCCTGCAGACTTCCATCATCCATCAACCTCACCTAACCTCCACTTTTATTCTTTTTATTCTTCTCCTTGTGCACCCTTATCCCTGCATCTTTTCCCATCTCACATCCCATCTCCCTGTAACCACATTATCCTTTCCACTCTTACGTAACAATTCCACCAACCATTACCACCCTCACCCTGTAGCTACCACCCTACCCTAGCCATCCTCTACAACCATCATTACCATCATCCACTTGCATCTTCACCATCACCATTCCCCCATCGTATGCCACCATTGTTTCTTTTCTTTCCCCCAAACACCACACGCCTAGCACACATGCGCGCGCGCGCACACACAGAGATATATATATAACTCACACTCTCCCTACTTCTCTTTGGTTTTTCCACACTCTATTGATATTTTGTGCCAAAGATCCATTACCGAAGCTCCCTCACCCTTCTCCATCATTTCTTCTCCTTTCTTCTTCTTCTTCTTCTTCCCCTTCCTTTTTCTATTTTATCTTCTACACCACCATCTCCCACCATTGTGCACCACCTCGTCCACCACTCGCCACCATTTAGCTAGTGGACCAACCACCAAAATCGCCCCAACCTGAACCATTGCCATCACTGGCCGTCCCCGTCCATTGCTACCGACTGCCACCTCTTTTCCCATAGTCGTGCAACCCTATTCCTTTGGCCATGCATCCCTATTTTCACCTCCAAACCTTAACCAAACACCACCAAACTTCTACCATAGCTCCACCAGACATCCACACATCTCAAGCTCTTATTTGACTACGGTTACACCTACTTCTACCCTATTTACTTTAATTTTCCTCTTCGGTTTAACTCTTCAAGCCTAACCATAATTTTAATATTTTTCATAAGAGGTTTTCCATTAGCTTTGGAGGAGGAAGTCTAAGATTTTGCATGCTTAGAGCCCGGTATCCTAGTTGGTAAGGATACTGTTCGATGTTTAGGACTTTTGATGATATTTCTTGTTCAAATAAATGAATTTTACATGATATTGCAACTATAATATGTGATGTATGTTGATATTGATAATTTGTGATGTTATGCATGTTACGTTGAAAGAATATAAGGGTTGTAAGAGATACCATTATATTATGATTGTGCCAATAACATCTTATTTGTGAGAATGCATCTTATAGCATGAAATATGGGTTGAGTGACGTTAATATCATACTTGTAGAAATATATCTATGGTTGATTGATAATAATATCGCCCTAGTGGAAATATGTTCATGGTATAAAATCTAGATTGAATGACGGTAATGTTATATTTGTGAAATTATATTTTGAGGTATGAAATATGGGTTGAAGGATGATAATGTTAAAATTGTGAAACTATACTTATAGTATGAAATATGGGTTGAATGATGAGAATGTCATAACTCTGAAATTGTGTTTTATGATATAAAATATGGGTTGAATGAGTTGTGGTAAATGGGATTAAAGTCTCTCATGAGGTATGATGATGAATGAGGACTTAAAAATAATAATATGTATAGATGGTATAATATTTTATGAAATAAAGGTGTCAATTGTGCTAAAAGGGTAACTTGGTCATTATGGGATATTAATGAGGTTTTGGTAACTCATGTGCTAGGAGGCTTAAAATTATGATAATAATAACTTGAGTAATTCATGGGGATATTATTGTTAATTTGGGGTTCCTAAAAGCTTAATAGTAAATTTGGGATAAGTCATCTTGAATTGTTAATATTATTATTCTATCTTCACGGATTAGAGGATAGATATTGGGAATTAAAAATGATGAATATTTTATATGAAGATTTATGAAAGATTTATGGGATTTAGACTTGGACGCTTCAGTGTTTAATATATATATCGGGATGAGATTACTAAATCAAACTCATGCGAATTAGGTTGTGAATTTTGGGCATGATACTAATGATGGGATTTGGGATATGTCGTAATATAATGTGCATTGAAAAACCAACATGGGAGAATGAACACTAAAGGAAGTGTAATTAGGGTTTGACAAGACTCAAGGTTTTGGATCTATGTTATATACATATCTGTTTGATTGTGTCCTATGCTTGAGAATCAATCTTAAATAATATACTGATCACTTAAAGTGAAACAGTACGTGAGTAGGGCCATGGGATTATTTTTCTTAAATCTATATATATGTATTGTTGTTCCACCGGGTAGAATAGTGGCTCGGGAGCATTTTTCCCCAAGATAATGTTTTTAATCTCCATTTTGCCAGAAAGAATAGTAGCTCGGGTATGTTGTCCTCAAGAAGTTTCAAACCGTTCCACCGGTTAAGAATAATGGGGCGCCTACTCATTGTGAAATAATACATACCTTTACAACCTATGGGAAAAGATACTAATTATTTAAAGTGGAAGATTGCTGAGTTAGAACCATGGTGATTTATTCCCGATACACTAGGTAGAATAGTGGCTCGGGAGCATTCTACCTCAAGAAGATATTATTACTTCCGTTCCATCGGAAAGAACAGTGGCTCGAGTTTTTTGTCCCTAAGAAGTTTCATACCGTTCCACCGATTTAAGAATAGTGGGGTTCCTACACTCATCACATATAAAAGAATAAAAATGGACTATACTTAATAAAAGGATCTGGATCATATTATGCCTTATAAGATGATCATTTACTTTGTTATTTTTCCTTATCATTTAATGTGAAAGCATGTGCTACTTTTTATTCCTATTTTTGATAGTATTGATCCCTTACTCAATACGTAGGTACCTATTTTATGGATACTTCTCATTCACACGAGTAGAAGGCCTTGGATCTTTTGTGCGAGTTTTAGAATATCAGGTAGATGATTGTGTGACCTATGACACCTTATGGGGGGATGAGTGACTCCATTTATGTCAGGGTTGGGTGAAGAGTCTCTTTTATCCAGGTTATGTATTAAACTGGATACCCCTTTTGGAGTCTTGATTCACAATATCCCCCTTTTTGTATTTTGGTATTGTAAACTCTGAGTAATACTCCAAACTCAATGTTTAAATTATAAATGCACTTTTGATTTTAATTTCATTGTACCACTTTAAAACTTTTAGTCTTGTGATTGATGTAAGGACGGTTGCATAAAACCAGAATTATTTCGATCATGACGATAACCCCCACTATTTTTACTCAATTATTTTCATTGTAAAAGAAATTTTTTAGTAATAAAAATTGGGGTATTACAATTTGGTATTAGAGCTTTTGGTTTTGATTACCATGTTTTGGTTTTCAACGGTCCCTCATCTGAGTTCTAATGGTCTATTTCACATTTCAAAAACAACTAGTTTTCTTTTTTCTAAAGACCTAGATTAACTTGTGAGGAATTGGGGACGGGTAGCCTAAGTGGCATTGAAATGTGAATTAACTCTCATTATGTGTTTGTTAGCAAGGAAGGCTTAGGCCTAACATATTTTATGCCTTGTAGCTAGTTAGTCGATGGTGCTCAACAGTGGTATTGGTCGTTTAGAAGAGATTTTTTGAGGCATTTATCGAGTTCATTCGATATCTACCTTAGCCGTCACCGCTACCTCTACATTACCCACATGAGTGTATTGAGTTACGGGACATCACCCACTGATCTACACTAGAGATGAGGACCCATGAAATGCCCCGAAAAATTATAATCTTAAGTATTATATTTAAATGAGATTTTATTAGAAAATTATATTAAATAAATTATTTTATTAAAATAAAGGGAAATTAATTAGGGAAAATCAAGAAGAAATTTATATGTATTTTAATTAGGAGAAATTTGGGTATTTTAGCTAATTAAGGATTTTATTTTAGAAGTTAACTAAATAAATTATTTTATTTTAAATAAGATGGAGGAAATAGTTCCAAATTAATATTAAGTTTATAAATAATTTAATGGAAGAAAATTAGGGTGTTTTGCTAATTAAAATGGAATTTATGGAAAATCTTTCAAAAATCCTAATTTAGCCTAAAAAGGGATTTAAATATTATTTTATTTAAATATTATTATTTATATATACTAAATATTCAGATTAATTTAATTGGCCCTAACCTAATTATTTTTCTCCTTTCCTTTTTCCCTTTTTCTTTTTCTTTCTTTCTTCCTTTTTCTTTTCCTTTTTCTTTCTTTTTATTCTTTTTCTTTTTTCTCTTCTTTTCCTCGACTGGGGCAGCCGCGACCCAGTTCTTCTTTTTCTTTTCTTCCTTTTCTTCGCGCGGCCCAGCCCATGCCACGTTCCCTTCTTCCGCCCCTCTTTGCGCGGCGTTCCATTGCTCATTTCCATCAAAACTCGTCGTTTCATTTAAGCATTTTTCCTTCGTCGATTTCTCGCGCCGACCGCCCGATTCTCCCTTCTTTTCTTTCTTTCTTTTCCTTCGCAAATCGCCCATCCCAACCCATCTTCTTCTTCCTCCTCCCTCCTCCGTCGTCGACGACGCTGCAACGCTGGCCACCATCAATGGCCTCTCCGGCTACGGTGATTAATACCGGCCGTTTCTTACCTCATTGTCTTCCTCTTAACTCTAGCAATAAATTGACATAATTATTGGACGTTAAATCTCGCCCGTTTTCTCTCTCCTGGCGTGCAAAATTCAAACCACCCCAAAACGGACATCAAGCCATTACTGCCACCGGCCACCCAAATTCTTGCACTTAATACCTCCCTGTTGAGCTTCAACACCCTATTATCCCATCTACCATCTATAAATAGCCTAGTTGTTGGAGTTTTTGGATTTTTTCTTCCCCGAAAACCCTAAGCAAGGGCTGGCCGCCACCCTGACTTCAGACGCTTCCCCCACTGCTGATAGCCAACCTCTGCACCACCGCAGCATTCCAATTTCTCCCTGAAAATTTCTCTAATTAACTAAACTATTTTCAGCCTTTGATTCTTCTTGCACGGGCCTCCATAGTCGTGCCAAGTTTGCTGCTCATCTTGCCAGAATTTTCACCTCGAAACCCTTAAGCCGTCGTGAGCCGCTGTTTCCGTCAATTCTACTGCCCTCTGAACCACCAAAAAACTCCCTCTAATCCTCCTACACCGAACCATAACCTTATTTTAATTTTCACCTACTCCTTTTCTCTTTTTAGGCATCTTTTTCCCTCTTAGATTACTTTTTCGGCCACCGTCGTGAACCACCACCGGTTCCACCCATTTCCTGCCGACTCAAGGTGAAACCCTAGACCTTCTTAATCATTATTTACTATTTATTATAAATTATTCTATTTTTATTTTATTTATTAGTAGTTATTCAAACATAATAATTATTTCCTTGCTATTAATATTATTATTATTTGATATAAAATTTATGCTGAATTGTACTTGTAGGGTGGAGAGTGGTAATAAAATAATTTTATTGTTAGTTTCAAATTTAAAGTTATTAATTGAATTATTATATGATTATTATCATTCTTCTTCTTATTATTAATATTATAATTATTAGAATAAATATTATTAACATTTTATTTATTATTCTGGAAAATCTTAGGCCCTAATTTTGTATTAACATTCGCACTCATGTATTTTAGTATTATTATTTCCATTGTTCTTATAACCATTAATAATAATATTATCATTATCTTTATTATTTCAATATTATGATATATGTTATTAATTTTATTATTAATATTAATAAATAGTAAGTCATTAGTTATAAGTATGGTCGAAACCCCACTTTAAATTTTAAAGCTTATATTATTATTATTATTATTATTATTATTATTCTTGATATTATCTTTATTTATAATATTTAGTTGTTATTAGAATTATCATTATTATTATTATTATTTTATCTTTACTCATATTATTTTGGTGAAGGGTTGAAACCCTTACATCACCTTTTTATTTTGAGCTGCATTAGTTTTATTATTAATATTCTACTAGTATTTTGTAGAGTCAATTCTAATATAATAATTTTTAATTAAAAATAAGGTCTTGGGATAAGTTAGAAATAATAGTATTCTTAAGAGAAAACCTAATCCTAATATTTTTCCCATAGTAGGTGAGCCCAACCAAAGCCCTCAAGTGGTATAGGAGCATGCTCCAAGACAGGTGACTTTTTTAGGTAAGGGTTTACTAAGGCCATTGTGCGCTTATATGCATTATGTGCTTCATATGCTATGTATTCTATGTTTATGATTATTAATTATGTTGTATATGGTATGACGTGGAGTTGAAGAATGTTTTGCATGGCATGTGTATTATTTATGTATGATGATATGTGTTGTGACCCTATAAGACATGCATGTGAGAATGTTAATGTGGTTGTATGGGGAAAAGGATGAAAAATAAGGATGGAGAAAGAAGTTGATCAAGAGATATGAGTTGACCTAAGTATTTTAATGATTTATGAGAGGAAGAATATATGGGAAATGTAGGGTTTCGTGGGAGAGAATATAATTTATGATGTTATTTGGGAGAATGTAATTTATGATATTATATGGGAGAACCTAAGTTATGATTTGATTGGGAGAATCTAATTTATGATTTTTTTAGGGAAATCCAATTAATCCAAATTATGGTTTTGCTTGGGAGATTCTAATTTATGATTTTATGTGGGAGAATCTAACTTATAGTCTTGTATGGGGGAATCTAAATTTTTGGTTATGGGAGGGGAGAATCTAATCAATTGTATTATGTGGACAAATCTTGGGTTTTGCTATGGATTGAATTTAGGGTTTTATATGGCAGAATCGTAGGTTGGATGGTGGTACTAATGGTTGTATGGTGGTATTAGGGTTGGTATGATGTTACTAAGGTTTGTATGGTGGTATTTATGGTTATATGGTGGTATTAGGGTTTGTATGGTGGTATTTATGGTTATATAGTGGTATTAGGGTTTGTATGGTGGTATTTATAGTTTGTATGGTGGTATTTATAGTTGTATGGTGGTATTAGGGTTTGCATGGTGGTATTAATGGTTTGTATGGTAGTAATTATAGTTGTTTGGTGGTATTAGGGTTTACATGTTGGCATTGATGGTTGGATGATGGTATTAGGGTTTGCATGGTTGAAATTAGGGTTTCATATGAACTTTAGGGTTTGCATGAAAAAGGTTCGAAGGTTTGCATGGGGAGATTAAGGTCTGTATGGGTATGAAATTTACATGTGGAAAGTTAATTTGGGATGTAAGGAAGGTAATGTAAGTATTATTCGGGTGTTAAACTATTTTGGATGAAAAATAGTACGTGGAGCATTATGAGGGTATGGAAGAGATTGAATTAGGGTTTGGAGTAATGAACTCTGGGTTGTTGTGATTAATTAGGGTTGGAGTGGATAATTGTGGTTTGTTATGATTAACTAATGTGTGGAGTGGCTAATTATGGTTGTTATGGTTAAATAGGGTTTGGAGTGGTTAACTATGGTTTGTTGTGGTTAATTGAAGTCTGTGGTGGCTTATTAGGGTTTTTGTGTTATCATGTGCATGTGGTAATTAAAGTGTAATTATGATGGTGGAATTTTATGATTCGTGCATACCCATGGTGGAAACTTTTGAATAAGATACTTAAGACACTAATTATTTAAAGTGGAAGATCGTTGAGACAGGACCAACCGATCCACCGGTTCGGAATAGCGGTTAGGGTTTTTACCCTATATGTGACCGATCCACCGGTTATAATAGTGGTTAGAGTAGGATGCTCTATGCGTAAACTGATCCACCGGTTATAATAGTGGAGGTTCCCGAGCTCAAAAACCGCAAACCAGAGTTTTGCTAAAATGCCTAAAAGATACTAATTACTTACAGTGGAACACCATGCGTGCCGAAGCCAACCGATCCACCGGTTAGGAATAGTGGTTAGGACGCATAGTCCTATGTATATCCGATCCACCGGCTATAATAGTGGTTAGGGTATGATACCCTATGTGCATCCGATCCACCGACTATAATAGTGGGGGCTTCCGTATTCACATGTATTTGATAAAAAGGCATGATGTGTATCAAATTCCGATAAAAGATTAATAAAGTAATTAATCTGGACTAGGATTGGGCCTTTATGTATGTACCTGAATGATTGGTCGATATTATGATATGATGATGGTCTTTATGATCTTTTATTCTTATGCATGATTTTATGTGCTTATGTGTTGGCCTTAGTGTTCGGTTACCTTACTCAGTACGTAGCGTACTAATCACCCTTTTCATGGGTGCTACTCATTCCCACGAGTAGTATACCTTTCCGAATTTATGCAAATGGGCGAGACATCAGTTGGGGCTGAGTGTCGGGCATGTGTTGGCTTAAAGTTCGAGAGTGTCATGGCCGTAATTTTCTTCATGTAATTTCATTTCGTTATGATACTTCTTCTGATTCTCATTTACTCTTTTTAATTTATTATCTTGTGTTAAGTGTTTTGACTTAACCATTTATAAATTGTAAGATTATTCCCTTCGATGAATTTTGATTTCGCACTCTGATTTCTATTTTATTATTAATTATGATTCTTTATGCGCACTCTGATTTTAATGTATGATCTTTCGAGTTCTTTTATGAACTGTTAGTTTGAGTTTAATGTAAATATTTTCTTTAGCCTTAGCACTTGGTACTGAAACGTTCGGAGAGAACCGATTTAGTACTAAGTGTGGCAATAACATTTCCATAATTCATAGGCTTATTTCAATTCTTCCGCTTTTAAAAAAAATAGTGAATTTTGGGGTGTTACAACCCAGTCATCCTGGAGGGATTGATTCGGGACTTGGATCGGATGTTTGAGGTAATTGGTTGCTCGCCAGCCCGAAAGGCGAGTATGGCAACCTTCTTCTTGCGAGGAGTTGCCAAACCTGGTAGGTAGGTCGTCGTACACTAGACGGACCGCATGAAATTCCCCGAAAATTCTAATTTAAAAAAATTATAGTTAAATAAGGTTTTATTAAAAAATTAATTAAATAAACTATTTTTATTAAAATAAAAAGGAATTAATTAGGGCAAATAAAGAAGAAATTTATAAGTATTTTAATGAGGAGAAATTTAGGTATTTTAGCTAATTAAGGATTTTATTTTAGAAATTAATTAAATAAATTATATTATTTAAAATAAGAAGGATAAAATAGTTCCAAATTAATATTAATTTTATAAATAATTTAATTGAAAAAAATTAGAGTGATTTGCTAATTAAAATGGAATTTATGGTAAATCTTTTAAAAATCCTAAATTAGCCTAAAAAGGGATTTAAATATTATTATATTTAAATATCCCAAATATTCCAATTAACTTAATTAACCTAACCCATTATTTTTCTCTTTTCCTTTTTCTTTTTCCCTTTCTTTTTCTTTCTTCTTCTTTTCTTTTTCTTTTTCTCCTCCCCGACTTGGGCCAGCAACGGCCGAGTTCTTTCCCTTCTTCCTTCTTCCTTCTACGACGCGACCTAGTCTAGCATCCTATCTTCCTTTTCCTTTTCCCGTGACCCATCTCTTTCTTTTTCTTTCTTCAGCACGACCCGCCCAGGAACGCCCCTCTTCATTTCTTTTTCCACCAAAACTCTGTGTTTCATTTTAATTCCTCCCTCCTCACGCCCAACCTCCCGGTCCACCCTTTTTCTCCTTCCTTTCTTTCTTTTCCCGAACCACCCTATCTAGCCTTTTCTTTCTTCTTCTTCTTCCTTCGTACCTGCTCAACCCCGCCGAATTGCAACGCCGCCACCGCCCAAGTTTTTCGCGCCGCCATCTCTGGCCACCAAACTCATCCTTGCACCACCCTCTAACTACCTAAACCTCCCTCATCCCTCGATTCTTCCTGCATAAGCCACCCTAGCTGTGCAAAGTAGCCCCTCGACTAACCCATTTTCTGTCTCTGCCACCCTTTGCGCCACCTATTCTGCAGATGCCGCCGCTCCTTTCACCTTCCAATCTATTCTATAGACCACCCTCTAGCTTCCCCTACCTTTATTTTCCTCTCCCTCCCTCTTCTCCTCCTTTTCTCTTCTTCTTCCCCATTCAACCACCACCGCCGCCACCTTTGGCTGCACCACCACCCTAATTCTGTCCCTCTCCTTCTATACAACCCTAAACACCCCAACTCCCACCTTCATTCTCCCTATCTTTTTCTAGCATTTAACTTTTTCCTTTTTCTTCTCTTTTTCCGACCACCACCGCAGCCGCCGTGCACCACCACCGGTGTCGCCCATCCCCACCAGTCTAAGGTTGAACCCTAGACCCTCTCAACCCTTTTCCCTATTTTTATAAGCCTTAATTTATTTAATTTAATTTATTTGAATATAAATGCTATTATTATTATTATTATGTATTATTATTATTATTAGTATTAATGTTTTGATTATTATTTCTATTGAAGGCCAAAGCCCTATTGTATTTTTTTTATTATTCTTATTATTTCTATTATTAATATTAATATGTTATTATTATTATTATTATTATTATTATTATTATTATTATTATTATTATTATTACTACTACTACTACTACTACTATTATTATTTTCAAGTGTTAGTATTATTATATTATATAGGGCTGAAACCCTATTGTGCCTATTTTGAATTGTAGTAGTGGTATTATAAATATCAATTCTTATTATTATTATTATTATTATTATTATTATTATTATTATTATTATTATTATTATTATTATCATCATTATATTTATCATTAGAATTTATTTTTATTATTAGTGTTATTTTTATTATTACTAAATTTTATTATTAAAGTCACTATTATTATTATTAGGATAAAGATTTCAAACCCTTATGTTATCAATTTTTATAATACTACTATTACTTCCTATACCTTTAGCAAAGTTAGAAATTAGTTAAGGTTATTTTTATTAATATGTTATTATTTTATCAAAACCTTAATGAGGCATAGGAGCATGCTCCAAGACCGGTGTCATTTTAGGTAAGGTAAGGGTGTTACTAAGGCCTATTGTGTGTTGATGTGCATTAAATGCCTTATATGTTATACATCCTATGTTTATTATTGTAATTATTTTGTATATGGTATGATGTGGAGTTCAACCATGTTCTTGTATTGTTATATGTTATATGTATTATGTATATGTGATGATATGTGTTGTGACCCTATAAGACATGCGTGTGAGGATGTTGATGTGGTTTGTATGGGAGAAAAGATGAAAAATGAGAATGGAGAAATAAGTTGATCAAGGGATGTGAGTTAACTTAAGTATTTTAATGATTCTTGAGTAGAAGAATAAAATGAAAAATTTAGGCTTTCATGTGAGAGAATATAATTTATGGTTTTGTACGGGAAAATCTAATTTAAGTTTTGCATGGTTTTGTGTAAGAGAATTTAATCTATGGTTTTGTATGGGAAAATCTAATTTATGGTTTTGTATGGGAGAATCTAATTTATGGTGTTATGTGGGAGAATCTAATTTATGATGTTGTATGGGAGGATGTAATTTATGATGTTATATGAGAGAATCTAATTTATGGTTTTGTATGGGAGGATCTAATGTAGGGTTTGTATGGATAAATCTTTGGCTTTATATGGTTTAAATTTAGGGTTTGGTATGGATGAATCTTTGATTTTATATGGTTTGAATTTAAGGTTTGGTATGGACGAATCTCTGGTTTTATATGGTTTGAATTTAGAGTTTGGTAAGGATGAATCTTTGGTTTGGTATGGATTAAATTTAGGGTTTGGTATGAATGAATCTTTGAGTTTTATATAGGTTGAGTCTAGGGTTTGGTATGGATGAATCTTTAGTTTTTTGTGGATTGAATTTAGGGTTTTGTATGATGGAATCTTGGGTTTTTGCATGGAAGCATTTAGTGCTCTGTATGGATGGACTTAGGGTTTGCATGAAAAAGTTCGAAGGTTGCATGGGGTGTGTAAAGCCTCCATGGGAGTGAAATTTAAGTAGGAAAAGTTGACTTGGGTTGTAAGGAAGATAATAGAAGAGTTATATGGGTGTTTGGAAGTTTTGGGTGAAAAATAGTACGTAGGGCATCTAAGGGTATGGAGGAGGCTGAATTAGGGTTTGGAATGATCAATTATGGGTTGTTGTGGATAACTAGGGTTTGGAGTGATTAACTATGGGTTGTTGTGGTTAACTAAGCTTTGGGTATGGCTAACTAGGGTTCGGTGGTAGCACGTGTGTACTTGGTGAATAAAGTATGATGGTGAATATGGAATCTATGATTTGCGATGTGTGAAGTGTAAAGGGAGTGATTCATGCATGTCTAGGGTGAAAACTTTTAAATAAGATACTTAAGACATTAATCACTTAAAGTAGAAGATATTGAGATGGGTCCAGCCGACCCACCAGTTAGGAATAGTGGTTAGGGTTTTACCCTATATGCGACTGATCCACCGGTCATAATAGTGGTTAGGGTTTTACCATATATACAACCGATCCACCGGTTATAATAGTGGTTAGGGCATGATGCTCTATGTGTGACTGGCCCACCGATTATAATAGTGGGAGATCCCAAGCTCAATAAACACAAACCAGAGTTTTGCTAAGGCACTTAAAAGATACTAATTACTTAGAGTGGAACACCATGCGAGCAGGAGCCGAACCGATCTACTGGTTAGGAATAGTGGTTATGGTTTTTTCCCTATATGTGACTAATCCACCAGTTATAATAGTGGTTAGGGCTTTTACCCTATATGTGACCAATCCACTGGTTATAATAGTGGTTAGGGCAGGATGCTCTATATGTGATCGGCCCACCGGTTATAATAGTGGGAGATTCCCGTACTTGCGTGGATTTGATTAAAAAGTATGGCGTGAATTGATTTCTGATCAGACATTAATTAAATAATTAATTCGGACTATAAATGAGCCTTTATGTATCTATGCGAGTGATTGTTCGATATTATGTTATCATAATGATCTTTATGTTCTTTTATTCTTATGCATGGTTCATGTGATTTTATGTGTTGGCCTTAGTGCTCGGTTACCTTGCTCAGTACGTAGCGTACTGATCACCCTTTTCATGGGTGTTGCGCATTCCCACGAGTAGTATGCCCTTCTAACTTTGTGTAGGTGGGCGAGACATCAGTCAGGGTTGAGTGTTGAGTTTGTGTTTTGGCTCAAAGTTTGAGAGTGTCATGGCTGTATTTTCTCTTCATATGATTTTATTTCACTATGTTATTTCTTTTGTATCGCATTTATTATTTTATGATTTATTACCTTGTATTGAGTATTTCAAATAAGCCTTTTATTGATTGTAAGATTATTCCCTCCGAGGAATTCTGATTTTGCACTATGATTTCTATCTTATTATTGTTTATAAACTTTTATGCGTACTCTAAATTTTAATGTATGATTCTTTCTAGTTCTTTATGAACTGTTGGTTTGATTTTAAATTTTAATCTTTTCTTTAGCCTAAGCACTTGGTACTGGAACAGTCGGAGAGAACCGGTCTGGTACTAAATGTGGAGGTAATATTCCTTGAATTCACGGGTTTTAATTTAAATATTTCTATTGTAATTTCTTCCGCTTTAAAAAAAGTAGTGAATTTTGGGATGTTACACTACAGATGTCCTGGGAGGACTTCAAGGTAGAGATTCATGATAAGTTCTACCGTGAGAGTCTTAAAAGGGACAAGCGGAAGGAGTTTAGGTAGTTGACTCAGGGGAACATTATGGTGAGGCAATACGATGCCTAGTTCATAGAGCTATTGAGGTTTGTGCTAGGGATCACAACTAGAGAGTCAACGGTAGTTTATCAGTTTGAGCAGGGACTCCATTTTAGCATCTGGAGGATGATGGGTGTAGTGGCTTTCTAGGACCTGGCCACATTATATGAGAGGGCGTGCATAACAAATATGTTGGTTCAAAAGCAGGCTTCCATTCTAGGGAAGAGGAAGTTGGAGTCATAGGGTTTGGGTACAAGATCCAATACCGAGGAGGAGAACCTCCTGGGTTCCAACAGAAAGGTCAGAATCAGCCTCAAGGGGGTCAGTATCGACATCAGGGTTGGTCAGGAGGTCATAATAGGTTTTGGGGTCAGTCAAGGTACCTCGCATGCCATTTCTGTGGTTGGTATCATCTAGGGCGTAACTGCCAGGGTAGCTTAATTCGGTAGAGGGTGTGTGGTAAGATGGGCCATCGACCTTTTGAGTGTCAACAACAACAGGGCCAATATCAACAACAGGGCCAATATCAACAACAGGCACCACGTATTCCACAATAGTAGGCTTTTGAGTAATGAACCTACTAGCAGCCTTAGTAGCAACATTAGGAGAGAGCACCTACTCCACCTAATGGACATACTAGTGGGAGTTAGGGGAGACAACAGGGGCCTCACTCTTTCACTCCAAAAGGAGAAGGTCAGTCCCAGAGTTTCGGAAGGTATGGTGGAGGATATCGGGGAGGACAATCAGGCGGGCGCCTGAGTGTCATCAGCCAGGCAGAGGCTGATAGTAGTTGGATGTGGTCACTAGTATGTTCTCAATCCTGCCGTTACCAGTTTATGTGTTTTTTGATTCGGGCACATCTCTGTCATTTGTGTCTTCTTCATTTGTTTCTAAAGTTGCATTGACATCGTCTTCTTCTGTGTTTATATCTATGATGTTTCCCTCTGGGGATAAAATGGACTATACTAGGCTCTACTCAAGTGTGGCCTTAGAGATAGGCGGGGTAGACTTCCTAATAGACTTGGTTGAGATGGACCTTCAAGATTTTGATGTTATCCTTGGGATCGATATGTTAGGGAGGTATAAGGCAGTAATAGATTGTTCATAGGAGTAAGTCATGCTTGGGGGCCTCAGGGTGTTAGGATCTCTTATCGAAGATAAAATCCTAGGCCTACGACGAAGGTCGTATCTGCCTATACGTTATATTCCTTAGTGTAGAGAGGATGCCTTATGTTCTTATGCGGGGTTCAGGAGTTGAACAAGGACGTGTCAGCATTGGAGGACATTCCTGTGGTTTATGAGTTTCCAGGCGTGTTTCTGAAGGAGGTTCCAAGTATGTTGCCGATTCAGGAGATAGATTTCACCATTGAGTTGGTAATGGGGGCAGAATCTATTTCTAAGGCGCCATATTGGATGGTACCAATGAATTTGAGAGAGTTGAAGACTCAGTTGGAGGACTTGTTGGCTCATGAGTATATCTGGCCGAGTGTATCTCCATGGGGAGCACTTGTCTTATTTGTGAAGAATAAGGACATGAGTCTTCGCTTGTGTATAGACTACTGAGGGTTGAATCAATTGAAGGTAAAGAACCACTACCCGCTTCCTAGGATCGACGACTTATTTGATCAACTTTGTGGAGCTTCAACCTTCTCAAAGGTTGACTTGAGGTCAGGTTGTCATAAGTTGCACATTATCTAGGGAGACGTCATGAAGATGATGCTTAGTACACTGTACATGCACTATGAGTTTACGGTGATGCCTTTAGGGCTCACTAATGCGCCTGCAATTTTATGGACCTAATGACGAGGATTTTTTGGCTGTTCCTCGATTAGTTTGTTGTGGTTTTAATTAATGATATCTTGGTTTAATCTCGGAATAAAGAGGAGCATGAGTAGCATCTACATGCGATTCTATGACTTCTGAGGGAGCATAAGTTATATGCCAAACTCTCTAAGTGTAAGTTTTGGATTCAGGAGGTCACATTTTTGGGACACGTGGTATCAGCGGGAGGATTTGTCGTGGACTAGATGAAGATTTTAGCAGTAACTGAGTGGAAGACACCCACTAGTGTCTCTAAGGTTTGTAGTTTTCTGGGTTTGGCCAGGTACTATAGATGCTTTGTTAAGGATGTTTCAAAGATAGCTCATCCTTTGAAGAAGACGACTAAGTTTCAATGGGATGACGCTTGTGAGAGAGCATTTCAAGAGTTGAAGCAGCAGTTGACTACAACACCAGTTTTGACCTTGCCTTCAGGTTTAGATGGATTCGAGGTCTACAACGACATATCAAAGCACAGACTTGGTTATGTTCTAATGCAACACGGTAAGGTTATGGCTTATGCTTCATGCCAATCGAAGCAACATGAGCAGAATTATCTATCGTATGACCTAGAGTTGTCTGCAGTCGTCTTTCTATTGAAGATTTGGAGGCATTATCTATACGTGACGAAGTGCAAATTCTACACCGACCATAAGAGCCTCAAGTATATATTCACTCGAAAGAAGCTAAATATGAGGCAGAGAAGATGGCTCGAATTGGTAAAGGACTATAATATTGAGTTGACTTACCATGAGAGTAAGGACAATGTTGTCGCAGATGCCTTGAGTAGAAAAATGTCACACTCTTTGGGTTCTATTGTGGTTGCTAGTTGATTACTGGAGGATTTTGGTGAGATGAGGATAAAGGTAAACCAACTTGGTGAAATAGAGGTTCGGATGAGTGCATTGACGATTACGTCCACGATCTTTGATGAGATTCAAGCAGGACAGTCTGGGGATGTTGAGCTTGAGAAGATTCGGCAGAAGCTTTAGGATGGAGGAGTTGAGGGCTTCCAGATTCATGAGGATAGTAGAACTCACTATAGAGTCTGTTGGTGTGTACCACAGAGCTGCGCTGATATGAAGTGCCAGATTTTGGAGAAAGGACACTCTACTTTGTATTCTGTCCACCCAAGAGGAGGTAAGTTGTAAAAGAACCTCAAGAGGATCTACTGGTGGCCTCGCATGAAGCGCTAGGTAGTAGAGTTTGTATCAAGATGTTTGACTTGCTAGAAGTTCAATATTGAGCATCAGAGACCTGTAGGGTTGGTTCAAACTTTAGATGTTCTGGGGTAGAAATGGGACTCCATTTCAATGGATTTTGTGAGTGGGCTACCAAGGGCTCGTAGTTGTTGTGATAAGAGTTGGGTTATTTTCAATAGTCTGACTAAGTTTATAGTATTTGTGCTAATAAAATTGACTTGGAGTATGGATTAGTTAGCATATGCATATTTGAGGTTTTTGGTGAGTAGGCATGGTACCCCTACCGACATAGTCTTCGATCAGGATTTGAGATTTCTTTCATACTTTTGGGGGAAGTTACAGGAGGCTATGGGCACGAGATTGAGGATGAGTACCACCTTCCATCCAGCTATGGAAGAACAAACTGAGTGGACGATTCAGACTCTGGAGGATATGCTTCGAGCTTGCATTCTATATTTCCAACTTAGTTGGGAAGATCGTCTCCATTTGGTTGAGTTCTCGTACAACAATAGTTATCATGCTAGCATAAGGATGGCACCCTTTGAGGCATTGTATGGATGCTAGCATCAGTGAGACCATTGTACTTGGATTGGAGATGATTGAGGAGATGTTTCGGTAGGTTTGAATAATCCAAGATAGGATGAGAGTAGCTTAGAGTCGCCAAAAGAGCTACGTAGATCAGATACGTCGCAGTGATGGTTTTGAACTAGGGGAAAAAGTTATGTTGAGGGTTTCACCTAATAAGGGAGTTCAGAGATTTGGTCGGAATGGAAAGATGAGCCCAAGGTATATCATTCCTTACGAGATTCTTGATAGGGTTGGTGAAGTTTTATACCACCTAGCGCTTCCACCAGAGGTAGCCTGAGTTTACAATGTCTTTCACATTTCTTAGCTTAGGAAGTATATTGCAGATCCGTCGCATGTGATCAGACTAGATGAGATCAAGCTCAATGATTCGTTATCCTATGAGGAGAGGCCTTTGAGGATTCTCTATACCAAGATTTGACACACTTGAACAAGCTCAGTTCTACTTTTGAAGATTCTTTGGAGCCATTATGGGGCAGAGGAAGCAACTTGGGAGACTGAGAAGGATATGCACAAGGTGTACCCTGAGCTCTTCAGCTCAGGTGTGCTAGAAATTAGGTTTTTCCTTTCTATTAAGGTGGTATTACTTTGTAGTATAGTAGTAACTTTGATGGATTTAACCACCGAAAATTTTCCCTTTCATTCCTTCCTCTTCTTCCCCATCCCATACTTGTCGACTTCAGGGACAAAGTCTCCTTTAAGGGGGTAGTGATGTAATACCTTAAAATTTTGCTTAAGTTAATTCCGCATCAGTAGCACCCTAACCTAATGCTAATTTCAAAAATTCTATATAAGCCTTAACCTATCCTTACTCCCGTAACTTTAATTGATTCTGAAAACCTTAGCTTTGATAAACCATAATTCGTAAACTGAAACCAAATCCGCTAAAAATTGTTGCTAATCCTAATTACCCGTAACTAATCAAAATCATCCTAAATTAACCCCCTCAACCTTTTCTCTTTTCCTTTTTCCATTTCTTTTTTTTTCCTTCTTCCCCTTCTCCTGCCACTCTTTGTTGCGTTTCTGCAACTTGCACATGCAACTTGCACCACCACTTGCACCATCTCCCATCTTATCCCCTACAGACTTCCTTCATCCATCAACCTCACCTCACCTCTGCTTTTCTTCTTTTTCTTCTTCTCCTTATGCACCCTTATCCCTACATCTTTTTCCATCTCACACCCCGTATCCCTATAACCACCTTATCCTTTCCACCCTTTCGTAACAATTCCACCAACCATCAGCACGCTCACCCTACAGCTACCACCCTACCGTAGCCATCCTTTTCAACCATCACCACCATCATCCACTTGCATCTACACCATCACCATTCCCCCATCGTACGCCACCCCTATTTCTTTTCTTTCCCCTAAAACACCACACTCACAACACACATGCACACACACACACACATATATATACCTCACACTCTCCCTACTTCTCTTTGGTTTTGTCTCACTCTATTGATATTTTGTGCCAAAGAGCCATTACCAAAGTTCCATCACCCTCTTCCTTCCCTTATTCTCCCTTCCTTCTTCTTCTTCCCCTTCCCTTCCCTATTTTAGCTTTTGCACCACCATCTCCCACCACGGTGCACAACCTCGGCCAACACTTGCCACCATTTGGCTGGTGGACCAACCACCAAGATTGCCTCAACCTACCCCATTGCTATCGCCAGCCATCGCCGCCAACCACCTCCACTTTTCCCTCCTTCTTCCTCTCATTTGTTGCAGCATTGTAGTGTACACGATCGGTGCACGACCAACCGCATGGCCTTGTAATGCTTAAAATACTTGCTGCACAACCGTGCAACCCTTGCACTATTTGATTGTGCATAAATTTTGCTCTCGGCTCGATTCTGCCTGGCCGTGCATTTACTTTTCTCTCGACTAGAAGCTGCACCGCATGCCGCACAGCCATGGAACCCCATTCCTTTGGTTTTTCATCCCTATTTTCACCTCCAAACCTTAACCAAACACCACCAAACTTTTACCATAGCTCTACCACACATTCCTCTACACATCCACACGTCTCAAGCTCTTAATTGACTATTGTTATACCTACTTCTACCCTTTTTACCTTGATTTTCTCCTTCTTTTTAACTCTTCAAGCCTAATCGTAATTTTACTATTTTTCATAGGCGGTTTTCTCGTAGCTTTGGAGGAGGAAGTCTAGGATTTTGCATGCTTAAAGCTCGATGTCCTATTTGGTAAGGATATTATTCAACGCTTAGGACCTTTGATGATATTGCTTGTTTGAATAAATGTGTTTTACATGATATTGCTGCTATAATATGTGATGTATGTTGATATTGATAATTTGTGATGTATGTTGATATTGATAATTTGTGATGTTATGCATGTTATGTTGAAAGGATATAAGAGTTGTAAGAGATACATTATATTATGATTGTGCCAATAACATCTTATTTGTGAGAATGCATCTTATGGCATCAAATATGGGTTGAGTGATGTTAATATCATACTTGTTGAAATATATCTATGGTCGAATGATGAAATCTAGGTTGAATGATGATAATTTCATATATATGAAATTATATTTTGAGGTATAAAATATGGGTTGAATGATGAGAATGTCATATTTGTAAAAAATTATAACGTAAGGTATGAAATATGGGTTGAATGAGTTGTGGTAAATGGGCTTAAGGTCTCTCATAAGATATGATGATGAATGAGGACTTGGAAAAAAATATGTATGGATTTTATAATATTTTATGAAATAAAGTTGTTAATTGTGCTAAAAGGGTAACTTGGTCATTATAGGATATTAATGAGGTTTTGGTAACTCATGTGCTAGGAGGCTTAAAATTATAATAATAATAACTTAAGTAATTCATGGGGATATTATCGTTAATTTGGGGTTCATAAATGCTTAATATTAAATTTGGGATAAGTCATCTTGAAATGTTAATATTATTATTCTATCTTCATAGATTAGAGGATAACCGTTGGGAATTAAAAATGATGAATATTTTATATGAAGTGTTATAACAATTTTATGGGATTTAGACTTGGACGCTTTAGTGTTTAATATATATATCAGGATGAGATTACTAAATCAAACTCATGGGAATTAGGTTGGGTTTTTTTGGGCATGATACTAATGATGGGATTTAGGAGATGTTGTAATATAATGTGCATGGAACAACCAACATGGGAGAGTGAACACTAAAGGAAGTGTAATTAGATTTTGACAAGACTTGAGGCTTTGGATCTATATTATATGCATATCTTTTTGACTGTCTTATGCTTGAGAATCAATCTTAAATAGTATACTAATTACTTAAAGTGAAAGAGCACGTGATTAGGGCCATAGGATTATTTTTCTTGAATATATATATATGTATTCCCGTTCTACCAGGTAGAATAGTGATTCAAGAGTGTTCTTCCCTGAGATAATGTTTTTAATCTCCGTTCCACCGGAAAGAATAGTGGCTCGAGTGTGTTGTCATCAAGAAGTTTCAAACCGTTCCACCTGTTGAGAATAGTAGGGTGCGTACTCATCATAAAATAAAGCATACCTTCATAGCCTATGGGAAATATACTAATGATTTAAAATGGAAGAATGCGTGAGTTAGGACCATGGTGATTTATTCCTGATCAACCTGGTAGAATAGTGGCTCGGGAGCATTCTGCCCTGAGAAGATGTTATTACCTTTGTTCCACCAGAAAGAATAGTGGCTCAGGTGTATTGTTCCTAAGAATTTTCAGACAATTCCACCAGTTTAAGAATAGTAGGGTTCTTGCACTCATTGCACATAAAAGAATGAAAATGGACTATACTTAATAAAAGGATCTGGATTATATTATGCCTTATAAGATGATCATTTACTTTGTTGTTTTTCCTTATCATTTAATGTGAAAGCATGTGCTACTTGTTATTCCTATTTTTGTTAGTATTGTTCCCTTACTCAGTACTTAGGTACCCGTTTTATGGGTGTTCCTCATTCCCATGTGAAAAAGGCTCTGGATATTTTATGCAAGTTTTAGAAGATCAGGTAGATGATTTTGCGGCCTATGACGCCTTATGTGGGGATGGGTGACTCCATTTATATCAGGATTAGGTGAAGAGTATCTGTTATCCAGTTTATGTATTAAACTAGATACCCATTTTGGACTCTTGATCCATGGTTTTCCCTTTTTGTATTTTATTATTGTAAACTCGGAGTAATACTCCAAACTCAATGTTTGAATTATAAATGCACTTTTGATTTTAATTTTGTTGTATCACTTTAAAATTTTTTGCCTTGTGATTAATGTAAGAACGATTTCATAAACTAGAATTATGTCGATTACAGTAGTAACCCCACTAGTTTTACTTAGTTATTTTTGCTACAAAAGAAATTGGGGAGTAGTAAAAATTGGGGTGTTACAAAGGAGGACTTTGAGTCTTGGGGAGTGTAGAGGTCCCAGGCTATGGGACAGGGTCATTTAGGAATCGTGGTGTGGAAGTATAGTAATGAGACGGGAATCCTTTGGGGCATGCATGTCTAGCTGAGGTTTACTTGTGGAATAAGATACGAATATAACACTAATTACTTAAAGAAAAAGATTATTGAGTCGGGCCCAGGTTAGGATGACTTCCGTTCCACCGGTTATAATAGTGGCTAAGATAATTTTGCACCGAAGACCTTTCCACCGGCTATAATAGTGGCTAGGAGCGTTATACCCGAGAGTATCTATTTCCATTCCATCGACTATAATAGTGGTTGTTCCGACCTCGATAAACTAAACCTTATATGGTAATAAATTAAGGGAAATACACTAATTACTTACCACAAAACACCACATGGGTTGGGGATAGGTTAAGGTGAATTACGTTCCACTAGATATAATAATGGCCTAACACATTCTGCCTTAGAGTATTTGTTTCCATTCCAACTGCTATAATAGTGTTTAAGTGCATTTTTTCCTAGAGTAGTTGTATTCCATTCAGCGACTATAATAGTGGCCAGGTTCATTTTGTCATTGAGTTGTTGTTTTCATTCCACCGACCATAATAGTGTGGTTTCCGTACTCACATGGATATAATTCAAGAGATGTGCAAAGATAGAAATAATGGCCTAAATTCTAATGATGGTGATTAACCTAAATGATTTATTGTGTGCATTATCTGACTTTTTATGTTATGCTTTATCTTAGTCATATGATTACTTTACTTAGTACGTAGCATATTGATCACGCTTTCATATGTGTTGCTCATTTCCATGAGCAGTGACCCCTCTTGAGTTTGTACAGGAAGGAGATGGCACTTTTGATAAATTTGATGCTTATTATACTTTGGGCGGGGTTGAGTAATGGATTGTTATACTTGATGTGGGGTCTAAGAGGGTGTTCTCTAGACTTGTCCTTATTTAGTTTACCACCATTTTTATTTCCCCCATAGTGGGCGTATTTGTATTCAATTTCCATACTATACTAACTTTGGTGTTTGAGAACTTTATTTTTATTCATAAAATATTGAAATATTATGATTTTTATTGTTTACTCGTGTTAATACTTTTAGCTCATTTAGCCTTGTGGTTAGTATGAGATTGGATAGAGGTCAATCTTATACTGATCACGATGGTAGCACCCCTATTTTTAGTGTATGTTTTTTTTATAACAAATGAAAGTTTTCAACTGTAAAATTTGGGGGTATTACAACCTAACATTTGCATAGATTTTTATAGAGAAGCTTAATTAGATCGTTGTGCCAATAATGTAAAGGTCATAGGTTCGAGACCTGCATGGGGCAATTTTTGCTTTTTGCAAAAGGTACATTTTGTTATCGCATGGGCACAACTAGGATAATAAATGATTCAAGCCAAGCTAAACACCCCTAAGATCGAATTTGACTTAGTTAATAAATAAGCTGAAAATAAGGCTCAAGCTTAACTTATATAAATAAGTGATTGAGTTGAGTAGAGCTTTTAATGAGTCAAACCAAATAGCTCTTAAGCTGCCTTTAATCATTTATATCCCTAGGCATAACTAATACTTGCTTGGTTGTTGTAATTTTTTCCTTTTTCTTCATATATTTTAAATCACTACTTTCTTTACTCTTAAATAGTTCTCATCTTGTATTTCTAGGACAAGCTTTGATTATTAATTCATCTCAAAATATAATTGAAAGAATCCATTTGTATCTAATTCTAATTATCTTACGTGATTGGACTCATTAATTATTGCTAGATGTTATAAACTCATTATTCCTTTCAAATTGTTAAATTACCAAAAAAAATATGTTCACGTAATTAGACAATTTTATTCATTTTCACCCATTTGAATTTGTTTGGGCTTCAAACCTAATCCCTTGATTCTAAATAACTTTATATATTTGGGTTTCTAAATTTATTCCATACCTTTCTCTATTTTCTATAATTTTTGATATTTATTTACTATTTTTTCTAATAAATACTCACTATTTGACTTTTTCATATTTTAATTATCTAAAATTAATTGTAACATACCTCCTAACCACTCATTGGATCCCCAACACCCCTCTCCTAGAAATATCGAACTGTGACTTGGATATATTTCACTCAACCACAAATCTAGCTAAGAGTACACTAATCATGTCATCTTTGTCATAAAGCACCTACACATTCATCCCTTAACATTCCACCTTGATTGTATTATTTAGGTGTTGTAGAATTTAATCCAACTCTCTTGTCCGTTCTAACTTGCTTGACATTTATCCCTGCATTTTCCCTTGATCCTCACTCATGCACTTCATATCCTTATCACAATAAATTGCCCGAGTTTGCTCTTTTTTCTCCCTTCTCTGGTTACCTTTTGTAGTTATTAATGGAAATCAATTTCTTCAATATTCCTTATTTTTTTCTTGGTTTAATCCTCAAATATTTACCCTTATTTATCACTTCATTCGCATTTGATTATTTGGAATTTCTTCCTTTTTCTTTCCTTAATATTTTTTATTGTTGTTTTTGTGGTGTGTTTATTGCTTATTCTCCTTCATTTTTCTCTTATTATTGTTTACTTTTAATCCCCCAATATCTACCTCCATTATCTTTCATTTCATTTTTTCCTTCTCATTCCCCCTTTTATTTTGGTCTTGAGCAGTTGCAATTGTTGTTATTTTGTTATTGTTACTGATAGCCTTAAGGGTCTTTTCCCTCTTATTTTTTTCTTTTATATTTCTAATTTTTCTTTGGTTGAGCACCTTCACTTTTTTACTAAGTGTTTGGAGTTAAACTTGAGCCAAAAGTGGAGGTTAATCTTGATTATTCTTCCCTCAAATCTTATTCTTGCAAGATAAGGGTTTTTAATCTTTTCTCATCTTTGCCTTCACTTTTTAAATTGTTGTTATTATTATTTTCCTTGAGCTTATACTTACTCTCTTTTGTGAAGGTGATCAAGATAGATATTTTGTGGTAAGTGGTAATTTTCCTTTATGTTTTAGACCATAGGAATATAGGGATCATTATCCATTTTTTTAGAAATAGAATTTTTATGTTAAACACTTCTTTATTTAACTTCTAATCAATTTTTTATAATTAGATTAATACAATTATGATTATTTATTTTAAGTGTTAAACATGTTAAAATGTAAATCTTATGATTTTATGTGAAAAGTGTTTAATATGAATTATTATTAAAAATATGTAAGTTTATGTGATTTTGGGTTTTTAGAATAATATAATGATATGCTTAGGCTACATTTTATTTTTACTAAGCATTATTTCATCTACATATTCTTATTTTTATGCTTAATGTTAAAGATTATAAATTTTAGATTAAAAAAATTATGATACTTATGTATTTGAACCTCTTAGACTTTGATTATTTCATGAGATCTTTGTTAGCTTTAATTTTTATTAACTAGTGCTTGAGTTTTTTTTAGTATGAATAACCTTATGTATGAATTTGGGTTGATTTGGTTAAGTTTATAAAATTAGATATTATTAGGGTCTCTCAACTTGGAAGGTGTAATCGGAGTTTTAGTTAGTTGTTTAATTGTGGACTTAACATTATGTTCACTATTCCTTTTTCTTAAAATTTGATACATAATGCGTTAGGGTTTGGAGTTGTATAAGATTTATTATGAAGTTTATATGTTTTGACGTGTTTATGGGGATTTTGGTCCTCTTACATTAATTTTGGAAAGTTTAGTCTACAATATTTAAGTTGTTAAGAAAATAAGTTGAATATGATGAGTGCGACCTTTAGGTTTAATTTCTTGAGTGTAAATTAGGGTTTTGAAGCATATTAATCTAAATATAATTGTTAAGAGTATTTTAGACATGTCATAGAGTTTAGGATTTGTAGGAGCTAATATCATTATTTAATATGTTAACCTGGATAATGATTTGGCAAAGTGTGCATCCATAATATCACTCACATGACATATTCTTCTTTGGATTAAAATTAGAATTAACTCTAGGATTATAATCATCATTTTATGTGTTAGAAAGGCTTTCCTAGGTTTAGTTGTGGCTTTGATGTACCTACGTAGTGTTTCTAATTTTGTCCTTGATATTGGTAAAGTGATGATGTTATTTTGGAATACATGTCACATGTTGATATTAGTGTTTCTGTAAGGGTAGTTTGGTATTTTTTTTTAAAAAAATGTATTAAAAATGGTAAATTTGGTATGATTATTGACTTTGTGCATATTTTTATACTTTTAGTCAACTTATGATCTTTTTGTTAACTTTTAGTTGACCTTTGGCATTCCATTTACTTTTATCAACCTCTAATAATTAGAATTTAATAATGATCCTTTGTTATCTAAATTAATTTGGCATTTTTATGGTATAAATAAATTGTGAATTTATTGCAAAGTTGTTGGACCCTCGTGCCTCTTCGATAATTTAGCTTTTCATGACATATGGTTGGGCTTGATCCTTTTTTTACTAGTGGATTTTTTTTTACTAAGGAAGCGTTTTAATATTGATGGAAGTATAATTAAGTGTGCTTATTATGGATCTTGTTTTATGTTTTCATTAATTAAATAATGCATAGATAACTTGATGTGGAAGAAAGACTTGAGGCGAGACTATATCACTCAATAGTGGGTATTCAAACTAGGTTTGGTCTTTCTACCATTTCATTTTTTTTCACAACTTTAATCTCTATTTCCTTAAAAGGACTAGAGAGACCTTTTTCTACTCTATAGGAGATCTTATACCCTATAGGAGTTATGCATACTTAAGTTATTAGGCATCCTATTATTTTTGGTGTTTTTAGTTATAGTTCAGGAAAACTAGTAGGGTTAGTATCATTAGAGTACTGGAATAGATTTGTATGGATAACTATACCTTATCAAGATGTTTAGTGCTGGTTGTGCACAAGGTTAGTTGAGTCATTGTTCTCAAGTTAGTTTAGAACCTTTTGATGTGATCACCATCATGTTATATAGAAATCATAATTTCTCATTTGAATTTATAGTTGTGGCCTTGGTGTTATTTGATATATTTGTTTAGTTTATTGTATGTTCGCAAGTATAATTCAGTGATTACACGACAACATTGATTCTTGTATGTTTTCTATTTCTCATTATCACATGTATCATAATATCATTATCATTATCACATGTTTTATGATTTTGATCACATGTTGTCCTTATGGTTTCCTTGCAATCTCTTTAGGGTAGATTGTATTACTCATATCATTTGAACTAATGTGAATAATGTCATGGTTATATTCTTATTGAATGAGAAAATGACACTATGTTGTGTCACAATAACTTAAGGTCAATCTTGTTCCTTTATGTGCCCTTGAAGGAGTGTTGCTTTAGGGTTGGGATGGAGATATGTAGCTCATGTCTCTAGATCTCGAAAGTTTCTTTTGGACTCCTCTCATTCCTATCCTTTTATTTTGTTTGCTCCTCCTTTTTTGTTTTGTTATTTGGATTTGATTTTGTAATCTATTATTATGTTAATTATCTTAAAGCATTTACTATTTCATTTTATTTATGTTTGTTTTTATGTTGTAAATCTTTTAGTATTGGGTCTAACATGAGTTAGGTGAGTGATCACGCATCTCTTAATGTTAGGTATAATGATAATACCCAATAATTTTTTTACTATAATTCTGCTAAATTAAAAAAAATTATTAGTAAAATTTAGGATGTTACAATAATACATTATAATATAAAAATATCACTGTTTTATTTCTATAAAAAGATACATTTTTAATTTTTATAATAATATATGTTAAAAGATACTAATAATATATTTGAAATATGTGATAAATGGTATTTAAAACCAGATGTACTATCTAATCCAACACCCTCATATTACATTCTTCATCTTTAATTTATTTATTACATATTTCATCTTTTGTTTTAAAAAAATTATTTCATTAGAAGACAACTCAAGAAATAGCTTACTAGAGAGGGGGAAGGATCTATAAAACATGTGTACATATATAATTTGAGGACAAATGTAATTATGTTCCTTCTAGAATATATACGTATATCTAAAATGGCCTTATAAATTTTCCACAAATTCTCCACTAGAACACTTTTTATTTTATTTTATTTTATAACAATGATCCATTTGATAATCGGATCAAGTTATATTTATTTATATATATTCCTTAATAATTTTTTATCCCCTAACTTCTTTTTTTCATTTGTTACTTTTTCTCTATCCTTAATTTCTCTTAAAATAAAATTGTTCTATTTTCCCCTCCTTATTCACAATCACCATCGATAGATGGAGTAAGTAGATTATAATGAGATTGATTGGTAGTAAATTAAGAGAAAAAATGGACTTTCTTTATCATATTTATCTACAATTACATAAATAAACCTATTATCATATTTATAATAAAAATTGTGATGTGATCCTTGATTGCCTCAAAAATGGCTTTCTTTGAATGCCTAATGATGGTTAGGACGCCTAGCGTTTTTCAATGCCATTGCACCTCAATCACTTGCAACACATCTTTAAGCTAGTTGTGGTTAACCATGTTTTCCTTGTTTGAATTTATTGATTTGATATTATCTCATCATATTAGTTTATGATCTAATATGATTACTTTTGATATGATATGATTAATTAGTTAGTACTCATCAGACTTCAAGTAACTTATTACTCTTATACAATTATAATACTAATATTATTGGCATTAATCTCAATATTGATATTAATTATAATAGTAACAATAATAATTAATATAATGTTAATGATACAAATTATTATTAAAATGAAAAACAATGATAATAATAATTATTTATTATTTATTATTTTAATTTATGATAATATATACTTTTATATTGATGAAAATAATAATAATTATTATATTAATTATATTATTCATGAAAATATTATTATAATGTTTATTATAATAATATATATTAAATATAGATATAATTATATTTATAATAATAACATTAAATTATTTAAAATAACAATAACATTTATTATATAAATTTAATGTTTTTTAAATTATTGTTATTAATAAAAAAATAGTATTGTTATAACTAAAAATATTAAAAATATTAATATTATTATTATTATTATTTATACTTATTATAAACAATAATTACATTCATATTATTATAAATAATAATAATATAATGATAATATAGTTTTATTTTTATTAAACTTTTTAGTATTACTATTATCATATTTAATAATAATTTTATTAAATATAATTTTTATAATAAATAATGTTATTATCATTAATATAATAATAAAGATTATAATAACAACTACAGGTGTATTAATAATATAAATTTATAATTACCATAAATATTTGTATTATTCTTACTATTATTATAGTAATAAAACTATTATAATAAGTATTACTATGATAAGTAAAGAACAAGAAGAAGATGATGATGATAATAATAATAATAATAATAATAATAATAATAATAATAAGAATAATAATAATAACTATTTATAATATTTATAATAACAAGAATAATAACAAGAATATTAAAATAGTATTTAAAACTATAATAATATTTATTGTAATAATTAAAAAAATAAAATAATTATATTTATCATTATGATTAATAATAATAAAAATAATTATAAAAGCCATAATAATTATAATTATTGTTATAAATAATCATGATAATGATAGTTATTATTGTTATTATTATTATTATTATTATTATTATTATTATTATTAACTTATCTCACATGATATAATTTTATAAGTGTTGATTTAATATAAAAATATTATGATAAAAATAGAGCAATTTAAAAGGTAGATTCCTAAATCAAAAATTACATATTATAAAAAATATTATATGAATTGAGTGTCCTAATTTATGATGAAATATAGGGACTATGTAATTGGGAAGATGCTAAAATGGGTAGGAAAAAGGTTTACTGCTTTGATTTTGTGTAATATGCATAATAATACATTATAAAAAGAAAGTTGATGTGACTCGATTCTTAGTAGGATGTTCGAGTTTGGTTCTCATTGTCAATGAACATGTGGTTCTCCTTTTTCCTTCATTTACTAACACATTATGCTATACATCTAAATATATTATACAAGGTGCACCTAATATGTAAATTAATAATATTTAGGTAGAAAAGATTACTCCCAGCACACTATTCACGCATGTCTTGGTGGATGTTTTTTCGTCTTTAGGTTGATGCTTATTTAAGCTTTTCTTGATATGTTTCGTTATTTAGTTTGATTTTTATTTAAGATTTGCTTAATTTTTATTTTATTATGGGTTAAAGTTTTACTATGAAACTTATTAAAATAATTATATTTATAATAATGAAAAGAAATGTAATAACTTTTTAAATTATTATAATGGGAAAAATTATATTTTAAGTTATTGTAATTTAAAACTAAAATAATGAAAGTATGATTACATCTATTATATGTATATACTTTTTACTATTTCATACATGGGAATACCTTGCAAGGTACACTGTGGGTGCATCATATTATTGCCCCTACTTGTGTAGTAACCCTATATATATAGAGAGAGAGAGAAAGAGCTAAATACTATTTTAGTCACTCTAAAATGTATTCTTTATATTTTGATCCCTAAATAATTTCATTTTGGTCACTCTAAATTTTATTTTATTCAAATTAGTCCATTTAGAGTGTAACTTTTTTTTATTTTTTAGTTTCCATTTGGGGGGAGGCTAATTTGAATGAAAAATGAAATCTAGTAAATAGTTTTTTATTCAAGAACCAAAATAGGGGACAAAATTTTTATCTTAGAGAGACCAAAATAATATTTAAATATCTCTCTCTCTCTCTCTCTCCCCACACACACACATACACCCACCATTAGTGTGGATCTAGCTTGGGTTTCTCTATCATACCATGTGTTCGAGCTGAAAATGATCTCACAATTATCATAGTTTAGAATCTACCAAGAACCCTACAAGTACCTATGGAGAATCTTTCGCAATACCATATCCTCCTCCAACCTAACTCTAGAAAAGAGTATGTTATCATTTACAAAGAGCTATTGAGAAACCATAGGTGTAGTGCAAGTTATTTTTAAGGCCATTAATTTTGTTGTTTTCCATGTCCATATGGAGCAAACATGAGAGAGCTTCTACACATATCATAAAAAGGTATGGAGAGAGAGGGTCTCCCTACATCAAACCCCTATTAAAAAAAAATATCTCTTGGCATTGAGAAGCACATAATGGAGACACACTTCATGATCAATCACACCCACATAGCAATGAAGCTCATCTTGACCTTGATCACTTTGAGGAAGTCTCATTGAACTCTATCATATGCTATGCACATATCCAATTTGGGTTCATGTGACATCTTTGTCACTTTTTCTAATGCTTCATGGCATGGAGAAACTCAAAGGCGATGAGAAATTATCCATGATAAGCTATCCACCCACGAAGGTGCTTTGATTAGGAGAGATGATGTTTGGGAGTCACGACTTTAGTCTATTTGCCACCACTTTTGTGATCACCTTGTAAATATTATTACATAAGTTAATCATCCTTAACTTGGACATGTGTTTTGGGTTTTGAGTCTTCATAACCAATGTTAAGTAGGTTTAACACCCCAAAAATTATAACTAAAATTTTCTTTTAAACAAAAGCATAAACAAATATAAATGGGTGTTACTACCATAATTTACATAAGTATGACTTAAATACCATTCTCATATCAATTACAAGAAAAATAATTAGGATGTAAAACATAATAAACATAAAATGAGGAAAATTTCATAAGCATAAATAAGAGTTTCGAATGCTAACTCTGAGAATAATATTCAAATACAAAAAGAAATACCTTGGATGAAGAGTCTTAAAAGGTACCTAGGTTAAAACAAGGAACCGGATAACATAAATGTTCTATCCCAACTCGGTACATAAGATATGATAAATTTTCCCTAATCAAAGTATCATAATCAACATAATCATTTAGCAAGCCCTCAATGATCAACACAAACTCAATAAGGTTCTCTGCTCATAGGAATGAGCAACATTTATAAAAAAATGAATATCAATACACTATATATCGAGTAAGGTGGCACATATGGAAGCATAAGAAAGTATGTTAACATAATGTAAGATAATGATTTATGTAATTACATCATTCATTATAATAATTATCCATTTTCATATGTACATTGAGTTGATGGACCTTATATTCTTAAACCGGTGTAACAATATAAACATCTGTTAGGAAAAAACACATCTAATCCACTATTATCATACAGTGGAACAGATCCAACATCTTTCAGTAAAAAATGCTCTTGAATACTATTTTTAAATTGGTGGAATATTTTGAAGCACCTCTCAAGGAAAATGCTCCAAAGATACTATTATTGTCCAGTGGAAAAGATACAATAGCACGGTTCTGACTCATATAATCTATAATACCCTAAAAATTTACTTAGCCTAATCCTACATCATTAGAGCCCTAATTTAATTCTAATATCAAGAACTCATATTTTAACCTTAACCAAATTTCTTAATCCCAAAACTTTAACTGAACTAAAACCTTGACTCGAATAAACCATAATTTCTAAACTAAAAAAAACCGCTAAAATTTCCACTAATCCTAATTACTTATGGATAATCTAAAATCACCTAATCTAATCTTAATTCTCTAACCCTTCTCTTTTTCCTTTTCTTTTCTTCTTTTCTTCCCTCTTCTCCTGTTAGTCCAAGCCACAAGGTTTGATTTTTGTTGCAACTTGTCCTCCACTTGAACCATCTCATATCTTGTCCTCTACAAACATATATCATCCATCAACCTTCCTTTTTTTTATCTTTTTCTGCTTCTCCTTCTACTCCCTCATCCCTGCAATCCCTACACACCCCACACACTACCATCACTTCCCTTACCACTCTTCTTCTTCTTTCTCTTATCCTTACGCAACCTATACTCATAACTATTACCATCATCTACATTTTTTATCACAACACTCAATCATCACCTCCACTGTCACCATTTTTGGCCCTGCACGCCTGTCACACATCTCCTTCCCCCTTTTATTTTCCTTATCCCTCAATACACCATACACACAAACACACGTATGACTGTATATATATATATATATATATACCATACTCTTCTTCTTTTCTCTTTGTTTGGCCTCCAATATATCCTTTCTATGTTAAAAATCAATTGCCCGAGCTCCTCGACCTTCTTCTCTTCTTCCTTCTCCTTCCTCCTTCTTCTTCATCCTTCATTCTCTATTTTTGGCATTTGCACCACCTAATCCAATACTGTGCACAACCTCGGCCACCACTCACTACCATTTAGCTGGTGGACTAACTACTAATATTGCCCCAACCTTCCCTGACCACCGCCTCTTTTTCCTTCTTCTTCCCCTCGTTCGTTGTAATGTTATAGAGTGCACGACCTATGCACCGCCTGCTCCACGGTTATGCAACACTTAAAATCTCCAACTATACAACCATGTAACTTTTATACTGCCTGGACATGCGTATTTTTTTCTCTTGACCTGTTGTGCACTGGTGCTACACAACCATGCAACTTTTGCACTGCTTGGTTGTGCGTCATAATTCCTCTCAACCTCGTACTACACAGCCATGCAACTTTTGCACCGCTTGGCTGTGCAAATTCTTTTTTGGCCGTGCACCCCTATTTTCACCCCAAACCTTATCCAAACACCACCAAATTTTAACTAAAGCTCCATCATACATTATTCTACACTTCTATATAATTTAAGCTTCCATTTGACTTCAGTTAGTTCCATTTTTACCCTCCTCTACCTTAAATTCCCTCTCAATTTTTAATGTTCAATCCTAATCGTATTTTATCTTCTTTTTGTAGGTGATATTCCGGTGATCTCAGAGGAGGTATAGGATTTATGTACAAAGAGCTCGGTGACTTTGTTGGTAAGGATACATGTCGTAGCTAAGGATTTATGTGATACTTGTATTTTTGTATATGCTTTTGTGTTGAGTATGTTGTATTGAATAATTTATTTATGGAAATGCTATGAAATGATATTCTTGAGAGTAGTGAAATTTTGTAAGTACGTATTTGGGTATAATGTTAAATACAAGATATCTATAGTAAACTAAGGATATGTATTTCGAATATTGATTGGAAATTTATATGTTTTGGGTTTCACAAGGCTTTGGAAAGATACGATTGTCTTGCCTACCCTAAGGGTATTATAATCATTTGAGAATAATTACATGGTCGTACTTATGTTGTTAAGTTGTATGTCTTGTGCATTTTTATAAGTTCAGCATGATAATATACAATCAATTTTGAATAAGGTACTAATCATTTAAAGTAAAGGATCATGTGAGTTAGGCCAGGGTGTTTATATGGGTTCGTTCCATCAGATAATACTAGTGGCTCAGGTGTGTTGTCCCCGAGAGACATTTTAGTCTGTTCCACCGGATTAAGAATAGTGGAGCCCCATACTCACACGAATGAAAATAATATAAATGGAAAGATACTAATCATTTAAAGTAGAAGACTATGTGAGTCAAGACTGAGGTGTTGAGTCTGTTCCACTGAATAATAATAGTGGCTCGAGTGTGTTGTCCCTGAGAGATGCTTCAGACCTTTACACTGGTTTAATAATAGTGGCTTAAGAGTATTTTACTCTTAGAGGTCTTGGCTCTATTCCATTAGATAATAATAGTGGCTCGAGTGTGTTTTCCCTAAGAGGTGTTTCAAACTATTCCACCGATTTAAGAATAGTGTGGTCCCTGAAATGAATGTAAATAAAAGATTGGAATATGGTATATTTAATAAAAGACCTAGAATCAGTAACTATCTGGTATTCTTTGAATTATGCATGTATGATTTTCTTATAATAATTTCTGTAACCCTAATTGACTATATTATTACCTTACTCAATCCATAGCATACTAATCATCTATTTTATAGGTGTTTCTCAATCCAATAAGTAGACAATCCAGATTTTTGTGTACAAGTCAATGAGGACCAAGTAGATGAATTCGTAGCCTTTGATGCTATATATGTGGGGGAGTGATTTATTCATATCGGGGTTTGGTCGTAGAGTCATGTTATTTGGTTGATAGTTTTACCCAGATACCTTTTGGATCTCTTAGTTCCATGAGATCCCTTTTTATTGTATTTTGATATTGTAATTGGAGTTGATCTCTAAATACTTATTTGATGTTATTAAAAGTTGTCTCATTTATTACTATCATGTTTTAAATTTTCTAATCGTTTTGCCTTGTGATTGAAGTAAGGATGGTGGAGTAAGCCAAATTTATGTTAATTACAGTGGTAACACCCAACTATTTGATTATACACTTCCGCTTAAAATGAAATTTTTTAGTAGTAAATTTTAGGGTGTTACATAATCTTTCACTTTCAATGATTATTATTTTATTCATATTGCTTATGTCAAGATCATTTTTTTACCTTGAGCTTGGGAACCCCATTATTCTTAAACTAGTGGAATGTTTTAGAGAATCTATCAAGGAAAAATACACTTGAGGACACTAATAAATATTATCTTAAATAAGATATTAATTACTTAAAGAGAAAGATTACGTGAGCTAGGGCTGATGTGCTACATGTCCATTATTCTTAAATTGGTGGAACGTCTTCATTTATTTTTTGAGAAAACAGAATTGTTTGACCCTTATCATGGCATCATTAACATTTAGGAGAGAACTATAAAATAAATCCAAGAAATACTCTTTGGCTACTTGCTCCAAGTTAGCTTCGATAATCTACTAATGCCCCTGGTTATCTAACAAGCCTTATAGTGTGTAGTTCATCCTTGCACTAACACATTGATGAAAACATTTATTATTATGATAACCTTCTCTTATATTAAACTCTCTAGCTCTTTGTTGAGACATGAGCTCCTCGTGTGTTAGCTGAGAGTCTAGTTCACGTAGCCAGTAACTACGATCTTCAAGTTTTTTGTTTATGTAGGCCCAAACCATTCAAAGTTTCCATATGCTCCTTCACTTCATTAATTTTTATAACATACAAAAAGGTGTTATGTTCCTAGATTCAAAGGATTACACCACACCTTTATACCTTTTATAACACACCATCATCTTTTTCTCTATGCAAATCATGCCAACTCTCATTAATAACATACTTGGATGACTCATGCATGGTCCACATACGCTTAAATCTTAAGATTTTTAGATACCAATGAGGTGAATGTACACTATTAAAAATATTTAGTGGAAGGTGATCGAACTGGAGCCATTCTCCATGCATCATCTCTATCTCTAGATGCATGGCAATCCAATCCACATTAGCCAACGCTATGTTAAGTTGACGCCCCATATTATTAGTGTCTTTTCTATAGTTGTCAAAGGTAAATGGGTATCCTTGAAATCCAAAATTGATTAAAAAATAATCATTAGTCTCCTCTTGAACCCAATCTATAAGCCTATCCTCCCTCTCCCTATCCCTATTATTTTTTTAGTAGTAGATAATTTCATTCAAGTCTCCAAAGATCACCTGTGTTATGTTGTCTTGTTGGGCCAAGGAATGAATAAGTTCATAGGAAAGGTGTCTTTGGTAAGTCTCAGGTTAATTGTAGAATCCAGTGAGATTCCACTCCCCTTCAACATACATATTAGACATGTGTATCAATATAATGGTAATACATTGAGATGAGTTCATTATCCATCTTAAATCTCTATAGGAGAGCTAAGCCGCCACCACTACCCATATTATCTACTAATGATCCAAGATAACAAGGGAAAAGATGCTTGATTTTATTAAATTTAAAATATGATAATCTATTTTCTATGAGAAATATTACATCAAGTTTCTTATCTTGAATAAATTCTAAAGGGAGACAAATCATAGAGGGATTTCCCAACCCCATATCATTTAAAGAAATAAGAGCCATCTAGTTGCCCTAGTGAGGCAATGCCTCAATTAATACCATTTTTTCATAATTGGTTTGAATCCATATTGTTGTCTCACCCTCTTAAGTAGTGTTGGTATCCTCTACAAATCCTAGCTGGTTGTCATTCATTTTCTCCAAAGCTATAACTTCTGTAGAGATATTCAATTTCTTTGTGGTAGTCCTAGTCTTCACAGCTACTAGCCTCATGTACCTCTTTTATTTTTTCCCACCCTTTAGGCCCATGAAAACTTCAGAAGGATGTTCCATATTCGATGGTAATTTTGCCTTTATTACTACTCAAATGCGATTGCCCAACCACTATAGTATGCATATTTTTTAGACCATCATGTCCATCATTGAATAGAACCTTGCAAATAACATTCACTGTTTATTTTAAATTACCAACGTGCCTTCTTTTAGTGGGTTCAAGGAGTGCATGGGAGGCACGTTGCCATAGAGTGATTTGGAAGCAATTAACTCATTAAGGAAATGTTTCCTCCACATCCCACTGACAAATCCTCTCTTACTACCACAATTTTCCAATTATCTAAATGTTCAATCATTGATTCCTAGACTAACTCCATCTTTTTTCATGGGTAAGGTTTTAATCCATGAGCCAAAAGCATTCATACTACACTACATTTAGATCTTTGTCAAACATTTCACACTCCTTGTTTGTATTCCCTATGACACAACATATGTAGCAAATATTAGGTCGTTTTCATTGTCATTGGGTCTCTTGTTTCAAACTTAAATAAGATTTTCTTAGGTAGTGGATGAGAAATCTTGATATGAACTCCGATTTGCACCGCCCTATTATAAGGCATTTTGAAACTCCATAAATTCCCCAATCTAGTTGCTTATAAACACATCATATTTCCTTGATCTCTGGTTAAAAGGAAAATCATACAAATGGATCTAGTATTGGGAAATAAAGTAGATAATTTCCTTTGGTTAGGTGAGCAATACCCCCTTGGCCAAATACACAATAATAATACATGTAAGAGTAAATTGTAAGTATTGAGAAACAAAAGTTTTTAGGATGGAGAAAACTAGGAACTTATGTTCTCTCATTTTTTTATATATTGTTGTATATCTACATTTGTGTGTATATTATAATGGATATAAGATTTCCTTTTATATCCTCCCTCATTCTTAGACTTAACACTAAAACATCATTGGTTGTTTGACTCATATAAATTTATAAATTACAACTTAATGATTAACCTTATAATTTGACCCTTATCAACTTATAGGTAGTCATATTAATAAGTGTTATATCCATTATACTAAGGGATTTCCTAATCACTCTATAAAAACCAACATTTTATCACAAATAGCTATTGGACATTCCATTGGTCATCACTCTTGGCATTTTCACATTGCTTACACCCTTTACTGATGACCTTAGTTGATGCTCCTAGAAATCTCCCCTTAGTGCACAACCCTTTGGCTAATGGCCTTTATTCGTTGCCCTTAGTTAAATTACTTGACTACTAAACTAAGTCAATAACCCTTAGTTTCTACCTTCAGTTGTTTCCTATTAGATTACTACTTCTATTTAATACACGTGGGTGACCACCCTTATGTAATACCCCGTATTTTTAAAACCCAAATTTATTAAGTTTAATGATTTTATTAGCGTAATTTGATGTAAACAATTAATTATTTTAATTTCGATTCATTTTATGGATTTATCGACGATTTTGAATTCATAATTGAATGTAATTAATCATTTTCGGGAAGTAATATTTTATCGATGTTTTAATTAATTGAATGTAATATTTTCGGGAAGTTTAAATTAAAAATATTTTCGGAACTTATTTAAGAATTTCTTTTTGAAATTTATTTTCTTCCGTTCTACGCTTTTTAGTTTGCGGAAATCCGATTACGGAAATTATTAAAATTAGTCTTGATTTATTAGAATTTGACTTAAATATTTTATTATAGGTTTTTAAATATTATTTCAGGGTCTTATAATGTATTTCCGTAAATAATATAAATTTTTACGTTTGATGGTAAATTCTTCCGAAAATGTTTCCGAAATTATTTATATAGCTTTTTATTAATTTTAAACCTTCGAATCCGTTCGAAATAAATTTTCGTTAAAGAAATTTTAGATAAAATATTCCAACAATATTTTGATATTTTTAGTATTTTATTTTATGTGTAATTAAAAAAAAACAACCGGCCCGACCCCCCCTCTCTTCTTTTTCTTTCTCCCTTCCCTACCCCGACCCCTCTCCTGTGCGCCCCTGTTCTGCACCCGAAGCCCTAGCCGACCTCCCTTACCTCCTCCCTTACCCCTCCTTGCTTCACCCCGCCGGCCGAGCTCCGACCGCCACCGACCCGCACAGCAGCCGCGGCCGACCGCCGCAGCAGCAGCAGGCGTGACAGCAGCCAACGCAGCAGCGCAACAGCGGGCGACAACAGCAGCAACAGTAGGTCACGCAGCTCGTGCCACCGCCCGACCACCAGCGAGCCCAGCTGACCACCGTCGAGCCACCCCCGGTCCTCGACGAAGCTTCCCTGGCCTTCCCTTACCCTAATTCGTTGATTTTCGTTTGGTATAATTTCCGAAAACCCTAACCCTTAATTTGATTAATTGAGTGCGATTTAGCTTGTAAAAAGCTAAATTGATTGTTTGATAATGTATATATGTGCTGTAAGATTGATTTGGATAGGTTAATTGTGTGGTTATGTTGAAATTTTGGGAAAATTGGATTTTTAGCCGGGTTATGCCCAAATTTTTCGGATTCGTCCGTTTTTGTGATTTTGGACAAATTGATTATACACTATGTTTTAAAATGTATCCAATTTCATTTTGGAACCGTCAATTTGAGAAATTTATGCAGGTTTTATCAGAATTTTATTCCTAGGTCAAATTTTGGGTGTAATGAAATTGGGTTGTATAATTAAGCCGTCCCGCTCAATTGATTTAATAATATCATTTAAAATATATTTAATTTTATATTGGAAGTGTTGATTTGGGAAAATTGTGCGTAATTGATAGGAATTAGATTTTTAGGTCAAAACTCCCGCGGGTTTAAGTTGATTTGGGTAATCGGGTTATTTTATTCAATTGACTATATAAATTACATAAGAATATGTTTAATTACATTTTCGAACCGTCAATTGATATGTTTTGGCAAGAATTGATCGGGTTTGCGTTCCGGGCTCGAAAACCCTAATTATGCTAAATTGTGTATTTCTTTTACTAGTTTTGAGCAATTGATTATTTGATATGTTATAAAATGTGTTTAATTGCATTTCTAAACATTCAATTTGATTAAATTTATAGAATTTTAAGGAATTGTATTTTCGGGCCTAAAACCCTAAATTTCAAGTGAAATTATGAAATCGATTACTTGTATTGTTGTTTTTCTAAAATTGAATGTATAGAAATAGTTGAAATGGTATTAATTGCTTTCTAATACCTTTAATTCGAATTGATTAAATTGAATTACTTGAGTTCGTGTCGTGGGCTTTAAAACCCTAATTTTCGGGGATGATTTTACAAAATTGATTTTTGCTATGTGTATTTTATCTAATCAAATTCTATCTTTGGGTTTTAAATCATTTAAATTCTGTTTTAACCTAATCGGTTTGGATTTGGTTCTATGAAAATGGTTAGGTTACCTATTTAGTTGTAAAACCTAATAAATAAGTTATTTTCGATAAATTAACTTATGATCAATTATTCTTTCTTGGGCTTTCCAAATTAAGTTGAAATGTCCCAAGTGATATTTGTATCAATCCGTTTTGATTTAGTTTTAACCTTAAATCTTAATAAAGCTACGCTTTTAAGTTCTAATTTTTTGTCACACTTTCTAAGAAAGATCATTTGGGTTGTTTGTGTTTATTTAATTAGAGTATGTGAATTATTGATTGATAGAATAGTTTCTAATTTATTTTCAATTTCTATCGGATCCAGGAAAGCTTTCTAGTGGATCCACGAGCTAGTGATCTCTCTCCCTCTTATCTCGCTTAGCTAGCTTCGGATCCAGGTAAGTCTCGAGTTACCTCTACTTATGGGTATTTCACAAGGATGTGGCTAAGGTCCCTACGTGTTATGTGACTTGTATGGCTTGGATGCCTCGTATGATTATATGTCGTGTTTTAGATGTTGTTACTTTACCTGTTATGTGTAGCACAGTTTGGATTCAAGGTATGCCTTTGTGATCTCTCTTGTTGCGTGTTAATGTGGATGGGCTACAAGTTGTGACATGTATATGTATGATGTTTATGATGTATTATGTTATGGCCCTCTATGACATGCATGTTAGGATATTGGTAACATGAGTTGGGAATATAAGGATGACCAGAAATAAATGTGAAGTGAGACCACTAAGGGGGATATGAGGTTGACCTAAGTACCTCATGATCTATGAGAGAATATTTAAGTGGGAGGAATGTCTGAAATAAATGAGAGTTGGGGACCATGCATGGGAGTCTTGAAGTTTGTACGGTGGTGTTATGGTTTGGTGGTATTAATATTTGTATGGTGGTATTAATGGCTTGTGGTGGTATTAGGGTTTGCATGGTGATGTTATGGTTTGTATGGTGGTATTAATGTGTGTATGGTGGTATTAGTGATTTCATGGTGATATTAGGGTTTGCATGGTGGAGTTAGGGTTTTGCAGGGGAGTTAATGATTGTATGGGATTTAGGGTTTGTATGAAAAGTTCGAGAGGTTGCATGAGATGTGTAACGTTTGCGTGGGAGCAAAATTTATGCGTGAAAAGGTTGATTTGGGATGTAAGGAAGGTAATGCAAGTATGATTTGAGTGTTTAACTGTTTTGGACGAAGAATAGTACGTGGAGTATTATAAGGGTATGGAGGAGATAGAATTAGAATTTGGAGTGACTAACTCTGGGTCGTGTGATTAAGTAGGGTTGGAGAAGCTAATTGTGATTTGTCAAGGATAATTAAGGTTTGGGATGGCTAAGTATAGTTGTTATGGTAAAATAGGGTTAAGAGTGGTTAACCACGGTTTGGTGTGGACAATTAGGGTTGGTTATGGTTGCTTAGAGTTGGTTGGCGTTATCATGTGTATTTATTGATTTAAGCGTAGTTATGAATGTGGGTTTTATGTGTACAACATAAAGAGAATGATTTATGCATGTTAAGGGTGATGTGTGACTTAATAAGACACCGATAAGACATTAATCACATAAAGCGAAAGATGTCGAGCCGAGCCTGTGATCCGGTCCACCGGCTATAATAGTGGATCAGAGGCGTTTTGCCCTGTGCGTTTATTTTCCGGTCCACCGGCTATAATAGTGGATCAGAGGCATTTTGCCCTATGCGTTTATCTTCCGGTCCACCGGCTATAATAGTGGATTAGAGGCGTTCTGCCCTGTGCGTTATCTTCCGGTCCACCGGCTATAATAGTGGGAGATCTCGTGCTCGACAAACCAAACGAATAAGTACTTAAAGTGAAATACCATATGAGTCGGGGCCATGATCCGGTCCACCGGCTATAATAGTGGATCAGAGGCGTTTTTCCCTGTGCGTTTATTTTCCAGTCCACCGGCTATAATAGTGGATCAGAGGCGTTCTGCCCTATGCGTATATCTTCCAGTCCACCGGCTATAATAGTGGGGCTCCCGCGCTCACATGGGTTATTAAAGAATATGTGTGGAATGAACATATTATTAATGAGAATAAAGAATAAGTCTAATTGGACCATGGCCAGCTTTTATTATCTGTATTGCTACATGCTGCTTACGTGAGTATGTCACATATTGAGTTTTAATAATATGGATTATTCCTACCTGAGGCATATGAGCCACTTTGTATTTCGGTTATACCACGCTTATATGTTAGATGAGACGTTACGTATGTTTTTATATGTTACTATGGGTGTATGGCAAGATACATGCTGTGGGTTGTGAATATGTATGATATGGTATCAATGTGTTGTACCAGGATTTAGTATGCACTTGATGTATAGTTATATCTCTCCTATATGATAGGGTAGCGAGACTTACTCAGTATTGGACCCGTACTGATACTACACTGGTTGAATGGGTCCTGTGATGATCAACCGATGGTGGGGAGCAGACCTCTTGTGCAGGTTTAAGATCGGATACTGTGTTGGGGTGGAAGGCCTGACTTGAGTGAGTAGGCAATCCGGATATTGATCCTTCGGGATTTGTTTTTGTTTAGCTGTATTTTGTATTACATTCCTGTTTTGAGAAACATATTCTGGGGTTGTAATCCTAAATCGTATTCTAACTTCTGTTTGACTTACCTCTTGTTAAGGATTTATTTTAAATGTTGTCTTGCATTTTTGATACTTCGTACTAAAGGTTGATCGGATATAGCCTTAGCACTTAGTACTGGAATGGTAGGAGTGAACCGGTCTGGTACTAAGTGTGGCGGTAATACCCCCGAGTTTACGGTTTTATCCTTTGCTTCCGCTAAACCTTTTTATTTTAAACGAAATTTTTCAGTAGTAAATTTGGGGGTGTTACACCTTAGCTATTGTTCTTAGGTAACAAACCCTAGTCGACTCCTTTGACTAATTGCCTCTAGATAATGGCATGAGATTTATCCTCTTGAAAGGAATCCTTAACATGTAAAATAATGATGCATCCAAGGCAATATAAGAGAGTTGGGTATTAGCACATCAGGGTTTGAATAGCTTTAGCTGTTGGTTAAAGTACAAGGGGCTATGAATAAACACACACTCTACCTCCCACTTACTAGAAAACTTATAAATGGAAATATTAGGTTAATTTTCCTTAATCTCCAGTGATCATTCCACCTTTTAAGACATTAGTCTTAAAAGCCTTAATATTAAAGTCTTTCTCGGTATGAATCTTACCAAGTAAGGATCACTTTAGCCTGCAGTCTTCCTCATCCTCTAGAAAATCACAAGTAATAACATCTTGTTATAAACTATTTTATCTAGGGTGAATTATTGGATTCACCGATTTTCATCCTATTAAGATATAAAAATAAAATGTTCCTTTAGGTTAATGATGGTTAAAATTGTCCCCCTTTATTCACTTTAATTCTCATCATTTTTATTGACTTCTAATTTGGGGGCAATTGGGGTGAAGATGAAAAATAAATGTTTTTCTTACCTACCTTCATCCTAATTTGTTATAAAAGGGACTTTAGGTATAAATGTCATTTTTTTATTTTAAACCTTCATTCACCTCAATGCAAATGTAATTGAACCAACATTCACTCTAATTCACCTAGGTTAGTATAATATCATCCAAAAAACATTTTAAAATATTTTCTTTTCATAGGTTAATTTTTAATGTTTACCCTTTATATAGGTTAATTTTTAATATTTATTCTAATCCTAACTCAATTCACCTTCATTACCTTTAAAATTTATAATGCTTACCCTCATCTCGATTCACCCTTATCCAAACAAACCATAAATTCTGTCAAAGTATATGAAGCCATATAATTGTCAAAATAGGACAAAAATGTTTGCTAATTTAATTATATATATATATAGATCGTATATGGTATTATACTTTGAAAATATTCTTACTATAATTTTATTAATTGATACTCAAAATTTATATATTGACATTCCAAAATATAATTACTTGATTTGAAAAATAAATATAGATCAAGTATAAATTTTGTATTCAAAACTTGGATAAAATGTATGTGGTTAAATATATGAAGAGATTTTAAAATAATTAAAAAAGTAATTTATTTTTTATTTTAATTTTAATAGATATAATAATATATTTATTTTGTGAAAATGATTAGTCATAGAGTGGAAATGATCAATAGGTTGGTATAGAGTTGTAACAAATATTTATCAAACTATGTTCATGTGAAATGTAGTCACAAGTTTTAATTGAAAACAAAGAAGTGAACTTTAAAATTTTGATTCAAAATCAAGGCATAAATTTATAAGGATGAAGTAAGAACATAAAGCATTTGTAAGTTTTTTTATGCATTAATTTTAATGCTAATACTCTATTTGTTGTAACATTATTTGCTTTAAACTCTCCTAAAATATTTATAAGATGTTTATTTTATTTATAAGACATGTTTTCCTTGCATGCCCTTATTTTCGCATGGATTTATTTTCATTAAAGTAAATTTAACAATACTAGAAAAAATAAAGAATACAAGACAAAAAGAATCTTATATCATACTTTCCCAACCATTTACTCCATTAAAATAAATATTTTTGTTATTTTATCATAATCATTTTATTTAAATAATTTTTTAAACCAATGTTTTACTAAAATTAGGCTTTTAAACCAATATATTAAATTATTAAATTAATTTATCTATCAAAAAATATTAAATTCAATTATTCCAAAAATTATTTCATTTTATTTTCTCCCCATTTTCCTTTTTCCTTTTTCTTTCTCCTTTTCCTTCTTTTCCTCCTTTTTCCTTTTTCTTCCCCTTCGGTCTGCCAAGCCTATGACTCTCCTCCTCCCTACGCTAGGCTGCTGGCCGGCCCACTTCCTTCCTTCCTCCTTCCTTCTCCCACGCGATGCCCCAACCCATCTCCCTTCTTTCTTTTCTTTCCTTTCTTCCCCCTCCCCCAGTTGGGCCAGCCCAACTTTCTTTTCCTTTTCCCCTCATCCTCATACGTCGGCAAGCTTGCTCCCCTTTCTTTCTCCCCGCGGCCCGCTTGCCTTTCTTTCTTTCCCTTCTCCTTCTTCTTTCTCTTCTTTTTTAACCGTCAACCACCACATGCCATGGCTAGCCAACCAGCAACTTCTCCCTGCCACCTACCTCCTCCTGCAACCCTACTCTCTCTCTCTCCCTCTCCTCATCCCTTTTCTTCCATTTATGGACCAAACACAACCTACAACCCTTCCCCTCACACCTTCCTTTTCCTTTTCCTTTACTCTCTTCCCGCTACCGTAGGCCATGTGCCTGCCACCCTCCTGCACCTCCACCTAACCAGCCATACCTACCCTCTCCCACTCTTCCTTTCCTCTCCTTATATTTTCTTCTCTACCCATTTTTTTAGCCTCCCTTATCCTAGCAGATTCCCCATCTTTCTCCCTTCTTTTTCTCTTCTCCTCCCCCATTATTTCACTTTGTTGCCTCCAACTACCGATGCTTCCACCCAAACAACCACCTACACCATCTCTCTGACACCCCCTTGCACTGTCGAGCCATCACCACACACACCCTACAACCACCCTCCTTCTTCTTTCTTTTTCTTCCCCCTTCTCGGCTTCCACCCTACACCATCACCGTTCGCTACCGTTCCACTTCTTTTACCGCCACCACAACCCCCAATCCACTTCCCAACACCTCCTCTACCACCCCACATCATCCCTTTGGCCGAAATCTCCCCCTACAACCATCACTTCTCTTCTCCTTCTCCCTTCTTTCTTCTCCTCTACCACCCTTGCATCCACTTTTTCCAGTCTGTAGCCATCGCCTCTACTACCTTGAGCCACCAATCTCTGATCCCCGATCACCACCTACATCCCTACTACCTCCCTACACTCAACCACGGTCCTAACTCCCATCCACAAGCTCTCCACCCCATTCCCAAAGCCCTTAACTGAGCCACCATCTCCTTTTTCCATTTCTCCTCTTCGACCCTCCCTTCTTCCTTACCCTCTACATGTAGCGCACACTGCTCATGCAGCATGAGTTTGCTACTCCCCTTTTATGATTTTGGATAAATTTTGAGGTATAATAAGGGTTAATATTAGAATATATTTAATTAATCTTTTGATAAAAAATATTCTTTTGATTTCCTACTTCTATTATGCTAAGTTTTGATATTATTTTTAGGTATTAATTTTTACTAATCAAAGGTCAAGCCTTTAACTGAAGTATATGTAAGGTTTAATTATTGCTGGAAATAAGGTAATCGATATACCTTACTAAAATGTATGGATATACATATGCTAGCACATTAGGGTTTCTAATATGTTTATATGCATGATATATGTTATTAAGTATAATGTATTTAGTGTCACATGTTGGTTGATGAAATGAAAAGCATGATAATTTATATGCCATGTGTGCAAATAATGCTTAAGGAAAGGAGCCTTGTTGTTAATGACAATATTAAATACATATGTATGGTATAATATGCTAATATGGTCATTTGTTGTATAGATAATATTAATGTAAGCCCTAGGGGCATTTTAGTAAACTGTCGTGTATGAAAGCATGGCCTAAATAAGTATGTGTGGCAGGTGCTAATATAAATTAATGATAAATGATAATAGTTGGTGGTGTTGGATGATGTGTATGGAGCTTGTATATCAATATTTTATGTAGTGAGGGTATTTTGGTAAAAGTGGTATCATAAGGGCAAAATGGTAATTTATAAGTGTAAAGGGGGTGGAATGGTAAAGGGATAAGTAAGGAGGGCATTTTAGTAATTTTACATGGAAAGAAGGGTAATTTAGTAATTTGGCATAAAGAAAAGGGTATGTTGGTAATTTTATAAAGTAAATGGGTAAAATGGTAATTTGATAAAGGAGAAGGGTATTTTAGGAATTTGGCATAAAGGAATGGCATTTTGGTAATTTTATAAAGTGAAGGGGTGAAATGGTAATTTAATAAAGGAGAAGGGTATATTGGTAATTATATAAAGTAAAAGGGTAAAATGGTAATTTGGTATAAATGAAGGGTATTTGGGTAATTGTGTAAAGTAAAGGGGGTAATTTGGTAATTTAACCAACCAAAGGGATAATATGGTAAATTTTAATAAATAAGAAGGGCAATTCAATAATTTAACCGACCAAAAGGACATTTTGATAATTTTTAATAAATTAGGAAGGGTGATTTGGTAATTTAACTAAGTATAAAGGATAGCATGGTAATTTAATCAATTGGAAGGGTAAATTGGTAATTTAACAAGTATGTGGGGGTAAAGTTAGTAATTTAATAAGTATGGAGGATAATTTGGTAGTTTAATAAATACAAGGGGTAATCTGGTAATTATGCAAACATGAAGGGTAATATGGTAATTTGGCAAATAGAAAGGGGGTGACTTGGTAATTTTACAAACATGGGGTATTTTAGTAATTTTGTAAGGATAATGGGGGTAAATCAGTAACTTGTGCTTGACATGCTAATGGATTGAATGAGTTTCATAATAAGACACAAGTAACATTGAACAATAAGATAAGGGTATTTGATAAGTTAATGAATATCACAAGAACATGGCATAACCTAGGGTTGGTCAGATAATTAGGGGGGTGATATAGTGATACATCATAATTATGCAAGGGGTGCCTCGTTGGTAAGTGTGTATGGAAATGTGTGTTAGATATGTTTGAAGTATGTGTTAGGGTTTTGTGTATGCCATGATTCTTGATATGGAATGCTTGATTCTATGGCTAATATATCTTTGTATCTTTTTATTTGTCACCTTTCCCCCTTCCCTTGAATTGAATAAATGGACTTGTTGAATAAGACATGTATAATGTACTAATTACATAAAGTGAAATATTATTAAGCTAGGCCCAGACCAATCCATTCATAAATAATAGTGGTCAGGTGCGTATTACCCTGTATGTTTCCGATCCAGTGGCTATAATAGTGGAGTATCATGAGCTCAATAAACCAAACACTAGATAGTAATAAATTATGGGAAGACACTAATCACTTACAATGGAACACCATATGAGTCGGGGCTAAATCGGTTCATTGGTGAATAATAGTGGCCAGGTGCAGGGTGCCCTAGAGACCGATCCATCAACTAATAATAGTGGTCAAGTGCGTGTTGCCTTATATTTTCCAATCCACCAACTATACTAGTGGGGTTCCTGCACTTATACGAATTTCATTCGAGAGATGATGATTGAATAATGATTAATTATTGGCTTAAGACCAAAAGTATTGATTTCACATTATGACCTATTGATATGACATGAGTTTGGCTTTAGCGCTTGTCCCTACTTGGGTATGTGATGGATTTTCTAAGTACATGGATTTTGTGTTATGCATTTCTTATTGTATGAGGTGTTGCCTTGTGTATTAGTCCATATGTTATCATTCTATATGGTTTATATATTATGTGTTGCATGCAAGTCTGCCTTTCATTGGTATAAAGGGGTTACTCAGCACCATAGTACTAAAGGGTTCCATTTGTGGGCCCCTATCTATTCAATGAATAGTACCCCTTGCAGGTTCTATTCAAGTGGGCATCGGGTACGAGCGTAAGGATTATCCGAGAATGTTCAGGGTTTACCTTTAACCCTTTTATTCCTTATTTAAACCTATTTATTCTTGTAACCACTAAGAATGGATTTTTATATTTTATAACATCTTTAATGCGCTACTCAGATTTAAATGAATGTGAATTTGTGTGAATTATATAGTGGTTCTTTTTAGCCTTAGAACTTAGTATTGGAACGGTAGGAGGAAACCGGTATAGTACTAAGTATAGCGGTAATATTCCTAAATTCATGGTTTTTGCTTTTTGCTTCAATTATTTTCTTTAACTAAAATGAAATTTTTCAGTATTGAATTTTGGGGAAGTTACACACCATTACTTGGAGGACATCATCTTTAATTAGAAAAAAGAGTATGGTCAACCCCATACTATGTGATATTTTGATTGGAGTGGGAATCTAAAGTTTAATTTTGGCTACTATTGTGAAACATAATAGAATAAAACCTAATTCATCCCCAATTTCCAACCTTCCACTTTTATCAAGTAAAACGGAACCCAACTCATATGGAGACAGAATCTCCTTACTAACAGAAGCCTAACCCATGTTCTCTTTCTTTCCTAAATCCCTCTTATACTACATTATGGCCTTATGGTGAAGCTTGATTAGAATAAAATGGAAAAGGAGGTTGAGCATTGATCATTTGCACTAGTTAGTTGTGTGTTTGGTATATCTCCCATTTGCGCACAAATGACAAACCATGTTAAGGAATATTGTAGTCATGTTGCTTTACCTACCATACATTAACATGATAGTAATTTTTTCTTATTTAAATTCAAATTGTAGACTTATTGTGATACAATCCTTGATAGCCTTTTGTGAAGTTTTTTGAATTATTATTTCATTATTGAGCATTTGATAGATGAATTTAATTTTGTGTTAATCAATTTTAATGCTTAAAAACCTAGATTCAATTACCTAGTCTCCCCTTACCTATGTTGTCTCAAAACTCTTTGAAGTTGAATTTCTAGTTTAATAGTTCCCTCATTTGTGTACATGTTTTTAATACATCAAAAGCTTAAATTTCATTTCCCAAACTCTTGGTGGAAGTTGATACCATGAAGATAACCTATAATGATTCCCATACCTAGCTTTGATGGTGGCATCATCTAATAACCAATAGTAAATGAATGGAAGCCTTATATGTGTGTAAAGTTTAAGAAATTTGGCCACGTTGTTTCTTAGTGTACCAAGTTGAAATTATAGAAGAAAAACAAGAATGGAAAGTGGTTAGGGATTGAAGGAAGGATCCCCGATATTCCTCTTGCAAAAAACAAAGATTGGATTCCCTGAACTACCAAGTACCAAATTGGCATCACTAATTAGAATGATTGTCCAAGCCTCATCCCCTAAGTAGCAATCACTAAACCATTGCTGACATCCTAGAGTGGTGTACTATCAAGGAGGGAAGCACTAAACCTTAGTAAATGTCTTGTAGTTTGGGTAGAAAATTTATCCCTAATGATATATGTATTATATGATTGGTTGTTGAAATATTCACGATTTACATAAGCCACACAAGTAAAGAGAGGTTAGAGTTTGGTTAACACAAAATAATGTGTCTCTTGCAGGACTCATCGAAACCATATTAAAGGTAGAAAAAACAAATATCATCAATAGTATCATCGATCCTTCATAGCAATGACTATTTACTTATTTTCACATCCCCAATGGTAGGATTTGGTTTGTATGGAGCCCACAATACTATCAGGTACCCAAACTCACTAACTATACATAAGGCATTACATGTAAAGTCATGTCACTAATTGGGCATCACATCTTCTATATTTCAATTATCTATGTACAGAACACTAACAATAATCAAAAAGATATTTGGCAATGTCTTACCACCACCAAGTTTATGGAAAATTGTGGTTATTTCTTGGTGATTTCAACATTTTCTTGAACCAATAGGAAAATCTATAAGGGAATTCCCCATCTACAACTGATATTTAAGACTTTTTAACATTATCTATAGACTCTACTTCTCACTAATATTACTTATTCTAGTTGCAAGTACACCTAGCCCAAGAGAAATGAAGGTGGATTTAGGATAATACTATAAGCTTGAAAGAGTTATAGGCAACATTCATTGGCTATCTATGTTCCCAACCTCTCATGCATATTTTAACACCCCCACTATGATCTTACTATTCTGCTATGATTGTGAACCTTCGAATTATTATACAAGGGGTAAAGAGACATGTTTGATTTTTAATATATGGGGTAATGGATCTTTATTTTTATCCACTAGTCTAGGATGCCTAGCAACAACCCATTGCATGTAGTGCCATCAAAGTTGGCAAGCTACATTGAAGAAATATAAGGGAAAACTAAATTACCTCAATAGACAAAAGTTTAGATCTATTAGCTATAAAGTTGAGGAGGATAGGGCACAAGTGAAGATAAACTTAACAAGATCTATCTTTAGATCCCCTAAATATAATTAGGGTTGTTCATATAATCTAATATTTGATGCAATTAGATTAAAAAAAATTAATTAACTGATATGATATATTTTTTTCAAATTAAATAACTGATTTAGTTAACCAAAATTCAAAAAATTGGATATTTAATCATATAAAGATAAATAATATATATCCAATCTAATAAATTATATACATACAGTCATATATATTCTAAAAATAGTTATTATTAGTAAAATTTATACTTTTTAATTAATATTTTAATTAAAAAATTAAATATTATTATAAATGTGGAATTACTAGTTAAATATAATGTCATTTATAAGACACAAATCAAATTATAAGATTAGATCGATTCAAATTGAACTTTTTTATTATTTACTGATTGGAGATTTTTTTTATTTGATATTTTTTATTTATGCTCTATTCAAAAAATTTTGATACCTTGTGAATTATTTATGATCTAATATGAAGTTTTAGATATCTAAATTATCGGATATCTCAATTTTTGTACCATATACATGCAAAGATGAAAGCTTTGGCAAAACTTAATCATTTAGGTGATTTTGATGAAAATTATACAATAAGAAATCTAGTACTTAATTGATAACTTTAGGATATAAGAACACTATTTTTTTCTCCATGCATCTGTAAAGGGGAGAAATTATAAAATTTGCATACATCATCACATATAAGACTAATAGGGGCGTAAAATCACTGACTTCTATAAGATTAAAAGTCATTTCATTGGATTCTATTAAAGCCTCATGGTCACTTCTATAATTCACATTGTGACCTTATCTAAAAAGGTGTTGGTTAGGGGACATATAATAACCAGTGACCAACAGCAATTATTGGTAAAACTAATATCCTCTTTTGTTATAAAACAAGTTATTTTCAGGATGGGTGATGATAAGTGTATGTAACACCCCCAAATTTACTACAGAAAAAATTTATTTAATTAAAAGGGCTAAACAGAAATGAAAAGATAAAACTGTAAACTCGGGGGTATTACCGCCACACTTAGTACCAAATCGATTCATGCCTACCGACCCGATACTAAGTGCTAAGACTAAAACGAATAGAACCAAAACAAATCATTCGTAAAGGATAAGTTTTACAGAATCAGAGTGCGAAAGTCAAAAGTTACATTCCGAAGTACAATTTAAAAATTCCAAATGTCAGAGGACTTAAAATAACGGAATAACAAAGTACGATAATGTAAAGAAACAAGATAGGGGAAGTTCTCCAGCCACGTCACTCTCGGCCCCCAAGCTAGGTCCAGATTCAACTCTCAACCCCGAAAATGCCACAGATATCGTTCCTTACCTGCAAAACTCATACGGGACTTCTGCTCGTGGGAATGAGCAGCATCCATGAAACAGGTGATCAGTACGCTACGTACTGAGTAAGGGAACATACGCACTAAGGCCCACATGCACAAAAATACATGAACAAGCAGACATAGCATGAGAATAATAAAAAATAACACAGATGAACAATGCTGGTTACGAATCAGATAACTTTCTCATAAGATCTCAGACAATTATAACGATTCACATCATAGTCTTTATCAATCCATGTGAGTGCGGGAGCCCCACTATTATAGCCGGTGGAACGGTCACGAGGACCATGCGCTGCCACTATTATAGCCGGTGGAACGGTCGCGAGGTTAATATACCCTGCCACTATTATTTGCCGGTGGACCGGTTTGGCCCCGACTCACAAGGTATTCCACTGTAATTATTAGTATCTTTCCATGTCTTATCACTTTTACGTTTGGTTTGTTGAGCACGAAATCCCCCACTATTATAGCCGGTGGAACGGTCACGAGGGCACATGCCCTGCCACTATTATTGTCGGTGGAACGGTCGCGAGGGTAAAATACCCTGCCACTATTATAGCCGGTGGAACGGTCTAGGTTCAGCTCAACATCTTTCTCTGTAAGTAATTAGTGTTTTAACGTGTCTTATTTGAAAAAATATCACCCATGTCATGCATGGCTAGAGGGCCTCAACACATCACATCAAAACCGATGACATATTCGTACTATCACATAATAATGAGGACACAAGCACACGTCTTGATTCCAAACCACGCTATACATGGAACGGTTAAGATAATGGCGTTTAAGGCCACGACACATAAACCATATAGAAAATCCATGGCACGTAGGACACATGTCACACATTCAGCCTTAGCTATATCCTTACTCGGTTTAGGTTACCGAGCTATCTCCCGCGCTTATATTAGGCCACTAAACACCCTTTGTAATTATCATACTTAACACATTTCTCACATCGGAAACCCAAATCATGACCCTCAGACTCAACTCTCCCTCATAACTCACTCCTCCTCATTTATTCTTATTATTTCATTTTTCTTTTTCCACCTTCTCAAATTAGGGTTTCCTTCCCAAACCCTAGGTACCCTTATATGACCCTACGTACTATTTTTCACCTCGAGCCTCCAGACTCCCAAACAGACCTTCCATTAATTTCTCCACATCCCAAAGTAACTTTTCATACGTAAGGTTTGCCCCCATGCGAACCTTAACCTCCCTATACAAACCCTATCATCTCCACCCTGCCAACTCTATCATTCCCATGCAACCCTAGTTATCCGATGCAACCTTATTGTCCCCCACACTTCTATTTATTTAATTCCCCTTTTTCTCATCATTTCACAGATTACAGATTAACTAGGTCGTCCATACCTACGTTAACCAACGTACTTCCCCTTGGTTATCTTAATTGCTTGTTTTTCTCTTTCAAGTCCCCACATCACATCATATTTGTAGCATGCCATATTAGTACATACAGACAAGAGCATGAGAACATACCTCGGTTCCACGCTGCGCTACATAATAACACAAATAACATACAGATTATAGCATACAACCACACAAGGCATCCAAGACAAGTAAAACATGTAATACACACAGGTGGCCTTAGTTACGTCCTTACCTAAATCGGCTTCGGGCTTGGAGCACGCTCCTACGCCTCCTGGGGGCTTTGATTTGGTTCACCTATAAGAGGGAAATACTAAGGGTTAATCTCCCTCTACCGAAATTACCATAATGTTCCTATCTTACCCCTATCATGGCCTAATACTAAGGCTAATATTAATAATAGGGGTTTATAAATAAAGGGTAGGGTTATTACTATCCTCACGATAGTTTAAATGGATCATCACTAATTAAAGTAGGTTTTAGCAAAATCCAGAGTATTAAGGTGAGGGTTTCAATATTATTAATAATAATTACTAATAATACTAACAATAATAAGAATACCACTAATAATAATAGTACTCATAAGAATAATGATGGCTATAATGATAATAATGATGATAATATCAATAATAATGATAATAATAATAATAATAATAATAATAATAATAATAATAGTAGTAGTAGTAGTAGTAGTAGTAGTAGTAGTAGTAGTAGTAGTAGTAGTAGTAGTAGTAGTAGTAGTAGTAGTAAGTAGTAAAAGTAATAATAATAATAATAATAATAATAATAATAATAATAATAATACAAATAATAGTAAGAATACTAAAAATAATAATAATGGAAATAATAGCAATGATAATATTAGTTAGAAAGATAAACATAATGACACTAGTATTAACCAGAGTAATAATAATAGTATTGATAGCAATAATGATAGTAACAATAATAACGATAATAGCAATAACAATAATAATAATAATCACAATAATAATAATAATACAATAGTTGTGGCAATACTAAGCATAACAAAAATACTAAGGTAATAATATTAAATTATAATGTTAAGGATAATAACGATGGTAATAATCGATAAAATAATAAATGCATTAAATACAACAACAACAACAACAAAAAATAATAACAAAGATGATAATAATAATAATAATAATAATAATAGTGAAAATAATGGTGATAGCAATAACGATAGTAGTAATAATAATAATAATAATAATAACAATAAGGATAATGATAATAAGACAACAACAACACAAACATAATAATAATAATAATAATAATAATAATAATAATAATAGGAAAAATAATAACAATAACAGTGATAACGATAATACTAGTAATAATGTAGATAATGATAATAAGAGTACTAAAAGTAATAGTATTAAATAATAATGATAATAAGGATATTAATGATGGTAATAGTAGTTAAAGTAATAAGTGTGGTAAATATAACAATAGTAATGATGATGATGATGATGATGATGATGACAATAATAATAATAATAATAATAATAATAATAATAATAATAATAATAATAATAATAAAAATCATAATAGCAGTAATAATAATAATGCTAAAGGAGTAATAATAATAATAATAATAATAATAATAATAATAATAATAATAATAATAATAATAATAATAATAATAATGGCAACTACAACCACCATAACCATATTATTAATAATAATGATAAATATAATAACATTAATAGTGACAATACTCGTATTAGTAAAACTACTAAAATAATAATAATAATAATAATGATAATAATAATAATCATAATAATAATAATAACAATAAAGATAATAGTAATAACTTAACAAGGTCTTATAGTTAATTAACACTATTAATTAGAGGTTCTTAGGGTAAGGTTGGGTCCTAGTAATAATAATAAGGGTGGTAGTATTAGTAATAATAATGATAATGTTAATATTAATCATATTAAATCATTAATCACTTTTATTTTTTTATTTTTTTTTAAGATTTAGGGTTCAGGGAGTTGGGCAACCTGGCTGAGAGGTGGTGGCGCCGGCGGCGGCAGCGGAGGAAGGGAAGAGAGGGGAAAATGGGGTGGAGGACAAGGAAGGGGACACTAGGAGAAATGGGAGGTGTAGGGTGGTAGGGCAGGGTTCCTTGGTTGTTTTGGGGGGTGGTAGCGGTGCAGCAAGCGGCGGTATGGCCGGCGGCGGCGGCGCAAAGGTGGCGCAAGGCTGGAAGGGTCGATTTGGGGAGAGATTTTTGCACGGGCAGGGCGGCACGTGCGGCACGAGGTAGGGAAGTTAAGGGGGTTGGTTGTGTAGAGGGCAGTGCAGGGAAGGTTTTGGGGGCAAGGGTGGGCGGCAGGGGTGGTTGACGGTAGAGGAAGTGGCGGCTAAAGGTGGGGCTGCACGAAAGTTGCTCTCTGGTCTCCAGGTTTTTCCAACCTAATTTCGGCAGAGATTAGGGCTATATATAGGCCAAAGGGGATGGGAAACGACAAGCTTCAAGGGGGGAAAGGTTAGGGGTTAGGGTTAGGGTAGGTTGTCCGGCGTATGGTCTGAAAATTTTCAGACCATGATTCGGCTGCACAGGGTTTACGTGCGGGAGAAGGGCTACGATTGATTTGTCATGTTCACAGGGAAGTCAGCGAGGAGGAGGGGGTGAAATGACCGATGATATTGGCGTGCCGTTGAAGCTAAGTTTCCCGGCGAATTTTTCGGCTGCGGCAGGCGAGAGGTAGAAGACAAAGTACAGGTGGGGCGGACCGGTGGCTCAGTGGGAGAAAAAGGCCGAACCAGCCGGGTGGAAGGAAGGGTGCGCGGGGGAGAGCTGGGCCGCGAGGGAGTGCTTGGCCAATAGGCCGGCATAATTCGGGGGGAAGAGTAGAAGAAAAAAAAAAGAAGAGAAGGAAGGGAAAGAAAAGGAAAAAGAGGGGGGAAAAGGAGAAAAGGAAAAAGGAAAAAAGAAGAAAAATTAGTGGTTGGATTAATTAGCATGATTTGGGTAATTTGGGATGCTTAATAAAATATAATTATCAAAATAATAATTAAATTCTATTTTTAGGTTAATTTCGGGATTTTTGAAAGAAATTTCTTAAATTCCATTTTAATTAACAAAACACTCTAATTTTCTCCAATTAAATTATTTATAATGTTTATATTAATTTGAAACTATTTTATTCTTCTTAATTTAAATAAAGTAATTTATTTAATTAATTTCCAAACAAAATCATTAATTAGCTTAAAAATACCAACATTCCTTCTTTTTAGAACACTTATAAATTTCCTCTTAGTTTACCCTAATTAACTTCCTCTCATTTTAATAAAAGTAAATTATTTTGGTTAAACTCCCACATAAAAACCTTATTTAATAATAGATAACAGGAATTAGGATTTTTGGGGCATTTCATTGTAATACCCTAAATTTTTAGCTAAATTTAATCCCGGATAATTAATATCATAATCTAATTCCAAACTTAAGAAATTTGTTCTTTCTATCTTACCCTAACTCTCCAATCTTAAACCTTAGTATTAATTTTTTTTATAACCTTGACCAGTAACCCGAAACAATCCCTAAAATTTATCCTGAATTATTTTGTCTTCTTCCATTCTATTAAATCTACCTTTATCCTAATTATTTTTTTCAGATTATCTTTCTACCCAGTACCTTAATCTATCTAAATTAAACCTAAAATTAAATAAATAAAATCCTATCCTACCCTACCATTTTACCCTTCTTTCATGCTCTAATCTTCTCCCCCTAAACACTATCCCCTTCTTCCACTCAACCCCATCACCTCACCTCTCTTTTTCTTGCGTGCTTACATATACACGCAAACTCATTTTTCTCCCTCAACCAAAAAGCCTCCTCCCTTCTTGTTCTTGTCAACACAAGCCCTACCCCTCATGTGGCATGGGTTCTATTTTTTCTTTGCAATAATAAATGCCCCAACCACCCCTCTACTTCCTCTCAGGTATTCTGCAACCTTTGCACAACACCTTCCCCTGCCACCTCCTATCTTCACAGCCACCAACACTATCACCACCCACAGCCTTCTCCATCGCTCTTTTTTTCTTTATAGCAAATCCAACCAAACAGCTCCCTCCTCTACATTATATGCATACATCTGCATGCCCTTCAACCAAACAACCCTCCACTACCCAACCCCCTCCCTCGGTTTCACTTGGTTTTTCCAACCCTGACCAGCCTCCCTCACCAACCTTCCAGCCCTCACACACCAGCCACCTTTTTCCATCCACCTTGCACCGCAACCAACCATCCTTTTTTTTGCACCCTCCACCAGTCCTGCTACTGCCACCCTTCCCCCTATATCTCTACCCTATTCCACCATCGCCTAGCCTATCCATGCTCCAGCCCCTACATCTCTACCCTATTTCATCGTCGCCCAGCCTACCCATGCTCCAGCCCCTGCACCTCACCCTAACTATCCCAACAACTCCCAAGCCCAGCCCCTTCTTTTTCCTATCCAACAGAGCCACCCTTCCCTTATAACAACTCTACACCATTGAGCTAAGCCCAGCCACCATCAACTGTTGCCTCACTACTACCCCAAACTAGCCAACCTCTCCTCTTGTTGTTGGGCACAGTCCTCATACTGCATGCATGCAATATGAGTGGGTGTGTTATGTTAAAAGATTTTAAGTCGTGAATTAGTGGGAGTACCGGAATAGTCAGAATAGGATAATAGTGCTTAGAGGCCGGAGCCTTTTCTGTAAGGATATTAGTTGATGTTTAGGGATTTATGCTAAATGTTTGAATGCATATTTGCATTATCATGTTATTTTTATTATATTGTTGAATGCGTGTTGTTAACGATATGTTGCGATAATTTGGATTATATGCTAGAGAAAGAGTGAGAATGACAAAAGAGGTGCAGATATGGCATTTTTTGTGAATAAGTATAAATTATCAAAGAATAATATGGGCCTAATAAAGTATGATAAGTGGAAAATAATGATATAGGAAAATATAAGCTTTTCGTAAAATAAAGCATATCGGCTATCTTGAGGGCATTTTGGTTAATAAGGGTTAAACTAGAAATTTTGGTATTTTTTCATGTTGGAAAGATTATGATATGCTAATAATTTCATGTGAAGTGTTTGGGAGTGATTATGAGGGCTATAAATTCTTCAGATGAGAGAATAATTTAATTTGGAAATAGTAACCCTGAGGGATAATATCATTTTCACATGTGTAAAATGTTAGAGTTAGGCCACAAATTTTGGATATGTTGTTAATATGGATATTTTAAGAATTTATATTTAATGCGGTAAGTATATGAGCTTATGGAAAATGTTATGACTTATCTATGAAATTAGGGTTTGGGAGCATTATGAATAGTAACTTATAAGATAGGGCTATTATTGCATGTATAAGACGTGAGAACTAGAATTTAAATTTCAAGTATCTTAATGATACTATTATTTAAGGAACATATACTAAATTTGGTGGATAAACAATCAATATAGGGGAAGTTATGCTTAAATTGTTAACTTAGGATTTTTGGGAAAAATGAGCATCTTAACCTTTGAGAACAGTCTTGCTATATGTATATTGATTTCTCGATTGCATTAATTATGTTTATTACTCATAAAAAAATCATGAATAAGACACTAATCATTTAAAGTAAAAGATCACGTGAGCCAGGTCGAAGTGTTTTATGAGTCTGTTCCACTAGCTTAATAATAGTAGCTAGGTGCCTTTTTCCCTGGGAGGTGCATCAGACTATTCCATCGATTTAAGAATAGTAGGGCCTAATCTCAATGTGAAAGATAATATGAGTCTTATATAAGTAACCAATGATTAAGACACTAATCACTTATAGTGAAAATTTACATGAGTTAAGACTACGGTGTAGGAGTCTGTTCCACCGACATAATAATAGTGGCCAGACGCGTTTTGTCCTTGGAGGTGTTTTAGTCCATTCCATCGATTTAAGAATAGTGGTCATGAGCATTTTTTCTTAGGAGGTGTAGAGTCTGTTCCATCGGCTTAACAATAGTGGCTAGGAGCATTTTGCCTTGGGAAGTGTTTCGGTCTATTCCACCGAATTAAGAATAGTGGAGCCCCTAAACTTAAATTAAATAAAAGAATGTGTTATATCATATTCAAATAATACAAAACTGGACCAGTAATTACTTTGTGTCGATTCTTATGTATACTACTTTCTGCTGTGAATGTATGTAATGATATGCTTTTTCGATTTTAAATTTATTGTTATATTAGTTAGTACGTAGCGTGCTGATCATCCTTTTATGGGTGTTACTCATTCCTATGAGCAAATGACCCTGATGGTTTTGTGCAGGTTATTGAGGACCCAGTTGATGATTTTGCTGCCTTTGATGCACTCTATGGGGAAGAGTGACTTTTATCTATAATGGGTGTTTGGGCGAAGAGTCATGTTATTCGGATGATGTTTTTACCTAGATACCTTTTTGGACTCTTTGATCCACGATATCCCTTTTGTTGTATTAGGTTATTGTAATTGAAGTTAACCTCCAAACCCGTATTTGTGTTATGAAACTCCTCTCATTACTATTTATCCTATTAAGCATTTTAAATTATTTTGCCTTGTGATTGATGTAAGGTGGGGATGGTAAACCTGACTTATATCAATTACAGCAGTAACATCGGGTTATTTTGACTATGCTTCCACTGCAAAATAAAATTTTTTAATAGTAAACTTTCGGGTGTTACAATAAAGCTCCTAGATTTGATGGCCACAATGCTCTTTTCTACAAGAACTAATGGGGTCTTATATTTGATTATCTATAGCTAATTGTTCAATAGTTCTTTTGTTTTTTCACTCTCTACTATGGTATATGAACATTGAAACACTACTTTAGTTCCAAAGGTATATTTAACCAACAAATTTAGGTCAATAGATTGTTAAGTAATACAATTTATGAAATCATCTCAAAAGTACTTACAAAATAATCTAGTTGTTATTAGACTCCATCACCAACCCTTTCCAATATGCCTTTGTTAAGGAAGGAGTATTGGCAATAACATATTACTAGTATATGAGTTAATTAAAGGCTATAACTAGAAAAATGTAACATCCCAATGCTTGCTTAAATTGAACTCGAGGAAAAATTATGATTTAGTGGAGTAATGTTTCATTGAAAAAGTTTTACAAGGAATGAGTGTAATACCCAAAATTTGTAGCAATCTTAACCCCAAATGATTAATATTTTAATCTCACTCTAATTATTAAATTTTACATTTAAACTAAAATTTAATCCTAATCCTACACTTATTATTCCTTTTCCTTTTTCTTTTTCTTTCTTTTATTTTTTCTTTCTTCCTCTTTGCTCTTGATTCCCTCTATATCTATCCCACATAGTATTTCCCTATTCCACCTAATTTTCGTATTACCTAGCCCACAACTACAGGTATACCTGGGCCTATTTTCATCATCACCCTTGTCCCATACCTTCACTCTTGGGATGTATCACATAAAAGTTTGCCCCAAATCCCATGTCGATCTACACCGGCCCTTAGCCATCCCAGTTGTTCACATGTCACCCTCAAGTATAGATACCCCTATTTTCTATCTCTATATACTTTATTTACTATAACCACCAAAATGTATCCTCTCTTTTTGTTCTTTAGAAATTCCCCTTACTAATTTTTTAGAATTTTTTTCAACTAATACTCCTACCGATGATTAGCATCATTACTGTCGCACTTTGCAGCTGCCTAGCCAAAAACCCCCCAACCTTCTCCAAATCCACCCTATTTGCTCATTATTCTTACTTCTCAACCATTTCTACCATTTTATACTCATCACCTCAACCATTATTTTTTCCTCCCTCTCGATCAAAGCTGTGTTATTCCTTTGTTATTGGCTTGTCTCATCGAGTGAGTTACCTTATTGAGTAGGTGTTCCTTCCCTCTATCTTGATCATCTTAATGAGAAAAATACTTCATGCCTTTTCCCTTGAATCTCGATCAATGAGTTTTCCTTTCGGTCTTGGCCAGTCGATACCTTACCAAGCATGCCAGTTTCTTTTCCGTTCCTCTTAGACAACACCCTCATTCTCTCTATTTTCCCTTAATTATTTCCTCACCTTGTCTCTTTTTAATCAATATTATTATACTATAAACATGTTGTTTTTGGCCTTAGGCATTTCCCCAGTAACCTTGGAGATAGAGGCTTAAGCTTTTTTACTTACTTAGAGATCTATATCAGCTAGATAAGGATATATGGCGTAATTAGAGATTTTGGAATGTTATGCGCATTTTTTGTGTAATCTCCTATTTTGTATTTTTTATATTGAAATTTTCATGTTGATAATGTCATTGTATAATAATAAGGTATCAAATTGTGGCAAGTGAGTACCATGTAAAAAGTATGTACTTATATGATAATGTTGCAATAAGTCTTATTTTGCAAGCTTAATTTAGGTAGTATGATCGATGGTATTTTAATGTGGTATTGACTAAGTATGGAAAGAGGGTAACTATTATGGTTAATTTATATGGTGATGTAATAAATTGAAGGTAGGACATTAAAAATGTTGGATTTATATAGTTTTGTGAAAATTTGGGTATTTTGGCTATCTTAAGGGTATTTTGATCAATATGAGTTAATTGTGAAATCTTTATATTATAAGTGTGATATTGGTTTCAAATATTTCAGGTATGTTATGTGGAATATTCAGGGTAATTATAAGTAACATAAGTTTGATAAATGAGAAAATTACTTAAATAGTGAATAGTAATATTAGAGGTAGGCATGTTCTCACATGTGTAAGATGTTGGATTTTGACCTTGATTTTTGGATATGTTTCTAATAAAAAAATTTTTAGGATGGAATACTAAATTTGGTGGTTAGATGAGACTTATAGGAGAATTTATACTTGACATACGAAACCAGGGTTATATTAGGAGATTATGGCATTTTTCTGTAGGAAATGTACCAATCATCATGTGATGATCTTTTCTGTGCTTTATATAATTATGTAAGTCTGGTTTATGTGCCTTATACAATTATTATCATGTATGCTTGTTGACCTTGAGATAAACGATAGTTGGATAAGTCATTACTACTTAAAGTAAAAGATCATATAGGTCAGAACCAAGATGTTAAGTCTATTTTACCAGCTTAATAATAGTGGACAAATGTATTATAACTTGGGAGGTGTTTTAGACCATTCCCATAGTTTAAGAATAGTGGCTAAGATTATGAGTCCTTAGGAGGTGTTGAGTCTATTCCACTAGCTTAATAATAGTGGCTAGATGTGTTTTACCCTAGGAGGTGATTCTGTCCGTTCCGCTAGATTAAGAATAGTAGTGTCTTAAACTCAAATTAAATAATGAAATGGATTAATGATGGAATTCCAAATTCATTTATCCTCTTGCATCATATCATGTTTAAGCTTTGCGAATGATTTTTCCCATATGTGATCTTATGTATTTGTATACCCGTGCTATGACTATAGTGTTCCCTTACTTAGTACGTAGCATACCAATCATCCATTTTATGGGTGCTGCTCATTATCACGAGCAAATAACCCAAATTTTGCTACGTAGGTCACTGATGACCTTTTGAATGATTCCACTTCCTTTGATGATTTACCTATGGAAGAGCAATCCTGTACTATGGGGTTGAAAGTATAGTTTGTGTTATCCGATTATAGTTTTTGTGCTCACATAACTTTTGTACTCTTAGCTCTATGTAACTCCTTTTTATTGTATTTTGATATTGCACTCAAAGTAATCTCAAACTCTTATTCAAGATTCATGTAATATTTATCTCATTCTTTATTTATCTTGAGTTTTAAATGCTAAGTTTTAGTCTTATGTTGTTTTAAATGCTAAGTTTTAGTCTTGTATTTAATGTAAGGATGGTATGGTAAGCTAGATTTTATATTGAGCACAACGGTAACACCCAATTATATTATAACTAAGTTTCCATTTAAGCAAAAAATTACAATAGTAAATTTTGGGGTATTACGATATGATTCCTACTTGCTTTTTCCAATATGATCGTGTAGTATCTTAACAGGATAAGCTATTATATCATCTTTAATGGTACCCCATTCCCACCTTTTAACCTAAAGAAATGTTTTCAATAGGGTTTCCTAGTTATGGAATATGTTCATAGAATATTCCAAGGCTTATGTTTGGATAATGCTTCAAAGGACATCCTAAGTGTTATAGAGTTAAGCCCACTGCTTTATCCTTTATCGATGATGTTCTCTTGTTATCTCATGGTGAAACATGTTTATTCCTTAAGTCTTGAGCACTTTCTAATAGTTTTAAAGTCTTTCAAATCTAAAATTGAATAGGAATTTTCTTTTGTGTTGGCACAAAGGAGGAAAACAGAGATAGTTTAATTCTTGAAACTCAAATAGGAGAAGGGAGACTACTTCTGGCCTACCTTGGAGTCCCCCTCTCTATTATTAGGTTATCTATCCCTCATTATTTCTAAATGATTGGCAATATTACAAAGAGGTTGAGGCTCTAGACTCTAAAATTATTGAGTTATTCAAATAAGCTCCAATTGATTAAATCAGTCCTCAACAATATTAAATCTTATTGGATTTAAATGTTCATTTTACTAAAGAAGGTCACTCAAACTATTAAGACTATGTGTCTCTCCTTTTTATGGTCTAAAATAGCGTATATCACTAAAATAGCTTTAGTAGCCTAGCGAACATTGTGTCTACCACAATAAGAAGGTGGCTTGGGGTTACATAATATTGATAAATGGAACAAGACCTTTGTTAGGAAACATCTATGGAAACTCTCATTGAAAAAGAACATACTATAAGTGAAATGGTGTCATGAGTACTATTTCAAAAAGAATAACTTATGGGTTGTACAACCAACCAATAGATAATCCTGAGCAATGTGGAGAATACTAAACTTAAGGTTGAATCTAGTGGTTTCATTTGATAGACTAAAATAGGGCCTTTATTTTTAAGATAATGTGAGGTACAACATAGCAAAAAGTGATGAACTAATTAGATACAAAAGCAACAAAGCAGCTTGTAGCCAGGATGTGTGGTATCCACTTGTTGTAAGACACTGATGTATGGTGGATACAAATTGGGTTAAAATTGATGCAAAGTAGAATGGCTAGTTAATAAGCCATGAAAATGAGAAATTTAGAGGTGAGAATAAGTGTTGAAGATATGAATTAATTTACCCTTAATTCATATACTTGAATCTACCATTTAAGCTATGCAACACTTAAGATAAAAGATATAAGTTTTGTAGAGAAAAATCAACAAAGGTATGCAATAACCAAGGAGGTAAATTTCACTCATCTAAAGGGAAGTCAACTGACCCAAAAAAACCTACAATCAGCCCCCTCTTGTTCTTATATAGTGTTACAAAAATTTAGTTACAATCCAGATAAAATAGATTTGGTTAGAGATCAAACTATATAGTTACTAATTAGTTACCTTTTCTAGTTTAATTCTAACCAAACAAAGCTAAGTTTTTCCCACCTTTAATATGGTTGTGTTTCCTTCTTGCATTCACCCTCTTCCTTGGCTGATTTGGGTTGAGTACAAGTTATCCTTTAAAGTACAAGATATTATATGTCTTTAAACATAAAAATGGCTAACCCCTAAAGTCAACTTGCACGAGTACAATCATAAGCACAAGGTGGTGTTTCCAATACTCCAAAAGGTGACCATGATTTCTGCACTTGCAGTCCACTAACCTTTTCATCCATTTGGTGTTGGGGGTTGTCGAAATATATGGAAAAAAGTGGTGTGTGTAGGCTAGAAGAAAAAGGTGGTTATAGGTAGTTTTTGGTAGATTGTGAAAAGGTGATTGGGATGGTTTTGCAGGCTGGTTTTGGTAGGGTTGGGGGCGTGGGGTTTTGACCAGTAAGGATTGGCCATGGGTGAGAAGGTGGTTGGCCATTTTGGTTGCCAAACATGGTTGGGATTATGGCTCAACAAGTGGTTGGGTGATGGCTCAAAAAGGTGGCCAAAATGGCTGTAAGTTTAGGGGGCTTGGGGAAAAATGCAAGGCTCATGCATGAATAATTTTCTTACGTAAAAAGGTGGAAAATTTGGAATGTGTTTGTTTGTCCATAATGTGTTCAAAAAAGAAGGGGGTTGGAAAGGGAAAGTTAATGGAATAAAGTGTAGTAGACATCTTTCCAAATTAGAAGAATTTTAGGATCGTCTAATTTGAGAATAAGGGTGTTTAAAATGGAATTGGATGAAAGAGTTATGGGTGTTGTTCATTTTCACGAGCAAATCTGCCCTATTTGTCAAGTGATTGATGATTATTAGCTTGATTTGCTTACCTTGGATGAGCACTAAACGATTTGGTAAAGGGCATAGTTATCCAGATATCTCTATCTCTCTTTGAACTCTTAGTTCTCTATTTTTACTATTTATTTCCTTCTCTCTATTTCGTATTTTGTATCACGGTAGAATCAAGTACTTCCTACACCTGATTACTAGGTATAAGGTTACTTTTTCCTTGCATCCAACATAGGCTAGGCATATGGAGTATCTCTTCTATGTTCAATGCGGCGTGACATCCCTACATTTTGTGTTTTGGCTTACACTATTAACTCTTTAAAACGAAAATTTTTAATTCTAAAATTTGGGGGTGTTACAGATGCACCTACATCAGACACCAATTTTATTTTTGGTTTTTTGCACATAAAAAATTAACTACAAAGATATATATGTCAAAGTTGGAAGCCAACTTTGATTGTGTATTTTTTCACCAACCCCAAGAATCACTAGCTAACCTGTTTTTCAAACTGGCCATTTGTGGCATTAGTGCTGAACAAATTCAACCCGGGTCATTGCATTGGTCCATGACAGAAGGAATTTTAATGGGTAGCATAACTAAGGAGGAGGCCGAAAGTAAAGAGCCAAGCTCTTACAACTTGTTTGGTTAGAGAGAATAAAATTGTGGGAATGAAAATTTGGAGAGGAATTTAAATATTCTATTGTTTGTTTTGAGGGAGTGGGAATTAAAATGGGATTGGGAATAGGATTTAAAGGTGTCAATTCCCATCAATTTATTCCTAAGGGGGGTGGTATTAAAAGGGTGGAAATGGGAATAGAAGATAAAATTACCAAAATAACCTCATGTTATTATGCATAAAATTATATTAATGATATTAATTATAATAATAATAATGATGATAATGATTATCTTTATAATAATTTTAATTCCCAAACTCCCATTCTCATTTATCAAACGGACTATTATAACTGTATTATAATTATCATTAAAATTATTATCTTTATTATAATTCTAATTATTATAATAATTAATTATAACTAAAAATATAATAATTATAATTATAATAAAGATAATCATAATTATAATAATAATTATTATTTTAAATATTATTTGATATAACAATAATAAATAATTACTATTATCTAATTAGATAGAATCGGATTGGATCTAACCTGATCGGATCTAATATGATATTATATTATCTATTATGAAAAAAAAGTTGAATAATGGAAAAACATAATAATAATTGGCTATATATATATACACACACACACAAAACTATAAATGTTATAAATATAAGAAGGATATTTTTATAAATTTATGATTATATTTCCAATCCCATTCCTACATACCAAACACAGGAAATTTTATTCCCAAATTAATCCCATCAAATACCAAACATAGAAATGGAACTAAATAAACCAATTTTCACTTCTTAATTCTCATTCTCATTTCCACTTTTTAATTCCCAAACTCTTATTTTTATTTACCAAACGGGTCGTTAGAGTAATCCTAGCAACCTTTGTTTACCATTTGTGGCAAGAAATAATGGTTGAAATTTATAGCATTCTTGGTGCACAACTAAATAGCTATTGATGTGAATCTTATGAATTTATATTTAATTAATTTTGAAAATTGCTGTGAATTAATTATTTATAATTGTTTGTCTTATTTGATGAATTAATAGGAGTATAATGCAGCATATGGATTCTGTGGACTTTGGATACAGTTGTTGGGAAGTGCAGAATATGTATTGAAGTGTACAGATTATGTAATTTTTGTTAATAACTTGTAATCCCATATGATGCATTCGCCGGTCGGAATGGGCTAATGGAAATTAGGACGGTTGTATAATCCGCCACCCGGTCCTTAATTTAGACTAGATGGATTATGGATTAATCAATCCTTAATAACCATGATTAGCTAAAGTTGTTATAGCTGATGGGAAATTAAGCCTTAAGCTTAATTGTATTTGGGACATTTTATGTTGGTTTGGGCTGGTCGATTTATTGTGGCCCAAAGTCTTTTACGCCATTCTATCCAGGCTTGTATTTGTTTCGTATTGTATGTGTCGACATATACGGCCTTTTGTGTACATATAAATAGGCGAAATACTTGTAATACGGATAACTTTTGACAGAAATATATCGACTGATTTCTTGAGCTCTCTCGCGACTTCTTCTCTCTCTCTCGGCGATTCTCTCTTTCGCTCGTCTTCTCTGATTCTGCTCTCGCTCTCACCTTGATCGATCTTGATCATTCACCTTCAAATTTCAGTTGCCATTGTATCATTTGTGCTTCTGAATCTTTGGTCTTCCTTTGGAATTTTTCCTTAGGCTGTACTGGCGAAATCGAACTTTGCGCTCGATTAATCGTTCGATCCTTCGTGAAACCCTAACAGGTTTCCATCATTTGGTATCAGAGCCTCGATTTCTAGAGTGCTCGTAGTTTATGTGTTACTGATTAAGTTTTCTTCATTTTTGATTCGATTTCTGTATTTCGCTAACCCTAGCTTGAGGTGTGAAAATTTAGGGTTTATAGCGACGAAGTCTGTTTCGATTATTGTCGATTCTAAACCGGCGATTAAAGTGTTTTGGTCCGCTATTTTCGAAAGTCTGAAGAGAAACCCTAATCGACCTAGGGTTTGGTCAAGAATATGAATCTTGACTGACAGTGCGACAGATTGTTGTTGGTAACCTTCGATTTGTAAATTTTCTTGTTTAATACTACTAACTGCTATACTTAATTTCCATTTCTTCGCCAATTACCTGTTGTTAACAATTATACAGGTTAAGAACATAACCGGCGAACCATTTTGGTTTCAAGAAAAGGGAGAGACCTCCAAGAAGAGGGGTTAACCTAGATAAGTGAATTGATTGCTTAAGCAGACGCGGTAATATCGTTCCCTTTTACTTAATTAGTATTGTCGAACTCTTACAGACATTGAATAAATCTGAGTAAGCTTTACTGTTGCTATTACTGTTAATATTTGATACTGTGATACTTCTTGAGACTATACTATGTGTTCTGTTATATGAAATTCTTGAATAAGTTGTTTCTGTTGATTAAATTGTTGTTGTGTTAGTTGTTTAAGCTGCTGTTAAATTTCATTATGTCTAACAATGGCCAGTCAGTGAATCAATCTGTGTCTAGTAATGATCTTTTAGAAACCCTTAGGACTTTTCAAGAACAAATGACTGCACAATTTGCTGTTTTGTCTGCTAACCTAGAACAAAGACTAGGGGAACAGGAAGTAAGACTCAATGAATCACAACATAACAGAGTAGAAACTAATCAGGCAAGAGTTTTAGGAAGGGCTCCAATGGATCCTAGGATTAGAGTTCCACCCATGGCTAATCTAGAGGAGTTGGAAGATCAAGTATCTCACAATAGTGATAGGATGCCTAGACAGAACAATAGGAAGGATAGGGAATTAGAATTCATTGATAGGAATTTGAATAATCTTAAGCTTACTATACCAGGGTTTAATGGCAGAAATGACCCTGATTATTATTTTGAATGGGAAAGGAAAATAGAATTAGTATTTGAGTGTCATAATTACTCTGAAGAAAAGAAAATTAAGGTGGCTGTAGTAGAATTTACTGAGTATGCGTCCTCTTGGTATCATAATTTGGTGTTAACTAGACGAAGGTGTGGGGAACCACCTATACAGACTTGGGCAGAGTTTAAAACCTTAATGAGAAAGAGATTTGTGCCAAGTTACTATTATAGGGAGTTGCATAAGAGGTTGCAAACTATTAGTCAAGGAGTGAGATCAGTGGATGACTATTATAAAGAGTTAGAAGTTTTGATTATTAAGACAGGAGTTATTGAGGATGATGATGCTACCATGGCTAGGTTTCTGAGTGGGTTAAATTCAGAGATAGCTGATAAAGTAGAACTGTATCCTTGTGGAACCTTAAATGAAATGGTGAATATAGCTACTAAGATAGAGATTCAATTAAGGAAATCTAGGCAATATAAACCCCTTGGGATTGAGTTTAAAACTACTATGAGGAGAAATTTTGGGGGAAATACTTCTGGAAACTGGAAGAACAATAGTAAGGCAGAATTTAAGGGAAGAAACAATGAAGCTAAGGCAGGACAGAAGTTTTAAAATGGCAAGAATGTGATGACAAATCCTGTAAATGGGTTAAACAGAACTAGAGATATTAAATGTTTTAGGTGTGGAGGCTTAGGACATATAGCTTCTGAATGCCCAAACAAGAGAAACATTTTGATTAGAGAATCTGGAGAAGTAGAGTCTGAATCTGAATCTGAAGAAGAAGAAGAAGAAGAAGAAGAAGAGGTCAATATAGTTGGAAAGAATGATAGTGACCTAGAAGAAGAAATAGAATTACCAGTGAATAGGGATCTTTTTGTGGTTCGAAGAGCTTTAAATAGTAATAAATTACCTGATTCCAATGCTATACAAAGAGAAAATATATTCCATACTCGATGTTTAATTGATGACAAGTGCTTTAACATGGCCATAGATAGTGGTAGTTGTATTAATGCTGCTAGTACCCTATTGGTGTCTAAATTAGGATTAACCACTAATAAACATACAAAACCATATAGATTGCAATGGCTTAATGAATTGGGAGATGTTAAGGTTAGTCAACAAGTTTTAGTGAATTTAAAGTTAGGAAAATATGAGGATTCTGTTTTATGTGACATAGTTCCTATGCATGCTGCTCACCTGTTGTTAGGTAGGCCTTGGCAATATGATAGGAGGGTAGTACATGATGGTTATAAGAATAGGTATACAGTACAGAAGGATGATAAGAAGATTTTTTTAGCACCTATGACTCCAAAAGAAATATTTGAGGATCAAACCAAAATTAAATCTGATTATAAGGAGTTATCTAAATCTAATTTAGGGAATGATCTTAGTACAAAGGACATGAAAGGAACTTTTGGATTTTATGCTAAAGGTAAGGATGTAGGAAAGGCAATAAAAATAAATGCCAATGTGTACTTGATGATTTTTAAGGACTATTATGAGTGTCAGAGAGGAATAATTGAAGAAGTACCTAGTACAGTGAAACTGTTATTAGAGGAATATAGTGAGTTGTTTCCTGAGGATATACCTAGTGGACTACCTCCATTAAGGGGAATAGAACATCAAATAGATTTTATTCCAGGAGATGTTATACCAAACAGACCTGCTTATAGAGCCAATCCTGAAGAGGTTAAGGAATTGAAAAGACAGGTTTCAGAACTGTTAAGTAAAGGATACATTAAGGAGTCTATGAGTCCTTGTGCAGTACCAGTATTATTAGTACCTAAAAAGGATGGCAGTTGGAGAATGTGTGTGGATAGCAGGGCAGTAAATAAGATAACTATTAAGTATAGATATCCAATTCCTAGGCTGGATGAAATGTTGGATCAATTGCATGGTGCTGTTATATTTTCTAAAATAGATTTAAAAAGTGGGTATCATCAAATTAGGATGAAACCAGGAGATGAGTGGAAGACAGCTTTTAAAACAAATTTTGGATTATATGAATGGTTAGTAATGCCTTTTGGGTTGTCAAATGTTCCTAGTACTTTTATGAGACTTATGAACCATGTATTAAGGGAATTTATTGGAAAATTTGTGGTTGTTTATTTTGATGATATACTTATATATAGTAAATCCTTAGAGGAACACTTGAAACACTTAAGGATTATTTTGAATGTGTTTAAAACAGAAAAGCTCTATGCTAATTTAGCTAAGTCTAGATTTTGTTTGGAAAGTGTGGTTTTCTTAGGATTTGTGGTAGGAAAAGAAGGTGTATCTGTAGATGAAGAGAATGTTAGGGCTATTCAAGAGTGGCCTGTGCCAAAGAGTGTAACTGAAGTAAGAAGTTTTCATGGGCGGTGTTCTTTTTACAGGAGATTTGTGAGAAACTTTAGTACTATAGCTGCTCCCTTGACTACCATAACAAAGAAGGATAATGGGTTTATTTGGGGATTAGAACAACAACAATCTTTTGAGACACTTAAGACTAAATTAACCCAAGCACCTATATTGAGTCTTCCTGACTTTGAAAAAATGTTTGAATTAGATTGTGATGCTTCAGGGTTAGGAATAGGAGCTATACTTTCTCAAGAAGGAAAACCAATAGCTTATTTTAGTGAGAAATTAAATGGTAGTACATTGAATTATTCTACTTATGAAAAAGAACTGTATGCTTTAGTAAGGGCTTTGGAGGTATGGCAACATTATTTGTGGCATAGAGAATTTGTAATTAATACTGATCAGGAAGCTATTAAGTATTTAAAGAGTCAGTCAAAGTTAAATAAGAGACAAGGTAGATGGATAGAATTCATTGAAAGTTTTCCTTACATAATTAAATATAAGAAAGGTAGTGATAATATAGTTGCAAATGCTTTATCCAGGAGATATATCTTATTAAATGCTGCTGATACTACTTTATTAGGGTTTTCCAGTATTAAACTATTATACTTAGAAGATATTGATTTTAAAGAAATCTATAAAAGGTGTGAAGTTTCTTCTCAAGGAAAATATTTTATTAATGAAGGATACTTGTTTAGGGAAAATAGACTGTGTATTCCTGCATGCTCTTATAGAGGATTATTAATTCAAGAAGCACATAGTGGTGGGTTAATGGCACATCTAGGAACTCAGAAAACTTTAGATGTTTTAATTGAACATTTTTATTGGCCACACATGAAAAAAGATGTTTTGAAACATTGTGTCAATTGTATTAAATGTAGGCAGGCAAAAACGACTTCAAAACCTTTTGGATTATATACCCCCTTACCTGTATCTAACCATCCTTGGGTTGATGTATCTTTGGATTTTGTTTTAGGATTACCTAGGACTAATAGAGCTAAAGATTCAATAATGGTTGTAGTAGATAGGTTCAGTAAGATGACTCATTTTATACCTTGTAATAAAACAAATGATGCTGTAGCAGTGGCTGAATTATTTTTTTCTAATGTGGTTAAATTACATGGAATTCCTAAGACTATAGTGTCAGACAGAGATGTTAAGTTTTTAAGTCATTTTTGGAAGGTTTTGTGGGGAAAATTAGGGACTAAGTTATTGTTTTCTACAACTTGTCACCCTCAAACTGATGGTCAAACTGAGGTGGTTAATAGAACTTTGGGAAACATGTTGAGAGCTGTCCTTGGAAAGAATCTTAAACAATGGGAATATGTTTTACCTCAAGTGGAATTTGCTTATAATAGGACTTTACATTCTACAACTAATAAAACTCCATTTGAGATTGTGTATTGTTTTAATCCATTAACTCCATTAGATTTGAGTCCTTTACCTCATGCTGACTTGCAAAATTTTGATGCTGAATCTAGAGCTGAAAGTATAAAAAGATTACATGAGACTGTAAGGCAACAGATTAATAAGAAGGTACAACAGATGGCTGAACATGCTAATAAAAGAAGGAGAAAATTGATTTTTAAACCTGGAGATTTAGTCAGGGTTCACCTAAGGAAAGAAAGGTTTCCAAATTTTAGAAAGTCAAAGTTGGACCCTAAAGGGGATGGACCATTTACTGTATTAGAGAAAATTAATGATAATGCTTATAAAATTGATTTACCTGTTAAATTTGGAAATGTGAGTAACTCTTTCAATGTGGCTGATCTTAGTCCATTTCTGGGACTTATTCAGGTTTCAGAGGTGATACCTTTCCAAGAAGAGGGGAATGATGTGAATCTTATGAATTTATATTTAATTAATTTTGAAAATTGCTGTGAATTAATTATTTATAATTGTTTGTCTTATTTGATGAATTAATAGGAGTATAATGCAGCATATGGATTCTGTGGACTTTGGATACAGTTGTTGGGAAGTGCAGAATATGTATTGAAGTGTACAGATTATGTAATTTTTGTTAATAACTTGTAATCCCATATGATGCATTCGCCGGTCGGAATGGGCTAATGGAAATTAGGACGGTTGTATAATCCGCCACCCGGTCCTTAATTTAGACTAGATGGATTGCGGATTAATCAATCCTTAATAACCATGATTAGCTAAAGTTGTTATAGCTGATGGGAAATTAAGCCTTAAGCTTAATTGTATTTGGGACATTTTATGTTGGTTTGGGCTGGTCGATTTATTGTGGCCCAAAGTCTTTTACGCCATTCTATCCAGGCTTGTATTTGTTTCGTATTGTATGTGTCGACATATACGGCCTTTTGTGTACATATAAATAGGCGAAATACTTGTAATACGGATAACTTTTGACAGAAATATATCGACTGATTTCTTGAGCTCTCTCGCGACTTCTTCTCTCTCTCTCGGCGATTCTCTCTTTCGCTCGTCTTCTCTGATTCTGCTCTCGCTCTCACCTTGATCGATCTTGATCATTCACCTTCAAATTTCAGTTGCCATTGTATCATTTGTGCTTCTGAATCTTTGGTCTTCCTTTGGAATTTTTCCTTAGGCTGTACTGGCGAAATCGAACTTTGCGCTCGATTAATTGTTCGATCCTTCGTGAAACCCTAACAGGTTTCCATCAGCTATTGCAACTAATTATCAAAGACATAGCTAAAACTAGTACAATAGTACCTTTGCACGGAGGAGACCATTGGAGTCCGATACTTTGGGGAATGTATTTCAATTTTGGTAAGTGCAATAAAATCAAACACTAATATATATATATATATAATAATAAATATCTCATACAAACCATTTCTAAGATATATATATATATATAGAAACCAATCTTAACTATTAGATTAGTACTTGATCAATGGTCAAGATTTAGTAAATATCTAACCTAAATTTATTTTAATCTCGACCCTTAAATTTTTTAGATCTAACGGTAATTAAGAATTCTTACGTTTGTATTTTAAATAATAGTTTATACCGGAGTCTAATAATAATATATTTTAAATAATATATATATATATATATATAGAATCTTATGTCATAATCCCAATAATAATATAATAATGATAAATAAAAAGGGACACAAAAATACCGAACATCCGAACACGTCGGCCAATTTAATTCCCCATGATTAAAAAATAAATATGTTTTTTTTCTGCCCAGCCCAATCATATTCATACCGAGCAGCCTTCGCACGCAAACTCAATTGAAAACCAGTAGCTTTCACTGTTACGAGCGATGACAGCAACATAGAGAGCGCTAAGCAAAATAAAGCAGTCTCCTATCTGAATATCATCCTCCCGTCCCTGAGATTTCGCGAGCTTAATTGGCCTTACGTTTTTATCTCATCGTCCATCATACACTCTGATATCGACTCCTGCTTTCTCCCTCCTATCTTTCCCATTATCAAAAAGTTTAACTGCGATTGAGAAATTGATCAATTGAGAACCCATCAATTCTAGTACGGATTCTTGATTTGAGGTTTGTTTTCTGCGTAAATCTTCTATTTGCATCTGGGTTGTGATACTTTTGTGCAATAGTTGATCGGATCATCCGAATGTTGAGAATTTTATCACTTGATTGGCTTCTGTTTAACATCTTATGATGAAGATTGTTTATGGGACCGAAATGGGCATCTAGGCATATCGATATAGCCATATAAGTTGATTCTATGATTAGTTTCTGTTTATTTGGAAAAATATCTACAGCATTTTGGATATGGTGTTGATTAAAAAGTTTGAGTCTCGTTGTTCGTCGCTATATGGCTGAATGTCTTAAATTCTGATGAAGAGTATAAATATCGGATGTTGTTAGTTTTGTTATTGAGTGGCATTGGTGATTCAGTTCAAAGTAATCGAAGATGTCTGGTTTCGTTGGTGTGCTTGTTTCTGATCCATCGCTTCAAAGTCAATTCACGCAAGTGGAGCTTCGTAGCCTCAAATCTAAGGTCTCAATTAAAACCCCCTTTCTCATGCTTTCATCCCATTTTCCTTTTTTTTCTTTATCACATTTTATGAAGTTTATGGGTATCCGATGGTATGAATAATAGTCGTCCTGTTACAATAATGATGCTCTTACGCAGTATACAGCGGCCAAAAGCCAGTTTGGTCTAGTCACAGCAGCAGACTTACCGCCCATTCTTGCAAGATTAAAGGGTCTAAGTGGAATCTATACTGAAGATGATATCAGGTCTGCATTGCAAGACTCATACCCTGACATGGGCCATGAGATTGATTTTGAATCTTTCTTACGGGTGAGTTCTGCAACTTTGTGCTTGTATGAAGGGTGATCTTCTCTGTTGGCAATTGAGCTGCAGTGATCATGGAATCCGTAATTTGGATTTATCTTTACAATGTAGTGATTGTATCTGTTGTTTGTTCCCAAAAACAATCCACTACTAGCCCACAAGCTAGTGGAGGGGAGATTACATACATCTCAACCTTGTAGACTTGTCAATGTTGGATGCATAGTGGGTTGTTAAAATGTGTTCCCTTGCACAGTGAATTATGATACTAATAATACAATCATATATTGAGCCAAGAATTTGAAGTGGTCTACGGTAATGAGCAGGAGTATTTGCAGTTTCAAGGTCAAGCCAGTGGAAGTACCGGTGGGTTTAAACGTGCAACTTCTATTCTTAGACAATCAACTACTACTGTTCTTCATAATATTAGTCAGTCAGAAAGGGCTTCTTACGTTGCACACATTAACCACTATCTTGGAGAGGATCCTTTTTTGAAGCAATTTCTTCCTTTGGATCCCAACACAAATCAATTAATTGATCTTGCAAAGGATGGAGTTCTTATCTGGTATGTATGCCAATCCTTGTTGTCTCTTGCTTCATTCTGTCAGAATGATTGTATTGGCTTCATCTATTATATTGTTAGCTCTTTTTCCTGCGTGCAATTTCTATTATATTGCTTGATGCAGTAAGCTTATCAATGTTGCTGTTCCTGGGACAATTGATGAACGAGCTATTAACACGAAAAAGGTCCTTAATCCTTGGGAGAGGAATGAGAACCATACACTTTGCCTCAATTCTGCAAAGGCTATTGGATGTACTGTGGTTAACATTGGCACCCAGGATTTGGTTGAGGGAAGGGTGAGTAGGTCATAGTTTGTCATTGCACTTTTGTGTGTGTTTGTGTGTTTCCATATGCAGCTACTATAGTTTCTGATGTCTTTTTGTTGGTATTATGTAGCCCCATCTAGTTATGGGACTGATTTCACAGATAATCAAGGTACACAAACCAAATTCCTCATACTTTTTTCTTTTGTTTTCCCTGTCTCTTTTTCTCTCTTCTTTTACTCACCTGTAATATATTATGATTATATGTTATAGATGTTTTGATTCACTTATGATTGTGTTCCTTCTCATTCTATTTGCATTAGATTCAATTGTTGGCTAATCTCGATTTGAAGAAGACTCCTCAGCTTGTGGAATTGGTGGAGGAAGACACGGTCAGAAACTTTCATTTGCCACTGTATCATAGAAGTTCGATTATCCCTTTATTGTCAATTTATTTATCACTTATCACAATATCATTGAAAATGGCAGGATGTGGAAGAACTGATGGCTTTGCCTCCTGAAAAAGTCCTACTAAAATGGATGAATTTCCAATTGAAGAAATCTGGATACAAGAAAGAAGTGACGAATTTCTCTTCTGATCTGAAGGTGAGAGTACCAGAGTACCCCCCTGGGGCATCTTTTCTATGTGTTTAATGTAGAACTTGTGATTACATTCAGTAATCAAATCAAGGACAGAGACATGAGAGAAAAAATTAGGTAGAGAGTTATTATTGATCTGTGATGCTTAATTACATTTACAACATTATTGGCTGACTTATGTATCCAGCGATTCTCAACTAATTGTAAATGAATGATACAAGTTGCTCTAACAGAATAAAAGAGAATAAATTGACTTGCTAACTGCCTAATATACTTGACATGGCTTCAACTAAGTTTAGCGGGGCTTGAGCTGCTAATTCTTTGATCCAAAGTAAGCACAAAACTTGATGTTGGCAAAGCACAAAACTTGATGTTGGCAAAGTGCTAAACTGAAGTCTCCAGTGAAGATTTGGTCTTAGGAGTGACTAGGGTAAACACATTTCACTGACAGACCCCTTGGCGAGCTCAAGCTAAGTGGCTTTGCTCTTAAGAAGCTACATTTTGAGGCCTTACCTTTCAAGAATTTTCATCTATTCTTCCTGAGAAGAGAACATTACGAGATATGTGGTGCCTTTCATTTTGATGCATAAAGATGGATCATTTAGTCCCTTTTTCCTTCATATGTAAAAAGTCAATCATTTCAAGGCTCAAGCATGCTTCAAGTCCATTGCTTTATTTTTCCTGGAGGTGACCAAACTCTATATAATGAATTTGCTCATTTAACAGTTTATTTTAGCCCAATTGTTCCTGTACAAACAAAGTCAAGTGATCTCTATCATTTCTCTTTGCAGTTGTAGCCTGCATCTTTCGCTCTTTTTCCTTTTTCTTTTTTTTGTCCTCCTTCCTTTGAAATTATCATATTGACACTTCAAATATTTAGTATCCAACCTGGCTAAGAGGTCTGCCCTCTGCAGTAGCTGAAAATAACACCAACATGAATTTACATCGTCAGGTGCGCCATCATGACTCTTTGGGGGCACTGAACTATCTCCTACCTTTTAAAACTAAAAGCCTTTTCTGTAGGTAAACTGTAACAAAAAAAAATATTCTTCTAGTAGATGGATTTATTATCAAGAAAGCAACATGCCAATCAAGGCTCAAATTTCCTGTAAAAGTGAGGTTTAGGATGGAGTGGGTTGACACAATTATTTTTTGTATGGACATTTCTTGGGGATGCTTTTCCTTATCAGAATTCTTTGTAATGTATGGGAGCCATAAATGCAAATTTAAGACAACAGAATTTTTTTTTTATTATTGTTTTTCAATAGTTTTGTGATGGTTCTTGTTCCTGCTGATGAAATTGAATGATGTGTACTACCAGGATGGAGAAGCCTATGCTCACCTACTCAACGTTCTTGCACCTGAACACAGTACCACCAGTGCACTGGATACTAAAGATCCAACTAAAAGGGCAAATCTGATCCTTGAGCAAGCAGAGAAACTGGATTGTGAGAAATATATTAGTGCAAAGGATATAGTTGATGGATCCACTAATTTAAATCTTACGTTTGTTGCACAAATCTTCCAGCACAGGTGATTTAATTATCCAGATTGCTTCAAAAATTTTGCACTAAGGTTTAGCTCTTCAGATGGGATTGAAACTTATTTTTTCCTTCTTTTTACTCCCACATTAGAATGGCTTTTTGTTTCTTGCATCTGACATGAGCATCTTCATCATAAGATGTGTCTGCAATACATCAATAATTTTGCATCATAAGTCCTGTCTGCAATATACCAACACTATATTTGCAGATTTCACAGATACTGATCTTTGAGTTAATCTTTGCTTGCTCGTCTCAGTTCTCAGCCTTATGTCCCATTTTTGAGAGCACGCCTGTATGCTGACTGCATTTGTTCAAGTGTAGAGCTCCGGAGTAATGGTTTTCATAGAAGCAGATGATGAATTGTATTTTTTTTTTCAAGATCTGGTCCGGGATCTGGGACTGGCCACTTCTTTACACATTTTTTCCTTTCACCCCCCCCCTTTTGGTTCTTTTGATGAGGAGGCCACTGGCTTTAAGCAACACAATATCAGCCATAATTGTCTGTCCTTAACAATCTGTCCACTCCTGATGTCAGGAGGATTTGAACCTAGTTATGAGGCACTCTACTGCAGAAGCTAGCTGGTATAAGGTCCTTGAAAACTTTGTATGCTAGGATATCCAAGAATTCATAATTCTTAATTCAAAGATTTAATATGGAAGTGTTGTGCCTGGGGACAGGGCCATAGTTCACACACGAGGCAAGGTTTTAGCACTATATTCTTGAAGTTATGCTTAAGGGATAAGTGCCAGATAACGCCTAATTAGAGAGTTGGATCTTCCATATTTAGGCTGGATCTGGCTGCTGCAAATATGCATTTTTGTTTATGGAAAATCTTACTTTTTGCACGGTGTCATAAATAGATCACATATCTCTATTTACAGAGGCATATTATTCATGTACATGGTCATATATAGGCAATGGTTTATATTTCCTTTATAACATCAGATCTTGTTGTCTCTGAACCAATAATCTTCTCTTTCTGATATATGGATGGTGCCCTATTTTTTCCTTGATTTTTATCTACAAACATGAAGTAGCAACTGAAATCTTTCTTGTATTTGTACTGGGGCTTACAGCTCACCATCACACCTATTTGTATCAAGTATATGTTTGAGTATACTTTCTATACGAGACTTGGTGCTGAGTGTGCCTTGGCTTTGCAGAAATGGGCTAACTGTGGATAGTCAGAAGATGTCTATAGCAGAGCATATGAGAGAAGACGATGTAGAAACATCAAGGGAAGAGAGATGCTTCCGGTTCTGGATTAACAGCCTTGGGATTGCCACCTATGTCAATAATTTGTTTGAAGATGTCAGATCAGGGTGAGTGATATTGCGGGACAACAGTAGTGTGACTTGCTTAGCATGTCTAATTGCCACTCTTTTATATCTGCAGGTGGGTTCTTTTGGAAGTTCTCGATAAAATTGCTCCAGGTTCGGTAAATTGGAAACTAGCATCAAAACCTCCCATCAAGATGCCATTCAGGAAAGTTGAAAACTGCAATCAAGTTATCAAGATTGGAAAGGAACTGAATTTTTCCCTTGTCAACGTGGCTGGAAATGACGTCGTACAAGGAAATAAGAAGCTTATTTTAGGTTCGTATGCTGCCAATGCCATTGACTTTTTTGTCTTTCCACTCTGGTAATTTCTGTGCAACCAGTCTTCGTCATCCATTTCTTAGACATCTAGTTTCTACTTGTGATATTTGCTGGTTTATTCAATGTGTAGGTAAATGGGTTAACAATAGCAATCTAGTTTATTGCATTTTTCTGGTTAGGTAACAAGTCCCGGTGATGTTGTTCATGAATGTAAAACCAAGTGTTCAAGCTGAGCTGCTGTATAATAATGTTATTCTCCTACATCACAATATTGCTTGTAAACCCATATCTCGGAACAGTTACTGCTTTCTGTTTGAGAGGGTTGAATAATGTAAACTTGGCTGCTGTATATGCTTATAAATATATAATTATGGCATACATTTTATCATCTGCTATTCTGTGTAACCTCTCTTTCTATGGTTCTCAATCATTGCACAAACATTTGTGTAGATATTCAGTTTTTCCCTCTTGCAATGTGTTCCTTTCTCAGCTTTTCTTTGGCAATTGATGAGGTTTACGATGCTTCAATTGCTGAAAAACTTGAGATCTTACTCCCATGGGAAGGAGATCACAGATGCTGACATTTTGAAATGGGCAAACAAGAAGGTGAAGAGTTCTGGCAGATCTTCTCGCATGGAAAGTTTTAAGGTAAACTCAACTATCAAACTGGTTAAAATCTGTAGTTTATTATGAGTTTGTCTAGTTTGAACATATTTGTTTTCCCTGTGTTATTTTCAGGATAGAAGCCTTTCTAATGGAATCTTCTTCTTAGAGCTTCTGAGTGCTGTTCAGTCGAGGGTTGTGAGCTGGAAACTCGTCACAAAGGGTGAAACTGGTATGTGATTATTTAAAGGATTGAAAATGGGGGTTGCACATTTTCTGGAAACATGTTTCTGTATAAGACTATAGGTTTCATCTTAAAAGAAGTCCCAATAGCTACATTTAAAATGCTTATGTCCTTATGAAGACATTTACTGTTTTTGCAAATGCAGATGAGGATAAGAAGATGAATGCAACATACATAATCAGTGTAGCCAGAAAGCTTGGCTGTTCTATATTCTTATTGCCAGAGGATATTATTGAGGTGAGTGTAATACTTTATCCAAGTGCATGTATGATATTGAAAAGAAGCTATTCACTCTTGTTCTGCAGTCTGTTTTTGCATTTTCTTAGTCACTGGTTGGCAGTTTGGATGCGGTAAACCAAGCGCTTGAGCTAATTGGTTCTTATAAATCATTCTCCTCCATTATCCCCATTCTTACCCTCTAGGAAATTGAAAAAAAAGAAGAAGGAAATAAGAGAAAATCAGTGCTATGACTTGACTGTTGTTCGGTGAGGTGAAACTGAATGACTATCTGTTCCTTTATGTACACGGTCAGAGTCAACCTATTGAAAGTTAATGGGAGATCGAAATATATCTCAAAATGAAATTGAGGAACTTTTATGGGAGATCGAAACAGTTACTTATATGCATATTAAGGAAGCAGCAAATCAAGTGGAAACACGCAGGCAATGTTTTCTTCAGTCTTAATAGACATGCTTGGAAACCAGGAAAGATTGACCATTTTCCCTTTTATCAATCTAGCATTATAGATGCAGTGGTAGTCGACTGATAGCACCATGAATCATCCTCACTAGGACAAAGCTGGTTAAGTAAAGGTTGTTAGCTATTGTTATCATTCATACTGTTGATCAACTCGATGCTAATTGCAATTATCAAATCATTTTTTGACAGGTGAATGGGAAGATGATCCTCACCCTAACTGCTAGCATCATGTACTGGAGTCTCCAGAATAAGCCAGGACAGTTGGAATCCATTGAAGACCAAACTTCTGATGCATCACCCACTGGTGCCTCTGCAGAAACTGACAATCTGGCATGCGAAGTCTCCGAATTATCTGTTGAGGATACTACCTCTGATGCTCCGCAATCACCACAAGGTGCTGCTGAGTCTGGGGGAGAATCCAAGCCAGACGCTGAGGCACATGACAAGACAGCTGATGAATGACATAAATTTGGTATGGTAAGCTCGCCCCTATTTTGGAAGTTTAGGTTTTGTTTTTACTTACATGGCATTGCGTGCTTATAACCTCAAAAAGAAAAGTTCGGCTCTGTAAAATTGTCCTGTCGATTATAATTTTTTGCTGATCTGAGATTCATTCTTTTGGACAATGATTTAGTTGTTTGTAGTAATGAACATAGAAGAGTAAAGAATGGCAGATTGTTCTTTGTATGGGATATTGGATTGCCATGGCCTCCTGTCCACATCCTGTTCCGAGTGCAGTTACAACTGCAATTGCAATGCCCTCTGCTGTCAGTGAATACCTGTCAGGAGTGATATATTACCAAAATGTGCCCATAGCGCGAAGCTTGCTCTATGTATAATTAGAGCCGCAACCGCAGATACACTTTTATTGCAAAAAGCAGTCGGCCTCATCGATGGGTATTGAGGGTAATCAATCTTTTGCTCATAATAACAGAACAGGGAGGGAAGGAGAAGTGGTGCTAGTTTGCTTTTCCTCTAATGATGAAAAAAATTGTGTCATTGAAAATCTTTAGGATTTGCTAATTTGTCTGATGTTGAACAAGCACGCTTCAACCACTGCCCGTAAGTTTGTTCATCACTGTAGCGTGTGTATAGGACACTATAAATCTCAAGGAGCCAAGTGACTCCATCTGTTCTTATGACCGGAAAGCAAACGTACACTGCAGCAAAAGTTACGCAAGCCAATTTGGGCTCTCAGAGACGGCCCAACGGACATGTTCTATTTGCCAACATAAAATAAAGGGGGGAAACGATATATTCCATTCTTAATGACAAAAAGTAGCCAAAAAAAATTACAATGAAAGGAATAAAATAGATATTCAACTTGAGTCCAAGTACCACAATTGGGGCAAAATTTATCAGAATATTCCTGATTCTCATCAACAAAATTAGCTTTCCATTCGCTCCGTCACTATCTCCCGTAAAACATAGTTTATGTAGAATGTTTTCAAATCATCTTGTACTTGGCTACCTCTAAGAACGGTCACAGCCAAAAAAAAAAACTAAAAAGACTTGATCTCTAGTTTGATTTTTAAGTTCTTTTTTTTTTCAAATGTATTTGTCATTTGATTTCTATATATGCATTAGCATAAATTCAAATTATTTTCCTCGAATCATACAAGGAGAAAATATTATAGAAATCTAAAAAATTAGTCAAAATCAAGCTATAAAACTGTTTCCATGATTACAGTATCCTACTATCACAAACAATAATTTATATGTTAGAGTTGTCGTAAAAAAAAATTCACAACAAATATCAGTTAATGTCGATATAAATCAACAGATAACTGATATATTTTCATAATACATGAACTTTTAAAATGGTCACGTATTATCAATTTTATATACCAATCATAAAGCTTCCCACATAAGGCTTGAGAATGAGTGTTTGCTAGCAAAATATAATGGAAGCAATCAATCAATATACTCTGTTTCCATCGAGAATTGAATGGAATTTTTCCACATTTGAACCAAAGAATCTAAGGTAAACATTCCTGAGTGTCGAGTTCTTATCAAACTCAACAACTTAACCTAAAACCATGTCTCATGGAGATCATCGACAAAGTGGACTTGGCCTGCAGTGGCTACAACTAGAGGTGGCAATCGGGTCGGGTCATAGCGGGTCGGGTTATTTCGGATCATTTGACTATTGCGGGTCGGGTCGGGTCTGGTCGGGTCACTAATGGATCGGGTTCTTTCAGGTCAATCAATTTGGCGGGTCGGGTGCGGGTCGAGGCGGGTCATTAACGGATCGAGTCATTTTAGGTCAATTTGTTGGGTCGGGTCGGTTTCGGGTCGGATCATTTCGGGTTAATTTATCGGGTCGGGTTAGGTCCGGCTATTTGAATTAAGAAAACTCGGATTCAGATAATTTCGGATTAACTTGACTGGTGGTAGGGTTGGGTTGGTTTCGAGTCATTTTTTAGTTTACGTGAGTAGGTGGCTTCGACCGGTTCAGGTCATTTCATATTTTCATGTAATAATATAAATATAATATGACGGGTTATTTATGTCCGAATTGTTTTAAGTTAAGTTGATGGGTGGGGTCATTTGACTCATTTCATACAATTTAACGGGTTGAATTCAATTAGTTACAGGTTAACTTAATGGGTCGAGTTTTGACGGGTTTACTCATATTTGAGCCTAAGTAATTATCATTTCATAAATCATAAATATTAGAGACAGACAATCATAAGATTAATATTGCAGATAAAAGAATTAAAAATATTAAATGCGCTTTATTTTCACAAATAAATAGTAAAGATATTTATAAATTTTAATAATAAAAAATATTGCGCTTTGAATCAAACAAAGATATTTATCATTGATTATAATTTATTTGATAACTTAAAATATTTAATTACTTAAAAAAAGATAATTTTATAAAATAAAGATGATCAAAACAAGACTATACAATGTAAAATTAATTATCATTTATTACATTGTATATATTAGATACAATAACAAGATTACTAGTAAAGATAAATGAAATAAGAATATTATATGTGTTTTATTTTTACAAAGGTAAATAATAAAAATATTTATAATTTTTAATAGTATTATATTCGATTGCTTAAAATATTTATAAATTTTAAAAGTAAAAATATTAGATATTTATAATATATTATATTTACTTAATTAGTTAAAATATTTGATTAATTAAAAATGGATAATTTTATAAAATAAAGGTGAGCATAACAAGAATAAAAAATGTATAATTATCATTTATTACATTGTAAATATTAGATACAATCATAAGATTATTAGTAAAGATAAATGAAAAAAGATTATTATATGTGTTTTATTTTTACAAAGGTAAATAATAAAGATATTTATAAGTTTTAATAGTATTATATTTGATTGCTTTAAACATTTATAAATTTTACATGTAAAAACATTAGATGTTTCTTGTATATTATATTTAATTGACTACTTAAAATATTTGATTACTTAAAAAAAGATAATTTTATAAAATAAATGTGAGTATAACAAGAATATACAATGTATAATTATCATTTATTACATTATATATATTAGATACAATACAATCATAAGATCACTAGTAAAGATAGATAAAATAAGAATATTATATGTGTTTTATTTTTACAAAGGAAAATAATAAAGATATTCATAAGTTTTAATTGTATTATATTTTATTGCTTTAAACATTTATAAATTTTACAAGTAAAAATATTAGATGTTTATCATATATTATATTTAATTGATTACCTAAAAAATATATAATTTTTTTAAATAAAGGTGAGTATAACAAGAACATACAATGGATAATTTTCATTTATTACATTGTATATCTTAGATACAATACAATCATAAGATTACCAGTAATAATAAATAAAATAAGAATATTATATGTGTTTTATTTATAAAAAGGTAAATAATTTATAAACTAAAGGTGAGTATAATAATACTATAAAATATATAATTATCATTTATTATATTGTATATATTAGATACAATCATAAGATTACTAGTAAAGATAAATGAAATAAGAATATTATATGTGTTTTATTTTTACAAAGGTAAATACTAAAGATATTTATAAGTTTTAATAGTATTATATTTGATTGCTTTAAACATTTATAAATTTTACATGTAAAAATATTAGATGTTTATCATATATTATATTTAATTGATTACTTAAAATATTTGATTACTTAAAAAAAGATAATTTTATAAAATAAAGGTGAGCATAACAAGAATTCACAATGTATAATTATCATTTATTACATTGTAAATGTTAGATACAATACAATCATAAGATCACTAGTAAAGATAAATGAAATAAGAATATTATATGTGTTTTATTTTTACAAAGGTAAATAATAAAGATATTTATAAGTTTTGATAGTATTATATTTGATTGCTTTAAACATTTATAAATTTTACATGTAAAAATATTAGATGTTTATTGTATATTTTATTTAATTGATTACTTAAAATATTTGATTACTTAAAAAAAGATAACTTTATAAAATAAAGGTGAGCATAATAAGAATATACAATGTATAATTATCATTTATTACATTGTATATACTAGATACAATACAATCATAAGATCACTAGTAAAGATAGATAAAATAAGAATATTTTATGTGTTTTATTATTATAGTAAAAAAATATAATAAGTTATTTTAAACATAATTTTAAATTAAATAATAATGTTATATATTTTCATTAATTATTAATTATTACATATATATTCATATAAATTAAAAATTAAATAATGTAAAATGTAAATATTAATATTATAATTAACAAAAATAATTAGATATTATAAATTTAAAATTGATTAATGTAAAATACTAAATTATATTTAAAGTAAATTAATAATATTAAAAGAAAAAAATATAACGAAAACTTTAAATTTAGGATTGTAACGTGAGATACTCTTGATACGAGGTATAGTTATTATTTGTTGGATTTTGTGGGTGATAAGTGATAAATTGATAACTAATAAATGATACTATTATACTCTTCTATTAAGAGTTTCTTCAAATAGGTGGATTAGTAGATGTAACGAGCACGTTTTGAAAATCATTTTATAGGATTATAACTGAATGTTTGTCTTTTTTATTTTAGTTTTTTATTTATTAATAATATATCTTATTAGGATATCATTAATAAATAAGAATGTTTAGGGTAAAATTATGAAAAATAAGTACAATTTATAAAATACTATATTTTTTAAAAGCTTTAAATGAATAATAAAGTATATGTAATTTATTATTATTATTATAATATATTTTGATGTCTGATCAAATTAATGTTGAGTCAGATCAGGTGATTGTCGGGTCGGATCGGGTCAAAACGGATCGGGTCACTATCGGATCGGATCAATTGCGAGTCGGGTCGGCATCGAATCGGATTGATTATTATCGGATCAGTGCCGGATCGGGTCGAGTCAACTTTTGCCAGCTATAGCTATAGCTACAACTTCAGAAGCATTTGAAATTGTTGCAGAGGGAAGAATCTCTTGGATGTTGGTGGCGGAGTCGCACGTTCAGGTGTTTCAAAGAGGCATGCTACTATATCAAGACATCACATTACTTGAATCTTCAAATTTCCTCCTCTGCCTGATGGATACTCCTCTGTCAAAACATTCGCTAGTTTGATTCATTGCAGTCCAGGAACTTGATAAGTAGGGCAAGGGAACCAGGCCAACCCTCCATGGAATGTGACTATTATTATAGATATGAATATGTATAGCAAGTTATGATAATTTACAGCTTAATTAGACGCCTAACTTTTGAACAAAAAATAAATAAATTTGAGGCTCACTTCAAGTCCTGTACATGCACCAAGGACCAAGGAAAAACACGAGCATACCTCTTCAAGAGCTACAACAGATATCCGGAAAGATGTAATTCAAATTTACATCACAAACAAACAAATTGGCCACACAAACTAACTTTGCTCGTCATTTAGGGAATTTAGCCGTCTAAGTCGCTGACCAAGTTCCGCCATCACAGCCGGTTCCTGCTTCTTCCTCTCCTTTGATATCGAGTTGGTTGTCATTGCAATTTTATCGAAAGCAACCTGCCCATTAGTACAGGAAAATGTTCAAATATTAATAAAATATACTCAGACAGAGAGAGAACAAACCAAGATATACAACAAACAGTTCATTTCGATTCAACGTTGTAAGCACAAAACATATAATAAGTACTAGTATCTTGTTCTGCCTCTCAGGCATCGCAAGCTGTCTACGTGCTCGTTTGGTATGGGGGTACATATTTTATATATCTTGTATAATCTTTTAAAAATTAAATATGTTTATTATAATGAATACCCATTTTAGATCAAATTAAGATCTAAAATGGGTATTTTATTAAAAATATATTTATTGCTATTAAATACTTAATATAAAGGATATAAAATAGGGGGAAATTTTTTCCTCTCCTATTACTCCCATACCAAACAAGCCTAAAAGGTAACATATAAGGCTGATTCAGATCTCCATGGTCAACCTGGTTAATAAAGAAATCAGATACTTTCAGTGCAGACAGAACAAAAATGTTTATTTCAAAAGTTTGACGTGAATTCACATGAATACACTATATCTCATTGATTCCTTATCCAATGAACAAAAATAATTTTTGAGCTGTGGACAGTTTCAGGCTGCAGGGGGGAGGGCCTGTGAGAGAATAAAGAAAATTTACTGTTAAATCTTACCGTCAACAACTCATCAGGATCAAATAGATGATGAGTGGTCTTCTGCAAAATGTTAATCACATCCCCAACATGCTGCGTCAGAAGCAATGCCTCTTCCTTCATCTGCAAATGCAATACAAGGCTTTGAATTTTTCGTACTGTAACAGCATCTCATCTTTCATACTATTAGTTTGTGCCTTAAAGTGATAACAAAGCAACCAAACAATGAACTTCAACATAGTTTGCAGGTAATAAACAAAAAAGAAATTGAGTGAGGACCATCACCTTGAATATTGCTAAAGCTACATGAAACAGAACTTTGGCCCCCTCGTTGAAAAGGACATCCCACACGCGCAAAGTTGTCTGCCCGAAGTAGATCCATCAAAGTCACAATTAAGAGTAATTATTATCTCAGGAATAAAATACATAAATATATCAGAAGAGTTGTAGAAGAATTTAAACTAGGAGAGATAAAGCAATTCAAACCTCTGAAGGCAAGCTCTTTGAAAAGAGGCACAGAAACCACTCAGTGGCAACAAGGGAGACATCAAACTCCAAAGCTTCCAAATGAGTAGCCATCCTGCATCATTTTCTGCTAATATTCAGAAACCACCAAAAGCCAAGAATCTATGGAGAACAGGACAATTCTTGGGATAGAAAAGGAGGACTACCTAGGGCATTTTTTCAGCAACAAGTCTTTAAACACCCTTTGTTCAACATGGCATCCAGATAAGTTATTTGCATAACAGTCATTGACCAACACATCCTCCAAAAGGACTGCAAGCATCCAAAATGCATCTTCTTCTGTCTTCATCACAAGCAGCAATAGTGCTGCAACATAATTTAATCCCTGCGATATAAACACACCAATCTCAGCAAGGACACTAAGTGCTCACAAATTAGAAAAGAAACAGATAAAACATACAGCAAAATTTCAACCCATTTCACTATTTACATTTTAAAGACACCCAAAGGAATAACAAGGGAAGAACATTAAGGATAGCAGATGATGATAACATACAAACTATGACCAAAGTGTTTCTACAATTATGGGCCATGAAAGTTTCTTTAATTGATTTTTAACGAGTATATAGCATTTAAAATAACAATTTTGTTGTGCTTTTATACTGAATTCCAGGAGAAAGGGAAGCACCTGGCAGTAACCAACATATGAATCACGAAAAGAGTAACCAACAAGAACACGTCTAAGAGCAGCATGACCCTCAGGTGTATCCAGCCATGGGTGACCAGGAAAGGTCCGCGGCAGGTCCTGCACAACATACAAAGAAAATGCACATTGGCTGTCCAATTAACTAAAGCTCAGGTCCTGAACTAAGCACCAGATTCATTCAACCAAGATAATCATGTACAATCATAATAAGCTCAAAAATTTCTCTCATGCAAACCAGAAAGTAAGAGCCACATGCATGACATAGGAGACTGAACCATCAGAGGTCAATTAAAGGCCTTCAACAAGTCATTGCATAAGTGCGTATGTCCAAAATTAATGGTCGATTAAAAGCCCTTAACATGTCATGAACTGTAATCCATCACCTTATGGCACGGAAGAGGCATAGCGCCGCATGTAAGCCTTGTGCAGACACAAAATATAATGACTGATGGATCAAATTTCCATCGGTAGATAGATTTCTCCACTCATGACCAACACAACTAATATTGAATTACAACATTAGAAAAGAGCTATAAATGCAGTTTGCATCGCTAAGAAAAAACAAAAGCATAGCTAACCTGCCTTGAATATTTACAACTTCTACAACACAAAATTGTGTCCAGCTTAAAGTTAATATTACAATTGACATTACAAAATACAACTTGACTGGCCTTCAACAGCTTGGTTACTAGAACATCTAGACAGTTTCCATAATAGAGCAATCATCAACAACAAAATGCATAGCAATGCAAACTATGACACTATAGCACACACGTGTGGGCGCACACACAAAAAGGAATATTCGCATTAAGCACTGGGTGGGCTATCCCACATCAATTCATCTCAAAAATATTTAATCCATTACAGTACACAATAGAATCCTTCTTTAATAAACCAATTATGGCTGAAAAATATTCTCCAACATCATGATATATGACCAAAACCTATAATAACCATGTAATAGATAACACCCAATGCAATGGCATAAGGTTCGGGTTGTGAACCCATTTTGCACTAAATCGGCCAACAGCACACTGAACTTATTCGATAATAATGCTGCAGCAAAAAGCATATCATTCAAGATATCAAGCTAGCACAGCATGGTGCAAGGGAGGATCAAACCCAATCACAGAATTACAGACAAACTTCAACATGAATTCTTCAGATTTCAGCAATAATTATACACTATAGCAACGCGTAAAAGGGATACCTAATAAACAAACTCACATGATCAATCTGCTTAGTGGCCGGCGTGACCTTCCCCTCGGTAGCCTTAATTAGGTCATTATAATAACTTTCCGGCACAGTGGATTTCTTCTTGGCAGCACCAGACAAACTGAACCAAACCTTCGGCCTTAAAGAAGGAGGAATCCCCTTCCTAATTAACCTCTTCAATGTAATCGCATTAGCAAGAGCTGATAATTTAAGGGAAGCTTTAAGGGTTGTAGAAACATGGGTTTGCAAATACCAATTAGCACCTTTGCTGGCTTCCAATGCCCACCAAACCCTACCTTGTTGTCTCACTTTCTCCCTCACCTCATTCAACACATTCACATCATCCACATTCCCTTCCACTGTGAACTCATAAAGGTCTTGGAATTTAACGGTCAGATTTGCCCTCCTTGTGTGGATGCTTGGCCTGTAGCTGATAATATGCGAATCGTAATCAAGAGAAATGTTGTTTCTTCTGCTTTGATGATGAGACTGAGGCCCATACATTGCTACTACCTTGTTCGAAGATTTTGGATCGACGATGAGAAATGAGAAATTAAAGGAAATGGCTATAAGGATCGACCAAAGATTATCAACTTCTCGAATTCGTGAAATGGACAACTTATTTTATGTCCAAGAGATGGAAATTCAATGAAATTTGGATTCTGAAAAATGGGTACCAAAAATATTGGCCATCAGAATACAAAGATGCTAGCTGTATTCACAAGAACAAGCAAAATATGTCGCAAAATGCCCTCAATTTTCGAAGGAAAGGGTAGCGCCCTTCGCATTTTATCGGATAATATGAAATTTGTGGGAATTTGGCTTACTTAGAAAAATATTGGATTCTCAATGTCCGAAAAATATTACAGCTTCAGGAAACAAATATAGAAAATTCACGGGATTACGAAAAGAAAATTAAATTCGTAGGAACAAAAAAAGAAAAAGAAAAACGCAAAAATGAATTTTTCTTTCTCGTCTTTCTGATAAGGAAAAAGATAGAAAATCCAGAAACAGAAGTGTGTTGCAGAAAGGAGATGGGAAGAGGACCCAAAAAACCCGATTATTTCGGTAATCGGATATTTAATTGTAAGAGAGATTTTGGTGGAGTGGAGGAGAGAGGATAGATGAGGAGGACACGACGGAAAACACTGGATTTTGTAGCCATCAGGACGAGGCTTTCAGTACTATGCTACTTCATATTGAATTATTTCTTTTACCTTATTTCTTTTCACTTTTCTTTTAAAACAAAAATCCTCTAACTAGTTTATTTTAAGTTTGGTTTATCAAAAAAATGTTCATAAAATTCTACTTTAAAAAAATTATAATAATATATTTTTGATAAAAAAAATTAGTGAATAATTAATTCATTAGCGATAAAAGATAAGGTTCAAGTATGATAATGGTAAAAACTGATATTAAAAAATATCAACATCTTTATGGTGAAACCTATAAACATAAGTAGTTATATATGCTTATATGAATGTTGAAAAATTTTAAGATATGTGTTGGTGAAAAATATATTTCGCATCAATGAAATTTTAAATATATAATTATGAAATATAAGGTAAGTGATGGTGAAAAATCATTCTTGCAAAATAATGTTGGAAGGATAAAACAATATCCCTTAAGCGCTTATCAAAGATTTGTAATAATAATAATAATAATGTGTAATTGTAGTGAAAGATACTTAGATGCATAATATATATACATTTATGTTGAAAGATATGCATAGTACTTAGATCAATGTTGAAAATTTTCAGAGAAAGTAATGGTAAAAGATATATTTAACAATAGAGAAATATATACATAGTTTGTAGTAAAAAAAATAGTTGAACTAGGGTAGTAAAAAATAGGTACAATAATGATGAAAAATATATACAAATTATTTTTATAAATAAAAGTTATATTAGTATGTGTAACACCCCCAAATTTCACTCCTGAAAAAAAAAATTGAAAGATTAAAGCGGAAGCTAGGAGCGAATTTTGGGAAATGTTACCGCCACATCTAACACAAGATAAATGTCAACCATCTATCTCATATTAGATGCAAGGCTAAAACATGTCAACAATTAAATCCGAATTTTAAAAGTACAATAGCGTTACTAGAAATTAAAAGTCAATTATAAAATCCTTGGAAATTTAAATACAACACTTGTAACTTCGAAAGATGAATACAATTAAATAAGAAAAATCTCGAAGAATAAATATCCGAATTGCCTACTCACTCAAGTCAGGCCTTCCACCCCAAAATAGTATCCGATCTTAAACCTGCACAAGAGGTCTGCTCCCCACCATCGGTGGATCATCACAAGACTCATTCCACCAAGCTAGTATCAGTACGGGTCCAATACTGAGTAAGTCCCACTACCCTATCTTATAGGAGAGATATCATCAAGTGCATATTAAACTCAGGTACAACATGTTGAAACAATATCATGCATATACACAACCCACAGCATAAATCTTACCATACACCTAGAGTAACACATTAAAACATATGTAACATCCTATTAAAACATATAACGTGGTATAACCGAAATATAAAGTGGCTCATACGCCTCAGGTAGGAATGATCCATATTATTAAAACTAAATACGTGGCATACTCACGCAAGCAGCATGTAGTAATACAGGTAATAAAAGCTGACCATAGTCCAATTAGACTTATTCTTTATTCTCATTAATAATATGTTTATTCCACACATATTCTTTAATAGTCCATGTGAGTGCGGGAACCCCACTATTATAGCCGGTAGACCAGAAGATATACGCACAGGGCAGAACGCCTCTGATCCACTATTATAGCCGATGGACCGAAAAATAAACGCACAGGGCAAAACGCCTCTGATCCACTATTATAGTCGGTGGACCGGATCACGGCCCCGACTCACATGGTGTTTCGCTTTAAGTACTTAGTATGGATTAACTTATTTGTTTGGTTTGTTGAGCACGAGATCCCCCACTATTATAGTCGGTGGACCGGAAGATAACGCACAGGGCAGAACGCCTCTGATCCACTATTATAGCCGGTAGACCGAAAAATACACGCACAGGGTAGAACGCCTCTGATCCACTATTATAGCCGGTGGACCGGATCACGGGCTCGGCTCAACATCTTTCACTTTACGTAATTAATGTCTTATCCGTGTCTTATTGAATCACATCACACCCTTGACATGCATGCGGTTGATACTCTACTTCTTTCCCCTCCAGAAGGACTGTCCCGTATTTTGAGACTCGTACCTTTTCTCACACCCGACATCCATCCCCCGTAGACTTAGGCATAGTGGCATATAGTAAGGCACAATCTCCAAGAATATAGACCATCCCAATACACATGATATCGACTCCGCAAGTCCTCATCCCTCTAGGGTTCCTCCTCGGAGACCCTAATCGGACCTATGTGGCCCAACTCTTTCTTACTTACCCAACGTTACTTTGTTCTCTATCTCGCACCTCATTTTTATTAGAAAATTCTCCAAATGTATTACTTTATCTCCCAAGTTCACGTGTGACCGACAAAACCCTAGTTGACCACCCAAAACCCTAGTTGACCATGCCAACCCTAGTTGGTCGCGCCAAATCCTAGCACTTTACCTCCTCAACAAGTAACCTCCCTCTTTCACCCCAAAATTTCTTCTCTCATTTAGAAAAACCCATACTCATCCTTTATATAAGTGATCTCTCACTCTCAACCCCATACTCCATCCTTCCTTGATCACTTTTACCCTTGTACCCCTTTAAATTCCTCATTTTCTCCCAAAACCCTAATTGGGTCTCTTACACACCCTTACATCGACCCACGTAAAATTTGCACCCAAGTCTCCAATGGACCCATAACTTTGACATTATCTTATTTACTTCCTAAATCAATTCTCCTCACATAAGATTCATCCCCCTGTAGAATTTAGATACTCCATGCAGACTCCCCAACACACACTTACTCGCAAAACCCTAATCAGGTCTCTTATGCACCAACGTACATACTATTTTCATACCAAGTCTCCAATCACTCTAAGACTCTCCAAAACTCTTACTTACAACCCAAATCAACTTTTCTCACGTAAGGATCATGCTCATGCAAGATCTAGTTTCTCCCCCCCATACAAACTTCCCAAACGTCCACTTTCCCATGTTCTTTTATTATCATTTCATGCTACCAAAACCCTAGCATGCATGTCTTAGAGGGTCATATCATGTCACAACTTGTAACACATCCAAATTAACACGTAACAAGAGCGATCACAAAGGCATACCTTGAATCTAAATTGTGCTACACATAAACAAGTAAGGTAACAACATGTAAAACACGACATATAATCATACGAGGCATCCAAGGCATACAAGTCACATAACACGTAGGGACCTTAGCCACATCCTTGCGAAATACCCATAAGTAGAGGTAAGCCGAGACTTACCTGGATCCGAAGCTAGCTAAGAGAAATAAGAGGGAGAGAGATCCCTAGCTCGTGGATCCACGAGAAAGCTTTCCTAGATCCGATAGAAATCAAAAAACTAAATTAGAAACTATCCTATCAATCAATAATTCACATATTCTAATTAAATAAACACAAACAACACAAATGATCTTGCTTAGAAAACGTGTGCAAAACTTAGGACTCAAAAGTATAGCTCTATCAATACTTAAGATTAAATATAAATCAAAACGAACTAATACAAATACCACTTGGGACATTTCCAATTAATTTGGAAATACCGAGAAAGAATAATCGCTCATAAATTAGTTTATCGAAAATAACTTATTTATTAGGTTTTACAACTAAATAGGTAACCTAACCATTTACATAGAACCAAATCCAAACCGATTAGTTTAAAACAGAATTTAAATGATTTAAAACTCAAAGATAGAATTCGATTAGATAAAATACACATAGCAAAATCAATTTTATAAAATCATCCCCGAAAATTAGGGTTTTAAAGCCCACGGCACAAACTCAAGTAATTCAATTTAATCAATTCAAATTAAAGGTATTAGAAAGCAATTAATACCATTTCAACTATTTCTATACATTCAATTTTAGAAAAATAACAATACAAGTAATCGATTTCATAATTTCACTTGAAATTTAGGGTTTTAGGCCCGAAAATACAATTCGTTAAAATTCTATAAATTTAATCAAATTGAATGTTTAGAAATGCAATTACACACATTTTATAACATATCAAATAATCAATTTCTCAAAACCAATAAAAGAAATATGCAATTTAGCACAATTAGGGTTTTTAAGCCCGAAACGCAAATCCGATCACGGTTCGAAAATGTAATTAAACATATTATAATGTAATTTATATATTCAATTGAATAAAATAACCCGATTACCCAAACCAATTTAAACCCGCGGGAGTTTTGACCTAAAAATCCAATGTTGATCAATTACGCACAATTTTCCCAAATCAACACTTCCGATATAAAATTAAATACATTTTAAACGATATTATAAAATCAATTGAGCGGAACGGCTCAATTATACGACCCAATTTCATTACACCCAAATTTTGACCTAGGAATCAAATTCTGATAAAACCTGCATAAATTTCTCAAATTGACGGTTCCAAAATGAAATTGGATACATCTTAAAACATATTGTATAATCAATTTGTCCGCAATCGCAAAAACGAACGAATCCGAAAAATTCGGGCATAACTCGGCCAAAAATCCAATTTTTCCAAAATTCCAACACAACCACACAATTAACCTATCCAAATCAATCTTACAGCACATATATACATAATCAAACAATCAATTTAGCTTTTTATAAGCTAATTCTTACCCAATGAATCAAAACAAGGGTTAGGGTTTTTCGGAAATTATACCAAACAAAAACCGATAAATCGGGGCAAGGGAAGGCTGGGGAGGCTTCGTTGGGGGACGGGGTTGGCTCGACGGTGGTCGCCCGAGCTCGCCATGGCCGGATGGTGGCTCGCCGCTACTGCTGCTGTGCGCGGCTGCTTCGGCCGCTGCTGCAGCGGTTGTTGCCGCGGCTGCTGGTGTGCGGCTTCGACTGCTGCTGCTGTGTTGACAATGGTGGCCGGTGGTTGGAGGTCGACTAGCGGGGCGAAGCAAGGAGGAGGCAGGAGCTGGGGAGAAGAGGCGGCTAGGGTTCAGGGCTGCAGAACAGGGACGCACGGGAAAGGGAGAAAAAAGAGAAGGAGAGAAAAAGGAAGAGGGAGAGGGGTTGGGGGCACCGGTCGGGGTTGCGGTTTTTTTTTACAAATACACATAAAATAAAATACTAAAAATATAAAAATATTATTGGAAGATTTTATATAAAATTTATTTAACGAAAATTTATTTCGAACGGATCTGAAGGCTTAAAATTAATAAAAAGCTATATAAAGAACTTCGGAAACATTTTCGGAAGAATTTACCATCGAATGTAAAAATTTATATTATTTACAGAAATACATTATAAGACACTGAAATAATATTTAAAAATCTATAATAAAATATTTGAGTCAAATTCCAATAAACCGAGATTAATTCAAATAATTTCCGAAACCAATTTTTCGCAAACTAAAAAGCATAGAACGGAAGAAAATTAATTTCAAAAAGAAATTCTTAAATAAGTTCCGAAAACATTTTTAATTTAAAATTCCCGAAAATGTTACATTCAATTAATTAAAACGTCGATAAAATATTACTTCCCAAAAATGATTAATTACATTCAATTATGAATTCGAAATCGTCGATAAATCCATAAAACGAATCAAAATTAAAATAATTAATTGTTTACATCAAATTACGCTAATAAAATCATTAAACTTAATAAATCTGGGTTTTAAAAATACGGGGTATTACAGTATGGATGTACATTTGTAGAGAAAAATCGCATAAACATTATGGTATTTTATTTATAATCCTAAGGAAAGATATTTCAATTTAAAAAATTGTTAATGTTAGCATAAGTGAATTGCGTGATGCAATAATGTACAACTGGTCGTAGCGTATAGGTATTGTAATGTGATATCGTACAACTAATTATACAGTGTGTATTATGTAACTAAGACATATATTTTCTTATAAGTATTTTAAAGTAGATTATCTTAAATTTAAATATTAAAATAATTTTATGAATTTTCTCTACAAATAGATATTCATATTGATGTACTTCCAACCTAAGAAGAAAATATGTAAAATATCATCTTTTAAAAGTAAAAAATTCATCAAAATTGCACTAAAATTTCAATACAAACTAATACAGTTGTAAAATTTCAATATTAATGTACAACAATCATCACATAAGAAGGACTTAGTCACTTACCTCATACCTATCTGTCCTTCTTAACAAATCAGTGTAGCCCTTTTACTTATCCTAGGCATCCCTCATATAGCTTTGCATTAGTTTGACCTACCTCGTGGTATCATCAATCATCTCTTGCCCAAACATAATTGTCTCCCGAATGTCACTATGCTCACATTATGAATGTTGTCGTAGAAAAACTTAATCAAATCTAGATGCTTATCCCGACACATGTCTAAAATATATCATCTAAGGTCTGAATAGTGTACTCAACCTAAATAGTTGGATGGAAGGAGGTACCTATCTTTACTTGTGTCCAAAAGCTATATGAAACTTCTTCTAAAAGTGTAAAAGGAATTTAGAATCTTCAAATGTAATGATCATATAAGATTGACCCAAACCTCAAATGTCATTATGAACTAGGATACTTAACAATTGAATTATTTATTATACAAACCATAAGACCAAAATTAGGATCAACAATTTCTAAAATACAATCCTCACAAGGATAATCTGGGTTTTTCACTAAATTAGAGAGAAGGCTTTTACACACCTAGGACCATGAAAATTAGATCTCAAAAATGAAAAAAAAAATTTCCAAAACCAAAACTCTAATACTATATTAAAACACCCCTATTTTGTTAACTTAAAATTTTCATTTTGAAGCATAATGTGGAAGCAAAACTAAAAACGAGGGATATTACTGCCATGTCTATCATGAGGAGAGGTGTGCACGTTTACCTAACTTATGGCAGATACAAAGTTGGGCATGAAAATATTAAACAACAAGAAACATAAAACACTACAAAAGGAAAAAACTCTTTTTACATTACAAAATCTTAAAACAGGGTTCCAAATCCTACTCACACCAACTAAAACTAAAAACTAGAAATTCCTAACATGGAACAAAACACCAGAGTCCCTACTCTTTGATTCCAACTTAATCTTGAACAATATTCAGATTACCTATGTCATAACCACTAAAAAATTATTTTTTTAATATAAAAGTACTGAGGAAGAACACCTAACCCTAACACAAATAGCATTCTCACTAAAACATATTCACATACAATATCATGGTAAAACCTAACATAATACACCACTAAAAAATGCAACTAACGTAATGGATAATAATTAAAAACATGTTATCATAATATCATTCTCTCAAAGACAACTTAATATACTAAAACCCTAGCATGCTCAACAATCTTACACCACACAAAGGTGTAACCTCATACATAACTAGCTATTCACATGTAATGATATCAAGTCATATATAAACCTAAGATAGCACATGTTTCAACATAAAATACTTATAATCATCTCAAATAACATAATATAACCAAAGATAGTGCACATAATACAACTATTAAACCATTAATGCCCATTCATTTCTTTATTAATTACTTGAGAGGGATCCAATCTTTATAACCCGGAGATGAATAAGATACACTAGTCATACTAGTAACCCAAAGATACATAACATGCACTAGTCATAAAGCCACATAATACTAGTACCCTCCTTTCCATATAACATTAAGATGTATATGATACATTTGTAACGCCCCCAAAATTCACTACTAAAAAATTTCATTTTATTAAAAGAATTAGTGGAAGCAAAATAATAAAACTGTGAATTCCAGGAATATTACCGCCACACTTAGTATCAGACTAGTTCACTCCTACCGTTCCAATATTAAGTGCTAAGGATAAAAGAATGAGATACAATTTGCTAGAATTTCAAACCATATTAAAATTAGAGTAGCGCAGTAAACAATTTACAATAATAGAATCCACCATTGGTGGTTACAAGAATACAGATTACATTTAAACCAAGAGTTAAAAAAGGAAAGAATGAAACCTTATCAATTTTTGGACAATCCTTACGCTCTTTTCCGTTGTTCACTGAAATAGCACCTGCAAGGGACACTGCCCATTGAATAGGCAGGGGCCCCACCAATGGAACTATTCAGTACTATGGTACCGAGTAACCCTTTAAACCATACTGAAAAGTAGGCACGCAATGCAACACATGATGCAAAACTAGATACATATATAATAAGAGATGCATACACAACATCTACATACTTAACAAGTCCATCACATATTAATAGGTCATAACGTGAAGTCAATACTTTTGGGCCTTAAGCCAATAATCAATCATTATTCCATCATCTCTCGAATTATATCCGTGTGAGTGTGGGAAGCCCACTATTATAGCCGTTGGACTGGAATACATACAAGGCAGAATGCTCCTGACCACTATTATTGCCCGTGGACCAGTCTCTAGGGCAGAATGCTCCTGACCACTATTATTCGCAGGTGGACTAATCTGGCCCTGACTCACATGGTTTTCCACTACAAGTGATTAGTATTTTTCATAATTTATTCACATCCAATTTGAATTTATTGAGCTCAGGATCCCCCACTATTATAGCCAGTGGATCGAAATATATATAAATATCATCTAGGGCAACACGCTCCTAGGCCACTATTATATCCAGTGTACTGGTACTTATAAACAACTTCCAGGGCGGCACACTCCTTGGCCACTATTATATCCGGTAAACTGGTACTCAAAAACATCTTCCAAGGTAAAATGCTCCTGGACCACTATTATATTCATTGGACCAGTACTCATGAATATACTTCAACTAGGCCCGGCTCATTAGTCTTTCATTTTCACGATTAGTGTTTTTCCTTTTTTAATCATCATAATAATTCCATTTATTTGCCTCAAATGGGAGATCAAGATTCTAGGGCACAAAGGTACACCGGTCGCACCGGTGCATACAAGCTACTTAGTACCCTTCAACTATCAACCCAGGGACACAAAGGTACATTGGTCGTACTGGTGCATACAGCTACTTAGTACCCTACCGACAAGGACACCTAATCCATAACTATGCATACCCCCTAAATAGGTCTATAGAGCTAGATAGAGTAAGATGTAGGGCCTGACTAGGGCACAAAGGCACACCAGCAAATACCAGAAAAATCGTGGGCTAAACCATATCTTTAGGGTAACGACCCCTAAAGAGCCACCATTCCCGATCTCGAGGTATTTCACTTTAATTATTAGTGTCTTAATTAAGGTGAATACGAAAAAGCCCAACAATCAGATACTTATTCACTTCCGGTCGTTTTGATATTATTAGGTACTCCTTATTCATACAATTATCTAAGGTAACATAGAGGAATCATTAAGGCCATCATAATCTCATCCAATTCTGATTTAGGATTCGTTCTCGTGATATTTACTAATTATCAAATACTATTATCTTACTATTCAGTGTTACTTAAGTCTTATTATGAAACTTCATTATCACAACGACATATTTGATACGAGTTACTGATTTACCCCTTACTTGAATAATTATTAAGTCATCCCTTCTCTACTTGCCAATTTACCATATTACCCTTCATGTTGCATAATTACTGAATTACCCCTTGCTCGGTTTAGGTTACCAAGTTATCTCTCACACTTATTAGGTCACCAATCACCCTTCATAATTGTTACACTTATCATATTTCCTATTTGGTTTGTTAGATTACCAAATTACCATTTTCTTTTGTTATACCAAATTGCCCTTTTGTTGGTCAAATTATCAAATTGCCCTTCTTCATTATCATAATTACCAAATTACCCTTCTCCATTATCATAATGATCAAATTGCCCTTTAGTTGGTTAAATTACCAAATTACCTTTCTCCATTATCATAATTACCATATTACCCTTCTCCATTGTCATAATTACCAACTTACCCTTCTCTATTATTATAATTACCATTTTATCATTCTCCGTTATTATAATTACCATTTTACCCTTTTACTTACAAAATTACCATTTTATCCTTTTACTTACAAAATTACCATTTTCCCTTTACTTCCAAAATTACCATTTTTCCCTTTATTTCCAAAATTACCATAATATCATTTTACTTACAAAATTACCATTTTTCCCTTTACTTCCAAAATTACCATAACACCCTTTGATTACACCACTTTTGTTAAATTATCATCACTACATGAATATTAATATTAATACTTCATTCTCATCATCCAATTCCACCAACTATTATATTTCAACATAATACTCATCAACACCCATACATATTAGGCCATATTCTTACACAAGACATATTACTAAAATGATCCTAGGGATTACAATAATATTATTAATGCATTAATGGTCATAATAACATAACACATCATGGATATGTACTTAACATTTTCATTGATAACCAAACTCCTTCCTTAAGCATTATTTCCACACATGGCACATAAACTAGCATGTTTTCCTTTTTATCAATCAATACAATCAACTACATATATTATATTAAATAACATATATCATGTATAATAACATATTAAAACCCTAATGTGCTAGCATAAATTTATCCATATGTTTAAGTGGGGTTTTTCATATTACCTTAATTCCAGTAAAAATCAAACCTTACCGGTATCCCGATTAAAGATTCAAGCTTTGATTAGCAAAACCAATACCTAAGAGTAATATCAATACTTATCATATTAGAATAAGAAAACCAAAAGCATAAGACTTTATAAAACTTAATTAATGAAATACTTAACTTAAATATTATTATACCTTAAAATCATTAAGCAAAATAACCCAAAGGAAGGCAGTAAATCACACTACTCATACAACATGAGCTGCATGCAAAACAAGAGTTGAAAGGGGTCGAAGGTGGTGGAAGAAAGGGAGGAAGGGTTATTTTTGGGTTAGGTTTTGGGGCTAGGAAAGAGGGCAGGTGGGAGAGAGTTAGGGCAAGGGATGGGTGCAGGGGTGGATAGGGGGTGTAGGTGGTGGTCAGGGATGGGATATCGGTTGTCAAGAGTAGTGGAAGCGGCTATAGCAGGGCTAAAAAGGAGGCTACAGAAGTGGTCGTGGTTGAGAAGGAAGGAAAAGAGAGGAGGAAAATGAGAGGTTGTAGGGGTTTATTTCGGCCAAAGGAGGTGAGGGGTGGTAGGAGAGGTTGCAAGGTGTGGTTTAGTGGCTCGATTGGTCATAGAAGTGGCGGTATGGCCGCGAAAGGAGGAGGTGTAGGGTGGATGCCGATAAGGGGGAAAAGAATAGAAGAGGAAGGAGATGGGGGATACAAGGTGGCTTGAGGGGTGGTGTGGTGGTGCAGAGATGAGGTAGAGGGTGGGAGAAGGTGGTGCAGGCGGTTTTTGTGGCATTGGAAGCGGCGGAATGGGGCGACGGTGCAAAATAGGGGGTTAGGATGAAAGGAGAAGAAAGAGAGAGAAAGAGATCAAAAGGGGGAAGAACGTTCGAAAATGGGGTAGGAAGAAGCCGTTGAGGGGAAGAAAAAGGAGAGGGAGAAGAGGGAAGTAGGTGGCCTAGTCGGGGAAGGCCGTAGGGTGGTAGGGGTGGTTATGTGGCAGGGAGAGGGAAAGGAAGAAGAGGAAAGGAAAAGGGCTATGTGATCTAGGGGTGCAAGGTTGGTTGGGTCCAAAATGGGGAAGAAAGGGATAGGGAAGAGAGAGGGAGAAAGGAAGAGTTGTAGTGGTGGCAGGCGGTGGCAGCTGCAGGGCGGCTCGGTGGTCGGGCATGGTAGAGGAAGAAAAGAAGAAGAAGAAGAGGGAGGTGCAAGCCGAGTGAGGGAGAATAACGAAAGGGAGAGTGTGGGCTAGCCTGGTTAGGGAGAGAAGGAAAGAAAAGAAAAGGGGATTGGGTCGAGCAATACGCGTGGGAGAAAGAAGGAAAAGGGAAGCAGGGGTTAGGCTTAGGTCGGTTGCGTGGGAGGAGATGGAGGGAAGGGGAGGAACGGGCCCGCAGCCCAAGCACAAGGGGTAAGGAGGGTAGGCCATGGCCTAGCGGCCCAAAGGGGAGAAAAAGGAAAAAGAAAGAAAGGAGAAAAGAAGAAAAAAGGAGAAAGAAAAGGGAAAAGGGGAAATAAGATAAAATAATTTATAGAATAATAGGATGTAATATTTTTTGGGTGGATAAATAAATTTAATAATTTAATTTAATATAATTTAATATATTAGTTTAAAAAGGTTAATTTTAGAAAAATATTGGTTTGGAAAAATATTTAAATAAAATGAGTATGATAAAAATAACAAAATATTTGTTCTAATTTATTAAATATTCCTATCCAGTTTTATATGCTCAAAAATCCATAAAAGAATTAAATTAAATAAATTTAAAATCTAATTTATCCCAAATGAAAGCTATTTATTAAATTATAGGGATTTAAAATTTTTGGGGGATTACAACATTGGTCATAGTACACGCACACTAGGTAACACTATACCCTCTATACCCAGGATACCTAATTTTTAAGTACGCATGCCCACTAAGAAGTCAGTGAACTAAAAAGAGCTTACTAGGGCCTTATAGATACCATAAGGGGTACCCATTGATGTTTCTAGTGATAACATCTAAGAAATCTCGAACCACAAACTGAGGTTTGAACCCCATTCCTAGGGTAGCTACCCCTAGAGAACATAAAATCCTCAATCTCAAGATCTTTCATTTTAATAATTAGTGTTTTATTAAACAATAACATATTATTTACCAAGGAACACCAAGGTCCACACATGATAATAAAATAAGTCCTTAGAAAAATTTGATAACTTAGAGTCACGAACAACTAGCCAGGTAAGGCTAAGGTTAGGCATCGCTAAGGTTAGGCATCCAACCATAACCTCCACAACATAATATATATCCATGCAAGGCCAAGGTTGAGCATCTAACCATAACCTTCACAACACATACACACAAGATGAGTTACAACCCATCAACTACCAAAACCACTTACAAGAATCCCAAGGATTTGAAGTTAAACAAAGCATGAAGCCCCAAAACAAATCAAGTGTTAAACCAACAAAACCTTAACAGTGACATAACAAAAATCAAAACCAAGCTAGGTTGTGAGCCCAAATCAAAACAACCCAACACATCAAAACCAAAGGCATATAAGCCAATTAAATTAAAATAATACTCAATCAAGTAAAATAGCTTTATTATAAAATTCTAAAAATACCTCGAAGCACAGAGACGACATTTGAGGCCATAAAAGACCAAATTGATGGTGAAAAATAATTCAAAATGCCAAAATAAGTGAAACGAGAACTTTTCCTTAAAAATATTATTCATGCAAAATAATATTTACAAGTGATAAAAAATGTTATTCTATACTGAGAACCTTAAATCTAAAAGATAAAAATATTTTATTACCAAGAATTATCATTCATAAAAAATTGGTCAAATTGTTATTCAAAAAAGATATTACTTACGTTAAATCACTATTAATATTAAAATACTATTATCGCTAAAATACTATTCCCAATAGAAAACTATTACTCTTAAATATCAAATAATTGTTAAAAATACTATTCACACTCGGTTATTATTCTAAAGGTCAAAACCAATATGTGAATGGTCAAATCTTGACCCTAAAACATGCTAAGAACCTTTTGGGGGTACACACTTCATATTCATGCTTAGTTATACCAAAAATACATCTTCTCACAAAGTAAACCTATTTAGGGTAATTAGAGAGCATTTAGCTCAAGAACATGAAGAAAATTCCTAGAATATTAAAACTTTCAACCAAAATTAAAAACCTTCAATCATGATCTTTTGCTAACATGTTATATATCAAAGTTTTCCTACAAATTAAAAACATTTCCATGGTATTAATGACTTAAGAAAAACTCATAAGATCATTAATAACACTTGAATATTCTTAAGAGAACTTAAGAATGTCAAGAACATTCATATAAAACCTAAATTCATCAAATATTTAAGCATAATTTAGAGCATCAAAACATACTCAAATTTAACCATGCTTAACATTAAAGTTCATCCAAAAATTGCAAGGACATATCATGGCAAGAATGAATCAATTAAAATAACAAAGGATTAACATCTAGGCTAAAGGGCCAAGCCACCCAAATCACACAAATCTCATTCTTAACTTAAAATCAATGCATAACATCAAAATATTCTATTTACTTAGGATTTTAGAGGTTTACCTTTAATATGAAGATTTAACACTAAGAAAATATCTAAATATAACCTATAAATACCATAGAAAGGATTATGGAAACAAGATCACAAAAATCATGGCAAAGAAGAAAGGGTTGAAGTGAAGGATATAGCAATTTATCCTCAAAGTTTGGAAAATTAATCAAACTACATCAATGGCGGGATTTCACCATGGAGACCCCAAATTTTAAGGGAGAAAAGAAGATGAGAGCTTTCAGTGATGGGGTAGATAAAGGATGATGAAGATGACCAAAAATTGTAAGTTAGAAAGGCTAATGGTTAAGTTTGGTAGAAACCTAAATAACTAATATTTATTAAATATTTTCGGTAAAATATCAAGGAAGGCACAAGCTAGGTAGTGCAACATATATATGAAGAAAATAAGCATTCCTCCTTTAGCCACAACACACAATAAAATGAGTGGAAGAGGGATGTAGGAAGAAAACTTTACTAACATGATATATTTTTGCAATATATCTACCAAAGAAGTCAAATTGACCACCACCAAGGAGGGAGAAAAAATATTTATAGGGAAAAAATGAGTGGTTCCCATGATTTATTATCAATAATTAAAGGTTCATATATATTCTCATAAATTTTGGATATGAATTGAGGAAGAGAAATTAGATTTGATGGTGTAAAGGTGCCTAATAATATATAAAATACTCTAAAAATGATATGAGTATGAATAGAATATTTTTGAAACATATTAAGCTCAAGAGTATTAAAATAATAATTTTTCTAAAGTTTTGTAAAATTCTGATAACAAGAAAGGGTTTAACGTGCTCAAAACACATGATTAAAGCCCACTAGAGTAATAAATAATGTATTCTTGCCAATAAGTTTACATAGTATTGTAAGAAAGCCTAGGGGAATAAAAAATATGTGAGAATATAAAATATCCACATGATTTTGTAATAAAAATGCCCAAAGTTTTGTAAAATTCTAATAACAAAAAAGGGTTTAACGAGCTCAAAACACATGATTAAGGCCCACAAGAGTGATAAATAGTATTTTTTTACCAATGACATGATTGAACTTTTTTAGAAAGCCTAGGATAATAAAAAAATTGTGAGAATATTAAATGTACACACAAGAAAATAATTTGGGAATATTTTAAATGTCAAAAGTGGCTCAAAAGTTTCATAGAACAAAAATCTATAATAATGGATAAGGAGTTTTGGACTAAACGTTTCAAAAATAAAACTAGGATTTCAAAATTTTACAAAGATGAGATAAAAGACCAAACTAAGGTAACTTTATCTCCACTAATACTAGCCCTAAATAACTCAGGTTATCCAAAATAGTAAGGTATTAAACACTCCAAGATGGACATAATAAGGCGCATTATGACCTTCTTCTAGACTTTGTCACTTCAACTCAACACAACTCTGAGGAATGCACCATATGCCTTAGAATCTAATACTATAGTGTAACACTCCAAAGTATAATACTAAAAAATATCGTTTTAATTTGAAATATTATAACCAAAATACTAGAGGTTACCATTATAATCGATGTAAATTTGGCTTACCATACCATTCTCACATCAATCACAAGATTAAACCATTAAAATTTGAACCAAGATAAATATAAAATAAGAGAAATTTTATATAATAAAAAAATATGAATTTAGAGATTAATTCTGAGTTCAATAACAAAATACAGACAAAAGGGTTACCATAGACCTAAGAGTCCAAAAAGGTATCTAAGTAAAGCCATCATTTGGATAACATGACTTTTTCTCCAAACCCCTAACACACAAAAAATCACTCTACCTCATACAAAGCATTAGAGGAAGCAAAATCATCCAGCTAGTCCTCAATAACCTACACCAAGGCATCAAGGTTGTTCGCTCATGAAAATGAGTGGCACCCATGAAAATGATGGTCAGTTCACTACATAATAATATTGTTGAGTTAGGGATACAGTTAAATACATACATTCATAGTAGAGAATAATTACACAAGCAAAACACATAAAATATTACAAAGTAGTTACTGAACTAGACCTCTTTATTAGATACAACAGTTTTCATTCTTTTATTTACGTTGAGTTTAGAAACCTCACTATTCTTAAATCAATGGAACAATTTGAAGCATTTCTCAAGGACAATACATCTGAGCCACTATTATCGTCTTGTGGAATAGACTCATCACCTATTAGGGTAAAATACTTCTGAGCCACTAATCTCAAACTAGTGGAACAGTCTAAAGCACCTCTTAGGAATAACACACCTAAGCTACAATTATTATCCGGTAGAACAGACCCAACACCTCGGTATTGACTCACGTGCTCTTCCACTTCAAGTCATTAATTTTTTTATTAGGTTACTTATTTTAAATTGTATTATCTTTCACGTTGAGTTTAGAGCTCCCACTATTTTTAAACCAATGGAACAGACTAATGCATCTCTCATGTCAAAATGCTCTTGAGCCACTATTATCATCCAATGGAATGAACCCATAAAACACATCGGCCCAACTCATATAATATGTTGCTTTAATTGATTAATGTATTATTCACGATTGATTTAAAAGTGCATAACACATTTAAAGTAGGTAAAACACCTTAAAAAGTTATGTAGGAGCATCCACCTCATTTTAATTTTGGTTAACAAAATTATAATGATATTGGTTGACTTCCTATACATATTCCTAAGGTCTTGTTTAAGCCTAAAGCTTAAGGTGTTTTGAGCCTAAATTTTGATCAAGAAAAAGCCACAACATAAATGTTGAAATAATCTTACATTAAGGAGGTCCTTTAGCACTAATTATTTTCTCTAAGTTAATAAGCTACAATATGCTTCTAATTGGAAGGAAAAAATAATCATCTAAAATGGGTAGCTAAGCAGGTGTCTAATGGCTATCCATGCATGAGCCACTAACCTACCAACTTGGAAGCCACCAAGACAAGCCATTCAAAACATTTTCAATGCTCACCTTCCAGCCACAAAACCAGCCTACATCAACCACCTTTTGGGATCTTTTGGAGTACAACAAGAGGGTGGTCTGCAACACAATTTATGGTGAATAAATTTCCATACACACACATGCAAAATCTCACGTAAATAATAACCTATGGGAGCCTCATTTGTTGAAATAATCAACTCTATTTCCCCCCTTTTGTTCGTAGCTTTTTCCAACCACCAAGCAGCCAACAATGACCCTCATTTTCTGGATGTATTGGGACACGAAATAGGGTGAACAAGGTATCACAAAATAGGCCTAAAATGTAGTATTTGGTCAGCCACACATGCATTAACTTTTAAGTTATCTATTTATTCCCCTCCAGATATTATCTAGCAGCCATGTACCGGTTGGATAAGGGATTAAAGTTGCAAATTATATGTATTCTCTTTTGATGCCTAGAAGGTAGATTAATGGGGCTAAATGACCCTCTTTTTGTCGTGCAAGAGTCTTCAAGTTTAGGTCCCCAATTTAGGGAGGTGTGTTCCCCATGTAGTGTTCGAACAAGAGCTAGGAGTTTTCATGTTTAGTAGGTAGTCTAGTGAGGTTAATTGCCTGCCTTGAGATTGTGTAAGGCCTCCAAGGTCAAATACTCATATTAGAGAGTTGTATTTCCCATGTTTTCCTTGTAATAGTCAAACAAACTAGCTATAGGAATGGTGTTAGAAGCTGGTTGTTCCATTTAGTTAAGTTAGAAGTTAACTAGTTGAGTTATATTAGAACTAGATAGTTAGTTCATGAAACTAAGTCAATCCTTAAGGGGTGGGAATATCATTTTGTAATAAAGGAACTTAACACACCCTATAAATGTGTTATTTCTTGTCCAAAACCTATAGAACACCCTTGGAATTAAATCATGAATGTTGAAATTCATATAACTCAAAGCTTAGTGTATAGCTTTGTTTGATATCTTAAAAATCTTATATAATTTATGTTAAGTGTTGAAACCTCGATTGGTTTATGTAAGTACTTAGCTTTGGAGAGCTTTCAAGACTAAGTTTCTATCTAATATTCCCTCATCCCCATTCTTAATTTTCTATTTTGTTGGAGCTCAACCCAAGTTCCATCATCAATACTTAGCATGACTAAATATGTTTAGCATTATGCATCACAAAGGTCCTCAGGTTGTTCCTAAGGGTTAAAACCCTTATATTCCCTAGAAATCCTAATTTCTTATTTTAGTCATAACTCCACTTCCATCACCCTATTATCCACCAAAATTATTAAATTTCCCTTAAATATTATTATTATCAAAATACTAATATTTCAAGGCCTAATTATAAGTTCTTGCACATGCGATGCTAACCTTATATCAAGAGTTGCTATTCTAGGGGCTTATAAACCCTAATTTCACAAGTATCATAACTTTTTCCTCTAGGGCCCATATAATTACCATATTCAATATACATTTCCAAAACACTAATATTAACAACATATTTTAACTTCGTGGTCTAACTCTACTGTTTCACACATGCAATAATAATATTTCCATTTAGGAGTTACAATTCCCAAATCAGTCAATTTTCATACTATTAAAATTAGGCCATTAAAGACTACTCTAAGCACTTCATATAAATTCTTGAGAATATTTTAGATATTGTAACACATTAAGATACCATGATTCCCATATTAAACCCATATTGATCGAAATGCTCTAACAGATAATAGAAGCCCTTATTTCATGCATATCATATATGTTGTGGTAACATTATTTTCAAATCCTCCATTGATCTCCATATACCTTATTATTCTCATTTCACACTCATCATGCCTTTAGAATCCCATAGTACAACCATATATCACATCGAGGGTTTTCCATATAGAATAACAATATCCTATAATATCCACTTACTTATTTTCTATCATTTAATATCAAATATCATATCATAGTATTAACAATCATATTTTAATCACATTATAACAATAACATGGTATAAAAAATATCGTACGTAACACTTAGCAACCAAAAATCCTAGACTATGACAAGTATCCTTACAAAAGAGACTCTGGTTTCTAAGCACGTAAATCATATCCCACCTCTTTCGAAACCTCAGAAGTCTCACCTAAGAAACCACAATAAAACAACATTAGGATTAAACCACATAATTAAGGAAATTTTAAGGAAATGGAAGGGTGAAAGAATGGAGGAAAACATAAACAAACCAAATGAGTGATTTGGGAAAACTTTTTACGACCATGTGGGGAGGAACGACAACAAGTGCCTAGCCAAGCCAAGGGGGTGGCAACGACACAAGATGACATTGCTAGGTGGTAAGAAATGGCTAAAGTGGCTGAAGGGAGAGGGAAGCAATGGTGGGAGGCTAAATGGAAAGGGACAAAGAAATGATAATGTGTGTTGTTTCTAGGGGGTTGCTATGGTGTGGTTGGTTGAAGGTGGATTGTGGGATGCCATTGAGGGTGGTGTTTGATTGTTGGTGTCGAAGCCAAGGAAGAAAATAAAGGGGGGAAGTAGCGGTGAGTTTGGTCAGTGGATAGGGGTAAGAACGACTAGTTTATCCGATGCTTATGGTGAGGGAAAGGCAAAGGTGGGCGAAAGAGAGGCGGAGGTGCTTTGGTTGGGCTTATCTGTGGTGGGTTTTTAGAGATACTTTGGTGACAATGAGGATGAGAAGAAGAATTAAGAAGGTGTTACATGGTGGTGTTTTGATATAAAAATGGAGGGAGAAGGAGAAAGAGTGGCTCAGTGCATTTAATGTGCCATATATATACACATACATGTTGTGTGCATGAAGAGAGGGAGAAGGGATGGTGAGGTGATCAGTCATATTTGTTAATGCAACCCATCACATAGAAAAGGAGAGCTGATGGATGATGGTGAGTAGTATGTAGGTCATGCAATGGAAGCATGGCAGGAAGATTTGGTTAGAGAAAAATTAACGAGTTCACGCAATCCCAAGGAGAAGAAAGAAAAATAAGCCAGGCAGATAGGGAAGAAAGCAAAAGGAGAAGGAGAAGGAGAAGAGGAAAAAAAATGATACGAGAAAGAAATTAGTTTTAGGTTTAAAATTTAGAATTAGGTTAAGATAATTTAGGTTACAGTAAAATATAAATATAAATTTTTTGAGATTAGAATTATGTTATGATATTAATTACTCGAGATTAAATTTAGCTATTATTTGGAGGTATTACATATAGTCTTTGTGAATTTAGAACCTAATTACTCTACCCTCGGTTATATCCCATCAAATCCTCTAGAACTTGACGTCATCTACCCAACTAGCTTAGGTCTTATAAAAAATGGTTGGCATGATCGTGAGAGCACTCATCCTTATCTCAAGGTCATCGCATCCAATAACCTCAATGCCCATCTTCTAAATCCCATGTCAAATCCAATTCGAGATCACTAGTGTTCCAATTTTCTAATTTAGACTATATGTTAAACACCCCTAGCTATAAACTTCGAACGATCAACTAACACTCTGTCCCTCAAGATCACATAACCACGCTGTCCCTCAAGATCACATAACCCAAAAAATGATATCTCCTCAAGCCAAAACTCACACTTCAAGAGTTTGGCATACAACTTATGTGTTTTGAACATTAAAAAGGTTTACCTCAAGTGTCTCCTGTGCTCTTTATGAGACCTAAAATAGATAAGGATTTCACCAATAAAGATCATCATGAAATTATATAGATGGTGATGGAAGATCCTATTTATGAGAGCCATGAACAATGTAAGAACATTAGTGAGTCTGAAGGACATGACAATGAACTCATAATGCCAATACCTTATCCAAAACACTACCTTTAGAATTTGCCACTAAATAATCCTCTATTGGTGATACCCTAATATGAGGTTAATCTTCAAGGATAATGTAGTACCCCTCAGCTACTCAAAGATATCATCAATTTGGGGAAAAGGATACATGTTTCTCAAGGTTTCCTAATTTAATCTCTAGTAGTCAATGCAAAATCATCCTTCTTCTTCATGAAGAGTACCGAAGCTCCTCAGGGTGATACACCCAATCAAATGTAACCCTTCTCTAAAAAAATCCTCCAACTGAGTGTGTAACTTTTCCATCTCAGTCGACGACGTGCAATACAATGTCTTTGACAAATGCGCTGCCCTAGATATATGGTTAATCATGAAGTCTATCTCACACATTAGGGGCATAATTAGAATCTCATCAAGGAAGACATTTGGGAACTTCCACAATAGTGGGATGTCCTCAATCATCAACTCTCTAGCCTCTAAGTCCTGAACACTACAAATGAAGAACATATAACCCTTTTTACAAGCGTACTAAACATCATAGTGAACATGATTCTCATTAAGGGTCTAAGCTTGCATCTCTAGTAAGAGACCCTAACACATTTTGATCCCTTAAGAACCACTTATTCTCATGCATAATCTATCATCACTTGATACCTTAACAAAACATCCATCCCCAAGATCACGTAAAAGTCATGCAACTTTAGCTCTAGGATATCTACCAAAAGATCTACACCACTAATGACTAAGGCCACATTCCTGTCTATCCTAGCACATGGAACTCTATCCTTAGATGAAAATACAACAAAAGTCTCTAAAATCACATATGGAGACATGACAACCCTAACTTCAAAAGTGATAGATACAAAGGAGTGTAAGTGTAACACCCCCAAAATTGACTATTGAAAATTTTTATTTTATTTAAAATTGAGCGGAAGAAAAAACGGTAAACTTTAGATATGTTGCCGCCACACTTAGTACTAGACCAGTTTCTTTCTACCATTCCAGTACCAAGTGCTAAGGCTTAGAAGGACATAACATAATTTACACAAATTAAAATTTTCTTTTTTAAATCAGAGTTGCATACTAAAGGCATTACCAAAAGTAAAACCCACAATTAGTGGTTATAAGAAGATAAAATCATTTCACAAAGAAATATAAAACTATAAAAGGTAAATTCAGAAACTTCTTAAAAGCCCTTACACTCTTACCCGAAAAGAACTCGAATAGCACCTGCGACTAATTTGCAAGGGACACTGCCCATGGAATAGGAAAGGGCCCACAAAAGGAACATTTAGTACTACGGTACTAAATAACCCTTTATAAAAAACTAAAAAACAGAGTGTGCATGCAACACATCATATAGTGTAACACCCTAGTTTTTACGAAATTAAAAATTTTATTTGCAGAGTTAAGCATGGAAGCTAAAATAATAAAAATAAAGGGTGTTACCACCACACTTGGTACAATTCCAATTTCCTCTACTATTCTTATACCAAGTGTTGAGGCTGAAATCTTTACTCCGCTTATATTAATAACATGATTACAGAATTCAGAGTAGAGAGAACGTTAGATAAATACCGTGCTAATTAAAAATAACATCAGCAATTTACAAAACTCAAGAGAGAAATTACAAGAGGACATAAGGGTCCAAATACAACAGGAAATAGGATAGAAAAAGAGGCACCAGATAGTCCTATGCTCTCAACTCTGAACTACCAACTTTTGACTGAACTTGAGGCTAACCTGCATGGTACACTACCTATTGAATAAGTAGAGGCCCACGAGGATGAACCATTCAATACAACGATACTGAGCAACCCTTCATACCAAACTAATATGAAAAAAACTAGCATGGAACACATACAAGGCATAACGGTCAACATAGTACAGGACATACACATATACATACATGAATTGATATATAATAATCATTTAGATAATCAATTACCATCAAGTCACATAATGTTCATATTCATTCATTTGGAACAACTAATCTTACCCAAAGAGAATGCCAGAGATGCTCTCTCAAGTATGATTAGAAATAAACTCCAACAAACCAACCATAACCTTCACAACATAACTTATAACTCAACATCAATCCTAACAAAATTTATAACATCATAGGTGAGGCACAAAGACACAATACCCAAAGGGGTAGGCATGAAGGCTGCTACCGACCATAGGTAGGCACGAAGGCTATTACCAACTACAGGTAGACACGAAGGCTACTACCGAACACAAGTAGGCACAAAGGCTACTACCGACCAATCCAATAATCCAATAATAATCATTATTATATCTAATTTTATTTATTTACGTTGAGTTTAGGGATCCCACTATTCTCAACGGGTGGAATGGTTATTCCACACTAGGGCAAGATGTTCCTGATCACTATTCTTACCTATGGAACAGTAATAACATACAACCTTGGAATAAGTATATCTGGTCACTATTCTTACTGGTAGAACGGTTAATATTATACATTCCTAGAGCAGAATGATCCCGATTGATGTTCTCATCTGGTGGATCGGGCATATACAACTGATCCTGACTCACGTAGTATTCTAATTTACATAGTTAGTGTCTTATCAATGATTATAATCGTTCTCGAGATTTATTTTAAATTGAATTTAGGGCACCCCAGTGTAAAACGCTCTTGGAAACTATTCTTACCGGTGGAACTGTAATAACATACAACCCCAGGAAAAATACATCTGGCCACTATTCTTACCGGTGGAACGGTTGATAATATACATTTCCGGGGCAGAATGCTCTTGGCTAATGTTCTCGTCCGGTGGAATAGACATATACAATCAGTCCTGACTCATGTAATCTTTCACTTTAAATGATTAATATATTATTCATGATTGGTTTATGAGTACAAAACATAATTAAGTCAAGTAAGACATCAACATATAGATAACAATGACTTACTCAAAGACTCCAAACTTATTTATCCCAAAAAACCCTAATTTTACACTTTAGGCGTAACTCCTCCTATATTGATCATTTACCCACCATATTTAGTATTTCTTCCTTAAATAATATTGTTAATGATATACCTGAAACTCATATTCTAACTCCCACGTCTCAAACATGCGATAATTGTCCTATTTCAAAAGTTACTATTTATAAGGCTCCCAAAATCCTAATTTACAGGTAAGTCATAATTTTTTCCTTAACTCTCATATAATTAAAAAAATTAAATATAAATCCCTAAAATACCAATATTGACAACATATCCAAAATTCATGACCTAACTCCAATGTTTTACACATTTGTTAAAAACATTACCGTTTTAAGGTTACTATTCCCAAATTAGATCATTTTCTCATTTGAGGAACTTATGACATTCATAATTACTCTAATCACTTCACATGATCTTATTAGCATGTTTTTAATTTATCTAACACATTAAAATACCAAAATTTCCATATTAACCTACATTGACCAAAACATCCTTAAAGATAGTTGATAGCCCTTATCTTACGAAAAGCTAATATTTTCAATATCATTATTTTCAAATCCTCCATCTATCAACATACATCTTAAATATAATTATTCTCCATCATCAAACTATACTAAGCCTAGATTACAACCATATATCACATTGAACCACTTAAGGTTTTCTACACAAGGCATTATTATAATGATATCGTATAAAAAACAGATATATCTAATTTCCATACTTAACCATTTTTGCTTATTTCCAATTATTGAAGACAACCGTAATCAAGTTCAATACTGAGGCCAACATTAAAAATATACTAAGGCCTTCCTAGGCTCAATTATTCACATCTGGACACTTTAGGTCGAAAATAACCAAAATGCCCCTATGACCAAAAATTTTAGATTATCATCTATTTAAATATTAATTATATTTTATTTATTAATTTATCATGAAAATACTGAAATACCATAAATATATTATTATTACATGATTTAAATTATCAAATATTCCAAATAACCATTTTGCCTTTAAATATAATTTTTCACAAAAATCCTATTATGCACTTTTAATCCATCTAAAAAACATGCTCACATACTCAACAACAGATAATAAATATAAGACACATTTTTCAGGATAAAAATCATAACATGCTCAAAATAACTAAATTACCCCTAGGGCACTTATCCATAATAATTATTCTAGAATTAGGTTCAAGCATGCTCAACCTATTATTTTATACATACCTATTGTAAAAAAAATTTCTTGACATAATAATCATTTTGATCACACTTTCGTATCGAATATATTTTATATCAGATAACATGATCATTTTCTAATTTTCATTATGACAATTAATAATACATAATTATATCATAATGAATCATGCTTAACGCATTTCATACATAAAAACCCAAATGTGCTATCATGCAATATTTATCATTTTAGTAGAGTAAAATGATTACTTGAATTCTAGAAAAAATACAAAAATAGTGGTATCCTACTAAAATTCTAAGGTCACACTAATAAAACTTTCATACCTAAAAATAATATCGCAATTACCAAATTAATATCTATCAGGTAAAATAATAATTATAATAATAAAATATTTATTTTTCAAAAATTATCAAAATACCCTTACATTTAAAATGGGTACCAAATTTTATAAAACAACACATTCCGCTCACGCTACACATGTAGCATGAGGACTACGCACAAATGGGGGAGTTGTAGTTGTTAGATGGTTGTGAGGGTGAGGGAAGGAGAGGTGGCAGTAGGGGTGGCGACTAGTGGTGGTTGGCGAGCTGTGGTGGCTACAAAGTGGTGGTGGAGCTTCTGGACGAGGATGGGGAGATGGTGTTGGGTTGGTGGTGGCTAGTTTGGAAGTGTAGGAAAATAGAGAAGGTGTCTGGTGCGTGAGGGCTAGGAGTTTGTGGCTGGAAGGTGGAAGGGTGGTTTGGTTCTGCTGGTATGGAACACAACGGGAAGAGGGGGAGGTTGGTGGATGGGAGGTGGTTACATGCGAGGGCTGGTTGTGCTGGAGGTGGTGGTGATGCAGGAAGGTGCATACGGCACAGGAAAATAGAGGGGTGGGAAAAAGAGGAAAAAGAGGAGATGAGAGGTTGTGGCTACTGAGATGGTGGTGTGGTGCTGGGAGGTTGCGCTGGGGCAGGAAGAAGATGGTGGCATAGAGGTGGTATTGGATAGACAATGGAGGTGATGTGGTGAGCTAGAAGTGGTGCGCAAGGGTTAGTTTGGTGAGGGAGGTTGGTCAAGGCTTGGAAAACCAAACAAAAATAGAGAGAGGGAAGTAGGTTGGTTTGAACCAAAAAGAGCCAAGAGGAGAGAAGGAGTTGGGTGCATGGGAGGAGGACTGTAAGGGTGAGGGGTGTGAGTATGTAGCTGAGGGTATGCATGTGTGTATACGTATATAGTTTTTGATGGGTTGAGTATAGTGAGGTACTTAGGGAGACAGGGAAAGTGACTGGAGGAGGGAATTGGGGCAAGTAAGGGGTAAATTTAGGTGGGTAAAAATGATAGGGTAAATAGGTTAATTTTTATTTATTTTTTAGGTTTAGTTTTGATAGATTAGGGTATAGGATAAAAATATATCGGGAAGAATAATTCAATCTCATATAGATTAAAAAGGAACATAAAGAGTAAAAATAATCTGGGATAAATTTTAGGGATTTATTTCGAGTTGTGGATCAAGGTTATAAACAAAATAATTAGGCTAAAGTTTAAGGGTTAGTTTTGAATATAAAGGCGAAACATCTAAAAATAATGGTTAGGAAATTTTGGGATATTACATACAACATAAGAGCAGTTACACAATGCATACATATAACACAACAAATAATAAGAATTGTGTATCACAAATCCATTTACTCGGCATTTCTAGCACTTTCCATGGGGGACAGGCACCAAGGCCACATTTATACCATAACAATAGATCATAATGATGAAATCAATAATTTTTGGTCTTAAGCCATTAATTGAAATCAATATTATCCCTCGAATTATATCCACATGAGTATGGGAACCCCACTATTATAGTCAGTGGATCGAAAATACACTCCAAGGCAAAACCCTCCTAGCCACTATTATTTGTCGGTGGATCGGTCTCTAGGAAAAAATACACTTAGCCACTATTCTTATAGGTGGATCAGTCTATCCTAGAATCATATGGTGTTCCACTGTAAGTGATTAGTATCTTTTCCATGATTTATTATCATCCAAGCTTTGGTTTATTGAGCTTGAGATCCTCCACTATTATGGCTAGTGGATCGAAATATACTCCAAGGCAACACGCACTTGGCCACTATTATAATTGGTGGACAGATACAATGATATAATCCATCTGGGCCCAACTCAATAATCTTCCACTTTAAATGATTAGTATTTTTCCATTTAATTAGCACAACAATTCATTTTATTTAACTCGAGGGGAAGATCATGTATCCGAAAACACAAAGTTACACAGGTTATATTGGTGCTTACAAGTAGCAAAGTACCCTCCAACCATAAACCTTGGGATGCAAAGGTACACTGGTCGTACTAGTAAACGAGGACACTCGGTACCCTAGTAATAAGGATACTTAATCCATAAGTCTTTATACCCCCCAAATAGGTTTGTAAACCTAAATAGAGTAAGATGTAGGGCCTTTTGGGGCATTAAGGCATGCTAGAAAAATCTAAAATTATTGTGGGCTAAACCACATCTTTAGGGTAGCGACCCCTAAAGAGCCACCAGTTCTGATCTCAAGGTTTTCCACTTTAATTATTAGTGTCTTAATTAAGGTGACCACGAGAAACACATTAATCACATACTTATTCATTTTTATTTATTTATGTTATTATTAAGTAATCTTTATTAGTCTTATTGTCCATGGTAACTTAGATAGTGCACTAAAGCCATCCTAAGTTTCAATTCTTATACTTAGGCACCTTAGGTTAAAATAACTAAAATGCCGCTAAAGCTAAGGCTTCATCTTGTCATATATTTTCATCAGAGAACCCATTTTTATTTAACCATATGCCATAATAGGTTATCATATCATAATTATACTACCAATCATGGAATCGAGTACTCTATACTAAAGGATCATTGAACGCATAAACCCTAGCATGTACTTTTAACACATCCATTATATATTTTCATGCATAATTAACAACTAAGGCACCTCTTGCATGATTATGAAATATACATCATATCATACCCTTAATTATCCATTCAACCCTATGTCATGCATTATCCTTATGATATTCATCGGTTTATCAAAATATCATTATCCTTATAATATACATGGTTATATTTAAATAAGTAATACTAAGGTCATAAACCCTTATTCTATCATTTAATATCCCTTATGACTTATTATAAAGGTTTGTTAGATTAATTGCCATGTTATATACAAATTACTGATTTAACCCTTCATACTTATAAAATTACTAAAATACCCTTCTTGTTTGTAAATTTACCAAGTTACCCCTTTTTTACTTACCAAATTACCCTTCATACTTGTATAATTACCAAAATACCTTTTGTATTTGTTAATTTACCAAATTACATTCATACTTATATAATTACCAAAATACCCCTCATACTTGTTAAATTACCAAAGTTCCCTTCATACTTATATAATTACCAAAATACCCTTCATACTTGTTAAATTACCATATTACCTTTCTTAGTTGTTAAATTACCAAATTACCTTCTTTATTCATAAAACTACCAAGTCACCCCCTTTTTCATGCCAAAATTTCTAAAGTACATTTCTTACTTGTTAATTTACCAAATTACCTTTTATACCTAAAATTATCAAGTTATCCCTTATCAAGTTACCCCTTTCTTAGGCCAAAATTACTAAAATACCCTTATACATAAAATATTAACACCCACGGTCGACATGCATCATCTTACACCACCAACCATTATTATTTGTTATTAATACTCATTATCACCTACTATGCATATTTATTTAGACCACACCCTATGTATAAGTAAAAATTACTAAAGTGCCCCTAGGGCTCATATTAACATTATTTCTACTAGAAATGGCCATATTTGCTTATCATGGAATATACATGCATCTAGTATTATTATTAAAAACAAGGATCCTTTCTTAACCATCATTTCTACACATGACATATTTCATAATATAGCATGACTTTCATTTCAACTTCCAATATATGCTACCAATCATGATTTACTTAACACCACATAATATGCATACAAACATATTTAAAAAACCCTAATGTGCTAGCATACATATATCCACACATTTTATTAGAGTATAATGGTTACCTTATTTCCAGCAACAATTAAACTTTACTGATTCCCCGGTTAAAAAGTTTAAACATTGATTAGTAAAATTTATACCTAGAAATAATATAAAAATTTGCATATTAGTAGTAGAAAATTAAAAGAATAAAGTTTTATCAAAAATCTTATTAAATACATGCTAATACTAATTATATTTATACCTCAAAATTTTAGTTAAGTAAGATCAAAATATGCAGCAAAACTCACGTTGCATGAGTAACGTGAGCTGCATGCACAAGAAAAGGGGAAGATAATGGTGGAGAAGAAGTTGGAAGAAAAGGGAAAGGTTATTTCGGGTAAGGGATTGAGGACTTTGGTTAAGGGCTTGTGGAGGGGAGTTGGAGTAGTGGCTGGGTGTAGGAGGGATAGTAGGGTGTAGGTGGTGGTCGGGGGTCGGAGATGGTGGCTCAGGGAGGCAGAGACGACGATGGCAAGGCTGGAAAGGAGGTGTAAAGGAAGGGAGAAGAATAAGAAGGAAGGGGAAAGAAAATAATAAAGGAGGGTGTTGTAGGGAGATCTCGGCACACTAAGGTAAGGAGGTGGTAGAGGAGGTGTTAGGGGTTGAGGGGTGGTTTCAGCGGCGGTGGAAGAGGGGAGACGACAACGCAAGGTGGTGGTGTAGGGTAGAGGTTGAAAAGGAGAAGAAAAGAAAAAGGAAGAGAAAGGTGGCATGTAGGGGCTAGTAGCGACTATTGGGTGGTGCAAGGAGGAAGTAGGGGAGGCCAGGGGATTGGTGTGGTGGTTGGTTGGGGCGGTGGAGATGGTGGTTGAGGGTGATAAAGCGAAAACAGGGGGAGGAGGAGGAGAAGGAAAAAAGAAGAAGAAGAAGAAGAAGAAGAAGCTCGGCGGGGGAGAAGGAGAAGCTCGAGGGGAACAGAGATAAGGCAAAGAAGAAGGAAATAAGGAGAAGAAAAGGAAGCGGGAAAGGAGGGCTAACATAGTCAGGTTAGGTGGGTGTGCAAGTTGCAGGCGCATGGGTGTAGGGTGGCAAGGAGAAGGAGAAGAAAAGGGAAAGGAGTGGCACATGAGAGGGGTTGTTTAGGGGGGTGTTTGGCTCAATATAGAAAGGAAAGGGATGGGAGAGAGAGGGAGAGGACAGGGCAGGTTGTGCAGGTGCAGAGGGGAGTGGGAGAGTTGCAAGAATGGGGGAAAGAAGGGGGTGTCTAGTTTGATAGATGAAGAAGGAAGAACAAGAAAAGGAGGGAGGTAGGCAACCCAATCGAGCAAAGGAGAAAGGAGAAGTAGACCAACCCATGTGCAAGGATTGGGTTGGCCTAACCAAGGGGTAAGGAAAGAAGAAAAAAAGAAGAAGGGAGGAGTGGGTTGGATGGGCAAGGCTGGGCGGCGAGTAGAAGGGGAGAAGGCAAACGGGCATCCTAGTCGGGACAAAGGAAAGAAGAGGTAGGTCAGGCGGCCCAAGGAAAGGAGAAAAGAAGAAAAAGGAAAAAGGAGGGAATAAGGAAGGAAATAGGAAAAGGGGAAAAGGAAAAAAATAAAATAATTTTTAGAATTAAGATATTTAATTATTTAGATGGATAAATTAATTTAATTAAAATTTAAGGTATTAATTTAAAAGGATAAGTTTAGTAAAGTATGGGTTTGGAAAATGATTTAAATAAAAAGAGTATGATAAAATAATAAAATATTTATTTTAATTTATTAAATAATCATATCCCTTTTTTATAAATCAAGAGCCCAAAAAATAATTAAATTAATAATTTAAAATAAATTATTTCAAATAATGGTTAATCATTAATTTCTAGGTTTTACATTTTTAGAGTATTATAGTAAGAGATCTGTGTTAAACAACACACATGCTGGTAGAGAAGAAATAAGAAATGTACTTGTGATAACATTTATCTGCCAATCACCCTCTAACTAGATCATAACGTTTAGGCGACTACCTACTAATGGTCCTACCACGCTACTTGATCCCTAGCTAGGTTGAAAAGTATGGGATTTCAATCCCCTCTATTGGGTATTCCTGTTGGTCCCACTATTAGCCGGTTGATCACTCTGCACTAGCGATGGTTGTGTCAATGTACCCTATAATCGAGTTTGTCGTTGTTGGACACTACACCCCATAGAGAACCATTTAAACTTCCTATACCTTAGACTCTTATAGATATGACACCTTACTTGTTATCCAAAACAATCCAATATAGGATGATCTTTATTACACTACTTATAATGAAAATACCTCTTTCATCATGAATGAATAATTTATCTTCCATATCGAGGTGTATACCCCATATGATGGCTAGATTTAGGTCCAAACCACTTCTTTCCCCTATAACACTAATGGCCCTCAAATCTGTACTTAGTCTCATACTAAGCACCACCGCCTTGAACAAGTAAAGATCCCTCCAAGGCATAGTCATACATCACCTAAAAGTCTAGTGCATGTGACCCCATTAACATCTTCTAAAGCCTTAAATAAAATCACCTAAAGATATCAATGGACCGCCATCCTCTCATCTATATCAAACTCTAGAGTAAATCAAACCAAGTCAATATAGTAGTAGTAATACTCATGAACAAATGGTGAACATTAGCAAAGTGTCATGAAATGGTTATACTACACCACTATCGTGTGTCGATATAGGCATAACCTATAAAATATCTAATCATCAAGCTACACTACAAGATGGGATAAAGAGGAAATTAATTAAGAATAAATATTAACTAATTAGGAAACCTTAGCTAATTAGTGTAAAACCAAACTAGTTGTAATCCCCAATGTTACATGTATGTTTCTCCACATCTAATATTTCACAATGTCATCTTTGAATGGTTAGCATGTTGTCCAACATAGCAAGGCTTAATTTGTTACACAAAATTACCAATTTTGCAAGATTCTTCATTTTATGCCCAAATCTTTAAGAAATTATTTACAAATTGAAAAATACCTCCACTAACTTGAATAAATATCTAAAACATATCCAAAACACTTGTTTAGATGTATGAATAAGGATGCACCAGCTTCATTCTCCCACTCTTGAAGAATTTAACCTCAAATTTAAATATTTGAGCATGCACAATATCAATATGAACACATAATCTTCAAGGTGATGCTTGCTCTTAAATGTCTTCCAGTGTTTCTTTAAGTAATCCATTGAACCATGAAATAACACCTCATGACCTAATACATCATGGTCATCAAACATTGTCTATAGATTCGAATAAACCTTCAACTTTATGCTTTCTTCACGTATGAAATCTGAACCATAACATTCTTGATCTTCAAATCATCAATATAACTCATGCAATAACCATCATGAAGCTTTGAATAACATAATGGCCGAAATACCAATATCAAACCATATAAGCAAAAAAAACTAGGATAATAATGAACATGATCTACACATGTTTCAATTTTCTTCATCATGAAACATAGTTCTCCTTTTTATTCAAAGATACTAAGACAATCACCATCTTCACTTTGCCATCCATCACAAGAATAATCTTTAACTTCTTCCTTATTTTCCTCTTTTCTTGCCACTTGAATTTCTTTCAATGTCAACGTGTTCTTGTTAGGGAATTCTTTGGCAAAATGTTCATAACCTCTACACTTATAACATTGCTTGTGTATGTCTTCAACCACCTTATCTTTCTTTCTATCTTCATGTGGCACCAATACTTTTTCTTCCATAATTGTGTTCAAACTAGAAGTAATATCATGTGAAATGAATTAAGTAGGCTTGGATATAACCTTATTCTTCTTAAAAAAAATTCAAACTTCAATGCTAACTTGATCATGTCTTCAAGTGATTTATACAATGAAAAATCCACCTTGTCCCTAATGTAAAAATTCAACCCTCCAAGGAACCTTACACAAGTTTTATCTTTTCCTTCTTGAGTATCACATATCAAGGAAATTTTTTCAAACTCTCTCGTGTACTCTTCCCCACTTGAAGCTCCTTGCCTCATGGAAATAATCTTGATAAATTTATATTGCTCAAACTATCTTGGGTGAACTTCCTCTTCATACGTTTCTTCAGTTTTTCCCAATACTTAATCTTTGGTTTTCCTTCTCTTTCTCTACTCCTTTTGAGATTATCAAACCAAGTTCTAGAAAACTTTCTTGGTTTGAGTATGGCAATATTACATCTCATTCGATCTTCATACTCCTTGAACTCGAATATAGACTCCATTGTTTGCATCCAAGTAATAAACACCTCAGTAAATTTTTGGAAGTTCTATTTTGATGTTCTTCTCATCATCACCATGATCATGCCTTGGATGTTTTTTAATGGATCCACTTGATGTGCTATCATCCACATCTTCTATATGTTCTAATATTTCATTCTAATATCCTCCTCTAAATTGTAATGCTTTCCTCAACATTCCTTCATATCTATCTTGATCTTCTTGTCTTTGATAATCCATATGTTGTAATTACATTTGCATCTTGGTTATGGTCTCAAGTAAAGACCTCATTACATCATCACTAGCCATTTGTATTTGGTGGAAGTGAAGAATACCAATGATTGAATAGATTTTTATTTTTTTTCTTGTGATACACAACCCAACCGAATATGGTCTTCCCAAACAAAACACAATCAAATAAAAATCACTCAAGGAAATGCATGTTTTTGTGTGTGTGGTCTCACAACTCACAAAAGAAAAGGATTTAATACACAATAACAAAAACCAAATAGATTTTATAGACAAAAGAATGTGTATCTTCAAACTTATAGGAGTATTGATAAAGTTTATCAAGATCTTGATGAAGATCTTGGTGGAATATGCATAGAAAATATTTAAGATCAGTTGATGCTTGAGATCATACAATCTTGATTGATTCTTGAAGGAGAAAGAAAGGATAAAGAAACCAACAAGGATAAAGAAATCAAGATCTTGATGAGTTTCTTGACATGATATGTACTAGGAAGATGAATATATACTAATGAATGGTTTCTTGTTACAATTCAAGAAAAAAAAAAGACAAACTGAGGAGAAAAATGGTGTAGAAAAATCAAAAGAAAATTAGCAAAATGAGTGGAATAAAATGCCTGGAAATGTTATTGCCTTTAAGAAGGATAAACTTGGCTCTTATATCAGTTTTGATGTGGATCTACATGCCCAATCCAAAATGAAACCACCATTATATATATAATCTAATTGGAATGATGAAATTTAAATTCAAAGGGTAGAAAATGGATATGAATGAAAGTGATTTCACTAAGTAAACACTCCCAAACTATCAACTAAGGATTCACAAAGATTTTCTCACTTTGAATCCTTCAAGAAAAATACACAACTTATACATCCAAAGATAAGAATAACTTTGAAGAGATTCACAAAGTATAACTTCAAAGACACAAATCCAAACTCACTAAGATGAATGGATATGCACAACTTCAATTTACAAAGAATATGAAATCAAAAGAAACTCACAAAGAGAATGATATTACTCAACATTACACTCACATATCTTTACAAGGTTGTATGTATGCCATATTTTTATGAATAAGCCACAAAATATATAGTCATCAAGCTAGATTACATGGTGAGACAAGGAAGGAATTAATTAAGAACAAATCTTAAATAATTAGGAAACCTTAGCTAATTAGTGTCAAACCAAACTAGTTGTAAACCCCCACATTTCATGTATATTTCTCCACATCCACATTCTCACCTTACCATCTTTGACTGGTCAACATGTTGTCTAACTCAAAAAGGCTTTGTTTTTGCACAAAATTGCCTATTTTGCAAGATTCTTTGATTTATCCCTAAATCTTCAAGAAATTGATTGCAACTTAAAAATACCTCCAATAACTTTAATAAACATCTAAAACATATCTAAAAAACTTGTTTATATGTATGAATGATAACACACATGCATCATCAAGCAAGTAGGGTAAGGCAAACTTGAAACAACTCCACAAATGGATCCCACCGTCTTAGAAGGAGCCCTTTCAGTTATTGGCCCCTCCACCAATCATCAGCATGACCTCTCAAATGGAAAACCCCAATATCAATCATTCTATCCTCTGGGAAACCAATGGTTATGAACACCTACTTAAAATCTCTCAACTAGTGCTTTAGAAAATTTGGGTCCTCCTGACCCTCAAAGATCAATGGGTGGTGGTGATCAACCATATGAAGTTAATCATCTAGTGGTAGCATTAGAAATGGAGGTGGCAGGGATGGCTACGGAGCCTCGTCACACTGAATATATCTCTCCATGTAGAGTCCAACCATCTCCATGAAGCACTCAAGTAGATGATTAGTGGCTATCAACTCCCTAAAGTACTAAGGCCAAGTTACAACTATGTTACCAAATGTAAAACTTATAGCACATAACAACACATTGTCACATAAAATCATAGTTAGTCACACATAATAGAATAAATGCCAACTCTTCAAACCCTATAGTCAACGCTCACTCGTAGACTAATTTTAGATCTACTAATTGTACAAGTGAGGATAAATTCATTTTCACAAAGCAACATCAGGATTTAAATTCATGAGCTCTAATACACTTATAATATCCCCAAATTTTAAGGCTAAAAAGTTTCATTGAAGACAACTTAGAAGTGTTGAAAACTAAAACTGAGGGATGTCACCATCACTTCGAACATAAAAGATATGTCATCAATCACCTAACTTATGTTTGGTGTTGGCAGAAATGAACTAAGAAAACAAATGATCCAATGAGACTAACATGAGATAATAATATGAATGATATGTCAATGATATACAACATTCTAGAATACAAGAGTCAAAGCTAAGATTTTAAATAACTGAAAGGTAAAATGAAAACCCAATACAATGGGTAAAAAAATAGATACTCTAGTTAGCTTAAGTTTCTACTACAAAAGTAAATAATCTCCAAGAAATTGTTGGTTATTATCCCATATCATCATCTTCAACGCACTTAAAGTGATAATCATAGCCCTAAAAATCATTGTTTGCACATTGGAATAAAGGTTGGATCATTATAGTGATTACACAGTGTAGTATTAGTACAACAAGCACTAGTAAACTAAACCCACGTTAATACAGGGTAAGGTTCATGTTGCACATAAGAAATCATGCTTAATTAGCTAACACATGGCAACATACTTCACATTTGCAACAAGAATCATGATAGCTCATACTACATATAGGTGTACTAACCACTTAAACTTAACATCCCAAGAATAACCAACATCATCTCAAGGTACAAAAGGCCACAAAAGGGATTATGTTATTATCTCCTAATTAGTTATTTTATCCCAATGGGGATGAACATAGGAATGCAATTCCCACCATCACTATACCCTGGTGCCAAAGGGATTATATAGACATCTTCAACATCCACTATATTTAGACTTCTAGATATGGGGGCATACACTTAATTGTTTGTGTGTAACACCAACCACTATTGTCATTAGAGCCTAGAGACTTGTACTATAATCTTCAATATCCACCACACTCTAACTCATTGGTCAAATGACACTTAGTAACCATTATAAACTAAGCTTAAGTATGCATACTCAGTAGAATTACCTAAAATTCCTTAATCAATATTGATTTATTATGTCTAGTTATTAACGTCAAACATAAATATAAATGTGAAACTCTAAGGTGTAACACACATATCAAAGTCAAAACTATCCCAGAGGACTAGTCTGGACCAGTTGACCAATTAGGGAACAACAACAACAATAAATAGATCATCTAAAATAGTCAAACCAGTTGACTAGTTAACTCCTTGATGGGGTGATTGGTGTAGGGTTAACTAACTTATTCAAAATTGATCAAATAGTTGATTGGTTTAGGGTAAATAGTGAAATGGTTTCTTCCTAACCAATTATTTAGCATAGGATGAACACAAAATTATTCCAACTAAACGGATCAACTAGTTGGCCAAAACTAGTTGACTAGTAGATCAATTAACTGGTTTTGCCATGTACCAATTAATTAATTTCTTCAGCAAAACAAATATATTCATAAGATTAATTCCTAATCATCCATGTTTTTTCTAAAATTATTTTATAATAAATACTCTAGCAAATCATTTTGATTACACCCAACACATGTTTGAAAAATAAATTCAAACAACATGTCTCATAATTACCAAAATCCACCAAAAAGGGTCAAAATGGAAAAATATGCTTGCATACTCCAACATATCATGCTTATCATCAAATCATTTTTCATAACTGCATGCTTGAATATATAATATCTCAAACTCACATAAATTTACAATATCTCAAATATAAATTATGCTTCATACACAAATTTAAAGAGAACATGCAGTGATAAGTGGATCAACACATTATTTAACCATTTAGCCAACTACATATAAGGTAAGTTTGATTTACCTATAAGAAATTAAACCTTCTATTAAAGAACCCCTAGATTGATGAAAATCCTACCAAGATTTCTTGATTTCCTAGGTAAAATCAAGAGAGATAATTAGTGAAAACCTTTAAAATGATTGCAAAATGTACCAAGAATATAAGAAGTAAGAGATATAATCTTCAACATCAACCCAAAATTCAAGAATGTCAATAAGAGGAAATTCAAGATTATTCAACCATTTCCCCTAATTTAACCCTCATTTGTTTAATGAAAATAAAGAGGGGTTATAATGAGGATTGAAGAAGAAAAAGAATAAGGGGGGCTAGCTTCAAGGAGAAAGTAAGGAAAACTCAAGGTTTTCAACACTTAGAAATTTATAAGGGAAGAAAAGAGAAGAGAAAAGAGAGTAAAGGGTAATGAGGGAAATGAATTATCTGAGGTTTTTGGTAGCCCTTGATGATTGACAAAAGAAGGGGGAGAGAGGAAAGGTGGAGTGTGAATGAGGTAGAGTGTGAGACATGAGTATAAGAGGTTGGTGGGATGGGAGTGAGGGAGATATGTAAGGAAATTTGGCCAAACAAACCAGGGGCATGTGAGGAACCACGATGAGGTTTATACACACAAGCCTGAAGTAGAGTAGAGAAGGAAGATGTTAGGTGAGGAAAATACCTCAAAAAAATGCTTTCAGGATTTTTTTTATCTAAATAAAATTGAATAATGTTCCAAAAAAGGTGAAAATGGTCCCAAGGTACAAAAATGTTCTTATTAGTACAAAGAGATCATAATAATAATGTTTCACAAACATATGGAGAAGAAACAAATCAAAACCAGAAAGTAACGGAAAGTTCTAACAAAACTAGTTTATTGGTTGTCATACACCAGTTAGCTAATCCTTTTAGGGTAATAACTTGGGTCCTAGGATGAATTGATCAAATAGTATAAGCCATGACCAATCAACTGGTTGACCTAAAACTCATGAGTTTACCCACTTTTCAAACCATTTCCAAAACCTAAATCATTTTACTTTATATCAACGAAATTTTAAACACATTTTGAAAGAATTAATGATAAGGTATTACACTCGCTAACATGGATAACTAAATATCCTCAATAGTGCTCAATACCATATGGCATATCTCTCATTAAAATGGAGAGCATCAATGGCATCCTCTACTTCTATGATAGTTTATAAAGTCTACTTAGATGAATGAATGAGGAACCGTAGAACTTTAGACTAAATATAATTGAAGGTGGAAAATATGGTAAAATTGGCATAGAAAAGTCTAGAGATAGAGATCATCTTGAAGCTCAAAAAGTGGACTAAGCTTATGTACATGAAGAGTGTCCATATTTGGAAGTTTATATGATATGGTACGCCCATGTACACCAATTTATTTACTTGACATAATGGGTCCATCATGAAAACTGGACACCAATTTCCTTGCATCACTGTTATAAAATAATCCTCTCATTCACATGTCATATCATGTTCTTCACTTTTCTCAGGTTACTAAATATACATCAAAATTTTGATATGATTGTAAAGCTCCTCAATACCATATTAAAAATCCTAAACTTCGATATTTAACATTCATCACAACTATCTAATGATGTGTATTCATGATAATATAAAATAAAATCATTAGGGAAAGTAAAATTTTTTTTTTCATAATTCAAGTTCATAGAAAAAAAAATCTTCTTAGCTTAATAGCTCCCAGGAAGAAGTAAATTGTACTTTAGAATCATATCTTCCAATAGTTTAAGAAGAGAATATTTTATTATTACATTTATTAGCTACCTTGAGGTTATACTATCATAACAAAAGTGATAATATTTTACTTTAGTATAACCATTATACCAAGTTGTTTTTGAATCACTAAGCAACTTCTCATTTTTTTCTAGATTATTCCCAAAACTTTCTTTTACATTATTTGAAATACCCCGAAACCCTAGTTTAGGAAATTATGGCCAAATAAGAAATTATTAGGAAAATTAATAAAATAAACCATTTTTATTAAAATAAGAGGGAATTAATTAAGGTAAATCTAGGAGAAATTAATAAATGATTTAAATAGGAAAATTTTGAGTATTTTGTTAATTAAAATGGAATTTAAGAAAAATATTTCAAAATCCCTAAATTAACCTCAAAAGAGAATTTAATTATTATTTTAATATTAATATTTTATTAAATATCCCTAAATACCCAAAATATATTAATTAAGCTAACCCACCTTTTTCCTTTCTTTTTCCTTTTTCTTTTTTCCTTCCCCCCCCCCCCTCTTTTTCCTTTTCTTTCCTTTCCTTCTCTTCCTTTTTCCCTCTTTTCCCCGACCTGGGCCGGCCCGCTAGCCCAACTCCTCCCCCTCCCCTGCACGGCCCAAGCCGCATCATTTCTTTGTTTCTCCTTCTTCCCACTGTTCTGGCGTTCCCCTTTCTCTTATTTTTTTTTCCTGGACCGCCGGTCCACTCCCTCCCTTTCCCCTGTGTCATCTTCTTCCTTTTGCACAGCCTACAACTCCTCAATCGGCGCCAGATTTTCTGCCACCAATCATGTCGTTCTCCTCCTCTCTTCCCCATCATCTTCCCTGTCACTTCATCTCAGTCGGGCATTCCCTATCCTACTCGTGCCATCTTGTTTTCCTCGTCAAGAAATGGCCTATGAAGGTAGACCTGCGCTGGCCTACCCTCACCGACCGGAGACCCATAACCCCTGCTCCCTAATCTCCCACTCCCCTTTATCGTCATCCTTTCCAATCAATCTATATATACTCCTAAAGGCCACCATAATCAAGTTCTGATTTTGGCAACCCATAAACTCAACCCGCGCTCCGCCACCCGATCAGACCCTCATTTCTATGCCATCAGCCATCGCCACCGCCCACTCCGGCCACCAAGAATTTCCCTGTACCACCCTCTACGCAATTGAGCCACCCTCCTTCCTTACCTTGCCCTGCACAAGCCACCCCGGTCGTGCAAAGTCCCCCTCCCGAACAACCCATTTTGACCCTACACTGCCCTTCGTGCTGCCGTTTGCCATCGGTTCCGCCACTTGTAGCGCTACCTTACCCCCCCCCAAAACAATCAGGGGACCTTACTCTACCTCCCCACACCTCCATTTTCCCCTACTTCCCTCTCCCCTAGCCTCCACATCCATCTCTCCACCTCCCTCCCTCCTCCACCGCCACCGCCGCCGCCGCCGTCGTCGCCGGCTCCACCACCAAGCCTAGGTGGTATCTCAATTTCTTAACCCTTAAACCCTTTTTATAGGAGTGTTGATGATTTTTAATATTAATAGTATTATTGTTAACTATTATTATTATCAATATTATTATTATTATTATTATTATTACTATTATTATTATGTTCTAACTCTTATTCCAGAGAGATTTCTAATTAATGGTATTACTATGTAAAAGACTACAATTTTTTTATTATTACTACTATTACCATCCTTATTATTATTATTGTTATTATTATTATTACTAATACTACTATCATCATTATTATTATCATTACTTTGTTACTAATAATACTAATACTAACTTTGGCCATTACTTTTATATTATTTTCAGTATTATTATTGTTGTTGTTGTTGTTCATATCATTATTATTATCATTATCATTATCATCATTATTATTATTATTATTGTTGTTGTTGTTGTTGTTGTTGTTCTCATTATTTTTATTATTATTGTTGTTGTTGTTATTATTATTATTATTATTATTATTATTATTATTATTACTATTACTATTATTATTATTATTATTACTATTATTACTATTATTACTATTATTATTATTATTGTTATTGTTACTATGAATACTATCATTACCACTATTATTATTATCATTTCCAACATTATTGTTACTATTATTACTACTACTAATGATAGTGTTATTAATATAAGTATCATCATGGCTATTACTTTTTTTATTATTTTCACCACTATTAATACTCTTATTATTACTAGAATTTAGGGTCGATATTAGTATCGTTATAAAACTAATCATAATGTTATTATTAGTAATATTGAAACCCTTACTTTAATACTATGAGTATCACTAAGACGTACTTTGGTTAGTACTGGCACGATTGATTATTTTAAGAATAATAACCCTACTCTTAATTATAAACTACTATTATCATTATTAGTCTTAGTATTAAGCCATGATAGGGGTAAGATAGGAAATTATGGTAATTTGGATAAAAGGAGATTAACCCATAGTATTTCTCTCTTATAGGTTAATCAAGTCAAAACCCTCAGGAAACATAGGAACATGCTCCAAGCCCGGCAACGTTTAGGTAAGAGTGTAGCTAAGGCCGCCTATGTGTTACGTGTCTTACTTGCCTTGGATGTCCTGTATAATTTATATGTCATGTTCTATATGCTATTATCTTAACTGTTTTATGTGTAGCGCGGCTTGGAACAGAGGTATGTTCATGTGCTCTTTTATGGTATGTGCTAATATGGATATGCTCCAAGTTGTGACATGATATAATGTGGCCCCTTAGGACATGCATGTTAGGGCATTTGATGTGGTGATGTGGGATGGAGGCATGAAAGAGAAAAATGAGAAAGTAAGATAACCAAGGGGAAGTAAGTTGGCTAACGTAGTTAAGGATGACCTAAATAATCTATGATCCATGAGTGGACGAGTAAAGGGGACTTAAATAAAATGAAAGAGTGGGAGAATCGAGGGTTTGTATGGGATAGTTAGAGTCTTCATGGGGGAAAACTTTACATATAGAAAGTTTCCTCGGAGCGTGAGGAAGGTAATAGAAGTGTCGTTTGGGTGTTTGGGGGCTTCAGGCAAAAAATAGTATGTAGGATAGTATAAGGATACATAGGAGACCAGGCTAGGGTTTGGGAGGAAACCCTAATTTGAGAAGGTGGAAAAAGAAAAAGAAAATAATGAAATAATAAATTAGAGTAAGTGAGGTATGAGGGGAGAGTTGAATCTAAGGATTGTGACATGTGGGGTGTTAAAATAGTTTGGGTCGTGTGGGGTAGAGAAGGATGGGCCACATAGGCCCAAATTAGGGTTTTTCTCGAGAAAACCCTAGGGATGACTATGAATGGGCTTAGTAGTATGAGGTGGTGGGCCTTGACCCATTTGCAATGGAATTGAGCTTCTGGTGTGTGTAATGGAATAAGGAAGGGATGTCGGGGTAGATAGGAGGTGTCGAAGTCTCAAGATATGGGACGGATCCCTCTTGGGAGGATAGAAGTAGAATAGTAGTGGCATGCATGTCAGGGGTAAAGAAAATCATTGAATAAGACACGAATAAGACACTAATCATTTAAAGAGAAAGATTGTTGAGTCAGAACCAGACCGGTCCACCGGCGAATAATAGTGGTCGGGAGCGTTTTTCCCTATACAATTTCCAGTCCACCGGCTATAATAGTGGGGGATTCCGCACTCAAAAAAACAAACATAATAAAGCTAAGACGTGGGAAATACATTGAGTACTTATAGTGAAACACCATGTAAGTCGAGGCTAGACCGGTCCACCGGCGAATAATAGTGGTTAGGAGCGTTTAGCCCTGGAGACCGGTCCACCGACAAATAATAGTGGTCAGGAGCGTTCGGCCCTATATGTATTTTTGTTCCACTGGCTATAATAGTGGAGTTCTCGCACTCGTATGGATTAATAAAGAGTACGTGTAAAATGAGTATATTGTTAACAAATCTAAAGAATAAGTTCATCTGGAATGTAACTGGCCTCATTACATGTATTATTACATGTTACCTATATGAACATACTTGTGTTATGTGCCTTATATGTTTGGCCTTAGTTACATGGTTACCTTGCTCAGTACGTAGCATACTGACCACCCGTTTCATGGGTGTTGCTCATTCCTATGAGCAGAAGGCCCTTCTGACTTAGTGTAGGTTGGTGATTCTATCTTCTATTCCTACGATGCTTACAAGGCATCAGGCAAGATTAAGAGTTGAGCTTGGACCTATCTTGGGGGTCGAGAGTGACGTGGCCGGAGTCTATCATCCATCTTATCTTTCCTGTATCGTTATGTTTAGTTTATTTCTGATGTATGATGTTTCTGATGTTTGGAACTTTTGGACTGTACCTTTTGATTACCGCACTCTGATTTCCTGCACAGTTAATGAGTCATTTATTTTATGAATGCTCATTTTAATTATCGACTCGTGTTTTATGTCTATCACAATCAGCCTTAGCACTTGGTACTAGAACGACAGAAGTGAACTGATCTGGTACTAAGTGTGGCGATAATATCCCCATAATTTACGTTTTTGTGATTTCGCTTCAACTAAACCTTTTCATTAAACGAAAATTTTCAGTTGTAAATTTTGGGGTATTACATTATTTATCAATTCTTCTATGTAATAAAACTCAATAGTTTTGAGATCACCATGGTCAGTAGTATTAAATTGATAGATTAAAGAATAAATTATATGTGTCATATTATTCTAGTATAATTCCTATCAATTGTGAGGATAAAGAGGCGATCTTGTATATTATTGACCATTTACTTAATGTGTGTGCAAAATCTTTACATGGAAAAAATATCAGCTGAGGATCTTCAACGTGTTCAATAATAAATCTAAGAAAATCCCAAGCACTACCTATATTGTAATACCCCCAAAATTTACTACTGAAAAATTTCTTTAAATGAAAAGGTTTAGCAAAAGCGAAATAACAAAATGTAAATTATGGGGATATTACCGCCACACTTAGTACCAGAGCAGTTCACTTCTACCGTTTCAGTACCAATTGTTGAGGCTGAAAGGTATTAACATCAAACACCAGTCAATAATTAAAACGAGCATTCATAAAAGAAATAAACTGTTAACCATACAAAAAATCAGAGTGCGGTAACCAAAAAAGGTATAACCCCAAAAGTGAGGATTTAAAGTTCCAAATGACAGAAAACATCGTACGACATAATAAAACTAAATTATAGTGATACAAGAAAAATAAAATAGAAGATAAACTCCGACCGTGTCACTCTCAACCCCCAGGCTAGGTCCAAGCTCAACTCTCAGCCCCGCTCGATGCCTTGTAAGTGTTATAGGCATTGAAAATAGAATCACTGACCTACACCAAGTCAGAAGATCCCTCTGCTCGTGGGAATGAGCAGCACTCATGAAACGGGTGGTCAATACACTACGTACTAAGCAAGGTAACCGGGCAACTAAGGCCAAACATATAAGGCACATAACACAAGCATGATCATATAAGCAACATATAATAATACAGATAATGAGGTTGGGTTACGTTTTAGATAAACTTGTTCTTAAGATCTCTTAACAATATACTCATTCCACACATATTCTTTATTAATCCATATGAGTGCGGGAACCTCACTATTATAGCCGGTAGACCAGAATACATACAGGACAGAATGCTCCTGACTACTATTATTCGCCGATAGACCGGTCTCCAGGGCAAAATACTCCTGGCCACTATTATTTTTCGATGGACCGATTTGGCTCCAACTCACATGGTTTTTCACTATAAGTACTTAGTGTATTTCCCATGTCTTAGCTTCATTACCTTTGGTTTGTTGAGCACGGAATCCCCCACTATTATAGTCGGTGGACCGAAAATCATGTAGGATAAAATGCTCCTAGCTACTATTATTCGTCGGTGGATCGGTCTCTAGGGCACCCCACCTCCTAGCCACTATTATTCGCTAGTGGACCAGTCTGGGCCCGGCTCAAAAATCTTCCTCTTTAAATGATTAGTGTCTTATTTGTGTCTTATTCAATAATTTTTCACCCTTAACATGCATGCCACCAATCCTCTACTTCTATCCTCCCAAAAGGGGCCCATCCCATATCTTGAGACTTTGGCACTTCCTAGCTGCCCCAACAACCCTTCATTATTCCACTTCTCACACTAGAAGCCCAATTCCAAGGTGTGTGGGTCAAGGCCCACTACCTCAAGCCCATTCATAGTCCTCCCTAGGGTTTTCTCCAGAAAGCCTAATTTGGGCCTATGTGGCCCATCCTTATCTGCCTCACACAACCCAAACTATTTTAACACCCCACACGTCACGACCCTTAGATTCAACTCTCCCTTCATACCTCACTCATCCTCATTTATTTTTATTATTTTCTTTTTCTTTTTCCACCTTCTCAAATTAGGGTTTCCTCCCAAACCCTAGCCCAGTCTCCTATGCATCCTTATACTATCCCACGTACTATATTTTACCTGAAGCCTCTAGTCACCCAAACAACACTTATATTACCTTCCTCACGCCCCAAGCCAACTTTCCATACATAAAGTTTGCCCCTATGCAGACTCTAACCATCCCATGCAAACCCTCGATGTTTTTCATGCAAACCCCTAAAATTCTCATGCAAACCCTAGATTCTCCCACTCTTTTATTTTATTTAAGTCCACTTTTATTCACTCCCTCATAGATCATGGATTATTTAGGTCTTCCTACCTACTTTAGCCAACTTACTTCCCCTTGGTTATCATACTTTCCCATTTTTCTTTTTCATGCTTCCATCCCACATCACCACATTAAATATCCTAGCATGCATGTTTTAAATAGTCACATCACATCACGTCACAACTTGCAGCATATCCATATTAACACATACCAGAAGAACGCACATGAACATACCTCCATTCCAAGCTGTGCTACACATAAAACAGTTAAGATATTAGCACAAGGTACACGACATATGATTATACAAGACACCCAAGTCATGTAAGACACATAGCACACATAAGGCCGTAGCTACACCCTTACCTAAACCGTCGCTGGGCTTCGAGCACGCTCCTACGCCTCCTTAGGGTTTTGGCTTGATTCACCTATAATAGAAAAATACTATGGGTTAATCTCCCTCTTGCCAAAATTACCATCATTTCCTATCTTGCCCCTATTATGGCCTACTATTAGGGTTAATAATGATAATAGTAGTTTTATAATTAAACGTATAGTTATTATTCTCAAAATAATTACTCGTTCCAATACTAACCAAAGTAAGTCTTAGTGATATTCATAGTATTAAAAGTAATAGTTTCCATATTGCTAATAATACTATTATTATTGGTTTTAGTAATAATACTAATATCGACCCCAAATTCTAGTAATAATAATAATAATAGTGATGTAAATAATATAAAAGTAATGACCATAATGATACTTATATTAATAATGCTAGTATTAGTAGTAATAATAATAATTATACTAATGATAATAATAGTAATAATAGTTTCAATCTTGAGAATAATGTTAATAAGGTTCTAGAATTTATAATAGTAGTAGCCTTGGTGATAATATGGTCAAGTATAACGATAATACTAATAATAATAATAATAATAATAATAATAATAATAATAATAATGTTAAGCATAATAAGGATAATAATCGAAAGGGGGTAATAGTTCTATAAGGGTCTCAACATTTATACTGATAATAAAGGTGATAATGGCCAAAGTTAGTATTAATAGTATTAGTAAGAAAATAATGATGATGATGATGATGATGATGATAATAATAATAATAATAATAATAATAATAATACTAAAGTTGTAGCCTTTTACATAATAATACCATTAGTTAGAAATACTTCTGAAATAAGAATGATAACATAATAATAATAATAATAATAATAATAACATTAATAATTATTATTATTAATAATATTAAGAGTAATAGTAAAAATTATTAACACTTATATAAAAAGGTTTAAGGGTTGGGGAAATTAGAATACCACCTTGGCTTGGTGGCGGAGCTGGCGACGGCGGTGATGGAGGAGGAAGAGAGGTGGAGAGATAGGGGTATAGGCTAGAGGAGAGGGAAGCAGAGAGAGATGGAGGTATAGGAAGGTAGAGTAAGGTCCCCTGGTTATTTTGGAGGGTAGAGGTGGTGTTATTGGTGGCGGAATCGGTGACAGACGGTGGCACGAAGGGCAACGGAAGGTTGAAGTGGTTGTTGGGGAGGGGAACTATGCACAGCCGAGGTGGCTCATGTAGGGAAAGGAAAGGGAGGAGGGAGGCTTAGTTCCGTAGGGGGTGGTGCAAGGAAGGATTTGGTGGGCAGCGTGGGTGGTGGTGATGGCCGACGGTAGAGAAACGGTGGTCTATTTGGGCAGTAGCGCACAATCAGTTTTCTGGGCTGCCAAAAATTGAAACTCGATTATGGCCGCCTATGAGGGTATATATATATAGGTCAATTGGAAGGGAAAATGACAAATGGGAGTGGGAAAATAGGGGTAAAGGGGTATGGGTGCACTGGCTGGCGAGGATAGGTCGGCGCAGGTCTACCTTCGTAGGCTATTTTCGATGGGAAGAGGGGATGGGCACACGCAGTAGAGGGAATGGCCAGCTAGGTTGAAATGATAGGGAAGACGGCGGGGAAGATAGGGGAGGAATGGCTGGTCAACCGGCATGATCGGTGGCGGAAATTTTGCCGCCAATCGAGGAAGAGTTGTAGGCAACGCGAGGAAGAAGACGAAGAAAAAGAAAGGGGGAGGGGCTGGACCAACGGTCTAGGAGAAAAGAAGAAAGAAAGAAAGAAAGAAAGAAAGGAAGGAAGGAAGATCGGACCAGTCAGAAAAAAGAAGGGGCGACGCGGGCTTGGGCCGCGCAAGAGGAAGGGGAAAACTGGGCCAAAGGCAGGCTGGCCCAGGTCAGGGAGAACGGAGAAAAAGAAAGGAAGAAGGAAGAGAAGAAAAAGGAAAGAAAAGGAAGAAAAGAGGGAAAAAATAAAAAGGAAAAAGGTGGGTTGGGGTTAATTAACATATTTTGGGTATTTTGGGATATTTAAAAATATTAATATTAAAATAATAATTAAATTCTCTTTTTAGGTTAATTTAGGGTTTTTAAAAGATTTTTTTCTAAATTCCATTTTAATTAGCAAAATACTCAAATTTTTCCTAATTAAATTATTTATTAATTTCTCCTAGATTTACCTTAATTAATTCCCTCTTATTTTAATAAAAATAATTAATTTAATTAATTTCCCTAATAAATCCTTGTTTTGCCATAATTTCCTAAATTAGAGTTTTGGGGTATTTCATATATACTCTCTAGAAAACCTATTTACATTTATCCATGTACAATCCATGATGATACACCCATATATTAAAGACAAAATTGAGCAAAATAATTCAAGTAGCTAAGCTAATATCCCATCATCTCTACCATACAAATCAATATAGTTACTAACTTCATTAAATAGTGTTAAACAAATTACTAGAAATTGTTGCTACTACCTTCTCCTTCATTTTCTTCACGTTTTTTAAACCATGTTTGCTAACTAGCCAACGATTTCATAATACAAGTCATTTAAACCAACATATCATTCCTAGTTTATACATTACACACCAACATAACCTACACACAAAAATTCAATAAGCAAAAACTGATACCAAAACAAATAGTTAAAGCCATGGAAATGTGCATAATAAACCAATAATGAAGTTGAAATATGTACACCTAAAACACAAATAATGATTATGACAATGATAGAAGAAAAAAGAATAAGAAGAACAACAACAACAACAAAGGAAATGATGGCTCCATAGGAGAACAACAACTGTAGTGGTGGAGTTTCATTTCACTGCTAGCTATCGCGAGTTAACTGAATCATGTTATATTTCGATATAGGTTAGAGTGAGGAAATATAAATAGAAAAATATAAAAGGTATACATGGTAGTTAGGGAAAAAATACCATACTATAATTTCCTTTCTAAAAGAAAAACAAAGGGGGTTTAAATTTTATAAGACTATAGAATACGGTTATGGAAATAACTGATGTACATTTCTTTTTCCCTAAGCACACTATTTTTCACAAAAGAATATAAAATTTTATTTTGGTAAAACCGTCTTATATAGTTGTTCCTACAAATTTAGATTTAATGACTTTCATATTTTTTTCACTAGGCAATCTTATACATGGTTTCTCTTTTATACACCATTATATATGAGTTATCATGTGTTCCTTCTTCTTCTTCTTTTTATTTACAAGTGTAGTGAATTTCCAATGTTTCTTGCTCAATGCTTATAAGATATTGTATAGTGTTTATTGTATAAATCATTTTTTATATCAATCAAAAGATACTATATGATATATACTGCACATTTTTCAAAGATATCGTATACTACACATCGTTAATGATACTATGTACTCTATATTATTTGTTGAAGATACTATATTCTACATACCATATACAACATTCTCATTAAAAGTGCTACTCCCTAATACAATATAAGGCCATGGCATATTTCAATGTAAAATCTGATTATTAATATCTTTCAATATATATAAATAAATAAATAAATATTATAAAAATACATTTAGATATGAATATAATGATTATATTTGTAAATTTATTTTTATACGTTGGAATAAATCAATAGTCAAAATTTCCTTCAATCCATGTAGGGGCCTTAAATTATGAAGTAGAGGAATTCTATATATACTACACACTAGTGAAATATCCTACATATTATATACTACAAGTTCGTAAAAGATATTACAACATTCTTCATTTTATAGGTTTGACACGTTTACTATATACTCACTACGAGAAAAGGGATTAAAACTAACAATCTTAACAATGATGATACTTCATCATCAATATTATATCAGAGAACCAATATATGTTTATCTAAAAAAGTGGTAGGAAAAAACTTAGTATCAACAATAAATATCTTCAGTGTTAAGTAGCATCAAAACTCCCCCCCCCCCCAAACTTTTTTTTAAATTTAAGGAAAATATATAGCAATGAGTTATTTCTTAATATCGACGATAAGATTTTTGGTAATAAGGAATACATTTCATCGAAATACCAAGGAGAAAAAATTACCACCAAGGAAAGAGCAGTGGAAATGAAGATCTTAATACCGATGATATTTTCTTTACTATCGATGATAGATCGTCGGTAATAAGTGTGATGTTTGGTCGAAATAAATAGGAAGGAAAATCGTGGCCAAGGAATGGAGAGTAATAATGAAATTCTTAATACCGATAATTATCTCTTAATATTGATGATAAATGATATATTGTTAGTATTAAGGGGTTTTTACAACCAAATCGATGTTGTTTAATTTAGTTGCCCTTAATACTAACTATTTTTGTGCTTAATACCGATGATTATAATCGCTGGTATTAAGGGTATGTTATAATCCAGCCTGTGAATCCTAGCTTGTCATTTGTCCTCTTCTTCTTTAACTTCTGTTTTCTCTCTCTATTTTATTGGTTGAAACATCCGCCATTTTTTCTTTTTCTCTTTCAACTTTGTCCTCCATTTTTTTGCGATTTTTTTTAATCTATTATCTATTTCTTATGTATTTTTTGGCATAGGATTATCTAATTATTATTTTGTAGGTAGAATCCAGAGCACCATCACTGCGCCGCCGCCTAGCACCACCACATTAATAATTTGTTACAATATATTTGTTTGTTTTATGTTGATTTTTTTATATTATTTAAATTGAAATAATTTTTGGAATTAGATTATTATATTTAGGGTATGATTGGTTAGTTATATTATTTTAATTAGATTTTGTATAATTGGATTATTCAATTATTGTGGTTAGGGTATGATTGGTTAATTACATTATTTTAATTAGATTTTGTATAATTGGATTATTAGATTATTATAGTTAGTTTTTATATAATTGATTGACTAGATTTTGTATAATTGAGTTATTATATTATTATAGTTGGATTATGTGTATAATTAGATTATTGTTTGTAATTATTACTATGCATATTAGATTGGAAAAAAATATTAGTATATTAGAGTGTAATAAATGTTTTATTTTATTTTTTTCTTAATATATATGTTGGGCGGTATCTTAGTATATGTGTATGCTTTTAAAGGTAGCATGTTAGTAAACATTAAATTTTGTGATATGTAATTTTTAGTTTTTTTTTTGTGAGTTTGTTAGAGTTAATTACTATTTGTTAGATTATGATTACTATTTGTTAGAGTATGTGATGAAAGCCCAAATACCCTTAGTACCCTTACTAAGAAAAGCACCAATTATCCTTTAAAAATAATTAATTATATTTGTATTATTGTCTTGCAGGATAATCAAGAAAATTGACGATCTAAGCCAAGCAAGCAGGGAAAAGGATTCAAGACGGTGCTATCAAAAACGGGATCCTGTTGCTGAGAAGACATACTCAAGTTTTAAATTATTAGCAAGAATAATGGCATTATCGCCAATTAGCAAAATTCTACTATTATTATTATCGTTGTTTTGTTTATTTAGTTTTATCTTGTAATAAGGGTATTAAGCAGCTAGTTAAGTGGGATTTGCCTAATCCATCATTAAACCACCCTCAAATTCCCACATCTTCCTTAATCCTACCACACCCCAAAGCCCACTATTTCTCAACCAAAAAAAAAACAAACAAAAGCCCAAAACCAAAAACGCACCCCGTCTCCCCGGTCCACAGCCTTTACGCCTGCCCCGTCTCCCCGGTCCACAGCCTTTACGCCTGCCTTCTTTATCAAACCCTCCAGTCACTCCCGTTCGGTCAAAACAACATTCACTCCTCACGTAGCCCTGCCCGAGTCGTCTCCTTCCTCTGATCTCGCCTTCTTCGTCGACCACCATTAATGGGAGTTACCCACCTTTAATTCACTCTACCCGCTCCACCTTCTCGACCGTTGCCCAACGTTCGACTTCCATCCACCTTAGCTGGTTGCTGCCCTATATAAAGCTTCGATCTTTATGTAAGAAGGATAACTCAGTTCGAATCGATTTCAGCATATGAAATAAAGCTTTTAGCTTAATTCTTACGATTTACGTCGTTTATTGTCGGTGTCCGGCATTTTTGTTATTCTCGGTTTCGAGGATTTAGATCAGGCAGTCCCGATCTCCCTATCCCTGTTCCTATTCGGTTGTTCTTGCGTTTTCTGTGTAATTTTTACTGAACTCCACTTGGAGCTCGCTTTAGTATGTGTTTAATTCATATCTTAGTATGTAATCATGTTAGATTATGTAATTAACATCTTAATTTGGAGGTGAATGATATAAATATATAATGTTGATTCATGATGTATGGAAAGGTAACTATTAAAAAATAAGGCAAATAGTTATATTTTTTTATTTTTTTATTGTACAATAATAAAAATTAATGGTTCCAATACGTCAAACAAATATGAAAATATAGAAACATTCATGACCTTAGAGAGTAATTAATGAAGATAAAAAAATATTTTTACTTTTTTTAATATTAATGAATTCTATATAGTTAGACTCTTATGAAATTATACAACTAATATATTTTGTGGTCATTGGATATGAAAAGACTGTATGTGTAAGGTCTTAACCATAGAGAATAATTAATATTTATGTGTGAAACTAGTTGAGTAATTAATGATTAATCTATATTAGTTAAATATTTTAGTTAAAAAAATTAATCTTTAATCTAGTAGAGTACTTAGTGAAATGATATAAAAAATCTCAAATCTTTTATATTGTTTAATGACCCTTATGAAATTAAAAGAAATGAAATTAAGTCTGTGTTAACTTAAAAAAAAGGGTATTGATATTAAGGGCTATTGTGATTTTGTACCATTTTTATAGGTGGTAGGATGATACTTGATGTATACCCTCTATCCTACTTTAAGGTTTCTCTAGATGGGAATATTAGGCATCATATGAGATGGGTTTGTAATGTACTAGATCACATGGTAAAGAAGAGTTTGTATTTGACAGCATATAAGTTCAGGTCATATTATCTTTTCCTTACCTTACCACTTATACAACCATAGGTAGGGTAGATGACTAGATACCTACATTTTTTTTTGTCACTAGTGTTCCACACTCTAGATTTATTAAGGGTGAACATTTTATGAGACACTATAATCAGATTACTAGAGAGTTTATAGTGATTAACGATGAATGGAAGTCTCTCCATGGGATGCTAGTAAATGTATACTCTAATTATCCAAGTAACTTATTTGAGGTACATAGGCCTTCTTTTTAATAATTGAGAGAACAAATTATTATATGAGAATTGTGAACTCGTTAGATAATTGAGAGTTGGTCATCAGATGTTACCATGGGCTTCGGTAGGTGATTGAGAGAATAAATATATATGCTCTAAAGGTTTTACTAGCCTGCTAAATAATAGTTTTTGCTATTAAGGTTCCTTATTAGATATGTACCCATGTTTTATCCTTTTTTTGTACAATATATTTATAATTTAGTTAAATTTTGTATAAAGTATCTATTTAACTATTATTGTAGTATTGTTGTTTGCTAAATTTAATTATTGATAAGATAAGTAAAAATTATTTACTTGAAAAATATTTAACAGATAAGGTGACTAGAGAAAGAGTTTTTATATGCATGTTTCAAGTTCCAAAAGTAGGGTTAGAGAAAGAAATAGAGATAGAATGATGTTGGAAGAGTTTGAAAGAAGAGAAAGAAAAAAGTTGAGGTGGACTTTAATTTTCAAGCAAACACTTTAAATGTTATAGGTCCATATGGTAAATGGTTTACTAGATGTGTTGGAAATAAGATTGGGACAAAAATACCACCATGTTATAAAAGGTGGTCACATGCCCCTTCTCAGGATAAGGTGAAGATCCTACCTGAAGTCGAGGTAAAATATATTTATTATATTTTTGAATTAAGTAATCAAATCAAAATTATATAATTTCTAACATATGATTGTGTGTATATGTAGACATATTTTGATTTAACTCCATGGAGGGAAAATCCATTATGGCCTAGGATTGAATTAGGTCTTGATCAAATTATGGTTGATTGACACAAAGATCGTAAATGTGATCATAAAAAGGATTGATAAAAAGACAATAATTATAAGCCTTCTTTTTTCAAGCCAAATGTGGAGCAAAGATATATTAATATATGGAATTTAGAGGATGTAAAGGTAATATTCAATTTTAGTATACAAATTACATAAAATTACATATTAAGAATATCAAAAAATTACTATTTTGTTGGTGCAGGCTTTAGTAGACAAAAATAACGCTAATAGGGCAAAGCAGATCACTCCCTCCTATCATGTTACACAATCATTATCATAATATTACTACAAGAAGGTATTTTTGGGTTTTTGATTCTTTTTTATTATCATGTAATGTATTCTAATGTACTAACTTTTTCTGAAATATAAGTCAATCCCTAAACAATTTTTTTACTTACAATTGAGACCTATATAAAAATTCATTTCAGAATAACAAATGGGTCACTCCCCAAAATGAGGAGAATTTTTAAGTTAGTTTTATGTAATTAATTATAATATTATTAACAATCTTTATAATATGTCTAAATTTTACTTATATGTATAGAACCAAAATGCTAAGAAAACGAGAGGAGACCTTGTCATAAATGGCTTCTTGTAGTGTCGATGATGATCCTACACTTCCAAAAATTGATGAAGAACCAATAATCGAGGATGTCTTAGGTACTCAGCCGAATCTTAGAAAAGGTGTGGGATGAATGCTTGCTAGGAATGACTCAATTCATGTTGCTTCTCGCACAATTGGGTGCACACTAATCTACTACAAGAACAACAATGGAAATCTTAAGTAGAGCAAAATCAAAAACAAATGAGCAAAATTATAGTCCAACAACAACCAACATTTGAGCATCAAGAGGAAGAACTCGGACAAATGAGAGATTTTATGGCTATATGAGCTTAAGGTCCTTCTCCTTCGCTATCTAATGAAGATCAAGATGAAGATGATAAAAATAATGTCTAGGTTTTATGCTAGTCTTAACAAGTAAAATATAATAATAATATGTTTGTTTTATAAATTATGTTTTAATTATAATAACATTTGTCTTTAAAATATTGTTTAGGAAATATTTCCAAAACCTTATTTTTTATTTTATTTAATATTTTCAAAAGTAAATTACCAATGATAAATCATCAGTAATAAGTTTTTTAAAAAAAAAACTTTAGTCTTTAGAAATTCATCAATAATAGGGTTTAATACAGACGATTTATCATTGGTATTGAGGGAACCATATCATCGGTAATAAGAACAATCGTTGGTAATAAGTTTTTTGAATTCAAGCTATTTTTAAAATTTTAAATTTTAATAAATGGTATTAAAGGTGATTTAATATTTGTTTTTTTTAGAAAACTATCATTTTTATTATCGGTAATACATTTTATTCCAAAGAATGTATCATTGATGTTACACTTGGTTTAATTTTGAAAATACTACTATACCTTGTTTGCAAACTTAGTTTCATTTTAAACTTCGAAGGCGCATTTTTTGTGATTATATTTTGAGGTATTGTTAGTATTATAGTGCGAGGATTTATTTGTGGAGGATAATGGAAAGATAAAGTGAAATAGAACTTGTTATACTAAAAAGAGTATAAGAGGAAAGTTAAACTTAAAAATTAACCTATATATATAACATTGATAGGAAAATTTTAGTTAAAATAAACATAATCTATAATTTATTCTAAATCTAATTGCGCATTCCTAAAATATTTTTTGTTCCTTACTGCTTGATGATTAAATTTATAGTATCAAATTATTTCATGCAAGTCCTTTTTATTCACAGGGGATCTAAAATACCGACTCAATGAAAATGGAAACGATTGTCATAAACCACGCGTCATATGAGAAATTATTGAGACTTGATACCTAATATGCCTAACCTTCCATCTTTACCATTAAACGAAGAGCTCATTGTTGACATGTCTTTCACTTCTCGTCATTTTAATAGGACTGGCTTCTGTTTATTTAATTTCGTTAAATTCTTGGCTGCTAATTTTTTAATTTATTTTTATATTTTTAAAGAAGCTCACGGTCGTTAACACAGACCTTATAAGAACCAATTCATTCAAAGGTTTACGTATTTCACCTACCATGAAATGCTGTTGACGCACGGCCGCATGGAAAACTATTGCCCCAATCCAACGTAATCATAAATAATAAAGCCAAACCATACAATCAAATCCAATAACACCCTACATGCTTACAGTTACAGATATTGGCACACGTTAACTAAATACAAAGGATGCTTAATTTTCCATTCATTAGATATTGCCCCAGATCCTGCTTATATATTGATTTATTATAGACAGCTAAATAGATATAAATGGTTGCTTCTGCACCAGTGTGTAAGACAGTACCGTCCAGCTTGGACTTTGTATATTCACTGAGCTTCCCTTCCATGTCAGGAGTGAAGTGATATATATTTTTTTTCAATCGCCAACAACACCACGCCTCAAGGAATGACTGTTTGGAGCTCCATGAGGGCGCATGCCACTCTTGGTTAACTTCTTCAAGTCCCTTTAGCCTTTCCAAGCTGCATGTCTCCAACACCTGATGAATTTCCTCATCATTGGCAAAAGACCACACAAGGAATGATGCTAGCTTCTTCATTATTTCCACCACCGGAGCCTTCTTAAGATCCTCGTACTTCAAGAAGAAGAAAAAAAGAGCCAATTTGTGATCTCCTGCGGCCGTCGATGCATCACAGGTGCTCTTTTCCCAGTATTCGAATACGTGGTCAAGGTAATTAAGGGCCAAAAAGAGAGATGCCCTGGCAAAAAATTGTCGACTACATGCATTGACCGAGGGGTATGGCTGCGGATGGAGAGGTTGGAGGATGGAGTTCCACGTAGGGGTGTGAAATGAGCCTCGGAGATGTCATGTTTGAGAGTTCAGCTCCATTGATTTTACCGCTATGATAATAACATTTTAATAGACATCATCACTTTTCTCAGGATTTGACACGATCATGAAGGTTGGAAAAATAAAATCCTCCCGATCATGAGCAGCTTTTCGCTGCCTGGTTTCGTCAAGCATCTCCATGCATGCGGCAAGTGCTTTGAGCCATGCGGTGCCCGTCTTATAGGAGGCGAAGCCAGGATGATCTCCTCATCCACAGTTTCAAAATGATATCTAAATGCTATGGTTCCATCCAACAGGGTTTTATACAACCAAAAAAGCCTTCATACTCATAAATTGGAATTAATTATCCCAGACAGAGCATCCTGTGGAAGTGAATCTGCTGGATCATTGTACTTTTGAGGTGGTGGTCAATTATATATAGCGTTTTACTGTAAGTCTAATATATACTATACTGTAGTTCTAGCCTGTTCCATGAAGCGTTTTGTACGTATGCGCTTTCGTGGTTGAAAATGTAGTCCTTCCAATCTAATATGATAGGCTTTTATATTCATTTAACTGTTTCGTTCGACGAGTCTGATGATGAGTGTTCTTAAATGTCTGATAATAATACTTCAATGGCTTAAACTATTGGTCGGAAATATTTAAGGCTTGGAGGGAAACACACTTAGGAGTATTGTGTTGTGATTTTTGTACCGTCAAATACTGGTTAGAGTAATAAAATAAAAGGCGCGAAAGTTTAAATCTTTCAAAACCTTAGTATCCGAGACTTCCTTCGACTAGACCTGGTTGTTGTTTCGATTATTCATGTAGAATTACATATATTTCATATAAAATTACAATTATTAACCCTTTGACTACCGTGTAGAATAATAATAATAATAATATATCATTTATTATTTTCAAATAATTACACAATTATTCTAACAATTATATAGCCCTTTGATGAGCATTAAAATATATAGTTTTATTTGTTTACTTTATTAGTTAATTTTTCAAATTTATGTAATTTTCTAATTCATATTTCTACAATATACTTTGACACTCTAAAATATAACACTAACGTAAATATGCAAGCATATAGTATCCACTTCCAATCCTTTATTATTATCATTTAAAGATATATTTATTATAGAAATTTTTAAATTGAAATAATTAACGCATTCATACAAAAATTCAATATTTATCTAATCCAATCTACATTGAGTTTGTATTTGTGGACATTCAAAAACATTGATATCCAATTTATTCGAGATGATTCGATATTTGCACACGTTTGCTCTTTACTTTAGCATCAAAATTCTTACAAGTGGTATTATAGCCTGATTTTATATGGAGAAAGGTTTTGATCGTAAAATCGAACTTAAGCCATTCAATGTGTTTTTTCCTTATGACAGAGTATAGCCACAGATATTCTTATCAAAAAATAATTAAATGCAATCTTGGATGATAAGAAATTGACTGATAGGAAGATATCCATGAGGGAAGATATAAACAGCATAAAAGAAGTTCGATCTACTTGGTATATCTGCATTTGAAGTCAAAGTACAGTATTATAGACGAGAAAAGTAAGGACCGTGGAAAAACTTGAGAAAATGTATGCACCGCGGTCACTTGTAAACAAACTATTATTGAACAATGATATTTCATCACTCAAAATGGTGAAAAAAAGGCAATATGCATGATCATCTAAATATGTTCGATGGATAGAAGTTTAAATAAAACCTTCCGTAGAAAAGGGTAAGACAATCTTCATTTTGACATCTATTCCCGAAAGTACAACTCAGTCATAACCAATCTACTGGTAGAGGAAAAAACCTTTTTGTTGAGACGTGGGTTTTATACTGTCAGACACAGGTTCGATCTCCACACTTGGGCACCTGGGGTTCCCCCACCCACCCTGTCATGGTTTTACTCAAGGATGAAAAATTGACACGCAAAGGACATTTACTTTAACGGTGGAATAAGTCTTACTGCAGAAGGGTGACATGAGAAGAATGGTAAGATAACATAAACCTTAACATCAAGTGATTCTATTGTGATGAGGTTAAATCAGAGTTTGCAGAATATGAAGAATACCTGATGGAAATGAAGAACACAAAGGAAAAAGAGCTTGCCGCAACCACAAGGCTGGGAAACGTTCCCAATTACTCAACCTTGATTCACTATATAAGTAACCCGTGAAGGACTCGAGCTCTCAGTTGTCCACTATCACTCTACCATCATATCTGTAGACTCTAACAGCCAGGTTTGATGATGGTGCCATACCCACCAGTGGGGTGGCCAAATATACGTTCCTCTGCTTAGCACTCACAAGAACAAAGACATCTCCGGGGCAGGAATGAACGGGAGTATGCTCTCACCAAACAGGTCAAATAATGATACCAGAACCTGCCCAGATTTTAACTCATCTTTCCAGACTTGATTCAGGACAGCTGTCATCTTTAGTGACCTGCTATTGCCCTTGCCTGCATCATTGCCGTGACTTGAACTGCCACGTTCAATCTTCAACCTAGATGGTGACGATGATTCATCATGGGATTTGGCTGCCACACTAACAACTCCTTCCATTTCCACATCAGATTGTGAAGAGTTCGCTACAACATCCATGGTGCCATCTGTTGCTACATGCTTGGAAGGAAGTTGAATCTCAGAGTGCTCGGTGCTTTCCTTCCGTTTACCTTTAAAGGGAGATGTGATAAAGGCAAAGAAATCAAAGCGGTAGACTTATATTAATGATCATAGAGTAGAAACATTCTGAAAAACCTACTATCATTATTTTTTCCATGTTCTATTTTTTTTGGGGGGGGGGGTGTTGTGACAAAGGGAAGAGCATCGGCTACTATTTATTGGCGATTTGGAGATATCCCTTCATACTGGGGGAAGCAGACTTGAGCCCCACAATCACATGTGACAGAGGTGTCCCTCCCTCCTACCCAGTGAGCCAAAGCAGACAGGAATCATATTGTCATTCAAAAGTCGATTATACCATAAAGGAAGATTTCAACGTCTAATAACTCTCGACAGTTGTGTTCCAATAAATGCAAACCATGTTTACTCAGAGTTATCGCAGTTTGATCATGGTCGTTGTCACTATATTAAATTGATCAGATACCTCTCTGCAATGACATATAGGATAAGGAGGTTTCAGAGCAGAGGGACAGGCAGCATAGGAACTCAGTTCAACCAAATTGCTAAGCTAGTAGCTTGATTTTTACCAGACATCACAGCATTTCAGCATAAATAGGGGGGATAATGGAGAGGAGTCCAACAAATACTTACACTGAATACTGATGAGGTCTTGGTCTAGTCTTTAAAGCTTACAATTGAAATCTAGGTAGGTCCAAGGTTTGAACCCCCTTGTACATTATGTGGCAGTGTATTGGCTCATGTCAGACAGGTTGGATTAGGGCTTACATGCCTATTGTACAATCCCCCCCCCCCCGCTTCCAAATTAATAAAACTAAAGGATAGGTTCTTACCAGACATTACAGCAGCAACTTTTTCTTTATCCCTCCATACTGCAGTAGCTGGCTCGGATGCCAAAATAGGGAATAATTTGAGCCGATCATAGATACATTGACCTGCAGCACGCTGAAAAATGGCACTTAAGCTCATCCCTAAAAGGTTCCTTAATCCAAAGGCACCTCAGTTTTTTTTTTGGGCAGGGGGATTGACAGTCAGCCCTGCAAAGAGCAATGGTAGGTCTCGGACTAGGGCCCTCAAAAAGTAGGGGCCTAAATTTTTATAACACACACACATTAAGTCAAGTAAATGAGCACTTAATATTAAACTAACACCACATAGGTTCACCCCCAAATTTTCTATTAATGGATATATATATATTTACATATTTATGCCAGTCAATCAAGCTGGGTGCTTCATCCCAGTGGTGAAGGCCTGTCATGTTTACTTGCTTCTTTCCAACAGCATGAGAGTTCCAGAAACCCTGCTATCATTCACACATTTTTTTGTGTATCAATGCATAAAAATAAATAATTAAGTTAATATAGATCAAAACAGCTCCTTGGCTGTGAATTGTGATGAAGTCTTATATATACTTGGCAAGACACATTGAGTTAATTTTTTCACTCTTATTATTTTTATGAACATTAGGTTGGTTTATGAAGGCCTTATTTGGCATGTTTGCATAAATCCTTGATATCCATAAGTTCTTCCTGATTCTTGTGCTTAACGATTTCTAGTACTAAAGTTTTTGGTGGACCTATATTTAAGAGGCCCGAACTTTTCTCCCATCCAGGGTCTCCCAAAACTTAAGGCTGGCCCTGGACAGAAGCATGGACAAGTGAAGGATAACATGATGAAATCTCAAGTGCTAGAATGATTGAACAACATAAAAAGCTCACCAACAGTGCCCCATACAATGTCCAAGCTTCGTGCCTCTTCATTTCATTCTTTTGAGTATCCAGAAGCATCTCAGGTTCTAGAAGCTGGATGTATGGCTCCAGATTTGGCACTATAAGAAGGCGCACCTATTCAAAACTTAGGATGTAAATGCCTTGAAGTAGAGAGAGAGAAAAAAAAAAAGCAAGCAGTGTAGCCCAATAAACAACACACAAATGAGATTTGGGATGGGAGGAGAAAAGAGGCAAGCAAAAAATAGAAACATTGCAGCAACAGAGTAGGCCCAAAAGATATTCTGCCCCAATGCTAAATGCTTCTCTAAATCCATAATAAAACCTATTTCGAAAAGGAAACATGATTAAAAAAATCTTGTGTATGGGAAAATAATATAGATATGAAGAATGAAGCAGATATTCCAGAAGCATGAAGGCAATGATTAATTGTTGGCGTCTAAACATGATTGCATATTTTATTTATGGCCGGTATCAATCCAAGTCTGCAAAAACAGATTTTACCAACTGAGCTAGTTGACATCCACATGCAATACTCTTTATAAAGAAGAAAAGTGTATGGCTAGTTGGCTACGGCTATGAAAACTCATGTGTGGAGCTCAGAAGCATAAACGATCAATTAATTGTTAGGAAGTGGTTTTTTTTTCCCAATATTTCAGATTATATTGACATTCTGTGCCAAACTATGGTTATCTTGAATCAGCAGCACAAGAGTTTCTGTGTATGCACGGATAATACAAGCATGTTTAGCTTCAGTATAAAACAATGTAAAGCACATAAGGAAGCTGCTGGACATCCTGAACCTACTAGAACTAGAAAGCAAAATAAACTCCTTAAGGAAAATTACAAATAGCAGAAGAGTAACAGAAATTCAATTAAAACAATAGTAAAGAACCAACATCAGTTAGGAGTTGGTCAATACCACATTAGATCCTAGAGCAGCTAAACCCTGGATGGCACCATAATGTTGAGTGATTGCCCGTTTTGGATCCAGGAATGCGCTTATTAAAGTTCTTGTCAAGCGTGGCTGGAGGTTACTATATACATGCCCAAATCTACAGAACATCGCAACATCAAAGGTGAAATTATATGATAGTGAAAAATCAAGTAAAACAACACTAACTAAAGTATAAAAAATAATGTCTCCCTGTTTCAAAAAGACTCAAATATTAAGCAAGAAAAAATACTTATGTTTTTCTTTCTTGGATCAGGCAAAAGAGTTTTGACGACTAGATCAAGTACAAATATAACTGATATAGTTAGATCAAAGAATATATGGTGAGCTGTTAAGTCAGATTTACAGGTTTTGGTCCAATTACAGCTAGGGGACCCATTTTATGGAAGACTATGACATGCAGAAAAATTGCAGTGCCAATAATGTTAGCCTCATATCACATCTTATAAAAATTATAGCTAGGGGACCCATATCTTTTAGAGAATGTTTAGTACAACAAGCATAAAAAGTGCAATATACAACAATATAAGCTCTTGCCTTTTGCATATTGATGAAACCAGTTTTGCAGCAAAATCTCTGAGTTCCCAGTGGTTGTTGGCAAATCTATTCCCTAATCGTCTTGCAACTAGACATGTAACTACAGATGGCATCAGTTGGTGAAGCTGCCAGGTAAACAAATGAAATTAATGCAGTTTTTCTTTACAGCTTTGAGAAATAAGCTGAATAAGCAAGAAGCGCAAACACATACAAACAAGAATACAAATTCTGTAATTGGAACAAGACTTATTCACAGATATATTACTTGTGGAATATGAATTGATGCAGAATAGGCATCACAATAACAAGAGAGTCCAGGAGAGGCAAACATACACAAGCAACGATACAAGTCCACAATTAGAACAAGAAAATGGAACTCATTCCCATATATATTGTATGTGGTATATGCACTAATGCACCTCACTTATAACCCGGGCACCCATGATCATACACAGAATAGGTGGCACTGAGAATCAATAGAATAAAGAAGACAATCCAGAAGGAAGCAGAAATATATCCTCTTTCTACTATGATCTCATCTTATTATAGAAGAATTCCTCAGCATGCCCACCCCATGGAAAGTCATTGGTTAAGATCCAAAAAACATACTCAAAATACAAACTGACAGATCCCATAAGGATTCACTCCAAATACCAGGACAAGTTACCAAAACTTTTGCGTAGCCTCATGTTCACAGGTCAATAAACCATGAACTTACATAAGGTTCTATTTGTATGTGAGGATTTTTCAGAAGACTTCTGATCAGACGCATCAAAGCAAAGAGGAGACGGAAATCCCCCAAACCACGTGAAACCTGAAAATGATGGAGCAGCTGATGTCACAAACCCTACAGGTAAGACATAAGGATTCACTGGTGACCACCTCCAGAATGATAGATAGTACCTCATCAGCAATGAAGCAGGTAAAATAAGGAACTAAAGGATGAATGCCTGTGTCCGTTGCAACACTCACTAACGCCTCTTTGAAAAGCAGTGAGTCAGAGTTATGCATTGTGAGCTCAGTAATTTTATCAAAGTATATCTACAGATGCACAAAAACAGAACATTCAGAAAAGCTGCGGATTACAGAGAAGAGGTGGTTGAGGAATATGTGAAGTTTAAAAAAGAAGCGAAAAAACAAAAAAAAAAATTGAAACATGAGAGAACACCTGAAGTTCCCTGGATATGACATGCCTCAGAGGTAATCTAATATCAACGGGAATTTCATTATCTTTGTTTTCAGACCTTCTTGCCACAGGAACTGGGATAGCTGCAGGCAGAAGCAAAAAAAATAAAAAAATGAACAGCTATTAGCATAACAAAACAGCCAAACATCCATTGACAAAGGTGAATTAATCATCAAGCAAGCAGCCCTATTCCTCTAGGATTGGTGAACCAACAGGAAACCAGACAGAAATACCTAAAGGTGGCAAAGAACATAACTCTTATTTAAAGTTTTTTAATCATCCAAAGGTCATCCCAAAAATATTCAATACATGAAATGCGAAAAGAGAAGTCACAGAAATTGTTTCACCATAGCATCTCTAATGTTTGCAAATCAGGTTGCATTTTCCCATGCCATACAACATCTACCATGTTGTAGGTGATCCCAGTGTTGTATTATCGCATAGTTTAAATGATATAATTAGTGTGGCTGTGCTTTAAGTTCGTTCAGATGGCAATCAATTCTACAGATACCAGTCACGGGCTCAAACGGCAGAAAAAATTTAATAAATTAGCAACATGCTCACACACAGAAACTTGGTCCTGGAGCTCGGCCCATGCCCCTCTCAAAAGATCAGGCTTGCGCAGATTTGAACAAGCCAAGTTCACATAATTGTCACTGCCAGAAAACAGGTACAATTTGAAAAATACATGATTCCATTATTATAGTGCTCATTTGGATCTACTTTTAAAAAGTGTCCAAAAAACCTACTTTTGGGGAAAATTTTAAGGCTAAATATTTCCTAGGGATAACTATTTTTCAAAAGTAGCTCCAAGCAAGCTAGTAGTCCATTACACTACTTAATTGACCTTCCTAAATGGATTTTTTTTGGAAGAAGTCTCAACACTTACTATCCACAAACCCTTCATGAACGATCAAGTTCATCATGGAGAGAATTCTTCCTTTCATCTATCTAACCCAAAAAAGAAAGGATTAATGCGGGGACATGTTGAGTAACATGTAATTTTATTAAGCTGATGCAGCAACTTTCATAACATCCGTGCTGGACTGAGGGAGTAAAACTAAGTGCAGGTTTTCACTTGAGAAAAAATAAGAAAAATAAAAGGAACAAAGGAATGGGAAACAAGTGTTTTTACATGTCCCATCTTCCATTTGAATGGTTCACCCTGATCTAAGCTTTTAAGAATGAGTAATGAGCAAACAATTCTGATTGAAGGACAGAAAAGCCCAATATTTTCTGATACAGTGGAACATAATTATTTTAACAGCAAATGAGAATTCACCTTCAACAGTTGCATTCTCTGGTACAGCAGGTTGTATTCCTTCTACAGCTAGCCAGTGACACGTTATAGATGTATCAAGTGGGGCCTTTGGCAAAGGAGCTTCAATCACCTGTAAGTTAATGAGAAATATGAGAAGTGCTCCAGCAGAGTGAAATATGTTAGATAGTGTAGGTGTCTTACATCTTTCAGATCAATGTCCTTGTCATCAAGATAAAACAAATCCTTGTGTCCAACAACTCTTTTGAACCGTAAAGGGTCTCCTGAAGCAAAGCCATAAACTGGCTGAACACATAACAAATACACCAATATCAATAGGTCACAAAGGGAGGACAAAGTTCAAGTGTCTATCGTCTTCTTTTCATGTGCAACACATTTTTTGTATCCTGATTTTTAAATAGAACGGTAGAATATCAAAAAATAAAATACAAAAAAAAAAAATCAGGTAATTGATATAATATCTGCAAAAGTTGATACATCAGGCAAAAGTTGAACCAAGTAGATTTTTCACTATACTCAAGGAGATTGGCTTCAAGTGTACATCTTCACCACTACAACCAGTGGTTAAAAAAATGCTCTACAAAAAGTCAAAACCCTGACAACTACAGAAAATATATATGGAAGTGAAGCTAACATGTAAAACAGGGTGTCATAGCCTCATAGGCAGTAATTATATCCACACGTTAGCACATGAAACTCACCTCAACATTTCTTAAGCTAAAAGCACCATCTACATCATCAGTGGTCAAAACAGTTCTTCTTGAATGGCGCATACATTTGATTGCTTCCTGTAATTACATTGGTCCCAAAACATATTGTTATGCAAAGGAAGTAACTGTAGATTTATGACATAAAAACAGATGAATTACATTTAAGTACACTGACATCTGCCCTAATATTTTATGGATATTTTAGAAATCAACCTAAATAAATTCACATTTTAATTTATTTTCCCATAATTCAAAATAAATCACCTTCTAAATTGCATAGATGTACTGAAGTGAAGAGAACTGAAATTTGAAGGTATCTACATAAAATTAGGCTATATGTCACAGCACTTGCATTGAATTTATCTAAAAAACAACAGAAAAAAATTTCTACAAGACCAAAACAGGGACAAGACTCTAGAGACAGGCATACTACAAAGTAACCCATATACTTCGACGCAACTCGAGAGGACCAGATCTTGAAACATCAAATTGATAAATAATATTGTTTTTCCTTGGCCATATAGTATATTTCATTTAACATGGATAGAGTTCAAGCTTCAATATAAGCAAAAGAGAAAACAAATACCAGCACCACCACCGATTGGTGTATTATCAAGCCTAGATTACAGGCCCTGAATCTGATAAAAATATTAATGAATCAGAAAAAGCATTCAGCACATATGATCTGCTTTTTTATTGTTTCTTCTGCATTCAATGGGTAATATAGATTGAGAAAGGTGATGGAGGGAACAGCGACATTCTTTTTCTATTGGTGGCACAAAAATACGAGGTGATTAAAGTTCCACAAACAAGCTGATCAAACTACCTAGCAAGAATTTGTTACCTGCATGATCTCACGCATTCGGTACTCCACATCAGGCGCGAGAGCAAGCGCAGCATCAGGAGACAGGTTATTTATGCCAATACTCTGTGCTATGACTTCAATCGTCTCCTTAGGCACAATACTCATCTTCTTTATTGTGAGTTGGAAATTATGCCACTCATACACTCACTATCACTGTTAAGCATAAAAAAAACTAGCAATAGAGTCGAACAATAAATTAAAGTACATATAAAGAAATAAGAATTAAGAAATGCTAAGTATAATTGTCAGGCAAGTTGATTATTTTCAAACTTTCCGCTTTATTCAAGACATATTAGGCCACTACAGAACATCCTCTTCCATGCTTTTAAGCTCAGTCTCTCAATTTTCAACTTTCCCAATGGCATAGAATGTCAAATCGTAATTCTCCAGCCTGAACACTTCAAACTGCGTCTATATTAGCCATATTATCTTCCTCCGTATATCTTCATATGTCATATCTGACCTAAGAAATTAAGTTGTGTCAGTGTCCCGTGGACAGCATTAGGGAATTATGATTCGGAGCCTAAAATCATACATTGCGCCATGATTGCACTTCAAGTTGGATTTACTTCCAAAAAGGTAAATTCAATCATGTTCGTGACTGATATAATTTTCAACAGTTTCAGGGAAAAGAAAAAAAAAGGACAAACAATGGGTCATTAACAGCAAAAGAAGCACAACATTATCCATATCCGTCAAAGTAGTTATCGAACATCATTTTACAACATTTACTTTTGGTTGATTTCCATTCTAAATTTCCAAACAGAAGGGGTGAACAAGTGCACTGCAACCCAAGTAACCCTAATCAGAAATGAATACAAGCATACCAGATAAAGGTGTTCGCGTGTTTATGTCCACTACTGTGGTTTCACTGAACGCCTACGGAGAAGAAAGGGAAGAGGATTTGATTGAGGCATATGGCCGAACAACTGGAGCTGTTATCGCAATACGCAAAACAGAAAGCTCTGTTCACTACTTAGGATCGTGACTTTTCGACCTCCTTGGAAGACCTTCGCCGCCGGTCCGAAGTCTCGAAGCAGCACCGAATTTGAAGGTCTGCACTCAGCTGACGATATCCGGGTGCTTGCTGCCTCCTGGGGTTTCGTACTTTTCGAACTCCTGCTTCAAACACACGAACCGCTTATTTTTTTTAATTTTTATTCGAAAGATTTTAAAATATTTAAGAGTTGTATAAATTCTAATAAAATTATATAAAAGTATCAAAAAATATATGGATTATTATATAAATATTTAGATATCTCCTAATATAGTGCGCAACTTTATAGAATCTTAAAAATTAAAAATATCATGAATGGATCTATAAAAGTCTTCTAAAATATCTTGTAATCTATAAGGCTCTCTAAAAATATCCAAATATTGTAGAAGATCTAGAATTTTCCGCCAAAAGGGAAAAAGGAAGGGAGACCTCAATTATAAATAAATGACCACCCCATTTGCTCCCACCATTACTTAAGTTATAACTTATCTCCTCTCTCATCAATAAAGTATTATCTTCTTACACACAAACTCTTTCTAAGTCTCCTTAGATCTCCGAGTATTATTACTTGTCCTTGAAGGCTTGGTAATAGCCTTAGTGTTAGAAAGGCTCACTTAGTAAGCACTAAAGGAGTTATGTTTCTAAGTGTCACACAGGAAAAAAAAATTAGGTGAAAAAAGTCATCCCATAACATGTAGTATCAGAGTGTAGTTAAGAAGAAGCTTTGGTTATAAGGGATTGTAGTCATAACAAACGATGAGTTGGCAAATAACCCAAGTAAGATGACCATCTCTATAGAGACTCGAGGTAGGGAATATGAGAAAAAGAACAAGGGTGTTGTCAAAGATAAGTCGGTACTTGAAGAAAGGGTTATTCGGGTGGAGAGAAGGATGGATGAGTTAACGGAGAGACTTGATGCGCTGGATGAATATCTTGGTGAAAATATTCATTGGAAATCCCTTGGTGGCATTAATTGCTTGTTGGAGGAATTTCGTAGGGATATTGACACCCTAAGGGAGGAGTTTTGCACCCGTAGGGCAGAGCATATTACGTTGAGATGATATCTCAACTAAGGAAGGAATGTCAGTCACGTTGGAGGATCAAGGGTCCAAGGCCCCAAGCCACCCAAGTATAGAGATAAGTGTGACGCTAAAGAACTTAATAATTTTATCCGGATGGTAGAAAGATATATGCATCATGCAGGTATGGATGATGAAGCCGACAGATTGATACCACCATACTCTACCTTGAGCATGATGTTATGTTATGGTGGAGGCACCGTAACGATGAGATTAAAAGGGGTGTGGTGACTATCAATACATGGGAGGACTTCAACAAAGATGTTAAGGCTCAGTTCTATCCCATGAACGTGGAGGAGGTTGCGGTTAAGAAGTTAAGGAGCTTAAAGCAAAATGGTACTATCAAGGACTATGTCAAAGAATATAGCTCATTGATGCTTGAGATACTGGGCATGTCGGAGAAGAACTAATTCCTCTACTTCATAGATGGGTTACAAACTTGGGCGGAGCAAGAGTTGAGGCATTGTAATGTCCAAGAGCTTGCTTTGGTTATCAGGGAGGCGGAGTCCCTCATCAAGTTCCAAAAGAAGAAGAAGGATAAGCTAAAGAAGGGTGGCCCATACAAAGGTGGGGGAGATAAGTCACACAAGGAAGGAGAGCCACCTAAGTGGAAGGGAAAGCATGAAGGGGGTAAGGATCACCCCAAGAAAAGAACATGTTTCATCTGTCAAGGGGATCACATATCCTTCAACTATCCTAAGAGAAAATAATTAAATGCCCTTATTAGCTCCCTTAAAGAAGAAAAGATGTCTGGTGAGAAGGAAGTCAAGATGGAATCAATACGCTTCCTGAGCTCACTCAAGGTCCGGGCTAAGGAGGAGCCTAAAGTGATGGCCAAGGATATGGAGGTGCTAAAGGCCTTGGAAGGCTTAGTTTATGTTGAAGCCAAAGTAAACAGTAGAGACACAAAGGCTTTGGTGGACACAGAAGCCACTCACAACTTTGTGCTTGAACGGGATGCCACAAGACTTGGGATTCGGTATGCAAGGAAGTTAAATGGATGAAGGTCATTAAATCAGCTTCAAGGCTAATCCTTAGTATGGCTCGAGGGGTACCCATTCGATTAGCGAACTGGGAAGGTATGGTGGATTTGACAATGGTACCCATAGACGACTTTAAAATAGTGCTTGGCATGGAGTTAATCGATAAGGTATGCCCGCTCTCCTTCTCAAACTCTAACACCATGCATATATCTAAGGAGCAAAAGTACTATGTTGTGCCCCTAGTTCGGGAAAAAGTGGAGTCCAAGATGATGTCAACCATGCAAGTATCTAAGGGACTTAAGAAGGGTAAGGTCATACTCTTGGCCATAGTAAAAGAAGAATTCTCACCTGTTGGATTGGATTCACCCATGGAGATTAAGGGAGTCCTCAAGGAGTTTGAGGATATGATGTCACCCAAGATTTCAAAGAATCTCCCACCTCGGAGGGAGGTGGATCATGTGATTGAGTTGGAGCCAGGTGCCAAGCCTCTAACCATGGGTCCTTATAGGATGGCCCTGCCAGAATTGGAAGAATTGAAGAAGCAACTCAAGAAACTATTGGATATAGGATTCATAAGGCCATATAAAGCCCTATTTGGTGCCCCGGTATTATTCTAGAGGAAGCACGATGGAATCCTCCGAATGTGCATCAATTATAGGGCACTAAATCAGGTGACCGTAAAGAACAAGTACCCGATCCTGTTGGTGGCAGACTTATTTGATAGGCTTGGAAAAGCCCGATGGTTCTCCAAGATAGACTTAAGGTCGACATATAGCTGAAGGGGATGAGGTCAAGACTACATGTGTGACCAGGTACGGATCTTATGAGTTCTTGGTTATGCCCTTTGCTCTTAAAAATGCACCTGCTATGTTTTATACTTTGATAACCAAGATCTTCCATCCCTTCTTGGACATGTTCATGGTGGTGTACTTATATCATATCGTAGTATATAGTGAGACCTTAGGTGAACATGTTGAACACCTAAGGAAAGTCTTCCAAGTACTTAGAGAAAATGAGCTCTTCGTAAAGTTGGAGAAGTGCTCATTTGCCCAGGAGGAGGTAATGTTCTTGAGGCATAATATCGTGAAAGGGAAGATCCTAATGAATGAGGCCAAGGTGTAGGCTATCGCAGAGTGGGAACCGCTTAAGGGTGTATCGGAGCTAAGGTCTTTTCTAGGCCTCATTAATTATTATCGGCAGTTCATCATGGGGTATTAAGAAAGGGCCATGTCCTTGACCAACTTGCTTAAAAAGAAGGTCACATGGGAATGGGCAGATGAATGTTAAAGGGCATTCAAGGATCTTAAATAAGTTGTGATGGAAGAGCCTGTCTTAGCTCTTCCCAATTATTTGGATCCATTCGAGGTACACATAGATGCATCAGATTTTTCTATTAGAGGCACCTTAGTGCAAGGTAACCATCCAATAGCCTACGGGAGTCGAAAGTTGAATGATATAGAAAGAAGATATATGGTGTATGATAAAGAGATGACTAGGCGACGGTAGTGGAGGCGGTGGAGGAGGAAGTGGAGTTGGAGAGGTGGATTTCTAAGCTAGAAGAGGGGGAGTGAGATGGTGGTTGTGTGGTGGTGGATCATTTGAGTTGAGAGGGTTGGAATGGTGGTGATGGCGCAGCAAATGTGGCGGCGTAGGTGGTGGTTGATGTGGTGGCCAAAGGTGGTGGAGGAGGAGGAAGGGTGAAGGAGAGGGAGGTAAGGAGAAAGGAAGGTAAGGGAGGTAGAGGAGGCTTTGCTGAGTGTTTTGGGAGGCAGGAGAGGTGGTGGTTGCAGCAGGGATGGCGGTGCACAGCCATGAGAGGGGAGGCGATGGAGGAGGATGGGCAAATTGGGTAGCCTACTTGGTATAGCTAGGTTGGCTTGTGTAAGGGTAATTAGAGGTGGTAAGTGGTGTGGTTCGGTGGAGGGTGATGTAGTGAGGAGTTTGGTAGGTGTTTTAGGCAGCGACACTGGGCAACGGCGGCGATAGTGACTTCTAAAGTGGCGATGGTGCAAGGAAGATTGATTTTCTGGGTAGGGAAAAGAAGGTCAATTGAGGTCAGGTAAGAGGTATTTATAGGCCATTGGTGGGAAGATAAGACAAAGGGGGAAGAGGACAAGGGGACAGGTATGGTAGGCTCACCGGCAAGCCGGTACAAGCTTGCAAATGGCAGTTGCAGGTTTGGTCCAGGGATAAGAAAAGGAAAGGGAGGGGCACACGTGGGAAGAGGTGTGGGGCTGGTTAGGGTCGGAAAAGGAAAGGAAAAGGACAGAGAGAGAAGGGTGGTGCAGTTTGAAGATATTGTGACAGAGGAGGGGGACGGCGGCAGATCACCGGTGCAACCTACAACACGAGGACGGGGAAGAAGGGAGGAGGGAGAAAAAGAGTTGGGCCGGCCGGCCAAGGAAATAAAAGGAAAGAAAAGAAAAGGGAGAGAACTGGCAGCTGAGTAGGGGAGGAGAAAGGGAATGGGTGTGGCTGGGCCACGCGGGAAAGGTGAGGGGGAAGGGGTTGGACTGCGGGGGAGGGTTGGCCTAATTCGGGGGAAGAAGGGGAAAAAGAAAAAGGATAAAGGAGGGAAAAAAAGGAAAGAAAAGGAAAAATAGGTTGGTTAGGGTATTTAGAATATTTTGGTATTTTTGAATATTTTAAATAATAATATTTAGGAAAATAATAATTAAATTCTCTTTTTATATTAATTTAAGATATTTTTGATAATTTTTCCTAAACTCTATTTTAAAATACCCAAATTTTCCCTAATTAAACTCCTTATTATTTTTCTCTTGATTTTGCCTTATATTTTTCCCTTATTCTAATAAAAATAATTAATTTTTCTAATAAACCCCTATTTAACATAATTTTCTATATTAAGGTTTTGGGGTATTTCACCCCTTCACTTTGCATTTTCATTATTCAACCATTTAGTTCTTGGTGCTCCCTCCTCTCTCTCATCTCTTTTTCTTTGAGTTTTACCTAAGTGTTGAAGAACACGTCCCCTTTGTTCTTGTAGTCAAACCAAAATTTCCTCTTTTTTTTTCTCTTCGTTTTCTTTGTTGTTTCTTCTTCTCTTGATCCTTTATCTAGCCTTGTTATAGTTTTTCTTAAATATATAAGTGTCATATTTGGGAGACATTAAAGAGAGTTGATCCCTCCTTTTTATCTTGTTGTGTGCCACCCATTTCTTGGGTTTCCCTTTTGTTTTATTATTGTTGTTGTTGTTGTTGTCTTTTTGTTTTATTATTTTAGTTCCAATTATTTTGTTAGTTTTTTTTAAAGAGGAGGTATATTTGGGATTTAGGGATTGCTATGTTCTTATGCTTATTTTTGCATTTTTTTCTTAGAATAAGGTAACCTATATACTTCTACTAATTGTGTAAAAATTTTTTGATAGCATATTTAGGGTTTCTATAATATGCTTAAGTGAAATTTATGTTTTCTTATAGCTCCATGAACATATGCATACACATGGTATTGTTAATATTTTCTATAAGCATGCGACCATGTGAATCTATGTAAAAGTGTGCTAAATTTATGCATTTTAATGTTTGTGTGGTAGTATGCTAGAAATGTGTTATTTGTGGTGATATATTTAAGAATGTGTTGTAAGGGTGGCTTAACCAAGGGATATTTTATCCCAGCCAAGACCTCCTTTTTTATTGTTAATTTTATCATTAGATTCCTCTCATGTTGTACTTAAAGTTTGGTACATAATATGTTGAGATTTGACCATGTTTAGGTATAGTTATAAATGATTAAATTTTTACATGCTCTAAGGGAATTTTAGTCCTTTCATATGAAATCTAAAATTTTCCATCATGTTTGCCTAATATGTTTTATGTTGTGTTAAACATAAAAAGTATGTAAAATATGGTATGTTAGACATGTATAATTAAAGTTTTATATGCTAAGTGGACTTAATGGTGTTATAGATGAAAAGTTATAACTTTTCCACTTCTGAAAATTTTTAGAATTATAATTTTATATTAGTATGTCTATTTTATTGTTATTTATTCATACTGTGAAATTTGCATGATTCTAATAACAATTGGTATTAAAGTGAGAAATAATTGAGTAAATAACATATAAGGGTATTTTGGTTATTTATGACCTATCATGCCTAAAAGTGTGAATTATTGAACTAATATGATCTTAATGGATTCCTAGGTTAACCTTACTGATGACTTTAACTTTGTCTTGGATCATTGACCTTGTATTAACTTGAATAATTGAAAATAAAGGAAAAAATAATTAAGTATGAAAATTTGATTTATTGTGTATTATTTGATATGTTATGATCACCATATTAAGATATTAATATCTACATTAGAAGACCTCAAGATTTGGAAATGATTGCTCTTTAGGGTTGGTTATTCTAGAAATGAGGTATAAGCCCTCAATTTGGTTTAGTGGTTTCGTTGAATGTCTCAACATGTCAACTAAGGTCCTAGTATAATATACAGTTAACTTACGAGCTCTATATGAGGTATCGATACTTAAAAATTAGGTGTCCTAGGAATGTAGGGTATTGTATTGCCTTGTGTGCTAGTATAATGGGGGTACTTGGTTTGTCTCCAGGTTACAAAGGTTAAAGTTATTATGATACCTTGTGCACTAATATGATTGAGGCATGAGAGTGTCCTCAATTTGTAATTGTATCCCCTTGAGAAAGTTAAAAGAAAATAACCTTTTATGGTAGCCTTTTGAATGTTTGGGTTCAGATTAGATTCTTGATTCGGTAGTTATCTTTGTACACCACCCTTAATAATTGAAAATACCTCAAGTTGATTGGTTGATAATTACTTTAGTGAAATATCCTAGTGGTTAAGAAATATGATATACCTTTTTTGAAAATGATTAAGTATGGTTTGGTGTCTTCCCTTGCAGAACACCCTTGACATGAATTGAGTTATTTCATTATATATCATTAAGTGTATTGGTAAAATTAGCATATGGCCTTGGTGATAATTATGTTCTGGTATGATTAAGATTTTTTTATATCTTATGCAGTCTTGATGTAATTATACCATGTTTTCTCTTATGATTACGTTTTATGTTCTCCATATGACATTTGTATGATTAGTGTTGTGTAGAGGGTTTATTCAATACCCTTGTCCTGATGGGTTCTATTTCATGGTCCCTTGCATATTCAATGGCTAATTATGGTTTTGTAGGATTACTTTTAGGGTAGAGTTTGATGGCTAGGGTTTGGTGTTAAGAGGTGGGCATATTTGGTGTTCACTTTGACATCTTTTGATTCAAATATTCTTAGACTCATGTGTCCCTTTTGTATTTATTTTCTCTTGTAGGTTGTAACTCTATTGACCAATACCTTTGTGTATATCTAAACAATTACAATATGTAAAGTTACTTCTATTATGTTCTTATGTTTGTGTTATTAATTTAAGTAAAGTAATATTTTAGCCTTAATACTTGGTATAAAAATGGTAGAGAAAATATGACTTATAATAAGTATGGTGGTAATATTCTACGTTTTAATATTTTAGCTTCCACAATTATCAATTTTAAAATAAATTTTTGTGATAGTAAATTGTAAATTGTTATAGCTACACATAAGACTAATTGTATACTTAGATAAATGTTTAAAAAAATAGAAAAGTATATGTAACAATAATGAAATATGCTTGGATATGTAGTGATATATGTGTGTAATTATGATGAAAAATATGTTTAACATTAGCCAAAGATACTTAGATGCATAATGAAATATACGTGTAATTATGGTAAAACTAGAGTGGTAAATGATTTATACAACAGTAGTGAAAGACGTATACAAATTATATTTAAGTCCAAAATATACTATTATAGGTATCAATTTATAAAGAAAGATATTAGGAATATTATGGTATAATTTTTTTTTACTATAATCAAAGTGAATGTTATTTCAATTATAAAAAAAATGACAGTGGCATGCTAACATCAGCAAATCCCACATGCAACCACTCTTATAATATGCATGTTTGGTTTCAAGGAATAAACCATTTGAAAACAACTTCATGCAAAAACTAATACTTCACTCGATTTTAAATAAGTATCATTTTAATAATTTAATATTAATTATAAATAAACATCATTTTACATTTATAAGGTAAAATTTAAATAATTGTTTCTATACATTTTTTAATAGTACTTATTGTTTTCAATGATATTTGATAGAAATAATTTAATTATTACTTTTTAATTTTTTTTTGTACTAAAAACTAAAATGGCATCCATCTAAAACTAGAGGTGATACAAGAGAAAGCAAGATATCGCTACCTCAATTAATATCTTACTAAGTTAACGGTGGTTGTATTTAAGGTCATAAATGAGCTGAGTCGAGCATCCTTATAATTGGGCTTAACTCATTTAATAAACAGGCTTAAAATTAAAGCTCAAATTCGGCTTATTTAACTAAATAAATGAGTAGAACCTAATTTTTTTTATGCTTGCACTTGACTAGTTTTATAAACGAACCTAACACTAAAACTAAAACTCGACTTATTTAATTAAACCAAGAGCCCAGTCCGAAGTACTCACAAGAAATTTGACTAATTTATGACCCTAATTATATTCTCAATGCCTACAAGTCCATGTTTATGCCCCACTTCTCATCCAAACAATGATGATCCCACTTGGCTAAGCTTCAATTTTATGGGTATTGCCGCTCAATACGTGTCTTAAGGGTTTTGTTTCTGGTCATAAACTATAAATGTTATTATTGTAGAACACAAAATAAAAAAAAGTATTTTGATAATTTATTACATACGTCAAAATTAATTCTTTAAACAACATTTATTTAAAAATTCATTTTAAATTCAAATCATGCAGATTGTATTTAAAATTTTAATTCTCAATATTAATATGAGCTCTAGAAAAACCAAAAATTCAAGAATATCATTCCCGATGAGTTGTTACAAATTAAATCTCTATCTTCTTTGGTAAATAAGACCATTATTAGTGCGTCTTATTTTATTTATCATTTATTTGTTTGATGTTATGCGAGGCCATAGGCCATCTACTAGTGATTGACAATGGCATTCTGGTATGATGACTTGGGCACCCTTTGGTAAACCAATCTAATTATATATATATATATATATATATATATATATATATATATATATATATATATATATATATATCCTAAAAATAAATATCACCATGCATCAATTTATTTGTTTTAGTTAAGCATATTAAATACCAAATAAGGCCTTAGTCAACGCAACCCATTTATTTTATCCTAATTACATGTGTACCTTTAATTTTCTACTGTATAATACTAGCTTTTATTTTAAAAGACAACATAAACGTATATATTTAATTACTAGATCGAACTTTATTTGTGTATATCGGCGTAAAGGAGACCATACCTTCATGGAACATGGGGTAGAAAATGCAATAGTGTATTGCATATAAACAATAACGGAACTATTTATACAATCTAATATTTGATAAAGCAGTTTGATAATTGAATTGATTAGATCTGAAAAAATTAAATAACTAATTTAATATATTATTTTGAATTAAATTATTGATATTGTCAACAAAAAATTTGACAAATTAAATATTTAATTAAATAAATATAAATAATATTCGATCCAATAAATTATATTAATATACATTTTTAAAAATCATGTATTGTTTATTATATTTTTACATAATCATTTATAAATATATTATCACAATTTACTATTGAACTAATTTTTTTCCATTTAATAAATCGGAGAACGTAATTGAATTCCACCACTGATGCAATTAGATAATGAGGATGATTGTATATTTGATCATTATTGTTGGAAAATTATATAATTTTTACTTCTAATTTTTTTAAGACTCAACTAGTATTAGAGGTTTGTGATATATTATACTTTACGACTCTGATTAAATCATTATTGTGGGATATTATTATTATTATTATTATTATTTTCTATTTGTATCAAATCAACTCAAATTAATTAGATTTGTTAATTATTTATCAATCGAATACTTTTTTATCTGATAATTCTAATTTTTAATATAAACAAAAGTTTTAAATATTTGATAAATTATTTGTTATCAGTTCTAAATTCTAAAAGTGTTGGAGGTTCAAAATTTTGTGTTGGACATCCAATCATTCGAGAATGTAAATTTTTTTACTGAATATCTAACCATAAAATATCTAAAATGTCAAATATTTGGTCCATAAATATGCCTAGACAACAATATCTAGTAGTCCATTTTGGCTGAGGTTTAGGACAGATTCATGAGGTATTTAAGGAAAATATAAAGCTTCTGGCCATGCGTTTACAAAAGATTCACGGAGATGCATTCATCAAATCCAGAAGCAACGAAGGGCCATTATATGTTCGTCGCATCAATCTAAAACTGATGTCGCAGTCTCGCAGATAGGGATGGTGGGGGGAAAGGTCGTGAAATTCGGACATTGTTTCTCACTTTCGAAGAGAAACAACGAGCGGCCTATTTGAGGCCCCCTATGATTTTTGAACATGCCAATAGGTGACGGGCTGACGGCAAGTCAGTGGTGCACTATTCCCGGTCCCAGTACACACTCCGTTGGAGAACCAGCAGGCAGCATCGATAGGCCCAGGATGCTGCAAGACCTTTAAATTCTGTATAAAGTATACAAATTTATTAGTCGCACAGTCGCACTATAATTGTGCATAGAAATTTAGTACCAAAAAATGTCCGCCGAATGGTTCGCGTAACTGGGTGAGAAATTATAACCCTTCCCTGAAAACATTCCACTAGCAAAAGATAAATATCCGGAAATCTAGGGATGGCAACGGGGCGGGTCGGAAAAGGGGACCCCATCCCCATTCCAGAATCCGATAAGAAAAATAATCTCCGAACCTAATCCGATCCCCGATATTTTTTTATCGGGAATTTCCCGATTCGATTCCTGCGGGAATCAAGTCCCTATACCCGACCCGATCCCCGATTTATTTTTAATCTCCGATTTATTCTCCGTTCATAAAACCCGACCCGATCTCCGAAACCCGACTTTATACCCGATCCCTGATCTCATCCTCGATCCTCAAACTATTTTTGTATATTATATTTTTAATTTATATTGTATAAAAAAATTTATATATATATATATATATATATATATTATATATAATTATATAAAAATATATATAAAAAAAATTTCGGGGCGGGTTTGGGGATGGGGACCCCGCCCCGTCCCCGAAAAAATCCCCGTTAAAAATCCCCGAACCCGAACCCGATCCCCGAATTCTCTCCCCGAACCCGAACCCGAACGGGCAATCCCCGACTGGCCCCGAACCCGCGGGGAAAATTGCCATCCCTACAGAGATCTTAAATATCTGACTCCTTGTAATTTCTATCGTATCACTATTTGTACTATATGATACGTGTATTATATTGACGTCATTATAAAGTCAATATTTTTTTAAATTAAAGTATATTTTTAGCAGGATTATCAGAATATATATAGGGGAGGGGTCACATACAAACTATAATTAATTTACAAACATAGGAACTAATCTCATCCATTAGATCAAAATTTAATCACATTCAAGATTTTACTAACACCAAACCAAAAAACTAATCCAAACCTATATCCAAACCAAATATCCAAACCTCCAAACCCTAAACCCTAAACCCTAAACCCTCTAAACCCTAAACCCTAAACCCTAAACCCTATAAACCCTAAATCCTCTAAACCCTAAACCCCCTAAACCCTAAACCCTAAACCCTAACCATCTAAACCCTAAACCCTAAACCATCTAAACCCTAAACCCTAAACCCTAAACCCTAAACCCTCTAAACCCTAAACCCTAAACCCTAAACCCTAAACCCTCTAAACCCTAAACCCTAAACCCCCTAAACCCTAAACCCTAAACCCTAACCCTCTAAACCCTAAACCCTAAACCCTCTAAACCCTAAACCCCTAAACCCTAAACCCTAAACCCTCTAAACCCTAAACCCTAAACCCTCTAAACCCTAAACCCTAAACCCTCTAAACCCTAAACCCTCTAAACCCTAAACCCTAAACCCCCTAAACCCTAAACCCCTTAAACCCTAAACCCTAAACCCTAAACCCTATAAACCCTAAACCCTAAACCCTAAACCCTAAACCCTCTAAACCCTAAACCCTAAACCCTAAACCCTCTAAACCCTAAACCCTAAACCCTCTTAACCCTAAACCCTAAACCCTAAACCCTAAACCCTCTAAACCCTAAACCCTAAAAACAATAAACAAAAACCATCTAAACCCTAACCCTCTAAACCTTAAAGCATAGACATTAAACCCTCTAAACCCTAAACCATCTACACCCTAAACCCTAAAAGCCCTAAACATAAACAATCTACACCCTAAACCCTCTAAACACTAAACCCTAAACCCTCTAAACACTAAACCCTAAACACTCTAAACCCTCTAAACCCTAAACCATAAACCCTCTAAAACATCTAAACCTTAAACCATAGACCTTAAACCCTAAACCCTCTAAACCCTAAACCCTTAAAACCCCTAAATCCTATAAACCATAAACCACAAACTCTGTAATAATAATAATAATAATACAATATCTTAGCATCCATAAACTTTATTAAGTTACTCAAACCATATATTATGCAAAAATATACAAGAATACCAGATTAATAATCTGATTATTAATGAAAATAATATAAAACAGCAATACAATATTAATCCGCAATAGAAAATACAACATCAACAGAAAATCAGCCAACATTACTCTAATTAATGCTAATCAGAGGATTCATAACAGATGATGCTGAATATGGAACAAGATACCAATATTCAGACAGCAATTAGCAATACCAACACCATACCAGCATATATTATGCAAAAATTTACAATAATGGCTGATTAATAATCTGATTATTAATCAAACTAACATAAAACAACAGCACACCATTATTTAGCAACAGAAAATACAACAGCAACTGCAATAGCAACAGAATATCAGCCCACATTAATGTAATTAACCCTAATCACATTATTCATAATACAACAGCAATAGAATTTAATCAAAAAACAACAAACATAACTCAGCAAACAATAAAACATACTTACTAAATCAACTCAGCAAATTCGAAATCAACTAAAGTTGAGGCAGAGTACTAAATCAACTCAGCAAATTCGATTGCTGAATCAATAAAACATAAAACACATACAAAAAAAAATCAGCCAAATCAATACAAAAAATCAGGTTAACAAACACTAGATTACATAATAATATAACAACAATGAAGATATTAACTGGTTTAATACTGTCTTTAATGAAAATTTTCGACAGTAACAATAGCATACAATTTCGAGAAAAATGGTGACAAACGAAGGAGAATGGGCACCAGCGAAAAATGGTGGCGGAGACGTGAGCTTCGGTAGGTTGAAGAAATGTGCTGGGATGAGAAACACCGGCGAAGAGGAGCAAAAAAAAATGGAGAAACAGTGTCAAAAACGAACGATCAATTACTATGGAAATCAAATCCAAAATTAACAAAATCAGTCGGTAATACCCGAACAATTAGCACACAAATCAAATTAAAAATGAACAACCGCACAAGAAAAGCCAAATTACGCAAACAAACATACGAATTGGAGGAGAGAGGTCGGAATTATACCGACGGCGTGCATTGAGGTGGCGGTCGTGGAGGTTGCGCTGGACTGCTGCGTTGGTTGTTCTAGCTACAGAAACAACGGATCTTCTACTCAGGTGGCGCTGCCGCTGTGCTGCTCCGCTGGTGGTGACTGTCCGCGTCCGCTATGTGGCGGTTGAAGTCACCATGGGTAGAGGAAGGTTAAGAATGAAGAAGGTCAGGTCTGGTCGAAGTTGAAATGCCCCGAAAATTCTAATCTAAAATATTATATTTAAATGAGTTTTTATCATAAATATTAATTAAATAAATTATTTGATTAAAAAAAAGGAAATTAATTGGGGAAAATCAAGAATAAATTTATAAGTATTTTAATTAGGAGGAATTTGGGGTATTTTAGCTAATTAAAGATTTTAATTCGGGAATTAATTAAATAAATGATTTTATTTAAAATAAGAATGAGAAAATAGTTTTAAATTAATATTATTTTTATAAATAATTTAATGGAAGAAAATTAGGGTGTTTTGCTAATTAAAATGGAATTTATGGAAAGTCTTTTAAAAATCCTAATTTAGCCTAAAAAGGGATTTAAATATTATTTTATTTAAATATTATTATTTTTAAATATTCTAAATATTTAGATTAATTTAATTGTCCCTAATCTAATTATTTTCTCTTTCCCTTTTTCCCTTTTTCTTTTCTTTCTTCCTTTTTCCTTTTCTTTTTCTTTCTTTTTCTTTTTCCTATTCTTCTCGCCGAACTGGGCCAGCTCGCGGCCCAGTTCCCCTTTTTCTTTTCTTCTTCTTCTTCGGCATGGCCCAGCCCGCGCCCGCGCAACGTCATCCGTCCGCTCCGTGCCACGCCGCGTTTTTACTTCTTTTCCACTGAAGCTCGTCGTTTCATTTAAAACCTTACCTCGTCGCGCCCGACCGGCCCGGTTCTTCCTTTTTCTTTTCTTTCCCGGCCGACCCGACCGCCTCCCTCTCTTCTTCCTTCTTCCTCCTTCCTCCTCCGTCGACGCTGCTGCACCTTTCGACCTCATTAATGGCTTCTCCGGCTACGGTGAATAATACCGGTCGTTTCTTGGCTCATTGTCTTCCTCTTAACTCCAGAAATAACTTCATATAATTATTTGACGTTAAATCTCGGTCGTTTCTCCTCCCCAACCTCTCGAAACCCCGAAGCCAACCAAACGTCGACCGACCGTTTAACGCCACCGGCCACCCAAATTATTGCAATTAAAACTTCCATGTCGACCTCCAGCTCCTCATTATCCATTCCAAAATCTATAAATAGCCTTGTTATAGGAGTTTTTAGAATTTTTCTTTCCCGAAACCCTAAGCCCGAGCTGCCGATCACCGAGACTTTAAACGTCGTTTCCTCCACCGATAGCCAACTTCAACGCCACCGCCGCATGCCAAATTATTCCCTGAAACGTCCTCTAATTAACTAAACCATTCTAACCTCTCGATTCTTCTTGCACGAGCCTCCATAGCCGTGCCAAGTTGGCTTCTTGTCTCGCCTGAATTTTTACCCAGAAAGCCTTAAACCGCCTTCCACCGCCGTGCGCCGCCACCTTTGGCTGCACCACCACCATCATTTTTTCCCTCTCCTCTTGGGCAACAATAAACACCTCTTATATCACCTCAATTCTCCCTATCTTTTTCCCCACATCCATCTTTCCCTCTTTTCTTCTATTTTTCCGGCCACCGTCGCTGCCGCCGTGCACCACCGCCGGTGCCACCTATCACCACCAGCTTAAGGTTGAACCCTATACCTTCTCAACCATTTTCCATATTATTATAAGCCTTGATTTAATTTATTTCAATTATTTGCATATAATTACCATTATTATTATTCTTAATATTTATATTCTTAATATGTTTTATTATTATTTGATGAGAAATTTTATTCTGAATTGTACTTGCAGGGTGGAGAGTGGTAATAAAACAATATTATTGATAGTTTCGAATTTTAAGTTATTAATTGAATTATTATGGGATTATTATCATTCTTCTTCTTCTTATTATTATTAATATTATAATTATAAGAATAATTATTATTATCGTTTTATTATTTATTCTGGAAAATCTTAGGCCCTAATTTTGTATTAACATTCGCACTTATTTATTTTAGTATTATTGTTTCTATTGTTCTTATAACTATTGATGATAATATTATCAGTATCTTTATTATTTTAATATTATTATATATGTTAGTAATTTTATTATTTATATTAAATAAGTGGTAAGTCATTAGTTATAAGTAGGGTCGAAACCCCACTTTAAATTTTAAAGCTTATTATTATTATTATTATTATTATTATTATTATTACTATTACTTATATTCTCATTGATATTAGTTTTATTATTTTTGATATTATTATATTAGTATCATTATTATTATTAGGGTAAAGTCTTTAACCCTATATTAAAAAGGTTTATAGTATCTCTAGTATTTTTATGTCTTTAGAAAAGTTAGAATTTTGTTAAAGTTATTTTGTTAATATGTTATTTTTTGGTCAAAGCTCTAAGGAGGCGTAGGAACGTGCTCCAAGACCGGTGTCGTTTCAGGTAAGGGGTGCTAAGGCCTTTTATGTGCTAATGTGCATTGTGTGCCTCGTATGTTATGCATTATATGTTTATGATTATTAATTATGCCGTATATGATATGACGTGGAGTTGAAGTATGTTTTCGTATGGCATGTGTATTATTTGTGTACGACCCTGTAAGACATGCATGTGAGGATGTTGATATGATTTTATGTGGGAGAAAGGATGAAAAAGGAGGATGGAGAAAGAAGTTGATTAAGGGATGTGAGTTGACCTAAGTATTCCATTGATTCATGAGTAAAGGAATAAAATGGAGAATTTTAGGGTTTCGTGTATGAGAATCTGATTTATGATTTTTGAGGTTTTGTATGGAGAATATAATCTATGGTTTTAGATGGGGAATTTTAATTTATGGTTTTGTATGATTTTGTGTGAGAGAATTTAATTCATGGTTTTGTTTTGGAGAATCTAATTTAGGGTTTTATGTGGAAGGATCTAATGTAAGGTTTTATATGGATGAATACTTGGTTTGGTATGGATGAATCTTTGGGTTTTATATGGTTTGAATCTAGGGTTTGGTATGAATGAATCTTTGGGTTATGTGGAGTGAATTTAGGGTTTTGTATGATAAAATCTTGGGTTTTGCATAGTAGTATTAATGGTTAATGGTTGTATGGGGGTATTAGGGTTTGCATGGAAGTTAATAATTGCATGGGATGTGTAAAGTTTGTATGAGAGTGAAGTTTACGTATGGAACGCTGATTTGGGATTTGAGGAAAGTAATGTAAGTGTTGTTTGGGTGATTGAACATTTGAATGGAAAATAGTGCGTGGAACATTATATGGGTACGTAGGAAACTGAGCTAGGGTTCGTGTGGATAATTAGGGTTTGGTGCAACTGCTTAGGGTTTTTGTGATATCAGGTGTTTTTGGTGATTAAAGTGGAGTCATGAGGATGGAATTTATGAGTTACAATGTGTGAAGTGTTAAAGGAGTGACTTATGCATGTCCAGGGTGAAATCTTTGAATAAAATATTTAAGATATTAATCACTTAAAGCGAAAGATTATTGAGCCGGTTCCAACCGATCCACCGGTTAGGAATAGTGGTTAGGGTTATTACCCTATATGAGACCGGTCCACCGGCAAATAATAGTGGTGTGGACTTTGTCCCGCAAGTGTCCGGTCCACCGGCGAATAATAGTGGGGAACTCGAGCTCAATAAAAACGAACCCGAGATTGTTAAAGACACTTAAAAGATATTAATTACTTACAGTGGAACCCCATGTGAGCAGGAGCCAGACCGGTCCACCGGCAAATAATAGTGGTGTGGACATTGTCCCGCAAGTGACCGGTCCACCGGCAAATAATAGTGGTGTGGACCTTGTCCCGCAAGTGACCGACCCACCGGCTAAAATAGTGGGGTGTTCCTGTGATTACATGGATTTGATAAAAGGCATGGTGTGAATCAAATTCCGATAAAAGTTTAATTAAATAATTAATCTGGACTATGATTGGGCCTTTGTACTTTTACCTGAATTGTTCATATACCTTTATGTCGTTATGTTGGATTATGCCCTGTTATTATTCTGCATGGATTGTGTGCTTATGTGTCGGCCTTAGTGCTCGGTTACCTTACTCAGTACGTAGCGTACTGATCACCCTTTTTCATGGGTGCTGCTCATTCCCACGAGTAGTATGCCCTTCTGATTTGTGCAGGCGGGCGAGATATCAGTTGGGGCTGAGTGTTGAGCATGTTTGGCTCGAGATTCAAGAGAGTTGCGGCCATATTATAGTCTTTATATGACTCTAATTCTTTTTGTTAATCTTTTATCGGTCGTAAGTTTAATTCTCTTTTGGAAATGAATTACATTTCTTGATGCGTACTCTGATTTTGTTTTACAACCGTTTAATGCTTATTTGGAAATTGAATTGTATTGATTATTTCTTTTCTTAGCCTTAGCACTTGGTACTGGAACGGTCGGAGAGAACCGGTCTGGTACTAAGTGTGGCGGTAACACTTCCAGAATTCACAGGTTTTCAGTGCTTCTAATTTAATTGCTTCCGCTTTTAAGAAAAAAAAAATTTAGTGAATTTTGGGGTGTTACAGAAGTGAACAGGGGTAGAAATGGCGATAGAGAGAGGGAGACGAGCGGCGCGATGGAGAGATGGAGACGGGAAGTGCGATGGAGACGGAGGTGCGAGGGATAGAGGAGACGGAGGTGCGATAGAGAGAGGGAGGGTCGGGACAGAGAGGCTGGACAGAGACGGGACAGAGAGGCGGGACAGGGGAGGGGAATAAAGAGCCAAACACGGAATGATTTTCAACCGTTTGATAGTTTAGATCTAACGGTCGAAAATCATTCCTACATTTGTACGCTTAAAATGGTTCGCACAAAATCTTGTTTATATATATATATATATATTTCCTATAAATAGATATTAATATTGATATGCTTACAACAATAAAAAAATTATAGTGAAATATCAGTATACTCTTGATAAAAAGCCATGAAATAGTTTTTGAGTAAAAAAATAATTGTGAGATTTGTAAGTAGAATAATGGTAAAAAAATATGTGTAGCAATAATGAAAGATTATTTTTTAATATATTAAACATATAATATTGGTAGAAAAACAAAGAAAAATATCATTCAATAAGAACAATGAAAAATAACGGTGAAAGATTGATTCGATAATAATGAAACATCAATAGTTATAAAGATAAAATATTACTAATAATAGTAGTAAAATATTATTTTAATAGTAAAATATAGATACAACTACGTTACAACATAAATACAACAATAATAAAACACAAATATAACAGTGATGCAATATATTTCAATAATGGTGAAATATAAAAATAATTAAAATAAAATATGTTATGTTAAAAAAATTTCAAAAAAATTATAAAATATTAAAGTAATTATGGTGAAATATGAATGCAAATATAATAATAGTAAAACATAACACAACATTAATAAAATATAAGTACGGTAAAATCAATTTTACGATAAAATATCATAAAAAACAATTAAACATAACTATAATCATTGGAAACTTATAACTATATTTTTATACAATATTTTTTGAAGTAAAAAATATAACAATATTAGTATCTAATTGTACATAAAATTTTCAAATATATAATGATATTTAAAAAAAATTAACATCCCTAATTGAAGATAAATTAAATTGCACAAAAAATATTCATATCAACCGGTTATAGCATAGTATGCCTATTGCTCAAACCTTGTCCAATATAGAATTCACACAATATGTTGCTGCCACATATTAGTATTTTCTAGAAAAATATAAATTTATTATAAAATTGATATCAACGCGTCACATGTATAAAAAATAATTATATAGATATATAATATAATTGCTACCCAATTAGGTACCCAATTATCACATGTTGCTGCGGTGATGTACGACACTCTAGTCCTTGTACTAATGGCAAGAAAAACATGTTAAACCAAGCCTTATCCTGGCCGGCCCAGTATACAATGTGCACGACTCCATATCATTCGCACAATAACCACTTATGGGTTTCTCAAACAAGACGTAAAGCTAGGTCTAATGATTTCACAAGACATAAACAAATTATAATTTAGAATCCCCAAAAGAAAAAAGGAAATGAACAGAGAATAAAGTAATTGCTAGTAATAATATGACCATCAAGTTCAGATTCCAGACCCCAGCTTAGGGGATGAAAGAAAGGGGAAAGTACAATATATGAATGGAAGGAATTGACAGACCCCAATAAGAAGCAATCTTTATGAAGCTAAAAGGTGTAAGCCATGTGCAAAAAGCAATGCAAAAGTAAGTAAAATTATGCACGTCATAAGCCCTCCATATGCTTCCCTCAGTCCTCCCATTTTGTATATTTTAAAGTTCCGATCCAACTGCACAGCTCTGCAACCTCATAGATAATTAATCTATATTTGTCCATAAAATATGAGCTAATTTGACTTTTACCTAACTTTAATAGTTGCCAGTATACGCTTAAGTCCTCCAACTATATGAGCTAGTGAGAGCTGACTTACCCGCACTCCCATCACCGTTCCCCCCCCCTCTCTCACTGTGCATTTCTGCTTCTGCGACTGTTTCTTTCTTCTGGTGACTGGTATCATTGAGAAAACAACTTTTCAGTTGAATTCTGTACCAGAAAAGTGCTTGGTTACAAAATGGGCATCACTGGGGAGTTGGTAAAGAGCGTATTCTCCAAAACCAGGTCAGCCAAAACCCAAGAGAGCAACGTAAGTTAATACTTCATTCCTATTCAGATTTTCACAATCTAGATATATTTGGGCTTCATATTACGTTCATGTTTCCTTTCTCGGTTCTCTCTTCTCGATGACAACTTTCAGAATCTGCATAAGAGTTCTTCTGCATTCAATTATCAATTGTTTTCACACGGTTTGATCACTTCAGGTAAGGAACGCTATTGGAGTGGATAAGAAAAGATGGAGTTCAGTAAGAGCATACCTTTGTGGTGATGAATTCAATTCAGTCCTTGCTGAGGAGGATTCAGCTTCCGTCAAGAGCTCGAACGTTACAGTTAATCAGTCCTTTCAGGACTGGCAGGACACAGAAGAAAACCAAAGCAATGATACCAAGAACGAGGATCAGGATGTCAGCTCCAAACCTTTGCATGAAGAAGTTGCAGCAGTCATCATACAGTCGGCATTTAGAGGCTTTATGGTCATTTCTTCTAGCTATCGCATCATAAATAAATGTTTCATTCCAAGATCTAGTCAGAAGCTTCTGATACTAGCCTGCCGTTAGAGGCTAGAATAAAAGTTTAAGAAAAGTTCGACCGAAGATTCTAAATATTCCGATAGCACATGCTGTCATGTGACCTTCAATTATTGGAATTAAGCATCGAAAAGAAAAAATCTCAAACACGAGACTCAAGTTGATTAGATGTTTTTTTTTTCCCAGGTTCGTTGTCAAATGAATGCAGTAAAGTTCAGAAGCTACGAGAAGGAGCCTCTCATAGATAATGAGAGCCCAGGTCGTGAATCCATGGCTACTTCAATTGAAGTTCAGACTGGAAACTCAACTATCTCAATTCAGCATGAAGCTACATCTAATAGCGTGCAACATAAAACAAAGACTCAAGTTTTTAGACCAAAGGTATGTTAATGTTACTTTTCATGCAAACCAATATGTCAGATCCAACAAACCAGTAACAGGTGAGCATCACTTACTCTGGGATCACGTTTACTTCTGGACAAGCAACGTGGTATATAAATAGAGTAATTGGATTTAATGCTAGGCATTTCAATTGAATTCATAACAAATGAGAAACCTTTGACAGTGATCAGGTATCAAAGAATATCAGATATGCCACGATGCAGCAAAAGTCAAAGTACTTGATGACTCTCATGATTCTTTGGAGAGGAAATAGTTCTAACAAATTAAAATCACAAAATTGTCTATTCAAAGGATTTAGAGCGCTCCTGATCTGTAAATTACATGTTGTACAGGAAGACTGGGATGATAGCACAGTAGATAACAGCATATCAAAAATCAGGATGAAAAATAGACTGGAAGCAATGACCAGGCGTGAGAGAGCTCTGGCATATGCATTCTCACAGCAGGTATGATCGACAAACATAAAATAATCATGCAGATACGGAACCTCAAAGCTTTCTGAAGATATCATATTTTCTTTGATATACCTTTAGTTAAGAATCTGTTCGAAGAGAAAGCAAGCAAAATGTGATGGAATAGAAGCCAAGATGGGTTCCAGCTGGATGGAGCGCTGGATGGCAACTCGTGTACCCGAGAGTTACCCAGCTGAAGACTGCATGAGCAGACAGCATGAGACTGTCGCCATAGGAAACAAATCACTTATCAGGAAGAAAATTCTTGACCTTTCTTTTGATGGAAAGGAAAGCTGCGGCTCCAATGAAGTTCCTGTCCCAAATAATGCTTCAGGGATCACCACGCAAGAGGACAAAGATAGCTACAAGAGGTCATCTAAAAACAAAATCCAGGGAACAAAACACATCTCAAGAAGCAGAATTTCACCACCACACCATCAATCCCGAGAAAATCCCAAGGTAATAATGGTATACAGTCTTAACTTAATTGAAAAGTACTTGCAGAATTTCGAATTTCAACACGCCAGCTGCCATATGTTGGTTATATCTGCAGGTTCTTTTCCTTGTTTCCTTTGCTCGCATGAAAAGTGGCTAATATTTTACTCTCAAATTACAGTTCTAACACTTGCAGCGCCCTCCTTGGTACAGGCGAGTAAGAAAGATGGCACAAAAGAAGCAGAAAAGGTGAAAAGAAACACAAGATAAACCACACAGATAAGAGTCCGTAAAGATACATCGTCTCAAAGATCGCCTGAAGCTGTCACATGTGAAAGCCTGAAATATAGCCCCTGAAACTGTAGCAAGAACACTAATAGGCGCACTGTATTTAGAAGGTCATGTACTATAGGCTCGCTTCCTGTATATTGTGTATTGATAAGCCTCGGAGTACGAGAAGTCGCATCGGAGATGGATTGATGGCCAGGAAATCATATTACCACATCTTTTCTGGAACTAAATAACAACATATTTCAAAGATAATACCAAATTCTTAGCAAAGACGTATCACACTGGATAACAAAATTGCTCAGCCAGGGGCTCAATTGAGGACAGCAAGTGAAAGAAAGGCACACCATACCACCATAATTCCAGTAAGATAGAGAAGTTGATTTTCTGGCACATGAGACCTAGATGATAACAACTGAAGAAACGAACGATGCAACAGGGTGATCCCAAACTTCCATAGTAAATGAATTTACAGATTATTCCTTGTGATATATGATTGAAAGAGAAGGCCTTTCAACATCAACCAAAATATCCACAAGAATTTTCCATGATAGAAATATCTAGGAAAAACTGATGTTTATGAGACAATCAAGCTACACCATTGCCACCCCTATATGCAACAACAAAAGTCATTCAATAATGTTGCTGTGGAGTATCAGTATGCTTGATGCCAAGTATGGAAACTGACATGTTTGTTCTTCATGTATTTTGTCATATCATGCAAGGATGTCGTGAAGGCTATACATCGGGTTGTCAAAAACACTCACGATGCAACACAATCATTGCAATTGTTTAAAGGCCCCTTAGAGGAGCGTTGCAGACAAAAATGGTTTCATAGAGGGCAGAGCTCTACTAATAAGTAATAAAAGAAATTGAGATTGCATGTGCTTGAATCCAATCGTTAAACAATAATCTCGTCCAATCTCACAATTGTAAGTTGCATATGAAAAAACGAGAATAAGAATTCTTCACACCGTAACTGTCTATACATGTTACATATTCCAAAACCATTTAAATATGGCTTCACAACAACAAAAATTATCATTGTTGCATGCAAATGAGGCAACAAGAATCGTCACTCAGCTCCAGTTATGGCCCCGGCAAGAGAAAGCCCAACTGGATAAGACCTGTGAATCCTTGGTTTCATAGTAGAAACATTCTTTGTTGATATCTTGCCTAGATCATTGGTGCTAATCTTCAATTTGTCTGCAGAGACCGACTCCTCTGAGTCCACAATAAACTGAAGCCCCTGAAATATTGTTATCAAAAGAAGTCAGTGAACAAAAATAGACTCGATCATATCAGTCTTCAAATTAAAATATAATCGAAGTTATCAAACCTTTAATGCATTTTCAGTGTGTACAATTTTCGGTTGGTCTGAAGACTTAGATCTAATATCCTGCTCAAAAAAGTGAAAGCAACTCATCAGAGCACAACATAAATCATAAAGAAGTGGGTACTCATTTCTTGGCAATGCAGCAGGTATCTACGGAGAACTTTACTTTTTCAGAAAATGAGGAAGCCTTGGGATAGAGAAGTTGATGGATGCACACAATCTCACCTGAAAAATTCTTGCATTAAGCCCATCTTTAATCCCTCCAGCTACTTGGCATAGATACGATAGACCAGAATTAGTAATATCCTGTATCATACAGGAAAAGTACATCAAGAACAGAAAAGTTGTCAAAATTATTTCAGAAAAATATAGCAACTGCATGCGACATCCGTCTCATTTTAACATCAGTTAAAAATAGGTAGTACCTGTTTGCACTCCAGAAGCTCAAGCTTACCCTCCTGAAATGTGCAAATACCAATGTTCACGTTTTGGCATGACAAATCAACATTACCACCAAAATAATTAGAGTCGAGTATTCCTCATATAAAGAGGACCCAGGCCAGAACTGCAAAAGGCAATTCTACCACTGCAAAAATCAAACTACCGACAAGATCGTATTCTCTGAGGAATAATTCTTCACAGCTTATTTTCAGGATTCATCAGAAGGCATAATTAATGATAAGAAGAATATATATATATATAATAGTAATAATACAAATAAGAAAATTATTAATTATGGAAATAATAATAGTAAAATAGTATTAATAACTCATTGAAAATTTTAATTCAAGTTGAATCAAATCAGTTTAGATCGGGAAAAAAAAAACAGAGAGAATAGGCCCCAATTTGCATTAGCATCTGATCAACATACAGTTTTCTTTGCACCAGATGATCACATTCAAGTCCTTGGTAGTAGGGTTATAAATGAGTTGATTAAAGCCTAATAATCCAGGGTTCAACGAGCTGAACTGAATTTTTAACAAGGCAAGCCAAGCTCACAAACCTAAGTTATAAATAAGCCAAGCTGAGCTTTTTCAGGTTCAGTTCATTTAATAAACAAGCTTAAAAATGAAGCTCAGACTTAACTCATTTAATTATATGAACGAGCTGAACGAATTTATAACACTCCGAATCGAGCCAGCTCATGATCATTTACAACCCTACTTGGTAGTAACATCGAGAATAAGGTAATAATATTAATAGGCAACAAACACAGCAGAGTAAAAGCTTTTCATCTCCGCATCGCAATCACATAAACTACATTCATATAAGTTATTCAATGAGCTCCAACTCCACAATTAAGAAACATGAACGCATGGAATGGGGAAATGGCAATTCTCAAAAAACTAGGAACAAGAAATATTATAAACAACCAGGAAAATATAATTTTACCTATATATATATATTAAAGATTCTTTTTTTTATTAGTTTTACAAATATAAATGTCAAAAGAATTAACATCAGGTCCTTCACTGACTACTGCTGCAATTATTCCTTTACTTAGATCCATGCATTAGTTAATAATGGCAGATTCATGAAATAATAAATTCATGCATGAAATATTAGGTAAACAAACTTTTAGATTCATGATCTATTATGTTCATATTTTTCTTTATTAGGTTCATCCGTTCATGGCCATATTTCTTGCATTCAGGTATTAGATTTATTATGTAAATTAGAAATTCTTGGTTCATCCAAGTCCTCTTCTGTATAAAGGTGCTCAAAGAACACATTGTAGACAGATAAGATCAATAAAAATCAATTTTCTTCAAAGGGGCTCTCTAGTTGTCATGATATCAAAGCCTCAATTCTAAAACTTTATTTTTGAGTGTTTTCAAGTAATCATTTTTTCCTATTATCTTGACATCAAGTCTACCGATAAGACAGATGTTTCTTTGATTTGCTTCAATGGGAAGAAGTATTCTGCTTGGGTGTTTTGCTTCATGATCTTTGTTAAAGGTAAGGAGATGTGGGGATATGTTGATGGCAGTACTCCTGCTCCAAACAAAAGCAAAGTCAAAGACCAACACGCCAAGTATGCCCAAGTCATGTCTTCATCTTAAGTTCAATTGATCCCAAGATCATCCTAGATCTTCGTTCATCTAAAACAAAGTCGAGATGTGGACTTACTCAAAAAAGATCTACAATCCACAAAACAATGCTAACCGATTCCAACTTGAACATGAACTGGCTAAACTTCAACAGGATAGTTTCTCTATTTCAGATTTTTACTCTAGTTTCAATAATCTTTGGACTGAATACACTGATATCATTAATGTTGCCCAGCCACCTGAAGGCCTTAATTCAGTCCAATCTGCCTATGATAGTTGAGATCTGAATTCAAAGCCATCAAATCCCGACTGAACTGCAAGTTTGCCCCTTCTCTAGATGTACGAGATACTTGCTTCATGTGGAGCAATGTCATCTCACTCAAACCACTATAGAACAAAACTGATTCACAATAGTTCTCCTGGCCTATGCCATACTAGGTAAACCAAGACAGCAGGACACAAGTCTCCCCTAATCATTTACCTATAACGGCCACCAATGATATTTCTTCCTCCCTCACTAATGTCTGTCTCCCCTAATCTCACCACCAACATTCTTTCCATAGGTCAATTAGTTGAAAAAGATTGTAAAGTGGAATTTTCTAAATCTGGTTGTGTTGTGCGGGATCAACAATCTGTGATGATGATCACAAGGGGGCCTCAAGTGGGATGTCTATTTCCCCTTTAGTTTCCTTTATCTTCATTTTCTTCATCGTTTATCATTTGTAATTCTGCTCTAGTTGATTCTCTAACATGGAATAAAGGTCTTGGGCATCCAAACCATCATGTACTTTAAGCTTTACTCAAATCTGATTTTCTGGAAACAATTGATCACCAACTCTTGGTATTGTCCACTTTGACTGTGATTCTTGCAGACTTGGCAAAAGTAAAATTTTACCTTTTCCTATTCACACACCAATTGTAGTCCAAAGTTTTGATCTCATACATAGTGATGTGTGGGGTATGACACCGGTAACTTCTCACGCTAACTACAAATATTTTTTCACCTTTATTGACGACTATAGCCGTTCACGTGGATTTATTTTCTCCATTCTAAGGATGAGGTCTTCTTGGCGTTTAAGATTTTTCATGCAGATATTCAAACAAATCTCTCTGCCAAAATCAAAATTCTTAGATCCAATAATGGGAGTGAATACATGTCTCATTCACAGGATTTTCTAACAAAATGGGGTAGCCAAAAGAAAGAACTGTGCCCTTCTTGATATTGTTTGCACCCTCTAGCTAGTCTTCTATGCCCTTCAGATTCTGGTGCGAAGCTCTGCCCACAGCTGTTCATCTCATCAACAGATTACCCTCTCCCTCATTGTCTTACAAATCCCCTTTTTTCCGGCTATTTGGTTGCCCTCCACGGGCTCCACCCTTCGCACCTTTACTTGTTTCTGCTATGTCCATCTTCCTGCTCGTGATCGTACAAAAATTTCCAGCCCAATCAGTTAATGTGCTTTTCTTGATAGTTCGTTGACCAAAAAGGAGTTCTTTACTATAATCCAACCTCACACCATATTCGAATTTCGACGAATGTGATATTTTATGAAAATAAATGTTTTTTCTCTACTCACAAAGAAACTGATACTCCTACATTCTCTAATTTGCCTATATTTGATAACTCTTCTGCAGATCTGGTTCCTTCTAAGCCTCTTCTTGTGTATCACAGACATTTCACAATTGTTGATCCTGTTCCAGCACCTTCTCCTCATCTTAGATGCAGCACTAGGGAACATAGACCCTCTAACAGGTTTAGTTTCACTTCTCTATCATCCTTCACTACTGCTTTGTCTTTTATTCCTCTCCCTTTATCTTATAAAAAGGCCATGGAGCATGAGTATTGGCAGAAAGCTATTGAAACAGAACTACTTCCACTTGAAGAAAACCAAACCTGGGACATTGTTCCATTTCCTTCCTCTGTGAAATCCTTGGGCAGTAAGTTTTTCTTCACTATCAAGCTTAAATCCGATGAGTCCATAGATCATTACAAGGCTCGGTTAGAGGTTCTTGGTAACAAACGGCAATATGGTCTAGAGTATGACAAGACATTCAAATTAGTTGCCAAGATAACCACTGTTCAAGCTATACTAGCCATTGCTGCTTCCCAATCATGGCATTTACATCAAATGAATGTTAAGAATGCATTCCTCCGAAACACTAGGTATGGTTCGAAACAGGCACCAAGAGTATGGTTTGAAAAATTAAAGTCCACTCCACTTGGTTTCTCATTTACTCCAAGTCAGTATGACACCCTTTTCTTACAAGGGACCACTAAGGGCATAGTTCTACTTGTCTATGTAGATAATATTGTTATCACTGGATCTGACTCTGCAACCACATCTGAGATTCAGGAACTGCTTTATTCTACATTCCATGTGACAGACCTAAGCAAGCTCACTTATTTTTTCGGCTCGGAGGTACATTCTAAACCTCAAGGTATCTTCTTGAATCAAGACTGGTCAGGATTTGATCCAATTGGCCAGTCTACTAAACACTATATCTATTGACACTCCTATGGAACTGAATGTGAAATATCGCCGTGACAAAGGGGAGCTTCTAGTGGATCCGACTCTCTACCAGAGATTAGTTGGAAGTCTAAACTACCTCGCCATTACCAGACCAGACATCTCTTATGCTGTTCATGCACAAACCAAAGCATCTTCATTTATCTGCTGTAAGATGAATTATTCACTACATTCTTGGCACATCTGGATGTGGATCATTCTTTCCTGCCGATTCTTCCCTTATCTTGCAAGCCTATAGAGATTTTGATTGGGCTGGTTGCCCAGGCACCAGGAAATCTACAACCAGGTGGTGTATGTTTCTTGGCAATGCATTTATCTCCTAGAAATGCAAGCAGGACCATGTGTCAAAATCATCAACAGAGGCCGAGTATCGCACCATGTCTGCTGCATGCTCCGAAATCATTTGGTTACATGGCCTACTCACAGAGCTCAGATTTCCTCCAAATCAACCCACTCCTCTACATGTCGACAACACTACTGCAATCCAAATTGTAGCCAATCCATTCTACCATGAACGAGCTAAACACATAGAAGGTGATCGTCACACAATCAGAGAAGCTGATGACCATCAAGTTATCACACTCCCACACATCTCCACTACCCTGCAGATTGCCATCATGTTCACCAAATCCTTGACATGTCAGCATCATCCATTCCTAGTTACCAAATTGATGCTTATTGATTCACTGGTATCAATTTGAGGGGGGGTATCAATGGAATTAAAAGCAGGTCCTTCACTGATTACTGCTGCAATTATTCCTTCACTTGAGTCCATGCAATACTAAAAAAATTGGCAAATTCATGAACTAGTAAATTCATGCATGAACTATTAGGTACATGAACTTTTTAGGTTCATGATCTATTGTGTTCATGTTTCTCTTTATTATGTTCATGTCCATATTTATTACATGCATGTATTAGATTTATTATGTACATTAGAAATTCTTGGTTCATCCAAGCCCTCTTCTATATGAAGGTCCTTAAAGAACACATTGTAGACAAATCCAAAAAAGATCAATAAAAATCAATTTTCTTCAAAAGGGTCTCCCTAATTGTCAATAAATACTAACACAATTAAGATAAACCATTTTTTATTACTAGGTATCTACCTAAAAGAGGATACACCTTCATAATTGCCATCCTAAACTTAAATGAAATAGTCACCGAGATATTTAATATGCAAGGTTGAATTTTTTAAGAGGTGGGAGAGGTTAACCGAGTGTTGGAGGCCTTTGAGAGGTGGGAGAAATGGAAAATTGGCCAAAATATCGTTGCTTTGGTTAATTTTTTCTTAGAAACAATGAGTTTCAGCTTGAGTTTTCGTCTGGAAATATTTTGGGCAGACATTTCCATGCAACCTAAGAATTATGCTAGCCTGAGAGTAGTTTTTATATTTCTTTCTTCTTTTCTTTACCTTTTTCCCTTTTTATTACCCATCAACGTTTTTCACAACAGAGCTAACAGAAAAGAAAAATATCCAACTATTCTCCCACTCTCTCAGATGATCTTTAGCAAACCATAGAGATACAATACAACAGAGATATTATATTAGTGTGATAAGAGACAGCTTTAAAAGAGAAATGGTCATGACAGCCAAACAAGTCCTCCTGCTGCCCCCAACCTCCAAAATGAAAAGAGCGAAAAGAGAGAAGGGTAAATAAAGTGGAAGCAGAATCTACGTACCAGTGCATTTACCATCAAATGGATTAACTCGATATCACCTCCGATTTGAGAGAGATTAGACTTCACAGCATTAACCTGCATTATGACCCAAAAAAATATGAATGTGGAATCTGATACAAATTTTCACTGGCAATTATATTATTCACCTGTTGATTTTGTCTAAGATGTACAACTGTATACAATACAATACAAGTTTGACTGACCTCTTGACATAAGCAGAACAATATATTGTCGACAGTGTAGCTAGTAAATGAGAGAAATCAGAGACTGGTTCCAGTAACACATGACATAACTTCTGACAAATGACAGGAGACAAGAACACATGGAACATTACAGAGTGATGAAGAAAAGACAGAAAACAGAGCTGCCTGGAAAATAAAGAGATCGCACAGCTTATAGTATAGCATATGTGGGGAGGACTGTGGAGGGGGTAGGCAAGATAACACCCTATAGCAGCAAGGAGAGTTCCACAGAACTCTTATATCTGATACTGCAGAGAGGAACAGAAAATATCTAATAGATGTAGAGCTTCAATGAAAGGTATGAGGTACAAGTTAAAAAGTTGGCGATCATTCTTGTACTAGATGTTTATGTTAGGGATCTGGATCATGGGCTGGGTCTACAATCAGGCCAACCTGGACTTAGTTATAGCTTTATAAAAGTAGAGCTATATAGACTCATTTGTGAATAAATTTCTTTGGCAAATCAAGATTTACTTGGGTAAAAGCTGGAATCGAAAGTAAAACACAGCATTTTAGTCATTTATGTCTTGTTTTTGGCCATCATAATGCAATGCCGCAACAAGCTATAGCCACCAGCACAACACGTGGCAGCACGACAAGCAACATTGAGGAAGGACCACAATGTAGCTGGTAGATATTTTATGGAAGAAAGAGTTTGGGACACATGCCAATCAACCATAAAAGGACCATTTTCTCAACATCTCAGAAATTTCATCAAATAGTCCCCAAGAAGATATGGTGACATGTGCCCCTCATCACCCAAAAACCTAGCTCTATATAAAGGAATTAAAATTTAAACACCTATAGCTTTTAGGGGAGGATCATACACACACTCAAGCATAGAAATCTGAGTTTTTACTCAAGAAGAAAAGAAGACTAAGGAGGAAAACATGTAGAACCCACAAGGGAAGGAGGTTAAATTTGCAATGCTAGGCACATTCTATTACCATCCAAATTGGTTGGTTCATTTCTTCTTCACTTGTGTCTCTACTTTTGCGTGATTTTTTAGTTTCCTTGTGATTTTAGTTATGTGCTAGACTCTTTTTAGTTGGGTTACTCTCTTTTCTAGCAAAGTTAATGTGACTTATCTCTTTTCATCCAAGTGTTCTTATTACTTTTCTTCTCATTATTAATTAGTGGATCGATTAACAGCGAATGACCCTGATATGCTTGGGTGATACTTGTGTTAGTGTATGAAAAAGGATAACTAGTGAGATATAGAGATATATTTTCAATAAAAAAAATTAATAATAATCTAATAGACCACAGCGGTACGCATGGCTAGAACCAAGAAATCTTTGTCTGGAGCAAGGAAGACAGAACTGCAATGGACATTGACGAGTTCAAAATCTGATGATTTAACAAAGATAACAGCGAAGATCAGTAATCCCGAAGAATTGATCGATGGTGAAGGCAGCCCTATATCTTTGCAGAGGATTCTGTCAAATTCAAGTGAGGGTGCAAGTAATTTTGTAAGATTCATTGGTGATGAAATAAGTAACGATAGCACAAATTCGGAATTGGTGAAGACAAAGGACACTGGAATAAGCCCTAAAACTAATGATCAATATGCCAATTCCCAATTGGGACTGAAGGGGTCATGGAATAAATGCGGATGATTTAGATCGTTTAAAATTACCCAGTTCCATCACTAAGGATCAAAATGCAGGATTGGATGGAATGGCAGAGATTGATCCATTAAAGATTCAAGACCCTGCTGAGCGAAAGCACCAGAATCAGAATATTATGTCTACAATTGGCCTTACCTGAGAGATAAGGTGGCTACTAAGTACTAACCGCAAACCTGATTAGTGCATGGCTCTTAACTATGCTCCTCCCCAAATTGAAGAGGGGCAAATTGTTGTGAATCTAGAAAAGGAAAAAATAGATAAGGAAATGGCTGAATGGAAACACACCCTGGTTGGATATGTATGGTTTATGGTCATGACCCTACTTTCAACCAAATGTTGGAGTTTGTCAAAGCTCAATGGAACCGGGTGGCTATGCCTAAGATTATATGTCATGATGATGGGTTTTTCTTGTTTAAATTTGACTCTGCTGCAGATTGTGAATGGATACTGAATCAGTATTGGACTTTCTATAGTAGACCTGTAATTTTGAAAAGATGGAGAAAAAAAATGAACCTTACAAAGACAGAGTTGCAATTTGTACCTTTATGGGTCAAACTTCCTCATTTGCCTTTAGAATATTGGTCTACTAAATCCCTTAGCATGATTGTGAGCACAATTGACACTCCTATTTGTACTGATGCTATCACGTTGAGGAAAGATAGGATTGCCTATCCACGTGTGTAAGTTGAAGTAGATACCAAAAAACCATTGTGTGAGACCATACTTATCAGACACCTGGATGGCACTATCATCACCCAACCAATAGAATTTGAATGGAGGCCCACATTCTGCTATAGATGTAATGTTCCAACACATGATGAGCAGGCCTGCTCTAAATTACAGAATAAGATTCAAGTTACTGAGTCTCGATCACATCAAGAATGGATGGTGGTAAGGGATAGAAGACAAGGTCAAACAAACAAGGAAAGCCCTACAGGGGCAGGAAATCCTCAAGTTCAGAAAGAAGAGTCTGTAGTTTCTGAAGTCCACATAATCCAGATGACACTCTCTCCAAAACTTCCTGAGATGAGTAAAAGTGTAGGAAGTAACGTACATGTAGGGAGTAATGGGAACAGATTTCTAGCTCTCCAAGAGGTTAATATGTTAAAGAACCTAGGTCAAGATCAAGAACTGACAGGTCACCCTCATGAGTCATGACCCTGGTTCCCATGTTTGCTAGTTGGAATGTGAGAGGTATAAATGATCCATCCAAACAAAGGGAGGTTCAGGGATGGATCAAACAAAGTAAATGCTACCTTATTGGTTTACTGGAAACTAGAGTTAAGGCAAGCAATAAAATCGCGGTCGCGGTCGCGATTGCGGTTGCGGTCGCGGCATTGCGGTATCGGAGCATCGCGAACGATATTTTATATGTCGCGGTCGTCGCGGTGTGATTTTTTATTTTTTTTTCACAATAAATATTAGCAAATACCAGTAAATATCGGCAAATATCGGTAAACATCGGCAGATATCGGTAAAATATCGGTCGATAACCGATATATCGCCGATAAATACGTGAAATTATAAATCCATCGCGTATCGCCAATTTCGCGTATCGGCTAACCCAAAATCCGATAAATATCGGCCGATATAGCGTATCGGGACCGATATTTAATTGTATGAGTTAAGGTTAATAAAGCTGATAGTATAAAAAAACCATGGTAAGGAACTGGTAGTTCCTCAACAATTATCAAGACCACTACAATGGTCGAGTTTGGGTTCTTTGAGATCCTCTTATGTGGTCAATGACTCATATTGACACCTGCGTCCAAGGTATTTTGTGTGATGTTATGACTATCGATGGTAGTATTCATTTTGTTGTGGGGTTCATTTATGCTTTTAATTCTGGTATAGCCAGGAAAGGTCTTTGGAACTGGTTAGAGCAGAACAACAAGGCCACCGATCCTATGATTCTTATGGGAGATTTTAATGTGATCTTACAGCCTAAGGAGAAACTAGGAGGGGATGTGCCAGCTATTCAAGACATGCAAGATTTTTCACATAGCATTAATCATCTCGGGCTGAGGGATCTTAAAGGCTATGGGTGTTTTCTTACCTGGCTGAATAAAAGAAATGGGGATGAGGCAGTGGCCTGTAAACTTGATAGGGCTATGGCGAATATTCCCTGGCTTAATAAGTTCACTAGCTCTTTTGCTGAGTTCAAGCCACCTCTAATATCTGATCACTACCTGATTCAAGTTCATACAGGGGCCCAGATTAATAGGAAGCAGCCGTTTAGGTTCAATAATTTTTGGACTGAAGATGATAATTTCTTGGACATCATCCAAAAGCACTGGGGAGGTTATTCCTATGATAACCCACTCCTACACATGTACAAGAACCTCCAAAAATTGAAGCCTGTGTTCAAGGAGCTTAATAGGACTAAGTATGGTTCATTGAATCATCGAATGGAGGAGGCCAGGAAGGCTCTGTCGGTTTCCCAAAGAAATCTAATGAATGATATATGCAACAAGGACCTTAGAGATCAGATGCATGCCTGTGAAGTGGAATTCAACAAACTCTCCATTTGCTATGAAAGCTACCTTAAGTAGAAATCCAAAATCCATTGGCTGAATGTGGGAGACGCAAATCATAAATTCTTTTTTGCTAGGATGAAAGGCAAACAAAATATGAACTCCATATAGAAAATAGAGCTTGATTCTGGGGCAACAACTTCTAAACCTGGTCGCATCTCTGATTCTTTTATCAAGTTTTATAAAGACCTGCTAGGATCTAAAGGTTGTGGCTCGGGCATTGTAGATCCAGCAGTCATTGTGCAGGGTCCAATTCTCCAAGAATCTCACAAACATCTCCTCCTTGTCCCAGTCACTTATGAGGAGGTTAAGGAGGCTATTTTTTATATTGGAAATAATAAATCCCCTAGAGTTGATGGTTTCACAGTTGCATTTTTTTTTAAATCATGGGAGATTATAGGGGCAGACATTGCCTCAGCTATTCAGAGTTTTTTCACTACTGGGAATCTCCCAAATCAACTCAACATTACCTCCTTAACACTCACCCCAAAAAAAGAAAATGCCACCAAGGTAAGTGAATATAGGCCAATAGCTTGTTGTGGAGTTATGTACAAAATCATTTCTAAAATTTTAACTGCCAAACTGAAGGTTTTAATGCCAGAACTCATTGATCAGGCCCAATCTGGGTTTGTTAAGGGCAGACAAATTGGGGAAAATGTTCTCTTAGCTGCAGAGCTGGTTAGGAAATACTCCCAGAGGCATATCTCTCCTAGATGCATGATTAAAGTGGATATTAGGAAAGCCTATGACTCAGTACACTAGGGTTTTCTGCAGCAAATTCTTCATGCTTATGGATTCCCCTTACAAGTGGTTAGATGGATCATGGCTTGTGTTACTTCTGTCTCTTATTCCCTATTACAGAATGGGGAGCTAACCCAACCCTTCAAAAGTCGGCAAGGGCTGCGTCAAGGGAATCATCTATCTCCTTACTTGTTTGTTTTGGTGGCTGAGTATTTAACCAGGTCTCTCAAATGTTTGTGGAGTGACAAGGACTTTAAGGGACACCTAAGATGCAAAGGTTGGAAGATCATAAATCTGCCTTTGCAAATGATATGCTCCTCTTTTGTAGGGGTGATGTAAAGTCGGTTACAAGGCTCCTAAAAGTGGTTAAGGATTTTTTTGATCCTTCAGGGCTTGTCATCCATCCACAAAAGAGTAATATTTTCTTTGGTGGAGTGGATGAGACCATACAATTAAATAGCGGTCCCGCTATAGCATAGCGGCCGCTATTTAGCGGTTTTTGGGTCAGCCGCAACGCGAAATTACCGATACGCTACGGTTTTAAAATTTCACATATATTGGCCGATAAATCGCCGCTAAATCGGCCGATAAATCGGAAAATATCACCGATAAATCGAGATAAATCGCCGATAAATCGGCCATTTACTGAGAATTCTTAATTCTACTGAAAAAAGCATGCATGATAATTTTTATTTATTTATTTACTATATATATTTTAGATCAAGTTACTATTGAATTATAATAAAGTATTACTATTTATTATCTTCACATTTACTATTAAATAACATGTCTTTTTTCATTCTAAGGTAAATTTAGGGTTATTACAAAAATTTAGCATATGATGACTCACTCTAATACTTCTTATATGATATAAAATACTAGTTTATTGAATATTTATATTCAAATGATCAATAAATGATAATTAGTATATATGGTGAAATAAAAATAAAAATTCACACCGCGACAACTGCGACGCATAATTTATCGTTCGCGACGCTCTGATACCGTGACACCGCGACCGCAAACGCGACCGCGACCGCTATTTAATTGCCTGGATGAGACTACTAGGACTTAAATTCTGCACAGCACCAAGTTCACTGAAGGTAGATTTCCGTTCACCTATTTAGGTGTTCCTCTTTCTACTGCAAGGTTAACCTCTTCTCAACTGCAAGGTCTGGTGCAGAAAATAGCAAAGAAGCTAACAAGTTGGCACACCCATCTCCTCTCCTATGCTGGTCGAGCCCAATTACTGAAATCTGTAATTTTTAGCATGCAACTGTATTGGTGCCAAATCTTTATCCTGCCAAAAAAGTTGATCCATCTAATTGAGAACATGTGCAGATAATTTCTATGGACTGGTAAGCTGGATACATCAAAGAAAGCACTGGTTGAGTAGAACCAGGTACGCTCACCAAAGAAGGAGGGTGGGCTGGGACTTGTTGATGTACAAATCTGGAATCAGGTGGCAGTGGGGAAGCTGCTATGGAATATATGCTGCAAAAAAGATTCCCTTTAGAGCAAATGGGTCCATTCCATTTACCTAAACACTCAGTCCATGTGGTCTTTCAACTCAAACCACTTGTGTTCCTGGCAGCTCCAATAAATCTTCAATTTTAGAGGAAATTTTAGATCCTTATTTACTGACCATCATGGCATGCAGAAGTTCTTGAAGGGAGATGGAACATATAGCTTCCAGAAAATGTACGAACACATTAGACACAAGGGTGATAAGGTATGGTAGTGGCCCATTGTTTGGTGTGGACTGGTTGCGCCCAAACATCAATTTATCACGTGGTTAGCCATCCAAAACAGATTAATGACCAAGGTCAGATTGAAACGGTTAAACCTTTTAGAGGATACTGAGTGTTGCTTTTGCACTACAGGTCAAGAGGAAACCATACAGTATCTTATGTTTGACTGCCTATATAGTCAGGAGATGTGGAAGAAAATACGGAGATCTTTTAACAGAAGAGACAATCTTCATTCTTGGGAGACGAAAATGAAGATCTTGGCCAAAACCACGAAACAATGTAAACAAAAGAAGGACATGTTGTGAGCTATTTTTGTCACTTTCGTAGGTTTTATTTGGCATGAAAGGAATTCTAGGATCTTTTATAATAGGACTCGATCTCCCCATTTGCTTCTTAAAGATATATGCTTTGTAGTGTCAAGTAGAAGTTTTGCCCCGCATAGAGTCAATAAATACGACCAATGGAAAGATTGTATACTAACAAACTAAAGCTAAGGTATCTGCATCTTTTTCCCTAAAATGAATATAACTATCTTTGAAACTCTCATTAAAATTACTCTAGATAACTAGGCATCCAGCTTAAATACAAAGGAGGTGCTAGTCTATACTAGGAGGCTGATATGGCGGTACCTAAAGGTCTTAGATTCCAACTCCCCCTATACAGTATTAGGTGCCTCTTACTAAACAGTCCTATATGGAGGGTGAGGTGGGAATCATGGCATCACTCTATTACTTGGTAAAAAATGGGATTTATACTGAAAGATACCCTTAACTTTGCCTTTATCCAACTTAAATACAGCAAGGTAATATAATCATGTCCAGAAGCAGCAACTGTGCTAATAGCTAGATGGGGATGTTGAGAAGATGCAGACCATATCATTAGTTTTTTCGCCAATTTCATAGTCACACCCCAGTCAAAGAAGAATAAGGTATAGAACTCACGTCATCAGCAATGAGCTGAGTCATTTCTCTTTGCTCTTCTACCTTCCAATCCAAGACATCTAGTTTTTTCATCAAATGCCGCCTCGTTGTCTGCTTATGACGGAATAGTAATATGTCAAATTTTAACACTTCTCAATACACAGAAAACACAAAGAAGCAATCACACTGCTAAACAATGAAGTATCACCAACCAACAATGACTCAGATACATTCTCCAATTGTTTCGAAACTGATGCAACAGCATTTGACATATTTTGCTTTGTCACAAACATCACATCAGAAAATGACCAGCCCTGAAATAAAAAAGCACATGCATAAGATGCCAAACCAAGTCACCTATCATGCAAGATTGCTATTATCTTCACATGTGGGGTAAGATCATGCTACTCATGTAAAATAGCATAAGGAAAAAAATCCATATAATATCCAAAAACGGGAAAAGAAAACTTCCTCATCCACATGTGAAAGACAAACCTTCCACCATATGTAATAGTAGGCCATAGCCCCAAGGGCTGCAGCTGGTACCAAGTAAGAAGAGTAAGGCCCTGCATGCAATAAAATACACTGTTAGCAATAACATACATCCCATACACAGCAGCATCAAAGACTCTACATTCACTCAAAATTTTATATCAGATTATTTATCCAACATTGAAATTATATGTGATCCTTATAAATTGTAGATTGTCATATCAGGTTAATCCCATATAAAAGAGATCAACTTATGTTTAAAGAACTTGAGCTATATGTATCTAATAAGTGTGGGGCCTTAATGTGTAGAGACATAGGGTATTTGTTTTACTGATGGACTGACACAAAATATCCCAAAAACTGAGACATTATATATGCAGGTCATGGTCCTAGGTCATACATATATTCAATTCTTTCTGTTCCCATCAGCGGTTAGAACAAATACACAAAATAAAAGCTTATCTAATTAAGTACATGTTTGACCAGGAAGGCCATAAATTAGGACTTAAAGAATAAATTTCATCATTTTTTATCATATGTAAACAGTGATGATGTACATCCCTAGTAATTCAAACTGACTTTTAAACTTAATCCAATATCACAAAATTATCAAGAACAAATTACTTCAGGTCATCCAAAGTCAACAAGAATAGTGCGCCATCACTAATTCAAACCAATAAAGAAATATAAACTTTTAGAAAGAATAAGGGGAAACACCCTGTTCAAATATTTCAGTAAAAGGGAAGAAAACGGAGGCCTTTTTCTGAAGATATGTCACATAACAACCAAAATGCTCGCACTTAAACAAATATCCGTTGGAGTATACAGTCGAAGGTCTAGAGCTTAGAACAGCACTTGAAGAACATTCCTCAGTATCATGATACTTGACTCAAATTTGTTTGTTGCTTTCCCTTTATAGTAGCTTTTGAGATTCTCTGCTAACCTAGATCAAGGGTAAAATGTATAATACTAGATGAGCTTATTTTGCAACTCTTGGATTCCAATACTAGCTCAATTTTCTAAATGGTACATTTCTACTAAATTTGACCTTTTGAAGCCACAGAGGGGGGGGGTGTTCTTCATTCGTGTTGCAGTTTTAAATCTTCATCTTCACTCGTGTCCATTGCAACTACGAAAATATGGTAATTTAGTGCTAAAGTACACAATACATACAAGTATACAACAAACATATCTAGTCTTTTGTTCAAAGTATCTTTGATACTAGACAACATTTTCCTATCCCCTACAACAACAAATGTATGCCCCCCCACCCAAAAAAAAACTAAATAATCATTTACTGGAACACAATAAAATATAATCCTAAGGCCAAAACTCCATCAGTCAATTCATAATGGAGAGAACACTGTAGAAAAATGACTTGAATTAACCTGTGTCTTCAATTCTGACTAAACGGTTGTATCTGATACTCATCATTATGCATCATGAAACCAAAACAAACTGATCGTGACCTTATCCCACTAAACGGCCAGCCACATGATCCATGAACACTATTGCACACTTTCAAAATCAGGTACAATTATAGATATCCCATTTCAGCCAACCCCTTTTGATCACTGGTGTCTCCATCAACTCACATCTCGTTACCCGTGCCCACCACCAGCTTCCCTAAAATAGATCACTAGCTTTATCCTTTCTGGTTTGTCCATACATCCATCATAAATTCCTCATTTCTGCAACAGCTAATCACTGCATATGTTCATATTCAGCAGAAAAATATTCAACGCCATAGAGCATAACATTTGACTTTCACGTTGGGAATTTTGTTGTTGTATGAATGATCATTCCTCATTGAACTGGAAAAGATCATTTTCCATCTCCCTTCTAAAACTCCGGTCTTTGCTTTTTGGAAACTCTCCTATCTCTGCTAGTCCAAACCTCATCTTTTCCGGGTCTAAGAAGCTGAGCAGGTCCATTGCACCTCCCCCAGCTGCCCACACCAGCCCCAAATTAAGCAGTCGGCAGGCACCTACTACTGCTAATTTTCCACTAACATCATGTTCATACATGACTCGAGAAAATTCTAAGTACAGTTTCCTCCTCCTTCAATCAGAATTCTTAAAATGAAAATAAGGCTAAGATCATGGCAATCTTCTGCCTTTACCTGAACTGACTTTGAATGATACGCAAGACTACTGTGATCGGTGGTGGATTTGACATGGACGGTGCAAGAAATGCTTATAGAGATGACTCCATAAGACGGCGATGGACCAAGGTGGGAATGCGGGGAAGAAGTGGCTCATACCCAGTCAGTGTTTTGTCTACTTGGAAGTGCTTTCAAACAGAGGTAAAACACTGAAGAAATAGAGTGGCAAAAAGTAAGGTTTTGATGTAACTGAGGTACAGATGGGAGTCAAAGATGGCTATCTCACAAGAAATATCATCATTCACAGATGAGACGGTATTTTGGGGTGAATCTAATGTCATAAACAAAGCAGTAACATTGTCGCTTGTTGGCTTCCACAAACAAGCAAAGACCAAATGGCATAACAAGAAAGTAAAACCTTAAAGAAGAAAGTGTTCCATGTGGTGTTGCTTTATGTCCAAATCATCAAACCAGCGATGCTAACAAACAGAATCTTAGGAAGCAAAAGCTAAATTAATCAGAGGTGCATCATGAAGAAACAGCTCCACCCATTATCATAGGATTCTCGCATAGCCCCCTCAAAGCAAATATAGAGGTCAGATGCAAACCTTCTCATTTTACCAAAGTTAACCTTATATTTTGAAATAGTATTGGCAGAAACGAAATAAAATGGAAATAGCAAGGAGCTATAAACAATCTAAGAAATTGTAGAGAAGCGAACCAATGGTGAAAAAAAAAATTACAAAGTAGATCCCCTATAAGATACAAAATAATGGACATACTACTAGAGGATGGGCTGCTACTGAAAACAGTGATAGGACTGGACAAGGATAGCTCCCTGATCTCTTGAGCCAACTGCCGAATCTGAAGATAAACATGAAACAAAATGAAGATACTAATTCACAACACATCAATAGATGAACAGTCACTATGGTATGGTCAACATCCTTTGTATTTTCAAACAGCACAGGTGATATCTCTATCTATAATCATCCACTTCATAAAAGCAATGTTATGCTTCAAGAGATTAACGCAGGTATATAATTCAAGTTCTGGCATTCCATAGAATGTAGTATTCAATAACAAGAAGATAATAGCTCAGTTGCATATAGTATTCGATAACAAATAGAAGATAATAGTTCAGTTGCATCAAGTATGATGTGACCGTTTCATAAATTAAGGACAATTTCCCAGCAAATTGACATCTAATTACTACCATTTGACCATATAAAGAAGCAGTTAAACAGTATAGATCCATGTAGCAGATGTAACAATGTAAAAGATATTTCAATATTTCAAGCAGTTAGGTCATGCTGCAGCAAATTTCATTTCAACAGTCAATGGCATCCTGCCTCCTTCAATAAACAAAAGCACATGGTTGTAGACTACTCAACTTGTGATTGACAGGCAAAAAAGTTTGCATTTAGCCCACAATGCATTTCCTATTCTTATTATTCTTCTATTGGCAGCTGCATTTGAATCTTTCTGGGAAAAGGCTATGAAGTTAACAATTAGCATTATATCCATGTTCACTGGTTCAATTTGCAAACACATGATACAAAGAAATTTCAAGTGTAGAAATGTGTGTCAGATACACGTATTATGCTTCTCTAATTTTTTCTTTCTTTACTTTCCAAAAAAAAAAAATTCTCTTTTTCCTTCTTCCTTTACAGGGGTGAGGAGTAGCAGCATATAATAGTAGAATGATGATGATATCAATTTCTCAGAAGAGATTTTGCCTTATGGTATTGAAACAGGCCATAGAATTGCACCTTGAAACACAATATTTTTGCTTCAAGATTTGTCTACTATATCTTTGATACTTAGTGCAGGAATAGCGCCAATTCATGCCCTAATTCTGGTAGCACTAGCTTCACAGGATCAAAGTGCTCTCAACCAATGGGGAGGTGGGTTATTACTATTAGTATGTTGCCGGCCTCCACTAACCAATTCATTCCCTTCTCATTTGCTCCTACTCTGTCGTATCATCAACTAAGCCCCTTAGTCATTATCACTAAGCAAGGACTGAGTGAAAGTCATGGCAATATCTGATTAAATAACCTGTGGTGCTTAAAATGTGGCTTGTAGCTAATACCGCACCAGTATTGTGATGGAGCTACATAGTGCCCTCAATAAGTCTACTTGAATAATATTGTATAAACAATTCAATATATAGTGCCATCAACAAGTCTACTTGACTGTTATAGTACAATTCAATATGAAGCATCAGGACCTGGACATTTCCATAATAAATATAGCCCAGGGTTAAATCAACCAACATTGAGCCTCGAACATGAAATAGCTGGAATTTAAACAGTTTGAGTTTTCCCTATTCTTTTGGGGTTCTCTTCTCTTGTGCTGCCGATTTTAAGGATCACTTAAGCACTGGCAGGTACAAAGCAGTGAAGGCTTGAAGCACCAACAAGTCCACCCACGGAGGGAGTGGGACAAAATCATATCTCAATGTTCAGCTAAGAGCAATAAACATCACAATCACAAACCAGTAGAACAAATACCTGAGCTCCAAGAGCCGCAGCATCAATCTTCCCAGGATATAATTCAACCTCATCAACACCCTTTATGAGCTCTTGAAGCTGAGTAATAGCATCAGAGAGCCGTCCACTCTTCAGAATGACTGAACTAGTTAAACCTATGATCCAAGAAAACAACAATGATACCCAACCATGAGAAATTGATTATACATATTGAACAAATAGTGTGGCGCCGGGAGAATCTAATTTAAAATATCTCAGAATATCAGCAAAATAAAGATATCTGCATCATATTTCTCTCATCCATGACACATTTAGATATCACAAAACCTATAAAATAAAATTTTACACAGACTCACTTCTTTTGCATATTTTCTCACTTTCATTCAGAGGCAAGATGATGAAACATAGGATAGAAATTTGTATCAAAGGTAAAAGAAGAGTCTCAATTTTCGTAAGGAATCTTAAAAATTAGGAGATAGCTTAAAGTTTTAGTATCCAATAGATTGAAAAAAAAAAATAATTAAAAGAGAAGAAGTGCAAGCCCTTGTAAGTATGTAGAGATGTATAATTTTTATCACAATTTTAACTTCACTAAGTGAAATTTATACAGATACTAGATTGAACGAGAGCTATACCTTCTCCCAATGAACAACATCTCTAGTGTAACCACATTCAAGCATGATTGGAACATCCCCTGAGTCATTAATGCTAGCTTAACCATATTTTAAGACTATGATTAGTACAAATAGCTAATAAGCTTCATCCAAAAAGCTAGCCGAAAGTTAATAAGCTAGTTGATATCATATAAGTGTTTGGCAAAAGTAGTAATATAACCAACTGAGAAGACATATTTACAGCAATAACAAATTAAACTAAAAACATATTATAGGGTTGACAGTGGATAAAATTATGGAAAGCTAACTTATGAGAGACCGGAAGCTATTTTTTTTAGCGTCTCAAGTTAAAAAACTACTTACCAAGCGGAACTTAAAAAAATAAAAATAAAATAAAATAAATTAGGTATTGTAAGCTAGGTTGTAGCTTTTGACTAGGTTAATAAGCTCAATATTTATAAAAAATTAAAAAATAAAAACTTTGTTTGATACGTGGCTTTTACCAACTTAAAAGCTAGGGAGGAAAAAAAAGTACTCCCTCAATATTTTATTACCTGACGTTGTGGGCTAGTGTTTTTGTTTGTAAATAGTTAATGTTGCATGAAAACTCCATCAACCTAGTGTTTCCTTGTTTCCCGTCCCTTTCTTTTCAAAATGTGCATAAATGTACTTTATATTTATTAACATTAATGTTTCCCCGTTTCCGTGCAACCGTGACGCCAAGTATTGAAAACCAGCAATCGGCATTGAATATCACTTCATGGCATTATTTGACCTCTTGGGTAGAGTGCAAAAAAGATGGTTTGTTTCATTCCCACCAATCGTGGGTTGTTGATGCAGGGAGAGAGTGTGTGAGAATAATTAAAAGGAGTATTTGTTTCAAAAGACATTTAGACTATATTAGATTATAGATTGATTTTTCAAACAAAAGAATCTCTAGCCATTAATCCATCTCAACTAATTTTTCAGCTTCCAACTAGCTTATCAGAAAACTATGCCAAACATGCTAAGAAACCTTCACTCAACCCTTTTTTAGCTATTTCTTTCAAACAAAAGAAACTCGTGCCATTAATCCATCTCAACGGAACTGCCTTTAACCCAACAGATCTTGACGATACATGTTGATTCAATGGACTGCAACTCTCGACCTAGATCATCATTAAATAAGGTGAACCCAGATAAAACCTTGGCTCGTCGGACCACTCGACGGAAGATGTAATCTGTCACATCCCCATGCTTCCTTTGGGACATCATTTTTGTTAAATCTTTACACCACGTTGGTCTTATCATCTGGATTAGGATCAGCTCCGTTGAACATAATTAAAACACGGAATCCCCCCAAAACGCCCATAAGAAAGGCTCATTCCAATTTAATAACCACAGTTCATTATGATAAACAGATAAAGGTGATAATATGCCATAAAAACTGAGCACTTGTAAGAGCGCATGAGTCAGTAGGCTTTGCAATATTAGAATAAAATCCAGTCTCAAAAAAATTTCAGAAATAATTATAGAGTTGATTTTAACTTTGCGAGTTGGTATAACTTCTAGAAATTAGCCTTCAATCTTTTCCGTTCAAGTCCGGATCATTTCTAACTATATATAACACAGAAACAGCTAGCTAAATAAATAAAAACGTGTACATAATTGCCGCATCAAATCAAGTATACCTTCAAAGATTACACGTTTTTGCCTGAAAACCAATGTCAAATTCGAAAATTTCGGTTTAAGAAGAATTAATAAAGTGATCAAACAGAAGAATGAGCGAGCGCGAGATAGAAGAGCACCTGCTCCGACAAGAATGAGGACTTTAGATGATGACACTCCGGTCTGCATAGCCATCTTCTACCCGCGTGTAATAGGTCCGACGCTAGCGACTCGGCCCCGTTGCCTCCTTCCGGCTCCGGTAGTATTTTCATAGACAACTAGTTCTGGATCGCCCGGTTTGTCTTGTCGTAGACTCGTATATTGCTAGTTTTTACCCGTGCAATTTTGTTTAATTTAACAATTTACAACAAAAAAAAAAAAAATGCGATGAAAACAAAGATTTACCTCGGTGCGTCTAATTAGGATTTCAATAAACTTTGTCCTTCATAGAAAAGTAAACAGGTTCAGTTTAACCCACACATTAAGACTGTTTGGTAGACGAAAAGTTATGTGCAGACAAAAAACAAATCAAATGGAAAAATGTTCTCAGGGGGATTTGGTTATCCGGAATAATAGAGGAAAAGAAATTTATATGGAAAAAAGGAAACTTATATATCATTGTTTTCCTCTCACATAGTTAAACAAACTTTAAAAACATAAGTGAAAAAAAGTTATCATGGATATATGAGTTATAATAAGGGTCGTTTAAAATAATTGGTCACATAAGGTTGAGTTATCTTGTTCGATTGAACCATCTTATAAAAGAAGTATGAAATAAGAGGTGCAATGTTAGTAAAGCTTTATTACCTAATTTATTTTTTGTCTAAGTAATCATCAATTTGTATGAATACCATTTCTTTTGTTGGCTTATACTTGTACAATTCTAGCCTCCATTAGCTCTAGCTTTTAGTTTATTTCATAGTAAATTTAATATAGATATTTGTTGTAAATATTCTATTTACATATTGTGAATGTATAATTTATAAATATATATTAAATTAAATAATAGGTTTAATACTCTCATTAGTACTATAAGTTGTAGTAGCTTCTCCATTATAATTTCACCCCAACTCTATATATCATCCACCTCCTTTCATATTCTCTAACTCATTTTCATGATGGATGTAATAAGTGTGGGTATTTTATATATATAGGACATCGTGAATTGTAAATGGAAGAAGGAATCTATAAATATGAATGAGAATAAGAAATCACATTATTTCTTCCTATCTATATTGTTATATATCTCTCTTTGAGCTTATTAATATTACAATACGTTATCGGCATGATTATGCTTTAGATGAAATATATATGAGATTGAGATTATATGAGATCGCTGATTAAAAAAGAATCTTTAGAATTCTATGTGGGTGATCATGCAAACTTCAATGATCATTCCTATCATTGGTGCACTAATGTGATCTCATTTCTTATACCACAAAGATAATATTTTATGGTCTACTAACTTTTGGTTAGTGATACCTTTGGTTTTTCACATATACCAAATGCATATATTGTTCATTTATCTTGGACTTACTTTTAGCCGTTATTTATGGCAATAATACCATCAAATACTCATACCATAGTAAGTTCTTTAAGAACTTAGGTACAATATCATGCACAATTTTGTTATCCGATTGTTAAATTAGAAAACCCTATAATAAATTTATCATGCCACATACACGTGTATATTCTTGTCAATTATAAGCTTATAAAATACTTCATCTTTAAAATAGAATGTACAATGGCTATTCAATCAGATAAATTAATCTTCTAGATCGTATTCAAGTCTATGACACGGGAAGCATTTAGCCTTTACCATTAAATTACTTATATTAAATGGAAAACTTCATGTTTCATCCATTATACTAATAACTGAATAGGAAGCTTCAAGCTTCAACCATTAAACTAATTGGATAGGAAGCTTTAAGCTTCAACTATCATAATATCTACCTACTAAAATTATAATATAATGGGGAGACTATTGTAAATACTCCAACCACTATGGTGGTGGATGAGACTTGACTATGATAGGTTTTGATCACTATCAATTGTAAGGTATGAATAAATGGCTAAAAAATTATATACAAAGCCATCATCACTACTTTATGATTAGAATAAATGCTTTAAATATTATGAAACTTAAAATTATAGAAACTAAATTGCAAGAATTAAAATTGCATAACTATAAAATGCAAATATAAAATTAGTGTGGGGGTCTATAGACCACCAAATAGTTCGATCTTTTGGATCGAAAAACACTTGGGATATTTAATATCATCCGATCTTCTTTACCAATATTACATTAGTCATAAAAGACTTTCAACTATTTGATATCCTTGATCAAATTCCACATAAGGTATTAATCACCTTTTAATCATTCAATCTTCAGGATCAAATTGTGCATAAGGTCTTCGGGACTGTTTAATCATTAGGTGAAACTTTTGGATTTCACCTCAATTGTATCATTTCCTTTTGTACCTCATGTACATATTTGTAAATAATATAATTGGTTGGGAGCTTCATGCTTCTACCAACACTTGTGCAATCATCCATCCATACTTTGGGTATGCAGGAAAAATTATCCATTTTAGTGGCCTTCCATTAACTTAGGGTAATGGAGATTTATACTATATTCTCCAATCAACTTAAAGTGTTGAGATATGAATGCAGTGATGGGCGATGGGACCACTAATCCATCACTTTTACACATAAGGTGACGGGCGATGGGACTATCAATTCCTCACGTTTAAATTTAAGTAATTTTTTTTAAAGTTGTCACTTTAGTGGCTTTCTATCATCTTCAAGTAATGAAGATCTACATATGGTGATGGATAGTGTGGCCACCAATCCATCACTTTTGATCTTTCAATTGATCATATTAGATCTAATTTGTGATTATTGAACGGGTGGCTTTTAGCCTTCTATCATAATTTATCTCTACCATCCATTTCATAATTGGAAGGGAGATCATCACACATATAATCAAATTAAATTACATATTGCTAATATATACAATTAAAACTAATAAAAATATCAATTAGCATAAGAATAAAGCAAAGAGGAGATAAAAGTAAATTTTCTTATCCTGAGCCAATTTTAGGATCATACTTGTAATGCCCCAAAATTTTACTTAGTCTAATCCTGCATCATTAACACCCTAATTTAATCCTAATCTGAATAAATCCTATGTTAGCTTTAACCTAATTCCTTAATCCCAAAACTTTAATTGATTTCGAAACCTTAACTTTGATAAACCCTAATTCGTAAACCAAAATCAAAACCGCTAAAATTTTCCACTAATCCTAATTACCTTTAGCTAATCTAAAATCACCCTAAACTAATCCCCAACCCTTATCTTTTTCTTTTTCTTTCTCCTGTTCTTTTATTTCTTTCTTCTCTTCCTCCCGTCAACCTTGAGCTACAACTTCTGAATTTATGCAACTTGCACCACCCACTTTCATCATCACCTTTTTCCACCCTCATCCATCACCCATCACCTTTCTCCTTCTTCTTCTCCTTCTCCCATCTCTGCAGACCTGCACACCGCGCACCACCCTATCTCCCTGCATCCTTCTTATCATTTTCATCTTTACGCAACACCTCCATCAACCATCACCACCCTCACCCTGCAGCTACTACCCTACCCTAACCATCCTCTACAACCATCACCATCACCATCACCTTGCAGCTGCACAATCACCATCATCACTGTCGCACACCAGCCCCCTTGTTCCTATCTTCATTCTCGACTCACACCACACACGCACACATGTATGTATGTATGTATATACACACACACACCCCTTACACTCTCCTTATTTCTCTTTGGTTTTGCCTCACTCTGCTCATATTTGTGTCAAAGAGCCATTACCAAGCTCCCTCTTCCTTCTCCCTTTTCGTCTTCTTCTTCTTCTCCTTCCTTTCCCTGCTTTTAGCTTATGCAGCACAGTTCCCTCCACCATACACCACCTTGGCCACCACTCGCCACCCTTTGGTCGGTGGACCGACCACTAAGGTCACCCTGACCTTCCCCCTCGTCGTTGCTAGCCATCGCCGTCGATTGCCACCTCTTTTCCCTTCTTCTTTCTCTCGTATGTTACAGCATTGCAGAGTGCACGGCCGGTGCACCGCATACTGCACAGTCGTGCACCACTTAAATCTCCTGCTGCACACTCATGTAACTCCTGCAGCGTCTGACCGTACGTTATTTTTCCTCTCAGCCCGTTGTTGCATAGCCATGCAAATTTTGCACCGCCAGCCGTGCACCTTGTTTTCTCTCAACCAGAAGCTGCATCGCCTGCTGCACAGCCGTGCAACCTCATTCCTTTAGTCGTGCGTCCCTATTTTCACCCCCAAACCTCAACTAAACACAACCAAAATTTAACCATAGCTCCACCACACATTCCTCTACACATCCACACATCTCAAGCTCCCATTTGACTATGGTTATACCTATTTTTACCCTCTTTACCTAGATTTTTCCTTCGATTTAACTCTTCGAGCCTAACCGTGAATTTTATTATTTTCATAGGTGGTATTCCAGTAGCTTCGGAGGAGGAAGTCTAGGATTTGCAAGATTAAAACTCGGTGTCCTAGTTGGTAAGGATACTATTTGATGTTTAGGGTTTTTGATGTTATTGCTTGTATGTTTATATGTGTTTTTCATAATATTGTTTATGCATGATATAACATGTTTTGATCTTGATATTTTTTCATGATATGAATGTTATATTAAAGGAATGTAAGAATTGGTGAGGAGTACCATTATGTTATATTTTGTTGTGGCAATGTCATATTTGGGAAATTATATCTTATGGTATGAAATATGGGTTGAAATATGGGTTTAAGGGTATTATGCTATTGGAAGAAAGTAATAATGGGTAAGACGTACCATTAATATTTTGTTGTAATAATGTCATATTTGTGGAAATATATCATATGGCATGAAATATGGACTTAAGGACATTTTGTTATTAAAAGAAAGTGAGAATGGGTAAGAGGTACCATTATTATTTTGTTGCGATAATGTAATATTTATGGAAATATATATATATGGAAATATATATATATATATATATATATATATTTCCCTTTACACTTATCCTTTAATGAAAAACCCAACTCCTACGGGTGTAGATTAGGCCCAACACTTTATGACATCAACTCCACCTACTATCACCCCCTAGGGTTTTCCCTTGAAAACCCTAATTAGACTGATGTGGCCCAACCCTCTCTCTCACTTACACTACCATTACCTCGTTTATCGCCCCATACCTTAACTCATTAGATCCAATCCCAAATCATATCGCTTTACCACTTGATTCCACATGTGACCGGAAAAATTCTAGTTGACCACTTCAAATCCTAGTACCTTTCTTCTCCCATAAGTAACCTCTCTATTTCTCACTCAATATTCCTTCTCTCCCATGGCACCCATACTCACCCCTTACATAATAAATTCTCATTCTTAACCCGTACTCCACTCTCCCCTAATCATTTTTACTTCCACAATTTCTAGATTATTATTTCCTCCCAAAACCCTAATCGGGTCCTTTATACACCCTTACATCGGCCTACGTATTATTTTTCATCCCAAGTCTCCAATCACTCCACAACTCTCCCCTTAGCTTATTTACACCCTAAATCAACTTTTCTCACGTGAAGATCACCCCCATGCAAGTTTTATCCATCCCATGCAAACACCCAAAGTCCACATGCAAATTTTAAGATTCCCATGCATGGTTCCCATCTCTCATTCATTTCGGTCATTCCTTCCTCTTTAATTTCCTCTCATGGATCATGAGGTATTTTGATCAACCTCATATCCCCCTTAATGAACTCACTTCCCATTTCTTTCTTTTTGTCCTTTCATTCCCATATCATAATATCAATTATCCTAGCATGCATGTCTCAGAGGGCCGTATCATATCACACCATAAACACCATATATACATATCGTACTCATGTCATAAGAAGCACATACAACATACCTCAACTCCAAGATGCGCTACACATAAGACAAGTTAAGGACAATGATACACAATATAACATGATATATATAGCATCCAAGGCATACAAGTCATATAACACACATGGGCCTTAGCTACATCCTTACCTAAAGCGACGCCGGGCTTGGACCATGCTCCTATAACTCCTTAGGGCTTTGGTTCGATTCACCTATAAAAGGGAAAATGCTAAGTATTAGTTTCCCTCCTACCAAAAGTACCATCACTCCTTATTTTAGTCTAAGATTAGGATTATTATTATTAAAGAGAGTATTATACGTGAAAACTAGGGTTTTTATCTTAAAAATAGCATACTAGATATTATTAGTCAAAATATGTTTATTTTAATATTTATTGCTATACTTATATTATTAAACCTATTAGCTTTATTCTTCTAATAATAGTACTGATACTAATTATAGCAAAATAGTGATAATAATAATAAAAATAATAATAGTAACGCTAATGCTTATAGTGATAGGAACCCTAACATTTTTAAGGCTAAGGCTACTATAGTATTAGGATTAAAATAATAATATAATAATTGCAATACCAACAAAGTACTAATATTCCTAAAAATAATAATGATAACAGTTATATTTTGAATAACAATAATATAAGGGTTCAAATGTTCTTGTCACAATAATAGTAATAAAATAATAACAATAATAATAGTAATAACTAATAAAGATACCATAGTAATAATGTTAGCAACAATGGCATTAGGACTAATATTAATGATATTCTAAAATTAAATAGTAAAATACTAAGGTTTAAGTATTCTTTTTCCTTAACGACAAAACTATAATACGCCAACTTCGGTTTAAATAACATTAATAATAATAAAAGTAGTAGTAGTAGTAGTAGTAATAGTAGTAGTAGTAGTAGTAGTAGTAGTAGTAGTAGTAGTAGTAGTAGTAGTAGTAATGATAAAATGTTAAGTATAGTAATAATAACAATAACAATGATAATAATAACCGAAATGATAATAATAATATAATGGTCCAAATTTTCCCTAAATAATTTATTTATTATTTTCTCCTTGTTTTGCCTTTATTAATTCCACTTAGTTTTTTAATAAAATAATTTATTTACTTATTTCCCCTAATAAATCGCTATCTTGCTAAATTCCTAAATTAGGGTTTGGGGTATTCCATCACTACCCCTTAAAGAAAGACTTCGTCCCCGAAGTCATTCGTAACTTTCCTATGGTTAAGGATAGGAGGCTCTAAGCGGATAGGGACACAACTATTCTAAGTAGCTATACAACTACCCCTTAAAGAAAATTTGTTATGGATGCCCGTACCTGCATCGAAGAGTTAGGGGTATGCTTCGTGCATGTCCTTTCAGATTTTCAGGTGGCTTCTTCTGCTCCATGTCGACTCCACAGGATCTTGATAAGAGGAAATGCACTTGTGCGGGTCCTCCGCAGCTTGGTATCGAGGATCCGCACTGGTCGCTCTTCATAGGTCAAGGATTCGTCTAATTCTATCTTATCTAGACGGATCACATGGGACGGGTCAGCAATGTACTTCCGCAACTGTGAGACATGGAATACATTATGAACCCGTGCCAACTCTGGAGAGAGAGCTAATCGATAGGCAACCTCTCCTACCCGCTCCAGGATCTCATAGGGGCCAATGTACCTCGGGCTCAACTTCCCCTTTCTGCCAAACCTTTGAATGCCCTTCGTGGGGGAGACCCTCAATAGTACCTTTTCCCCAGGTTCAAAGTCACCCTCTCAGCATTTTCGATGGCCTGTTGGACTTGTCCTAGGGTCTGAAGGAGTGTTGTCTGGACTCACTCTATTTTGTTATCCTCACCATTGTATTGATCATTTTATTTTCCCCATAGGGGCCTTGTTAATGTACTCGTTTTCTATCTTTGTATTAACTTTGACATTGTGTAATCTGTTTTATTTATGAATTATTAGAAACATTGTGGTTTTATCTTCTACTCGAATCAATGTCTTTTAAATTTTCTAGCCTTTTGGTTGGTATGAGATCAGTTGGGGGTCAGTCTTGTACCAATCACGTAGTAGCACCCCTCTGTTTTAGTGTGTAGTTTTTGTGCAAACGAAATTTTTCAACGGTGAAATTTTGGGGTATTACACAAATGTTCCAAGTTTTTTATCACTCGTTTTATCCTTCACACATAAATCCTCAATATGATACCTTGGGAATCTCTCATTAAAGTCTATGTTCCCCACCTTATTTTTAATACACCAAACTTTATTTTAGGATTAAAGAATAAAATAATGAATTATTGAATAAGCTTTAATTATATGTACCATTTTTAATAAAATAATAATAATAATAATAATAACTAAGGTAATAAAGAAAGAAAAATGATGTAGGGACATAGTTAGTGGAGACTAGATTAATTAACTAACTTAAGATAAATTATAAATAAATTATAATAATTTCTAAATAAATAAAAGTTATTTTATTACTATTATTATTAATTTTTATTATACCTAAAACTCCTAAAAACCCAAAACACCCTACCGCCCCATTTTCCTTTTTTTTCTTTTCTTTCCTCTTTTTCTTTCTTTTCTTTCTTCTTTTCTTCCTTTTCTTTTTTCCCTCTCTTTTAGCTGGTTGGGTTGCACCTAGTGGCGACCCAACTCCCCTCTCCCTCTCTTTTTTTCTCTTATACTCTTTCCCTAGCCCAATCCCTCTTTTCCTTTCTTCCCCCCGACCCGTGTGTCTCCCTCCTTCTTTCCCCTTCTCTCCCTCTTTTTTTCCCTTCTTTCCCCTTGTCTTCTTCCTCCGACATGTGCAACTCTTGTGCACATCTGCACATCACAACCCTCCCCACCTCTCTCTCCCTCCTCCTTTCCTCTTTTGGCCCTATAGGGCATGCAGTAGGCACATCCCTGCATGGTCTACTTCCCCTTGCGAGCTCCCTCTCCTCCTCACCTACCCTCCCTGTCCCTACAAAACCTATTGTAATACCCTGAAAATTTGTTTAGCCTAATCCTGCATCATTAGCACCTTAATTTGATTTTAATATCAAGAAATCTTATTCTTAAGCTTAACCAAATTTTTTAATCCTGAAACTTTAACTGAAACCGAAACCTTAACTCGGAAAATCGTAATTCGTAAATCAAAATCAAAATCGCTAAAATTTCACTAATCCTAATTACTTATGGCTAATCCAAAATCGCCTAATCTAATCCTAACCCCTAACCTCTTCTTCTTTTCTTTTCTTTTCCTTTCTTTTCTCATTTTATTTTCTTTTCCTCCTTCTCCTGCGTCATTTTTCCTTGTGGCGGGAAGTTCTCTTCCCCTGCCTCCCACATGCACAATGACACCATCATCCCTGCCATCCCTCATGACTATCTTCTCCCTTCTTCTCCTCCCATCTCTGTCAATCTGCACCACCATCACACTCCTTCTTCCTCCTGCTACTCTATTTCGCCCGTCAGCCACCATCACCATCACCTTCTCCACTTTTATATCCCGTGCATGTCTCCTTCGTGCGCCACCCTCACCGAAACCATCACCATCATCCTTTGCTTCTTCCCCTGTTGCCTTTTTCACCCTCGTGCACTACCATCATCTCCATCATCCTCTGTAATTTTTTCCTGTTTGCACGCCACCACTCCCCCTACCATTTTTCTCATCCATAGCATGCCACCATACTAGTATATATATCCCTCCATCCCTCCATTTTATTGTCTTTCATCACCTCCCCAACCTTCTTCTCTTCTTTTTTCCCCTTCCTCCTTCTTTCTCTATTTGTGGCATTCAAACCACCCAACCCACCACCGGGGACCACCTCGGCCACCACTCACTGCCATTTGTCCGGTGGACTGACCACCAAGGTCCCCCAACCTTCCCCCTTATTGTCACCGACCATTGCCGCGACCACTGCCTCTTTTACCTTCTTCTTCCTCTCATGTGTTGTAGTGTTGCAGAGTGCATGGCCGGTGCACGGCCTATAGCACGGTCGTGCAACACTTAAATATCCTTCTGCACAGCCGTGCAACCTTTGCACCGTTTGGTTGTACGTCTTTTTTTTCTCTCCGCCTGGTGCTACATAGCCGTGCAATTCTTGCACCACCCGGTCGTGTGTCTTTTCTCCTCTCGACCAATTGTACACTGTTGCTGCATGGCCGTGCAACTTTTGCACTGCCTGTGTAACACCCCAAATTCACTACTGAAAAATTTCGTTTAAAACGAAAGGTTTAATGGAAGCGTACAATTTAAAACCATGAATTTAGGGGTATTACCGCCACACTCAGTACCGGACCGGTTCACTTCTACCGTCCCGATACCGAGTGCTAAGGCTAGATCAAAATTTCGTGAAGTGAAACCAACAAAGCATAAGTGCATAATCAACATAAAATATCCAGGAAGGTTAAGGTGCCAACAGCAGTTAAAATATCGTTAGGATTACAATTTAAGAATTCCATTCCAAAATACGAGCGTAACATAAATACGACTCAGAACATGATAAATGACAACGGAAATAACAAGATGTCCGACCGGATCCCTCTCAGCCCCAACCAAAGTAGACTCAATACTCAGCCCCACCCGATGCCTCATAGGTGTCGTAGGCATCGAAAACCAAATCTCCTACCTGCACAAGGTCAGAAGGGCCCTCTGCTCGTGGGAATGAGTAGCACCCATAAAACAGATGATCAGTACGCTACGTACTGAGTAAGGTAACAGACGAGCTAAGGCCAACACATAGCACACAAGACCCACATTCAACACATAGATAACATACGATGACATGCATGAATAGATCTAATCACTTTCTGATGTCTTATTCTGTATTCTCATTAATGAAATAAGTCCATTTCACGCATTCTTCAATAATCCATGTGAGCACGGGGACCCCACTATTATAGCCGGTGGACCGAAAATAAAAACACAGGGCAGAACGCCTCTGACCACTATTCTAACCGGTGGACCGGACTGGCCCCGCCTCAACATGGTGTTCCACTGTAAGTACTTAGTATTTTTCCCATGATTTAACTTATTTACTTTGGGTCTATTGAGCCGAGGCCCCCACTATTATAGCCGGTGGACCGGAAATAAACACACAGGGCTGAACGCCTCTGACCACTATTATAGCCGGTGGACCGGAACGAAACGCACAGGGCAGAACGCCTCTGACCACTATTATAGCTGGTGGATCGGAACGAAACACACAAGGCTCGGCTCAACAGTCTTTCGCTTTACGTTATTAGTGTCTTATCCGTGTCTTATTGAATCACACATCACCCTTGACATGCATGCCAATAACATACTACTATTTGCCTCTCAAGCGGGCCCGCCTCATATGTTGAGACACTTACCCTTTTCTCACACCCGACATCCATCCCCCGTAGACTAGGGCATAGTGACATATAGTAAGGCACGATCTCCAAGAATATAGACTACCCCGACACATATGATATCGACTCCGTATGTCCTCATCCCTCTAGGGTTCCTCCTCGGAGAACCTAGTCGGACCTATGTGGCCCAACTATTTCTTACTTACCCAGACGTTACTTTGTTCTCTATCTCGCGCCTCATATTTATTATGAACCTCCCCAAATGTATTACCTTATTTCCCAAGTTCACGTGTGATCGACAAAACCCTAATTGGCCACCCAAACCCTAGCACTTTACTTCCTCAATAAGTAATCTCCCTCTTTCACCCCAAATCTCTCATCTCCTTTAGAAAACCCATACTCCCCCTTTATATAAGTGAACTCTCACTCTCAACCCCACACTCCATCCTTCCTTGATCATTTTTACCCTTGTACCCCTCAATTTCCTCATTTTCTCCCAAAACCCTAATTGGGTCCCTTAGACACCCTTACATCGATCCACGTAAAATTTTGCACCCGAGTCCCCAATGGACCCGTAACTTTGACATTATCTTACTTACTTCCTAAATCAACTTTCCTCACGTAAGATTCATTCCCATGCATAATTTAAACACTCAATGCAGACTCTCCAACACCCACTCACACACAAAACCCTAACAAGGCCTCTTATACACCAACTTATGTGCTATTGTTCATACTAAGTCTCCAATCCCTCCAAGACTCTCCCAAGCTCTTACTTACAACCCAAATCAACTTTTCCCACGTAAGGATTACACCCATGCAAGGTCTAAGCCCCCCATGCAAACTTTCCAACATCCACTTCCCCGTTGTTCTTTTGTTATCATTTTATGCTACCCAAAACCCTAGCATGCATGTCCTAGAGGGCCATAACAAGTCACATCGTCAACATCAACAATAAACATGGGACATGGCATGCATGTATAACATAAGGCACACACAACATACCTCATGATCCACGCTGCGCTACACAAAGCAGGTTATTCATAACACATGCATAATACACATCAACATGGCATGCTCATCATTCATCAACACATTTCATCACACATAACGTAAGGCCATAGCTTCATCCTTACCTAGGTAGGCACCAGGCTTGGAGCACGCTCCTCTAGCTCCTTAGGGCTCGGATCGGGGTCACCTATGAAAGGGGAAAAAGCTAAGTATTAGTTTCCCTTATAATTACTATCAATCCTCATTCTAGTTTAAGGTTAGGGTTTTTATTACTAAAAAGAGTTTTATACAAAAACTAGGGTTTTTACCTCAAAATTAGTATACTAAAAATTAGTAGTCAAAATATGTTTATTTTTAATACCTATTGTTACACTTATATTATTAGACCCATTAGCCCTATTTTTATAGCATTAGTGTTTGCTAGACATAGTTAGGTAATGGTAATAATGGTAATGGTAAACTACTAATAGTGATACTTATGTTGGTGTTAGTATTAAAATACTACTACAATGGTTGCAATAACAACGAGCTAACACTCCTAGGGGTAGTCATGATAAAAGTCGTATTTTGAATAAATAATATAAGGGCTCCCATATTTTTTCACCCTAATAGAATCAGCATATGGGTAATATCAATAATAGGATGACACCAATGTTAGAGATATTAGGTATGGTAAAACTCTATTACGCAGTTACAATACTTCACATAAGGTTGGGTTAAATAGTAAGAACACTAACAGTGGTAGTAATCTTAGCGATAGTATTAATAAAAATAATAACACTAACACTAATGGTTAAGTATGTTGAAAGCTAGGGTTTTGAGAAAGATTATGGCTTGTAAGAAAATAACACTCTTAGGATACAGAGATTAATAGTGGTAACAACAATAATAAAAGTAATAATAATAGTAGTATTAGAAATGCCAATAATGACGAAAATGGTATTAGCCCTAAGTTAAGTATAATAGGGTTTAGGGTTAGAAGGGGTGATAGTATGATAGCATTAAGGATAATACAAAAATGGTATTAGTAAATAAGTTAATAATAATAATAATCATAACAGTAATATTAATAATAATAATACTAATAATAAGTGTAATAATAATAATAATAATAATAAGTGTGATAATACTAATATTAGGTATAAGCCACTATAGGTGGCATAAGAGGAGGGTTTTAGGGTTCAGGTGAGTGGAAGACCACCTGAGAACGGTGGTGGTCCGGCGGCGGCGCGAGGCGGCGGCGGTGGAGGAGGAGAAGAGGGAAAAGGTGGGGGAAAGTGGTTAGATGGGAGGAGGAAAAAGGAAGCTAAGTGTGGGGGAGGAGACAACAGAGAGAGGGGAGTGGAATGAGGGTGGTGGCGTGAGCAGGGAGGCGGCGTGCGGTGGTGGACGCGACGGCCGAAGGAGGATGAAGGTGGTGGAAATGGTGGAGGCCGGTGGAGAAGGAAGCAGGGGGTAAGGAGGGTATGGGCAGGTAGGGGAGGACCTGCTGGTCACTTTGGAAGGTGGAGCGGGGGTTAATTACGGCGGAGGTGGCGGCAGAGGGCGGCGCAAGGCGGCGGTGGCGTTTTTCGGGGTGGCACCTTCGCACGATTGTGGTGGCTCGTGCGGGGTAGGAACGGAGGCAGCGACGGTTTGGTTGCGTGGAGGGTGGTGCAAGGGTTGGTTCTGGGGGTGTTTGGATCGTCGGCGTTAGGCAGCGGCGGCGGACGACTTGTCTAACGGGGCGGCGGCAAGAATGGAGGGTTTCTGGGTTTCGAAATCAAAACCCAGATTAAGGATGCTCATTAGGTATTTATAGGCCGATTGAGGTGGGTAATGACAAGGGGAAGAAGACAAGCGGTGGCAGGTACCAGGCATGCCGCCCGGTGGCGGCAGTCGAGGCGGTTCTGCCATGGCAGGGGCGTCGGGGTCGAGGGAAGAGGAAAAGGGAAAGGGGCAGGTCGCTCGGGAGAGGGGAAAAGGCCGGTTGGGGTCAAATTAGTGTAAGAAAACGACGGGAGAGGGAAAGTCAGGGTGGCCGGCCGTTGCAGGCGGCTGCCGGCAGGTGCAGCGGTTGTAGGTCGGGGTACGGTCACGCAGGAGGAAGAAGAAAAAGGAAAGGGGGTGGACCGGCGGTCCAGGGAAAAAGAAAGGAGAGGGAGAACCGGCTGGTTGGCAACGGTTACTTCCTGCTAATTGAAACGCGGAGTTTAAGAAGATATCGGGGCAAAACTTTGCGTCGCGCCTTGCGATGCGGGCTGGGCGCGCTGGGCCACGGGGGAAGGAGAAGGGAGGGAAAAGGGAAAGTTGGGCCGGGCGAGGCCCAACCGGCGGGTAAGAAGAAAGGAAAAAGAAAAGGAAGAAAAAGGGAAATGGTTTTTTTTTTTTTGGTTTTGGATTTTGCATAAATTATTTAGAATATTTTTGGGTTATTGAATAAAAATATTTAGAAAATAATAATTAATTCCTTTTTAGCTTAATTTAGGTTATTTTAGATAAATTTCCTTAACTTCCATGTTAATTAGGAAAATACCCTAATTTGTTTTTCAATTAAATTCTTTATTATTTTCCTCCTAACTTACCTTAATTGATTCCCTATATTTTAAGTAAATGAATTTATATGCTTAATTCCCTACTAATTCCTTATTTGGCCAAAATTTCGGAACTTAGGATTTTGGGATATTACAGCCTGGCCGTGCACCTTATTTTCTCTTGACCAGAAGCAGCACCGCCTGCTGCACAGCCATGCAACTTTAATTTTTTGGCCCCGCAACCCTATTTTCACCCCCAAACCTTGTCCAAACACCACCAAAATTTAACCATAGCCCCACCACACATTCCTCTACACTTCAATACAATTCAAGCTTCCATTTAACTCCGGTTATTTTCATTTTTACTCTCCTCTACCCTAACTTTTCCCTCAATTTTAATCTTCAATCCTAATTGTATTTTTATATTATTTTTCATAGGTGATCTTTCGGTGCTCTCGGAGGAGGTATAGGACTTACGTGCATAAAGCCTGATGTCCTTTTTGGTAAGGATACATGTCATAGTTAGGGTTTTATGTGATGTATATATATTTTGTATGTGCTTTTGTGTTGAGTATGTTGTATTGAATAATTTATTTATGAAAATGCTATGAAATGATATTCTCAAAAGTAATGAAATTATGTAAGTACGTATTTTGGTGTAATGTTGGATACAAGATATCTATGGAAAATAGAGGATATGTACTTCGGATAATGATTGGAAATTTATATGTATTAGTATTGGGTTTCATAGAACATTTGGGAGAATACGATTATCTTGGCTACCCTGAGGGTATCATGATCATTTGATGATAATTACGTGGTCGTACTTATGTTGTTCAGTTGTATGTCTTGTGCATTTATATGAGTTCAGCATGATAACATACAATCAACTCTGAATAAGGTACCAATCATTTAAAGTGAAAGATCACATGAGTTGGGCCGAGGTGTTTACATGGGTCCGTTCCACCGAATAATAATAGTGGCTCGGGTGCGTTATCCCCAAGAGGTGCTTTAGTCCGTTCCACTGGATTAAAAATAGTGGGGCCCCATAGTCAACGTGAATGAAAATACGATTAAGAGTTAAAGTATAAATGGAAAGATACTAATCATTTAAAGTAAAAGACTACGTGAGTCAGAACCAAGGTGTTGAGTCCGTTCCACAGGATAATAATAGTGGCTTGGGTGTGTTGTTTCCGAGAGGTGCTTCAGACCATTCCAACGGTTTAATAATAGTGGCTCAGGAGTATTTTACTCTGAGAGGTGTTGGCTCTATTCCACCAGATAATAATAGTTACTCGGGCGTGTTGTCCCCGAGAGGTGTTTCAGACCGTTCTATCGGTTTAAGAATAGCGGGGTCCCTGAACTCAACGTAAATAAAAGATTGGAATATGGTGTATCTAATGAATGACATGGAATAAGTAATTGTATGGCATTCTTTGATTTGCACATGTATGATTTTCTTATGAGAATTCTTGTATCATGTGTAACCTTGCTTGATTGTACCGTTACCTTACTCATTACGTAGCGTACTGATCATCCGTTTCATGGGTGTTGCTCATTCCCATGAGCATATCTGCCTTATTTTTGCAGGTGATTGATGATTATTAGTTCAATGTGCTTGCCTTGGGTGAGCGCTAAACGATTTGGTAAAGGGTATGGTTATTCTGGATATCTCTATCTCTCTTTGGACTCTTAGTCCTCTGTTTTTACTATTTATTCTCTTCTCTCTATTTCGTATTATGTATCGCAGTGGAATCAAGTGCTTCCCACACCTAATTCTTAGGTATAAGGTTACTTTTTCCTTGCACTTGACATGGATTGGGCATAGGGAGTGCCTTTTTTATGTTGGATGTGGTGTGACACCCCTACATTTTATATTTTGGCTTTTGCTAATAGCTTTTTAAAACAAAATTTTTAAGTTCCGAAACTTGGGGTGTTACACCTCCCCCCTTACTATGTCCCCTATGCAGTAGCATTAGCCTGCACGCCTACCGACAACTACCAAACCCCTTTTTTTCTTCTTCCCCTCCTTGTCAACTTCTTCCCTCCCCTAAACCTATAAAAACACCTCTCTTTTTATGTCGACCATCTCCCTTGCCCCTTACTCTAGCTGCCCAAATAGACGTCACCGCCATTGTCGCCAGACTATGCCGCTGTCACCTCTCCCTCCCAACCTCTTCCCAGCATCACCCTGCACCCAATGAGCCACTCCCCTTCCTTTCCTTCCCCTTCCTCTTCTCTCCCTACCCGTGTAAAGTGGGCAGCTCAAGCTACCTTTTACACCTTCCTCCACCGCTAGCGTCGCCCTATGCCACCACCACCTCTTCTATCACCACCCTCCCTTCCTACACAGAAAACCCCTTGCCTTACCCACACCACCACTTCTCCCTTTCTCCCCTCTCCTTCCTTCCCTTTCCTTTTCTCTTCCTCTCAGGTGCCGCCGCTGCCATGAGGCCACCACCACCAACACATATCCCCTAAACTAGGGAACCTCACCACCCAAAAAACCCTACATTTCCGACCTTAAAAATCCCTCCTTGCATCTCCTCCACCACCACTGTCGCGCCATCGCCGCTGCCGCCCCCTCACCTGTTATCCTTTATGGTTACACCCTCCTCTATCTTCCTTGTTTAGGGTATTTTGTTTAATAACTTATTATTATTACTGTCATCATCATCATCATCATCATCACTACTAATATTTGGTTAAGAAAATAAGGAAAAATAGGTGGGAAGAAAGTGAAGTGACCTAGTTGGTACTCTCATTATAGGTATTGAACAAACATCTCCCTGTGAGGAGGCGTAGGATTCTTGCTTCAAGCTCGGTGCCCAACTAGGTAAGGATATAGTTAAGATTTGGGTTGTGTTATGAATCTTGTGTGTAATGGGTGTATTGGAATGTTATGTGTAAATATAAGTGTATGTGAACTAAGTATGTGTGTGGTGGAACTTGGCTTGTAAGGAACTAAGGTATAGTGAGCATGATTTTCATTATGTGTTGTATGTGTGGTTATAACTTGATATGGATGGACATGTTCTTATGTATGGTTGAATATTAATATATGTATGCCTAGATGCCTTAGGTGGGACTTGAGTGGCTATGTGATATTAAAGAAAATAAAGAGAGTGGAGTGAGTAAGGTGATATGTGGAGAATGTCCTAAGTGTCTCATGAAATATGGTAAAGAAAATAAAAGGAGAAATAATAATATGAGGGGTTAGAGTGAAAACTTACATGGGAAGTGTGAGTCTTGCATAGGGGTGTGTGCTTTATATAAGGGAAATATTTACATGGAAAAATATTATTTGAGGGTTAAACATGGGGAAGAAAGTGTGTTTTGGGTGGTAGGTGTACTTTAGGAAGATTTAGTACGTGGGTTGATGGAAAGATGCATGAAGGTACGAGCTAGGGATTCGAGGGAAAAACCCTAAGGATATGGGTGTTGTGGGGAAAGGTTGAGGAGGTTGGTTGAACATCGGCATTATGACGAGGGGTGTGTCACATGGAGGGGGTGAGTCAAGCTAAATGGAGGGTAGAATTGTGTACGAGAAGATGGTACAGAAGAAAGAGGGGAAATATTAGGGTTGTTAGGGGTGGCCAAATAGGGTATCATTACCAAATTTGGGAGTTGAGGAGCAGGTGTTGAGGTGAGTATGGTGATGGTGTGTTAATCAAGGGAGATGCGGGTTACGTAAGGAGAGGAGAGGCTAGGACCACATAGGCCAGATTAGGATTTTAAAGGAAACCCTAGTGGGCGATGGTGAGTATAGGTGGAGAAATGGGGAAGTGGGCCTTGACCCATATATGTGAGGTTTCTAAGTTCATTGTGATGATGGTGGAAAGTGTATGGGGGTCCTGGAGTCTTGGAGGTTATAGATGTCCTAGGTTAAAGGATAGGGTATTTTAAGGGAATTTGGGTTGGTAGAGTGGTAATAAGTCGGGAGTATTCATTGGGGTTTGCATGTCTAGATGGGTGTTACTTGTTGAATAAGACATAAATAAAATACTAAACACTTAAAGTGGAAGATCATTTAGTTAAGCCCAAACTTAGGATGTTTACCGGTCCACCAGTAATAATAGTGGCCAGGAGCGTTTTACCCTAGATTTGTATATGTTATCGGTCCATCGGTTATAATAGTGGTCAGGTGAGTTTTACCTTGGAGTAGTATTCCTGGTCCACCGGTTATAATAGTAGGGGTATCGAGCTCAATAAGTTAAAACCTTGGATGGTAATAATTTATGAAAAAGACACTAATCACTTATAGTGGAACACGATGTGGGTCGGGACCAGACGTAGGATATTTACTTGTCCACCAGTCATAATAGTGGTCAGGGTCGTCTTACCTTAGAGATGTACATGTTTATCGGTCCATCGATTATAATAGTGGTTAGGCGCGTTCTACCTTAGAGTAGTTATTCCTAGTCCACCGGTCATAGTAGTGGGCTCTCTGTAATCGCGTGGATATAATTCAAGAGATGTGTAACTATGGTACTAATGACTTAAACCTTGATAGGGGTAATTAATATGATAAAACTGACTTTTGGCATAATATATGTATTTTACGTTGTTGTGCCCTATCTTAGCTATATAGTTACCTTACTCAGTATGTAGTGTATTGATTACCCTTATCATGGGTGTTGCTTATTCCCACGAGCAGTGGCCCCTCATGAGTCTATACTAGTAGACTATGAGCCCCAAGAGGACTTCGTGCTTACGGTGAGCTGGTTGAGGTAGACTGATGTTCTGATGTCCCAAGGTTGGGGCCATAGAGAGTGTTCTTCGGACTACTTTCCATTTATGTTTCATGTTTTTATTCCCCTGTAGTGGGATGTAACTTTGTATTTTATTTCATTGATGTACTAACTTTGGCTTTTGCATACTTTGGTATTTTCTGTATCCAATGTTAGACTCCTTTATACTTTTGATCATTTACTATTACAGTTCTTTATTGTCTTTGAACCTTGTGATTAGTGTCACTCTAGCTAAGGGCTAGACTTATATTTATCACGGCGGTAGCACTCCCTTTTTGATGTGTGAATTTCTTCAGCAAATGAAATTTTTTTATTGTAATTTTTGGGGGTATTACATTATTCATCAAATTAACCCTATAACAGACATCATTTATCAGTGGAAATTGCATAGCAAAAGACAAATCAAAACACACCTTCTCATCAATTACTATTGAAGTAGTAGCCATGAAATGTCTTTCCATTATGATGGGGATTTGAGAAACCTCCTCAATTTCAATGATGGAAAAAATCAACCAAGTCATAGAGCTTACCAACATAGATATGTACATCTTATGATATAAATACCGGATGTTTTCCCAATCAATCATCTAATTAGAGGGAGGTAGTGGTAGGATTCATGTCTTCCATATGCAACTTGTTACATATAGATAATGTCATAAGGCTAACATTAGCACCAAGAACACAAAGATCACGATTAATAAAAATATCACCAATAATACAATGGATAAAGATTGAGTTAGGATCTTTAAGCTTAAGTGGAAGCTTACTTTAGATAATATCACTACACTCCTATGTCAAAGCTATAGTCCCATACTCCTTTAACTGTCTCTATTTAGAAAGAATCTCCTTCAATAATTTGGCATAAAAGAGAATTTGGGAGATGACTTCAACAAATGGGATATTGATATGCACTTTTATCAAGATTTCTACAAATTCCTCAAACTATTTATCCAACCTATCCTTTGAAAAAGGGTAGTGGGGGCTTATAAGGCATAAGTGCAACATACCTCTCAACTCTCTTCTCTTTCTCACTTATCACCACTTTCTCACCTTCTTAACTCTCATCCCTAGCATCTTCTCTCACCACTAGCCCCTCTAACTCTTTCGCACTCCTAAATGTTATCACATTAATAGACCCTTTTAGGTTAGTTTTGGGTTGTCCAACAATGATTCTCAAGGACCTAAAAGAAGAGATAGCTTATTGGGTGCTTGGAGTAACATGATTATCCAACATTTTTTTGTGAGTAGATAAAGAAACAACATTAGAAGCTAGAATTTTGATAGCATCAATCATGATTCTATTTTGATTCCTAAACTCTTTATTATGCTTGTTTTGGGATGTCAAAAAAAAAAAAACTCCATCAAAGTCTTCAAATTAGACTTTTAGAAAACAGGGCAAGGGAGTATATAGGCAGTCTAAAATTTGATTGGGGAATCGGGTTCTAGGGTGGATTGTTATAGGATAAATTATGATAGTTGCTTTACCTCAGGTTGTATGTGTTTGGAAATAGATATCCTTTTTTATTGAAATTATTCACGACTTGCATGCTTAGACATCAATGCTTTTGGGGAAGGGGGTTTCCAACTTAACATTCCATGGTAGAATGTACAACAATACTATATATTTAATAGTTAGCAAAACTAGATGTAATTAAATTCATGTTCATCTTGTCAAAAATTTGAAATAATGCATCTACGTTAGAGGATATGTGGCTTAGTGCATCGGCATCGTACCTCCCATTCTTTTTAGGTAAAGAGTGTTCACCTGACCATTAGAAATGATTTTATGGCATGTCTTCGATGAGCTATCATGCATCCCTTTATGCTCCTGTTCATCAATGCCCTACTAGCTATATTATCCACAACCATCCTGATGTTGTGGAGAAGACCATTGTACAAGGTGTGAACTATAACTAGTCTTCTAAACGATGATGTGGGCACTTCCTCAATAAATTCTTATACCTCTCCCAAGCATTGTATAAAGATTCCCTATCCTTTTGATTAAATGTCATTATTTGATTCCTTGACAAGGTTGTTTTGCTAGGAGGAAGTGATTAGTGAGGAAAGACTATGAGATTTGATCCCATGAAGTAATGTAGGCCGGGGGAAGTGATTGTAGCCAAGCCCTTTCCTCGTACCTTAGTGAAAATGAAAGCAATCGTAGTTTGATTACATCATTTAAAGCTCCATTCATCTTTAAAGTATCACAATGTTCTAGGAATATTGAGATGTGTAAGTTAGACTATTTCATTAGAGTACCACTAAGCCGATTATACTAAACCATGTAAAGGAACAAAGGCTTAAGCTTGAAGTTGTTGGTAATGTCATCATGTTTGGTGATACTTGATTACGTGCTATGAGAGATTGATGAAGAAAACTCCTTCAACATAGTTTCCTTGATTTTTTGGTCCATCATGGTGATTTTGTTATTCAAACTATCATTTGTTTCTCATACCCACTTTGTGATAGCCCACAAGGTCATTTTTATCTTAGGATTACACTCAAATAGTTCCCCAATTCGTAAGCATTGGGCCATGTAGGAGTGCTAGCACAAGAGAGCAAAGGAACATATCAATGTAAAAATAAAAATAAAAAGTCCAATAAAGTCAAACAATGAGAAGGGTTATGACACTAAAACTTGTTCATCCAAATTCGTAAGCACACAAATATCACTGTAGAGAGATGAGGTCATATCCTTAGGGGCTTCATTCCTAACTAGTGATTTCCATTATTTTTTACTATCTAAACAAGTCTATTAAAAAGGTTTATGATAATAGTAGAAAATAATAATGACTAACATAGCATAAACTACAAACAATGAGTTCAAGTAGTCAATAACAAGTCTAGGATAATTTTAGGCTCATTTTTAGTGTGAATTGATCAATTGATAAATTGTATCTCCTATAACTCTATGCATTAGAAATGACTAGCCTATGATAACTATTAACATATTTCAATGACTAAAAGTCATGACCAGCTCAGTTTAATAACCTATTTTCATGGTGCTAAACTAAATTAAACCCATTAAGTTTACGTTAGTCAAATATATTTCCAAGGATTGCTAACCTATTTTTATGATCAATCAATCCCCATTCAATTACTATTTTTAGCATCAATATTTGCCTTTTAGTTCCTTGATTAAAAACCTAATCGAGTCAAATTAATGACCGATTGAATTAACCCTAAGCAATTAAACCCTAACAATTGAACAATGTAACTAAGTAATTATAGTAATTCATCAAACCAACACAAAAAATAAACTTAATTCAATCATAGAATGAATGGTTACTCACTCATGATTGAATTAAAAATCATAATGAAAAAGAAAATCATAACATTAGTATATAAAAGAGAGTAGAATAAAAGATAAAATTGTGATGTTGAAGTTCTAACATTGTACAAGCCTCCAGAATGAGCTAATACAATGCGAATTGAAATCCTAATCTAAGAGTTGCTTGAACAAGGGACGGAGAAGAATATAGAATAGAGAAGGAAAAAAACTAAGAGAGAGCCCCCTTGAAGAAGGCCTCAAGTTGTGCTAAAAAGATTTGAAAATAAACGGTGTAAAAGTAATTGTTGCAACCCTCTTGAAATCGTGTGAAAAATTGAACCTTAACATCCAACACAACCGTGTAGTTACTTTTTCACTTTAACATATTGGTGTTTTTGGACACTAGTAGGACGTGTTGCCTCTTCCTATGTTCTCCTTGACTCTTGCTCTGCTCCAAATCCATGCTTAACTCTAATACTTCTTACACAATACACAAAGAGAGCTATAAACACAAACAAATGAGATAAATAAGGCCAAAATAAGAGTAAATCAAAACAAATAACAAGCAATTGAGGGTGAATACATAATTAAAGTATCTAAATATTGAGCTTATCATGTCCTCTTCTTCTCCTTCCTTTACTCATAATCATTGTAGTCCTTAACATTATAGAAAATAGAAGTGTGAAGTTCATTATCTAAGCACATTAACATTAGAGGACCATAGAATTGGCTTTATAAATACTTTTTTTTATAATAGAAAAAGGTGTTACGAACCAACTAAAGAGCTAACCTAATTTTAAAACCATGCCAATATTTCTATAAATTTTAAATCTATAATCTACATATTTTACTTTAAAAATATAATATTTTGTTACCTCAAAATAAATCAATATGGGTTTTGTTTGTAGAGAAAAAATTTAGAATTATTCTTGTATAATTATTGCATATTTTAATAAATCAAATTAAAAAAAAACTAATCTAAAAAAATTAAACATTTCCCCCCACCCTTTTCCCTCCCCTTGTCCTCCTTTTCCCCTTTCCTATGTATGAGCTTGTTTGGATTATGATGAGTTGGAGTAAGCATAAATATTAAAAATTAACTAAGGTGATGAGAATGAAAGTGAGTTATGATGAATGTTTTAATATGTTGATTGAATGATATTAATATAAGTTGGGTGAATTAGGGGGGATATTGTTTTAATCTTGTTTATATGTATATGAATGAAGGCTAAAAAAATGAAACTTATATCCTTTAATTAAATTAGGGCGAATGGAGGAGATATTATGGTCAATATTATTTTTGTATGATTAGATACTATTTTTATTTTTTTTCATTTACCTTTATTACCCTTAAATTGGAGGTTAAAAACACGAGAGAAGTTAGGGTGAGTGAAAGGAAAAAATTTCAACCCTGATTAATCCAAGTGAACTTTTTAAAATTATAGATATCTATATGGGCAATGGAGTTAAATAAAATGATTCACCCTAACAAAACAACACAGTAAAATCACCCCTTCCACCATGCCATTTTTTCTTGTTTTGTGCCTCAATTCTCTTAGAAACTGATTCTATAGGTAGAATCAGTTTCTAATTTTTATGGAATATAGAAATCTAATATTTATTGTGAATTAGTTCTTTAGTTTCTATTTTGTTTTAGAACTACCAATACTAGTACTCTAGTTGATGAAATTAAAACCAAGTTTGTTGTTAGGAAAGGCGGAGAGGTAGGGAGTAGAGATTTTGGGTTTACTATTTTACCGGTGAACAAGTGAAAAAGAAAAAAATTAGCAATTTTCTTTAGACCAATTCTTGGTTGTAGAATCGAGATACTACGTAGGATTGATTTAGAGGCTTAGGATTGAATCTTAAAATAAGCTTCTAGGATCGTAAGATCTACAAGAACATAAAAATAAACTTATATATTTTTATACTATAAAATAATATATTTTAAGTTAAAAGAACACAATAATTACACTATTAAACTCTCATATAATTACTGATTGAGTTGTATGCTCGTAGTAACTTGCAAGTAACATAAATTGTTGAAGTTAATGTACAAATTAGGCATTATATTAAGTTAACAACATAAAAAATAAATTATCAAATGAAATGTGAAAATTATAACAAGATTTCGGGTAGATGTAACTTACAACTCATTGTTTTCAAAATATATAACATTGCTAGTATTAAACAAAACACACAAAGAATAAAAAAGTGGATGATAATGATGGCAATATTTTTTGTCATTTAAGATAATAAGACTAAAAAAATTTATGCTGGCTTTTCAAATTTTGATTAATAAAGATGAGAAATAAAAGAAAAGAATTTTTATCTATATGCGCATATATTAAATTACTATATAAACTATAAACTAAAGTTTGTTTGCATTATAAAGCTAACATGACCATAAAAAGGATAAAAAAACATTGAATTTAAATTCAATAGAATTTAATAATTAATAATATTATAAATTTTAATATATTTATTTTAGCATTTAGATGAATATTACATTATTTGTCAATATTTTACATCAACAATCAACTTCAATGTCATATAAGAGTATCCTAGATATATTTTCTTTACTTTAACTTATTTTTATGACATGTTGTAAAATAATATAGGCTAAAAAAATTAGAGGATTAAGAAATAAATATATGTTTAATAAGATGAGAAATAGATTTGGAGATAAATTAATAAAAAATATAGTTAGAATTGTATAATTTTACTTAAAATTATAATATTATATTATTATTCAACTACTTTAAAATTTTATCTAAGATTACGGATCATTTTATAATATTTGAATTATAAAATTGTAGAATTATATAATCAAATTGAAATTTTAGTAACTAAAGACTAATCTGGTTTTGTAAATGGATTAAAACTCTAATTTTACCCTCAGTTTAAAAATATTTCTTTATTTCTGCTGTAGGGGCAAGTACGTCCTTTAATCCAACCCTCAAAATACTGCGTGTTTTGAAATTTTGTGCCGGTCACCGAAGCAGAATAGGTTCGTGACTTCCTTCTCCAAAGCTCGAGCGCCGCTGCTTAGGAGATCTTTCCGCCGTCTTCAGCGCGTTGTTGCACAGCACCTCGGACGCCGGTCGTTTTCTTCGCTCAACATTCGTCGTCGTTCTCCTTCCATCCGTCATCTGCAAGCTCGTCTATTTTTCATCGGCCGTGTCTCAGGTGAGTACATATTTTTAATCCTAGCTTGATTGCATAAAAATTGAAACAAACTTGTTCTAGTAATGTGAGTAATTCTGATTCATTGAAGTTAGAATATTGAAACTTGCTACGCTTGAGCTTGTTTGAAGTGTCTTTGAAGCCTGAACTCGATTTCTGTCCTATTATTCCAGCTTCGGAGAAAAGACCCCTGTCAGCTAATATATTTTTATATGTCCGGCAGAATCTCCCATATATAGAAGTAAAACAAGCTTTCGAATCCTTGCAGAATCTAATTGTCAACAAAAGCAGTGACTTAGTTAAAGAGAGAGGGGAATAATGCGGGATATACAATGGGGGTAGCAAAAGGACTCCTAATAAAAAGTCAAAATAGTGAAACAATTTATAGATTAGCCCCTTATTGTGAAAATTAAGAAAGAAAATGGGTTATGGACCTTATGGTTTAGCTTATGGCAAGATCCCAATGATTTTATGTGTGGCCAAAAATAATAGGGGAAAAGGTTTTGTATGATTATTTTGAAAAATACAGTTTACATTATATAATATATATGGTATAACTAAAATTTGTATATATATGTAGAATATAAGATTATGTTTAATATCATAAGGCATTGGACAAAAGTTGCAAGGCATGAATGTAAATTATGAGGAGAAAGCAGAAACGCCCTCATGAATTGCAAGTTGAAGAGCCTCCCACGCATATCTTTGATACATAGGAAAATGAAAAAGGCTGAATATGTAAAAATTCAGTTTAGGGTTCAGGGTTTATATGAACAGTTATAGGATTTTTGTATTAAATTATGCTGATCTATGAATATGTAAGGGTATCTTTATGATGAAATCTACTATGTTGTGATCCATGATATGTCTTAATAAGTATTAATTCATATTTTCAATCTAATATGTATAGATTTTACTTATATTTAGTGAACCAATGTTTAATTGGTTTGACCAGTTTGAACCACTGTGAACAAGTAGGATGATCGGTATTAAAACTATGTGCAAGACTATAAACGTGCTCCTAGTCTGATTTAGTAAATTTTCCCTCTTGCTTTTTCTCTCTTTTTTCTAATTTTAGTGTCTTATTGAATTGGAATTAATGAAATCATTTACCTCTGTTCATCCCATTTAGGTATCTATTTAATAATATGTAAATTGAGGTTAATAATTCACCCTCAATCACCTTATTTTTGTTACCTAGGTTAATGGATGTAAAGGGTAAAACTTACATAGTATAGCCTTGATTCACTTTGATTTACCCAATTAAAAATAATTTTTCCAGGTTAGATTAATATTACCTAAACAACACTTCAAAATATTCACCTCCATTCCCTCATTTAGATAATTTTTTAATGTTTACTCTCATCCTAGTTCACCTTTGTCCAAACAAAGCATTATGTAGCAATGTGCCTTTTACTCTTTGGCCCGAGATGTTTTGTTTCTTGGCCTGCTATTTCACAACTCTTTACGTTCCTTTCTTGTTTCTTCTTGTCTTGAGCCAAGTCTCACTTCTCCACCCTGACAGGATCTCCATTGATTTTTAGGCTTCATCCTCTTCTTCTTCGCCTCTCGTTCTTCCCATTCTCAATCTCCTCCTCCTTGGTCCCTCATCCTCCTTCGTTCCAGTTTTCCCTTGTCCCTGTCTTGGTGCAGCTCTATTGAGTGCTGTTTAAATTTGCTGGCAAAGCTACTGCTCCGTTAGCTTTTGAGTAACAATTAGTTCGGCTTTGTAAATTTTTCTAGTGAATTGAATTGAATGTTGTTAATTGAGCTTAGGTTCTGACCTCAAATAGAGTCTCAGATTTGTTAAATTAGTTATTTTTTGACCTAATTTTAATTGTTTATCTACGAAGACTGTTTCTACAGTTTGATATCCTATAGTGTGATTGGATTTTGTATATTTCCAAATTGATTTTGCCTATTTTATTGACCTAAGTCCTGCTTGGGTCTAAATGGATTTAGTAGAAGATGTGGTAATTGTACCTGGTTAATGTTGGTAGAAGTGAAACGGTGGAATTGTTTCATATTGTCCCACAACATCAGGGATTCATTAAACAGCTTCTACAATGATTAGTACTTATCCCAGTCTGAAATTAGTTATTGATATCCTTTGTCAAAAAATATCAAAAGGGCAAAAAAAAAGTCAAAATCTGGTGCACCTGTGGTCAAACCAGTTGGAGTGGGAATGGGAGCCCCCTCCCCCCCGTGGGGTCAAGCTCTGGGTCAGGATTTTAAAACACCGAGAAACTAATAAAAGTAAAACATACGATCTTAACAATATTTTCAATTACTTAGTGTATATATATGTTAATATTTTGCTAAACACTTGTCAGGAAATGGTGGTGATTAACGGTTCTGCGAAATTTTTGTATTGAACAAAATTCAACCCTATAGTTCTCATTATACTCTTGTTCAATTTCCTAGCCTTAGCAGTGATCTACCCTGGGCCTCTAGGTTCCTGATTGGTCTATGACAATTAACTGATTAAGGCCTATCATCACACTAGTTTATTGAACCTATAATATGAAGAACTGTTGAAGAAGGTACATGTCTTCAAGAAAAATAAATTGAATTTACCAGCATGACTTAGAACATCCTTGCCTACTCATAATTACCCCATATAACATCTGATTAGAAACTTGTTTGTTCATTTGCCTTTGACGGTATTATTTCCCGATTTTATGGCTATACCAATTAGAAACCTATCGTTCTTTCTTCTCCATCCTTCCCCTCTCATATCACACCTTCATCCCATTCTAAACAATAAGCATCTAATTACACCACCACCAACAAAAACAATGGCAGAATCCTCAAGAAAAATATTAATAACATTTTTTAAGAGCTTTAGATTTCTATCCAACTTGTTGAAGGTAACACAACATAGATATACACATCAACCAATTAACTACAACTAATCAACCCAATAAGAGCTACCAAAAATACTACTACATATTTCATATACAACTTTCAATTTAAAAAAACTTGACTATTCAAAAACCCTAACCCTAGATCCTATATACAGACTAGGTTAAAGTGAATTCCATATCAGGCAAATTAGTCTGATCAGGTTGATTTTGGCTACTGATGAGACTAATTAGTCTGAGCACTTAGCTAAGGTAAGGTCTTTTGACAGAATCCTTCAGGAAGGAAGTGAGAGACTAAAGGGACAATGAATTGGTGTAGGAACAGTAGGATCGAGAAAATGTCCAAAATTTGATCTGCAAATATATTTATATGAGGCAAATAGAACTATGTAAGGAAATTAAGTAGCTTATGAATGTTTAGCTATAAGCTATGAAGTTTCAGTTATCAATTACTATCTTTTAAATTTTAAGTAATGCGTCAAACAAGGCCTTGTTGTTTTTATGAAATTATGATTTATGTTTATTGTGGCGCTGAATGCCTGAACCCACTGCAACCTGCCTTGCCTCTGTTCCATGTTCCTGCTGCAAATTTTTAGAGTGATTGGAAAGTTAATTATTTTTGGTTGCGGTGGTTTCTACGTTGAGTGAAGCTTCTGAAATTTAGTAAATTTGAAAAGAACAGGGATCGAAAAACTGGGTTTTAGGATAAAGAAGCTTTGCCAGACACCCTTTGCTTCTGGTGGCTTTTGTAAGAACTAGAATGTCCCACACACAATAAACCAGAGCGATGAGAGTCAGAGAGATCATAGTAGGGAGATAAGGTTGGAAGCATAGGGCTGATCTGTTTGGGGAATGAGGAGACCCCCCTCCAAATCACTTGAAAGATACCATCGTACAGCTTCAAATATTATTGACTGATATGATTTGTATAAAAGTTACTAATTGGCTTTTACTGGAAATTATTTGTCACAAACAAGTCGATATATAATTTTTTGTTTCAACACTTTTTGCCAAAACCCAAAATGCCCTGAAAGCAAATAAGAGCTATGAAAAAAATGGATATATATCAATTGAATGCTATAATCTTTGTTTTAATAATTCAGAGGTCCCTTGTATTTCAAATACTTTTGTAAAATTGTCAATCTTTTTTCATACTTTCTCTTGTTCTTTTTACTACTACTTTATCTTCCAATGAATAGTTGTTTAGAAACTTGTTCAATAATAGACATGATATGCAAACTATAAACACCAAGTTAATTAGGAAATTGGTAAGGATTTGACCACCATTACTTCAACTCAGAAAGTATTACATTTGAAGACTACCTAGGATATCCCCAAAAAAGATTTTGATATTTTAAAAGTGAATCACTCTACAAATCTTATCACTTCTAAATTTCTTTAGTCTTAAGGTTTCTCATCCATATTTTGCTTAGACGTAGAAATTGACAAATTTATTTAGACAAATCAAAGTTTTAACGCTACTCAATTCAAATATTTTAAGAAAAAAATATTTTCTTATTTATAAGTTATGTGAGAAAATAGGATGGAAAAATAACAAAGAAAAAATATTATAAATGTGCTATTTCATATTTGGACTTTTTCACACAAAGGATGCAATTTATTTTAGAATGCTTTTGGTGATTCTACTTCTTTGTTACCGACTGATCATAGGGGTAGTTCGAAGGGCAAAGGTTAGTAACCTTTGAAGATTACAATAAGGCTATGTTTTTCTTTGCTTATTTTTCATGTCTATTAGATTGGATCATATAATTATGTTATATTAGATAAGGATTATATTAGACCTAATAAAACCAGACCTAACTTAATAATAATAATAATTAATTATTTAAATAATAATAATATATATTAATAATATCTAAAATCTTATTGCTAATCATTGTCATTTAATTTAGTATTATATCAATAATAGTAATAAATTATTATTATTAGTTGTTCATTTACAATAATGAAAAATAGTGTTCTTTATTGTAATCTCAAATGTTATAGTTATTGTTAAAAAGTGATAACTCACATATATTTTTATTAAATAATTATTTAATTAAATAATAATAATTATTATTCTCATTAGTAATAATAATAATAATATTATTATTATTATTCTATAAAATACTATTATTAATTATTAGAAATTTAAATTAATAATAGTCTTACTAGTTTTTTATTTATAATTATGATTAATATTATTCTTGTTGATATAAGTTTATCATTATTCACATTTATTTCATTAATAATTACTTTATTTATTATTATCAATTTTTTTCCTAAGGGAATATAACTAATTAATACTCTAATTATTATTATCACAATAATAATATTGAAATATTATCAACAATTGCAGAAACTAATAATAAATCATTATTAGTAATAATTTATTTCTTTATTCCTAGAAATGAATTTTTATTTTTTATTAATATAATTTTTATCATTTTTAATTATTATTAAGAATAATTGTTCACTTATATTATTATTAATAAATACTTTATTAAAAAATATTACTATTATACTTGCTCAGTTTTTAAATACTTATCATCATACATTTTGTGATAAAGCTTTGACTGTTAATATTTTTTGATATATATTAATAAAAGATTCTAAAAAAAACATTATGAAATTATTATTTTTAATATGAATATTACAATTATTTTTATACTATAATGTATTATAATTTAAGTGAAATAAATGGTTAGTTTGTCCCCAAAATACGTGAAGATAATTATTTAAAAATGGTAGGAGTATTTATTGGCTCTATCTTAGTAATAATAGCATTTTTTTTAATGAATGTTTAATATGAATAATAAAATATTATTATTGATAATTACTAATTATAATTAATATTATGATTTTGAATGTAAATTTTATACTTATAACTAATTTTGTAATCAATTATTACTAGTTATGATTAATATTAGTCATATTAATATAATTTTAATCATTATTAATCAATTTTTATATCATTATTCACATTTATTATATTGATTAATCATTTGTTGTTGATTATTACTTATTATTGTTGTTAGTATTAGGATCGTCTTAATAGTAATAATAAAATATTATTAATATTGATAATAGTAATATTAATGTGAATTATTGCCAATGTTTTTTTATTAATGATTGATTATTGTTTTTCACTAATAATTAATTTTTTTAATCATTTATTTATAATCATGATTAATGTTGACTTAATTATTATCATAATATATTATAGATTGATAGTAATAATGGTATATTATTATTAATAACTATATGTTGGGATACGATAGAAATTAGTGTCAGTGATTCGAACTCAAGATCTATACGAATATAAAAAAACGAGTTAATTGATAGAAGATACTCAAGAAATCGTGTCGGGACATGTGCATTAGATACCGTGTATCTGCGGTATCTACACGAATGAGCTTGATCCACTATCGGGTGTGCTAGCACCTAGGAAATGTCTCTCACTCTCTATGGTCATTGCATAAACAGCCCACTCTTATTAATACTGAGCGTGCTAGGGACCCAATTTGATTAGGTCTAATGGGTTTGGGCTAGATTAGGCATTTTACTCAAGTTATATTAAATTTAGCTTGTTTTATTGTGCAACTCTGTAGGGTCACGCAACATTGACAACAGGCTCAAAACACCTTTTGGCCCATAATCCATAAGTGGTCCTCTATAATTAACCAAGTTGTGGGAAAGTTAGATGTATGAGGCAACCTTAATCTCAATCGATAATATAGAATTATATCCATGATTGATTCCTATGGTATATCACTAACACTATCATTATTAACAATAGTATTTAATACTATTAGTAATTATTATTATATTTTATTGTTTTATATTATCATTGAGACAATAATAATAGTAGTAGTAGTAATAATAATACCAAATCACATAAGATGAACACTAATCATATCACAAATCACCAAAAATATGTCCAACAAAACTTCTCAAGATAGTCTAAATGAATGACATTTTTTATTTTCCAATAATTCAACTTGCAATTTGCGACTGCAGGGTGGGGCTTCTACATCTACTTGCCTACATTCTCCAACACTAGCCTGTTAGCAGCAAACATCAACAGCAGACGTCAAAGGCTGTACTTACGAAATTCAAACATGAACTCTTACAAATCCAACTACCTCCGCCTGCTCTCATATACAAAGCAAATGGCTGAGCATGTCAATCAAGGCCGTCATGAGCAAGCTCTCTCCCTTTTCTACCACATACACTCTTCTCTGTCTCTCACTCTTGATCCCTATGTCTTCCCCCTCTCCCTTAAGTCCTGTGCTGCTATTCACCATTCATCCCTTGGCACTTCCATCCATGCCCATGTGACCAAGACCACCCTCTTGTCAAACCCATTCATTGGTTGTGCCCTTGTCAACTTTTATGGCAAATGTGTTTCTATCTTCTCTGCACGCCAAGTGTTTGATGAAATTCCTTGCAAAAACAATGTTGTTTGGAATGCTATGATTTCACTGTATGCACATTCAAATAATGTTTCCATGGCTTTGCAGCTGTTTGAGTCCATGGATGTCCCACCTACAGAGTCTACTTTTAATTCTATTATAGCTAGTTTGGCTGGGGGAGATGCTAATAGTGATGGTGTAGGGGCTGGTTCTTCTTATAAGGCTCTTTTGTTCTATAGACGGATGCAAAATGCTGGCTTGAAACCGAATTTGATTACTCTTCTTGCTTTATTACCTGCTTCTATGGGTTTAGCATCTGCTTTGAATTTGATTAGAGAAGTTCATGGGCATGCAATAAGAAATCACATTGACCCACATCCTCAACTTCGGAGTTGCTTGGTAGAAGCATATGGGCGCTGTGGGTGTCTTAGCAATGCACATGATGTGTTTCAAAGTATGAACAAAAGAGAAAGAGATGTGGTGGCATGGAGCAGCTTGATATCAGCGTATGCCCTTCATGGAGAAGCTAGAAAGGCACTTGAAATCTTTACACAAATGGAAACCGCAAGAATAAAGCCCGATCAGATCACTTTCTTGGGTGTTCTCAAAGCTTGCAGCCATGCAGGTCTAGCTGATGAAGCAAAGGAATACTTTGGGAATATGCAAGAGGTTTATGGTGTGGAAGCAAGTGCTGATCACTATTCTTGTTTGGTGGATGCGTTGAGCAGGGCAGGAAGACTTTATGAAGCATACAGTGTATTACGCGGGATGCCAATGAAGCCAACCGCTAAAGCTTGGGGAGCTCTCTTAGGGGCATGTAGGACGTATGGAGAGGTGGAGCTTGGTGAGATTGCAGGGCGAGCGTTGTTTAAGATAGAACCTGCTAATGCTGCTAATTATGTGTTGCTGGCAAGTATTTATGCAAACCAAGGGAGACATGAAGAAGCTGACTGGATGATAAGGGAAATGAAGGAGAGAGGAGTGAAAACTGCTGCTGGTAGCAGCTGGGTAGTATTACAGCCACAGCAGGATTGACATGATTGGCCAACGATCACCCTCTTTACTGCTGTGAATTCTTAGATACTGGTTTTTTAAGTTCTTGTTTATCAGAAACTGTTTTACATTCATGCTAGCATCAATGGTAATTTTGTCTTAGAAGAGCTATCAAATTCATCCTCTTTCATGGCTGTGTGGACACTGCCAGCATGTGGCTTTGTCAAACCCTTTAGTCCGTGGTGAAGGCCTATCCGACTTGTGCAACAAGAGGAGGTCAATTTTACCTAATATATGCTCGTTGTTGAGGAGGGACAGTCTCTAGTCAATCGATGACCATGTACTTAATTATGTACTTTGGGCAGTCATTATTGAGGTTGATATAATGTTCATTGTCAGATCTATTCTATTCTTATATCTGTGTAGTAAAATGAAGGACACACACACACACACACACACACACACATATATATATATGTATGTATGTATGTATGTATGTATATTTTAATAAAAACGTTGAACTATTACCTTAAGTTTTATGCATAAGAAACACACGGTCTTGAAAAAATAAACTTGTTTTTGAATACTTGTAGGTCCTATACAGCTGAAAACAAAAACCAAGGTTTATGGTTTTCTGAAACAAAATACAAAACTAAAACATACTACACGAACCCAGCCCTCAGGTTAGGCTGTGCTATCAGCTCTCCTAGCCTGATCTTTGACTCTTTTTATCAGTCAGCTGATACAGCAATATTAATTTTATATTTTTTCCCTTTGGTTAATCAACTTTCTTTACCTTATTATGTGCAGGAAATTCGAAAGTTGTATGAAAAATTGTAAAAATTGCAACTTTATGGCTTGATTTGTTGCCTTTTTCTTTTCTTTATTTGCTCAGAATGGAATTGGTAGTGGCTACTATTTTTGATAAAATCTAGGATGCAATTTAGAAGTCTTTGTGTCATATACAAATGTTTTACATGATTTTGCTTTGAGGAAACTGTCTTTGCGATGATTATCTTGCTTGTATATGGTGCCTTTTTCTTAGATATCAACTACACGAGTGCTTTGGTTTAAATGTCTAATCTTTGGTCCTAATTTTGCGGATTGATTATTCCAGTTATTAAGATAATGAAGTTGGTTCTCTTGTAGACTATGAACCATCAATGGAGACATTTACAAGTGAAGATATAGAATGGCTTTCTTCACTATCTGAATCTGAGCTGGTAGGTCTATATCTAATTTGCTCCCCTGATTGCTTTTCATTTTTATTCCTTCCATGTATTAGTTTTGATCATGAGTAAGATGGGATCAATGGGTGTCTATTTTCATATTATATCTGTTTTGAAAGAAATGCTGAAAGTGCAAACTGTGTCTCTCTATTTCTCTCTCTTTCTGATGTCAAATTTTGTAGATTCACTCATTCTCAGTGCTAGGCTGCTCTACTGTTGTAGTGACATGATGACTGGATGCCTCTCAGCAACTCTGCCTACCCATGGAAATCTTATGCTTGGGTTATTATCGCTCATATAGTCCCATTATATATGCACTCACTCTCATTCTTGACCAGATTGGAGACTAGGTCTGTAGGTCATTTCTGCGATACTAATTTGAGAGTATTTGCTTCTGACCCATATTTCCTTAGGCTGTTAGTAACTAATCACTCTGTGCTTATTATGCTAGCCAGATAGAAATGAAGGCTTTGTGTCCTTAATAGTGTTTGACTTGTTGTCCTCATATAAAAATGTTATGTACTTTGCAATCTGCTTACTTTTTCTGATTGAGATTTGTTTAGTTAAAAGTTTTGAAGGTGTTTACTTTTTCTTAGAGCTAAAGTGTTGAAATATGTAAGCAGTAATATCCATACTATAGTGCACCTATAGGAAGACCAATCGTTGATCCCTTGGGCATCTGCATTCTTTGGCATCTCATCGTTACATATGATCTTTTGATTCTACGTTTTAGATTTGATAAATAAGTCATTAGATTGAACATCGGCCACAGAAAATCATTTTCCTGGGAAGAGGCAGACCGTCTTGGAGATGGCCTCGTTCAGTGTACTAAGGCTTGACTAGGGGTGTATTTTCCTGGCAGGGAGCAACTAGTAGTCATTGTAGGTGCATTTATAACATGATACTGGAGGAGCGTTGTGGGTGGTGTAATTTGGAAGAGTAACCATGATCTGTTCAAACTCTTTGGGGGATGGGGGCATTGCAGATGGGAATCAAAATCATCCTGTGGACATTGTTGCTCAGTAAAAGTTGAGTAGTCCTGGTTTTTATTTGCAAATTATCATGACATAGGAATTAGCCTTCCAAAGAGTCATTTTAATGTTCGGAAAGAGCTATCAGGTATTATGTGTTAATGACTGGATGGAAAATGTTGGGTGTTCATTGACTTAATCCATTGATTCAGTATCAGCCCACAGGGTGATTAAGGATGCTTTTGTTTTTGTTTTCACTTCTTATCACTGGTGCCGTCTTCCTTTGTGTGGTTGATATTTTTGAGATATCAAACGAGTATCAGGGGTTCAGTACTAAAGGTTAATTCTGAATTCCACAAGGAGAAACTGATAGATCTAGAAGTTGTACTGTTTCTTACCTACTTTGTTAGACCTTTTTGGGGGTTAACTCTGAAGGTAAAGGAATTGGGTGGCATATCATTTACCATCAAAAGGATTCAGAGATGTTTGGTAGGGAGCGAAGTCATTCATTCTGTTAGGCAGAAAGGAATGCCAAGTTTAAACACGTTTATGTTGTAACATTTGTGTATTTTTTTTTCCCAGTCTTCTGTTAAATGTACTATAGGTTCATGAGTTTGAGTTCTGGAACTTCATATATAGCTTCCATAAGTTTTTTTATAATGCTCTAGTACGATACGTTGGAGTATTTATATGAAATTTGTTTGGTCCCTCATTTGTGTTTGAATCTTTCTGTGCATTCATGTTACATATTTGGGCAGGATTTGCTGATACTGCTGAAGAAGATTGCTATCCGCCGTGCTAAATTCATTGGACACGAAGGCTTAGCTAAGAAATTTGGTTTGAAGACCCTTCGAGCCCTAGGCATGTTCATATTTTGCTCTTATGGATTTAGTTTAGAGGAGAAAATGTTCCTCTGCTAATTTTCTAAATTTAGTAACTCTGCTTGTATGCCCTGCTTTTTCATATTGCTCGACTGTCCTTTTTCGTATTTTATTTTTTATATTTTTCTTTTTATTTTTTTATTTTATTTTTATAGATGCACGACTTATTCCTTCAGTTATGTTCGGATTTTTATGTAGAGAGTAATGAAGTTGTCAGGACAAAGTAAACTTGGGGTTGGGGTATTGGCTGAGCTAAATTTGTGAAAAAGGAAATTTGGGAAAAAGCTAGCATCAACTTTTATTTTCATGTTCAGTGATTATTGACCATCTTCATCTGCTATGGTTTTTCATATCAGATTTTAAACTGGCCATGTTATTTGTGCATGTTATGCTTATTTGCAAATGTGAAACAACTTCCAGAAGGTGGGCTCTGTATCAGGGGAATTCTTGTTTCCAAATAATTTGTAGATTTAGGAATAATGGTCGTTGGTGGCACAATCTGTACGACCAATAATTGAACACAATTCCGGAAGTTTGCTTTTGCCACAATTATCGTGGCTGGAGGTAAAGATTACTTGTTATTGTGAAGTCAAACTTCCCAAGGTAGTAAATTTATTGCTGATTATTGGTCAATAGAATATGAAATTCAAATTGTTCGCTATGATATAGGTTTAGTGCCTCAGATTATGTAGAATCATGCTAGGATGTTTAAATCTCTACTTTGATGTTAGTTTGATTCATACAGCCTGTTTTCAGGATTTTCTCTGATGCAACATGTGAAAGACCTATTGGATTCTTCAGCGTCATTAGATCAATGCAAACTATTGAACTGTATTTTGAAGGACAGTAATGATTGTTTGAATTCGAACGACCGGAGGATGTTTATTGCAACAGACAGGCGAGTTAAAAAGAGGTACGATGCTGCTCCGAGACTCGTCCCTTTCTCTCTCTTTCTTTTCCTTAACTTATTATCAAGGAAATAAGAGGTGCAGATGATGCATGTATAAGTTTGCACTACAATCTTGAGACTTGAATTGATTAATTAGTCAAAGCTGAGGCATATCCATGAATGTGTATGCACCCTAAATTTTGTTTTCTCGGTGTTGAGTTGTATTTTGGTTGCATTGAGATTGGCCTGCAGGAAGTGCAGAATGGCCGTATCCCTTCTGGGCCTTTGTGCGAGTATTTTGCCATTTTGGACTGACGGTTCTGACATTCGCGTAAAGATCATATTGTTAATTTGCCCCTGGGGTTTGATATATTCCTGATGTCTTTTTAAGATGCGTTAAAGTTTATGAATGTGATATTTGTATATGACTGCTTAGCTACTCTTTTCTTGGCATCATTTTGATCTGAAGTAATCTTGCTGTGTATTTGAATCATCGCTTCTGTACACCTTCTTAGGGATTGTCTGGGATGAGTTGAAGGGAGCTTAAGGTGATGAGGAGTTAAAGGAGGTTGATGAAATGAGGTTACTTAAAAGATGTGAAGGCTAATAAAATTGGCCTGGAAAATATTGAGGTTCATGGGGGTGGAGAAGGAAAAAGAACTTCACCAGACTTTATCCTTGAAATTGGTGGGTAACAAAGAAACGTGTACAAGATTAATGGAATTAATTTTGATCTCTCTTTATCTGCTGCTATTCTAATATAATTCATACAAAAACGTTGATTCTCGACGTCTTTTACTCCATGACACTTATACTCTCCCGCCAAACAAGAAGATTCCGACAGATGTACTTTTTGCCTCTCAAGTCTTGAACTTCTTGGAAATCGAAACATGGCCTTTCTTAAATCGCTTTCTGGATTCCTTCTCATTTGAAAACTCTCAAGTACAGTACTTTTTGTTAATATTCACAAGACGAATAAAGTGGCATTAACGCATTTTCTTTTTTTTTTTGGGTGTACAGAGATCTGTACTAGTTAAAAGCTTCTTTCTTATTTGTTTTAACTCGTCTTCAGATCATTTAAATTTATGGTACTCATTGAGAATCTTGTTATTCAGATGCAGGATCGATCTGTGACTTGAATTTCTGCACATGGGAAACAAAGGGCGAAAACGGGAGTATATATCTTGTACAACGAAGGGCAATAAGCCTTCATCATTATTTCCCAGTCTTAAAAGAAGGAAGAGGGAGGGGGGGGGGGAAGAGGGCTTGCTAGTTGCTACTGTCTGTCTTCGCCTTAGCCTGACGACTGTGCCTCCTACACATTTAAACGCAGATATAGAATAACAATTTCAGTATTTTCTTTTGCAATATCGTCTTCAATGACTATTATTTATTTCGCTTTTGTAGAAGGATGCTAAGTAATAGTTTTGTGATCGTTCTTTATATTGTATTTGTAGCAGGAAGAATTTAATGACTGCCACCATCTTAGCAATTTTTTTTTTATTTGAAAAAATGTAAAAAATATTATATACTAAGAAGTATTTTATAGAAATATATGAGATACACTATAAAGGTTTTAAACAAATCGTTAAACCCTTATTTATTTAAGGTTTTGCTTGGATGAAAGACTATAAAAGGAATTTTGTTTTAAAAAAAGATTTTTTTTTTCTAATCTAAATATTATATTCGGGTACTCTAAAATAAAATTTAAATTTAGATTATTTTTGAAGTTTTAAATTTTATATTAAAATTTCATTGAATATAATTTTAAGTAGATTTATATTTATAGTGTATTTACATAATCTTATGATAAAAATAAGGAAAGTAATATAAATGTTATATTCAAATTATTTGTATAAAAAATCCAAACATGAAAATTTAACAATTCTCTTTTAATTTTTTTAATCCAAACTATGGACTTGTAACTACGAAAAATTTAGAAATATATATATATTTTTAAAAATTCCATCATTTTTGAAGTTTTATCATCTATTAATTTCTCTATCTAGATAAAATTTAAGCTCTTATAATTATCTTTTTATATTAACTATATTGTGTTATACTTAGTGTTATTGACCTACTTATTCAGAAAGTCTAACCTTTAACCTTTTATATTAGGAAGCTATGGTCTCGTAAGACTAGAAATTTTATAATATGAGAAATATTAATAATAATTATTAAAATGTATAAAAAGTTATTCACTAAAAGGTATTATATTATGAGGAAAACAAGAGGTATAAAGCTTGAAATATATTATTTAAATTTTAATAATTTTTTGTAAAATATCATATTAATTTCTTTCGTATGTAAAAAGAATTTACTTTAGAAGATCTAATATTTTTTTTAATAGTGAATAAAAATAATTTTAGTCTTTCAAATGTTTTCATTGTTATTTTTTTTATTAAAGCAGAGAGAGAAGATTCAAGTATAATTAATATACCTAGAAATAAATAAAAAAAGTACCATTATATATGGAATTAATGATTTGATTTTTTTCTGAAGTAACCATATTTTTCTGATATAAAAATTAGAGTTAAGGTGACTTATTTTCATGTATGGGGGGAGGGGGGAGTATATGGGGAAACAAAGTTAAAAAATTAATAATAATGTGTATATTGTGAAATAAAGGAAATAATATATTTGTTAGTACTATTTATCTGTGGTTGGGGAGTCGAACGTCCAATTTATTTTAAGAAAAAAGAGGACGAGTGATATTCAATACCACTTCACAGATATCTCCAATTAAAATGCAAGATCTGCAGGCTATGGTAGCACACTAGCATGTGGAAACTGACTCAACGAGGCAATCGGAAATTATCAAATCCGTGTAACAGTCGTTGAACAGCTGAACATTTTTTTATTAGTAAAACTGTGTCCTATATTCCTATGCTCGTTAGCAAGCCTTCGGCACCTCAGCGAGAAACCGACCCGACGAGGTACTCCGGTGCAACCAGAAGAAACAATATTCCCCCCTGGTTATTTTATTGCCTTCGTACTAAAATATTAGGTGGGTAATAATGTTGAATCCATTCTCACAAACATGAGATGTATATATGAATCCTAATTGCTCCTTTGGATATGAGATAATATGGGTGAAATAATTTATTTTTATAATTTATAAATCTTATATAATATAATTAAGATTAAATTTTTTGGATGAATATTTATTTTAGATTTTAATATGATCTAAAATAAGTATTTTATTGTTATTAATAATATTATTATAAAATATCTAATATAATATATATAAAATTAGAAGAAAATTTCTCTGGCCCTATTCTTTTCATGCCAAACAAGCTGTAAGCGAAAGAGTTGGTAGATATAAATTTAGTTTGAGTTTAAATAGTTGGCGGAAGGGTTAACTTCCATCGAGAAATCCGAAATCTTACTATATATAAAAGAATAATACATGCATCATTTTTTCCCACTCATTTATGTACAGCATACTTGCTAGGTGTCAAAATTACATTCAATCTTTCATTGGACAATAGATGGTCACATGTCAAATTTTTATACACTTTCATTGCTGACATGGATAACTTCAAAATTTATCTGCTAATATGTACTTCCCGTCCAATGCAGCAGTATATTTTGCCATGTGTCCAAATTTAATTTGTTGTGCAACTCTTGATTGGATAAGTTTAAAATCGACGATCGGATCTATTTGATTGACTTCAATCACTGCTCGCTCGGCCTATATATGCATCACAAACAAAGTCTGCTAGTATAGTCGTGAGAATTGCAAGGTAAGTTGATATTTTCTATACTACTAGAACCATTTTGGTCGTATCATCATCCGCAGGTAGGCCATTTATTTTTACCAATTTTTAATTTTTTGTATGCATCATTTTTTTCATCACAATTTTACCACTATTGAAAGAAAGTTTTCAAACTTTTTTAGATTTATGTTTTCTGAAAATGTCATATATACAGTGATATAATTTTTTAGCTTATTCGGCAACATAAGTTTTAACTGATATATTTGTGTAACATACAGATAAAGATGTCAATTTACACAAATCTTAGATAAATGCACCCTGCCAAAAGCAACTGGTGTGTAAAACTTCGACTGATTAGGCTTTACGATAAGCCTTCTTATGGGAACAAAAATGAATCATACAGTTTAGAATGTATCTTTCATGACTGTGAGGTAAGTTGGCAAGCAAATTTTATGTTATGTTATTTATAATATTATTTTTAAATATATAAATAAATCTGATAAATTATGTTGCTTGAATAAAACAGGATAACAGAGTTCACGCTTCAATTAAAAAATCTCATATTCCACAATATAAAGCAAAACTCATTGAAGGGGAAGTATACCATGTCAAGAATTTTATAGTGGCAGACAACCAAATGAAAATAAAAACTACTGCATTCAAATATGTCATCTACTTCAACAGTTTTACATAGTGTAATTTGTCGAAAAATATAGAGGTATTTCTAACTGTACTATTCAAGTTTGCAGCATTTGAAGAATTAGCTACAAGGTCGCCAACATGTCTTACAGGTACCATCTTAATTTTTATAATTTATAAACTACTTACTAATTTGCTTTAACTATCATACTAACAAGTAATTTACTAGCAGACATTATTGGAAGAGTTTGCATAGTACACACATTAAGAGAGAAGGAAGTTTATGGCCAAGTCACAAAATACATGGATTTTGTGCTGGAGGATGAAAAGTAAGATAAGTGTATATGAATACTTGGCCATAGTTATGCTTTTTAAACATTCATCATTATCAAGTATTTACTTACAAATAATTTTTTAGACAAAAGAGAGTACAATGCACACTTTGGGGAGATTATGCTACAGAACTAAGTGAATATGTTTCATAGTCAAATTCAAACCAACTTATTATTATTCTCCAATTTTGTCGAATCAGCAAGTTTAATGGTAAAATATATATTTATTTTGTTAGCAATTGTACCTTATTCAATTAACATTAACTAAACTTAATACTTGCAGATCAAGTCAGGATATAAAACACTTGGAATGTCACAAAATTAATTCTTGATACTACAATGGATGAGATTAAAGAATTTGAGAAGAGGAAAATATCTTTCAACACTTATACCCATTAATTACTTTGACAACAATAAAATATGGAAACTAAACATAATTACCTTTGTACAGATTACCTGAATGTGATTCTTCACAAATCACAGTTTGTGAAGAGAGGCAATCATTATCTTCACAAACAATAATAGAGGAGCTAGCAAGCAAGAGGTCTATTTTCAAAACAGTTGAACAACTTCAAGAGAATGAGGTACTTTTAATTTTCTATAATACATATAATAGATGTTTCATTAGTAACTATATTAATGAATTTTGGTTTAGGTGGGAAAGTTTTGGATCAATGTCAGGGTTGCAAGAATTGAAACAGTAGGATAGTGGTTTTATGTAGCATGCAAGAAATGTCTAAAGAAACTCAAGCTTATTGGAGACTCTTTCTTTTGTGAAAAGTGTATGAAAAATGATAAAGTAAGTGTTAGATACATGCTACAAATTAGAGTTGTTGATGGAACAGGAAACATCCCACTACTTTTGTGGGATAGGGAATGTACACAAATTATAGGAAAATCAGCTCAGCAACTTAGGGAAAGCAATGCAAAGGTAAGTCCTAATTTAATATGATATAAATTGTATCGTTTCAGTTTATGCACACTGTTTTATTCACATTTTACCAACATAGGAAGATGTTGAATATACAAAGCTAACAATAGATTTGGAAAAACTCATAGATCTAAAGGCTCTTTTCTTAGTCCAAGTGAGGGAGAAACAATTGGGAGCATATTCAGTTATAAAGCTAAGTGTGGACGAAGCTTTGGTTTGCAAATATTATGGACCAAGTTCCTTAGACAGTCAGGTTAGTGTAAAAGATTATTATAATTTCTAATCCTTATTTCAAGGCAAACATTATATAATCAATCAATTTTAACGAGAATGTGCATTATTTTAGGACTCTGATATGCTTTCCAAATTAGAAACTGCGGCTGATGAATAGGTAATAATCCTAACTAAAAATTAATTATTGTAGTAAATTAATGATTTGTTTAATAATTATTTTATAACCTGATAATTTATTCTTTGTATAAGTGGAATCTCAAACAGATGAAGTTCGCACACCAAATCAGGGCACAACATGCAATTCTAAGAGTACAATTGAAGAATTTGGAAAAATGTGTATGAATGGGGATCATTCCACTACAACTCCTAAAAAAAAGAGATCTAGGGTCAATGTTAAAATAGAAAAAGTTTAGGCTCGAATAGCAGAGGAGTGAAGGGATGTGACATCAAGTCCATTAACTTTGTTAACTAGCATTTGAAATTTTTATTTTATGTTGATGGTACTTAATTGTGATTTGGTTGAGAAACCAAACATAACCTAGATTATTATTGCCTTCAATATGTAGTAGAAGAAGACAATTTGGTATTACTTTTGTTTCAATTATGTATGCCCTATTATTATTTCAAATGTTTTATTCTGCACTTACTATGAATATTATCCCAATCCCTTTAATTACTTTAAGAAAAAATCCATCATATAATAGATATTTTCATATCTATGCATGATCTTTAATCTTACCTATTATATTTGAATAACAAACTTATCATGATGAATGCGCTATTATTATTTCAATTGTTTTATTCAGTCATTACTATAAATATTATCGTAAATTAGATGACACTAGCCACATAGACAATAAAAATCTGTAGCAAATTATAAACAGAATCACATTCATCTGTAATAAAAAGTTTCTATGTTATATAATAGACAATTTCTTATGTATGCATGATCCGTAATCTTACCTATTACATTTGAATAGCAAACTTATATCATAATTGCGAAGGAAAATTTTTACTACTTCTATATCATAGTTTAATAAGAAAATTATACATTTGATTGTTATTTCAAATGTTTTATCGGGTATTTATTATGAATATTATCCTAAATTTTATGAAACTCAAGGAAAAAGGTGTTATAATGAAGAATCATAATATTAAATAAGGTCACAACATAATTGAGCTGAATGATTCTTTTATAATTTTTGGGGGCTCAGGATTCGAATTATTCACCATCCAATGATCATAGGCTAATGCCTAACATTCAGTTAATTTATAAATGGTGAATTTTAATTGATTATTCCCTTAAAAAAATCTACCTCAACTCTTACCTACTGTGGGAAGGGATCAAAAATGAATATTCTATCATTTTCGCTTAATAATAAGTTAAAAATCATCCAATATAATTTTTTTCACAACGATCATCATTGCCTCATTATTATTTCTAAGTCTTAATAAATAGATCCCCTACATCATAAACAAACAGACCATAAGAAAATTTACTATGAATCACCACTATTTTGTTGTTCATAAATCTTAGTGATATTGTATATAGGGCTCAATACATGTCAAAATAACAGTCAGAAATTTACACTTGGCTTTTTAGGAACATTAAAATCATTGAGTATCTTAATATTACAAAAAAAGTACAAGTTTATAATTGCTGACTGTTGTTACATTATATACCACAAATTTTCATCATTGCCCCTTTCTTATAGTCAAGTTTGATGGAAGATGGGGATCTTTTTAATAAAGAACTTAGAATAATATTTTTATAACCTGGAATATTTTATAAAAAAAGTAAAGAATTAGTATATTCAGTGGCAACATTAGTATCTACAATATACCAATTTTACTTTCTGAAGCTCAGCATGAAAAGTTTTCCCCCTTAAATTTCAGTTCAAATATTTTTTACTTCTTATAAAAAGACATACAACCTACACATGACACTAGGCACATACACAACAAAAATCTGCAGCACAATATAAATATTAACACATTCATCTGATATTCAACTTCTCAAGTAAGTCATTGCTCAATCTATATTGACAAGTATATTACATATATTTAGTATGATTATACTAATTATTCAATTTACTATTTATCTAACATGCTTTCAGATTGGGCAGAGGAGATAAGTTCCTACACATAAAACCAAATATGAGGAAATTAACATCATCAACTACAATAACAGGAAAAAGATCAAGAGATCATGTATCAACAGGTACTTCAGTACAGAATTAATAATATTCTGTTGTAAATAATTATGTTTATCATCTTTATTTCAGCTATTGTGAGAGCAGTGTTATAGATATTTATCCACATTTGCAACTAACAAAAACATTAGGTGTGACATAACAGAGGCAATTATAGCACTTTATAGCACTTTAGAGATAAACACATAGCATACCAAATAGCCAGTGAATTAATTTACAATTTGAAACTAACAGTAAGATTAGGTGTGATATAACTGAGGCAATTATATCACTTTATAGCACTTTATAGATAAACAGACAACATACCAAATAGCAAGTGAATTAATTTACAATTTGCAACTAACACTAACATTAGGTGTGATATAACAGAGGGAATTACAACACTTTATACCAATTTAGAGATAAACACACATCATAGCAAATAGCAAGTAAATTAATTTACAATTTGCAACTAACAATAACATTAGGTGTGACATAGCAGCGGTATTACAACACTTTATAGCACTTTAGAGATAAACACACAACATACCAAATAGCAAGTAAATTAATTTACAATTTGCAACTACTAGTAACATTAGGTGTGACATAACAGAAGCAATTACAACACTTTATAGCACTTTAGAGATAAACACACAACATACCAAAAAACTAAGTAAATTAATTTACAATATGTGATATGTGAGAAAGATGTCTGTATACTTTTACCGTTGTCAGTTTATGAAGAATTGAAGTACCTACATTAAAATTAAATCCAATATTTTAGTAAGATAATCAAGAATATATATTAATAAACACAAAATCTAAATATTGTGAGTACTCACTATAATAATGTCGAAGTCCAAATAAGAAACTATGTATCAACTTACCTGCAGAAACATGATATATACATATCCTAAATATCATAATAGGAACATATATACGTATTGAAAGCAACATAGCAAATAGCAGAAAAAGGAATAATTAATTTTCAATACTTATTCTTTTTCCAAAACCATACAATTAATAAGCAGAAATAAAACTAATTTACTATTATATCATAAGTATGTCATCAAAGCATGGACAAACAAATTAATAATCAGAAGGTCAAACAAATTCGAACACCCAATGATCTCTGAGATCTGTTTGTTTCCATATTAAACCAACAGATGAGATATGAAACATAAAAAGTAAAAATTTGATTATTATTGAAATTATTACAGAACTGAAAATATGTCAAGCATAAGCGACGATACTAAACCAGAAAAATTATCCACCTAATATCGAATGGGAGAGACAAACTGATGACAACAAATAATAAAAACAAAACCTGATGAGATTGAACATAGGAAGAAAAAAAGACTGAAAAATGAGTTCGAAAATCCATATTTTTGTTATTTGTCTCTGTTGACTTTCAATAAGTTTTGAAAGCAACAGATCATATGTAAAGAGATCAACTGAATGATAAGTTGACTGATTAATTAAAAAAAAAACTTTATGGATAAGGAAAATGATTAATAATTTCACAAAAAAATTATATTTTGTTGCAACATTAGCCAATTTTATCTTACATCAGTGTCTTTACTTCTGAAAGCAACAGATCTGAAATAGAGAACAGATGAGATATAACATTAAACTGAAAAAACAAATTCAGAGATAGATCTGTGTTGGTTTTACATACAAAAGGTGAAAATTATAAAGCAGTTTATTTTGAAAAACATTAATGAACAATTAATCAACAATTGTTAGAAATACGAAATTGAGTTTGAATACCACAATTTTTGGGCTTCGTGTGTGTCCAATTTCAATCTCTTTTGAAAGCAACAAATAAAATTGCAGAGAATATCAGAAGGATTTTTACTTAAAAATTAAGAAAAAATATTGCTCGACAAAAAAAAAACCTTCAGATCCGTGTTAATAATAGAAATGATATCAAGTTTAGCCTATTTTATCTTAGATCTGTGTGTTCGCTTCCGAAAGTAACAGATCTGAAATAGAGAACAGATGGGACTCAACATAAAACGATAGATCTTTGTTTCCTTTACATACAAAAGATGAAATAATATATGCAACTTATTTAACAAAAAAAAATCAACAACTCTAAAAAATACATATATGAGTTCGAATACCTAGATTTGTTGGCTTTATTTGTTTCAACTTTCAAAAACTTATAAAAGCGACAAATAAAATTGTAGAGAGAAACAGAAGGAATTATACTTAAGAATTACGAAAAAATCTTCATCGACAAAAAAAACTTCAGATCTATGTTACTAATACAAATGATATCAACTTTAGCCTATTTTATCTTAGATTTGTGTTTTCGCTCCCGAAAGTAACTGATATGAAATAGAGAACAGATGTGCCTCAACATAAAACATGGATCTTTGTTGGTTTTACATACAAAAGATGAAATAATAGATGCAAGTTATTTAATAAAAAAAATGAAATCAACAAGTCTGAAAAATACAGATATGAGTTTGAATGCCCAGATTTGTCGGCTTTCAAAAACTTACGAAAGCAACATATACAATTGTAGAGAGAAACAGAAGGAATTATACTTAAGAATTACGAAAAAAAATATCTTCAACGTTACCATATTTTATCTTAGATCTGTCTCTTGCTTCCGAAAGCAACGGATTTGAAATAGATACCCAGATTTAAGACAACAATATACGTTCAAAAAAATTGGCGGAAATTAAGAAATTACCTAAAATACCCAAATTTCTCTATATTGAGTTTTCTCTTTCGAGAGCAAAAGATACAACACCTGAAGAGAACCAGATGGGTATTTTAGGAGCAGTAAACCACGGAATATGCACCCACCAGATCTAACTAAAAATAAGTAATGTTTGAAATCTGTACGCATAAACCCACAAAATCGAACATAAATCATTCTGAGTATATAGTATGTGAGCTTGTGACTCGTATTTGGTGTGTATAATAGCTTGGATTGGTGTGTGAAGTGTTTCGGAGAAATTTGAAGTAGAACTGTGAGCTGTTCTGGAAAGATGTGAATATTTTACATTGGAGAAATTAGCATTTGGAAATGTGCTGTAGATCTTTCTGTTAGCTTTCCAACGCATCAAGAATCAGCTCGATTAGAGGTCAGATGAAGAATTTGTGGCTGAAATACTGAAGATTGTCAAAGCTGGAAATAAACACGGAGGCCCGTATATTGGAAACACGATCCATGTTTTTATCAGGAAAATATGTTCTATTTTCGGGGAGAGGCCAAGAGATAGAAAATAAACACGGGGGTACCGTGTTTATTAACACGGTCCGTGTTGTTTTAGGTTTTGCGCTCCGCCTCGATTTTCGCTAATGACAGTTTCATATAGTATAAATACCATGCGATTAGAACCCTAATCGAAGAGCGAACGGCGTCTTCTTCTCCTATTGAATTCTATTGTAATTCCTTGATGAATTGAGTGATTTATGTGATAATTTCTTTGATTCTTTGTAATCACAATTACTTCACATCAATAAGATCATCCGTTTTCCCAATCTGTGTTCTTGAGTGTTATTCTCTTCTCAATTCTTGTGTGTTCTAATTGATTCTAATTAGATCTTATTTTTCCGAATTAGTATTGATCCACAACAAATTGGTATCAGAGCGTTGGGTTAGTATTCAGGATGTCTACAAGATTTGATATAGAGAAGTTTGATCGGTCTGTGAACTTCGGCTTATGGAAGTTGAAGATGAAGGCGATCCTGATTCAGAATGGATTGGATAAGGCATTACTCAGGATATCAAAGAATCCCGATTCGATGACAGATGAGAAATTTAAGGAGATAGATCAAAAGGCCCTTTCCACCATACAATTGTGTTTGTCTAATGAGGTCTTGCGTGAGGTGGCTAAAGAAACAACGGTGACATCCTTATGGCTCAAGCTGGAGTCTCTATACATGATGAAGTCGGTGACGAATCGTCTGTTATTGAAGAGCAAGTTGCATGATTTAAAATTTGGTAAGGGACAATCCCTTAAATCTCATCTTGATGAATTTGACTCTATAATTATGGATCTGAGGAATATAGATGTTAAATTGGAGGATGAAGATCTTGATATTACATTGTTGTGTTCATTGTCTGCTGATTACAAACATTTTCGTGAGACCATACTGTATGGGAAGGATGATGAGTTGGTTCTTGATGATGTCAAGACTGCCCTGCTACAACGGGAATTGATTGAGAATCAGTTGACTGGAGGTGTGCTGCTATGGAGGAGGAGATGCAGTCTCTATGGAATAATCAGACATGGGAACTTGTGAAGGCACCCAAGAAGAAGAAAATAGTTGATTGCAAGTGGGTGTACAAGTTCAAACAGGGAATTCCAGGTGTTGAGGGATCGAGGTACAAGGCTCGTTTAGTTGCATGTGGGTTTAGTTAGATACCTTGTGTAGACTATAACGAGGTATTTTCCCCTGTTGTCTGGAATACTTCTATTCATACTTTGCTTGCGCTTGTGACTGTGCAGGATATGGAGTTAGAGCAATTGGATGTTAAAACAGCTCTTCTGCATGGTGAGCTTGAGGAGGAGATCTATATGCGCCAACCAGATGGCTTTGTTGTTGAAGGCAAGTAGGATCATGTGTGCTTATCGAAGAAGTCACTATATGGTCTGAAGCAGTCACCTAGACAATGGTACAAGAGGTTTGATCAGTTTATGATTGAGCATGAGTTCTCCAGGAGTGACTACGATGGATGTGTATACTTGAAGCAGGTTGGTGATGGTTTTCTGGTGTATCTTTTGTTGTATGTCGATGACATGCTTGTTGCAGCAAAAGATCTGTCTGAAGTTAACAAGGTGAAAAAAATGCTGAAGATTGAGTTTGAGATGAAGGATATGGGAGTTGCGAAGAAGATCCTTGGCATGGAGATCATTCGAGACCGCAGACAGAAGCGTCTTTACTTGTCACAAGAGCAATATGTGAACAAGGTGTTGGAGAGGTTTCATATGATTGATGCCAAGCCGGTTAGTACTCCCTTGGCTACTCACTTCAGATTGTATGCTTTAGATTGCCCCAAATCTAAAGATGAGGAGGAGTTTATGGTCACAGTTCCCTACTCTAATGCTGTGGGATGCATGATGTACGCTATGGTTTGTACCAGGCTGGATATTGCTCAAGCTGTGAGTGTTGTGAGCAGATATATGGCGAATCCTGGGAAGGCTCACTGGCAAGCAGTGAAGTGGATTCTGAGGTACTTGAAGGGTACTGCATCATCTTGTTTAGAGTATGGGAGGTAAATTGATGCGTTGACTGGGTTCGTTGACTCTGATTATGGTGGAGATCTTGATAATAGGAGATCCACTGGAGGTTATGTGTTTTGTCTTGGTGGTTCGGCAATTAGCTGGAGGTCATCTTTGCAAGATGTCACTGCGTTGTCCACTACTGAGGTTGAGTATATGGCTATGAAAGAAGCTTTTCAAGAAGCTTCGTGGCTTGGTAGTTTTGTTCGTGAGCTTGGATTTGGTCATGGTGCTCACGTTGTTCGTAGCGATAGCCAGAGTGCTATTTGTTTGGCAAAGAATCAAAATTCTTTCCATCGTCGGACGAAGCACATTGATATCAGGTACCACTTCATCCGAGGTACTATTGATGCAGGCAAGGTTGTGTTGGAGAAGGTGACTACAGCTGAGAATCCAGCAGATATGCTAACGAAGCCATTGACAGTGAGCAAGTTCGAGCATTACTCGGACTTGGTTGGTGTTTGTGTACCATGAGGGCCTTTTGGGGCCCAGGGGTTTTTACAGATGGTCTTTTGTGTTCCTGGTGCTAGCTACTTTAAATACGTTGTCAAGGTGGAGAATTGTGAGCTTGTGACTCGTATTTGGTGTGTAGAATAGCTTGGATTGGTGTGTGAAGTGTTTCGGAGAAATTTGAAGTAGAACTGTGAGCTGTTCTGAAAAGATGTGAATATTTTACATTGGAGAAATTATAATTTGGAAATGTACTGAACATGAATGTTGTAGATCTTTTTGTTAGCTTTCCAAATCATCAAGAATCAGCTCGATCGGAGGTCAGATGAAGAATTTGTGGCTGAAATACTGAAGATTGTCAAAGTTGGAAATAAACACGGGGGCCCGTATATTGGAAACACGATCCGTGTTGTTTTAGGTTTTTCGCTCCGCCTCGGTTTTCGCTAATGATAGTTTCATATAGTATAAATACCATGCGATTAGAACCCTAATCGAAGAGCGAACACCGTCTTCTTTTCCTATTGAGTTCTATTGTAATTCCTTGATGAATTGAGTGATTTATGTGAGAATTTCTTTGATTCTTTTTAATCACAATTACTTCACATCAATAAGATCATCTGTTTCCCCAATCTGTGTTCTTGAGTGTTATTCTCTTCTCAATTCTTGTGTGTTCTAATTGATTCTAATTAGATCTTATTTTTCCGAATTAGTATCGATCCACAACATAGTATAACCGATAGAAAAATTAAAAGTTGCACACTTTTGATTCTGCTTTTCTATAATACACATAAACCACCGATCTAATCTTCGCAAACTAAATTTTTTTCAAAACATCATAAAACTGGAACTAAAATTAAAGTACGAAATTAGAAGGGAAATCATAGGAAATACAGATCTAGAGTGTAAGTTTTGAAAATTTCTTTCTTCATGAAAGATACAGACATATCAGACAGATTGAAAATAGGAGAGAGGAGAGAGAAGAGAGGAGAGAGCTGCGCTGTATGGTGGGTTGGAGAATTCTCCAGAAACCCTACCTGTTTTTAGTATTTGATGAAAGAAAGTTACGAAACGAACAGTGCAGATTACAATAGCATTAAACGGACGGTTAGGATTGGGTTATGAAAGTAGGGTTTCATTTATCCGCCATGGCATTGGGGAAAATGCAACGGTAATAGGCAATGAAATGAAAGGGAGGGTGGGGATTAAATATGTAAAACGGATGATTAGGATTTACCAAGTAAAAATGCACGGTTAGATTAAATAGGCTTATATTATCTTTAACATAATTCTTTTATTTATTTTGATCCTTATAAACAAATGTTTGAGATGCTTAAATTTTGCATATTCAATGCTTATAACTTCATAATTAATTAATACATACATAATTGAGAATAAAATAATGTTCTTAAATTTTATTTAAAAATATGTATCAACATTAATTTTTTGCAATGAAAAAATTATATAATGATTTAAACAAATATAAACTTCCTGCTGGGAAATTTTGTTTTGATGAAAGTATAACTATTTGAATATAGTTGCATAATATTAGTATTGACTATTTAATTGGTTATAAAGTATGTTAATCTTTTTTAAGAAGACTAAACTGTTATTATTGTTTACATTATAAATTAATAACATATTGTTCATGATCAATTACTATGAGAATTAAAAAAATGTTTTTAGGGAAACAATAAAAAATCCTATTAAATATTAGGAGATATCATAATTAATTAATACATACATAATTGAAAATAACATAAATTCTTAAATTCTTTAAAAAATATAAATTGACATAAATTTTTTTTATTAGTATTAAACATGTAATTTGTTATAAACTATATTAATTTAGTTTAAGAAGACTAAATTGATATTATTGTTTACATTATAAATTATAAACATATTGTTGTTTATCAATTACTACAAGACTTTAAAAAAATTGTTCTTAGGGAAACACTAAAAATCCTATTAATTATAAGGAGATATCATAATGAATTAATACATACATAATTGATAAAAAATAATATTTTGAAATTTAATTAAAAAATATATATTCACATTATTTTTTTGAAATGAAAAAATTATATAATGTTTTAAACAAATATACACTTCCTACTTAAAATTGGAAAATTTTATTATTATGAAAGTATAACTATTTGAATATAGTTGCGTAATATTAGTATGAATTAATTAATTGATTATAAAGTATATTAATCTATTTTAAGAAGACTAAATTGTCATTATTGTTTACATTATGAATTAAAAATATATTGGTGTTGATCAATTACTACGAGACTTTAAAAAAATGTTCTTAAGGAAACACCAAAAATTTGATTAAATATTAGGAGATATCATAATGAATTACATACATACTTGAAAATAAATTAATATTCTAAATTTTTATAAAAAATTATATATTGACATTAAATTTTTTAAATGAAAAAATTATATAATGCTTTAAACAAATATAAACTTCCTACTTGAAATTGAAAAATTTTGTTTTCATGAAAGTATAACTATTTGAATATAGTTGCTTAATATTAGTATGAAATATTTAATTCGTTATAAAGATTATTAATCTATTTTAAGAAGGCTAAATTGTTATTATTTTTTACATTATAAATTATAAACATATTTTTATTTATCAATTACTACGAGACTTTAAAAAAAAATTTCTTAGGGAAACACTAAAAATCCTATTAATTATTAGGAGATATCATAATGAATTAATACATACATAATTGACAATAAAATAATATTCTGAAATTTTATTAAAAAATATATATTCACATTATTTTTTTAAAATGAAAAAATTATATAATGTTTTAAACAAATATAAACTTCCTACTTAAAATTGGAAAAAATTGTTATTATGAAAGTATAACTATTTGAATATAGTTGCGTAATATTAGTATGAAATAATTAATTGATTATCAAGTATATTAATCTATTTTAAGAAGATTAAATTGTCATTATTGTTTACATTATAAATTAAAAACATATTGGTGTTGATTAATTACTATGAGACTACAAAAAAAATGTTCTTAGGGAAACACTAAAAAATCTGATTAAATATTACGAGATATCATAATGAATTAATACATACATAATTGAAAACAAATTAATATTCTCAATTTTTAAAAAATATATATTGACATTAATTTTTTTAAATGAAAATAATTATATAATGATTTAAACAAATATATACTTCCTACTTAAAATTTGAAAATTTTATTTTTATGAAAGTATAACTGTTTGAATATATTTGCATAATATTAGTATGAAATATTTATTTCTTTATAAAGTATATTAATCTATTTGAAGAAGGCTAAATTGTTAGTATTTTTTACATTATAAATTAAGAACATGTTGTTGTTTATCAATTACTACGATACTTAAAAAAATGTTCTTAGGGAACAATAAAAAATTTGTATTAAATATTAGCAGATATCATAATTAATTAATGCATACATAATTGACAATAAAATAATCTTCTTTAAATTAAAAAATATATATATTGACATTAAATTTTTGAAATGAAAAAATTATATAATGATTTTAAGAAATATAAAATTCCTACTTAAAATTGGAAAATTTTGTTTTTATGAAAGTATAACTATTTGAATATAGTTGCGTAATATTAGTATGAAATATTTAATTGGTTATAAAGTATATTAATCTATTTTAACAAGACTAAATTATTATTATTGTTTACATTATAAATTAATAACATATTGATAATAAAATACTATTCTTTAAAATTTAAAAAAAATATATATTCACATTAATTTTTTGAATTGATAAATGATTGGTACAATTGTTATTTTTTTATATGCAGGTAATTTAAATATGATTGGTACAAAATCGATCCTAGATGAAAATACACATACAGAATGTGTGTTCAATCCTTTTGAATCTCAGGGATTGTTATCTCCTCTTAGTGACATCACAAATGGTAATAAGTTGTTTACATTTATATGTGGCAGTTTAAAAATCATGTCTATACTATTCAATTATATTAACTATTTATTTATTCCTTTCTTACAGCTTGCACTTCTACGAACTCTATTTATAAACTAAACTATGATGATGATCAAATAAAATGGTTGTCAAGTATTGGGCCTTCAAATACTACAACCAATATATTATCAACATGTCATGCATCAAATGAAAGTGGTATTGTGAATTTATCAGAATCATAAAAAATGGAAAACTTTTCTATCTGTTCTAAGAAGAATTATGGTGCCTCTATCGTAGGGCAACAATTGGAATTCGATGCAGGTTAGCATTCTCATTTTCCAATATGTGTAAACATTTATTATTAATATTATTTTATAAGTTTATAATTATTTTCCTTACGTTGTAATTGTTATTTATATATCTATCGTAATTTATGTGTCAACAGATATTGAAAGAGAAGAGAATAGTGGAACCCTATTATTTGGTATGCACTGATTAATATATTTTATATATGCATATGGAATATTACATTTCTCGAAAAGTCTCATATTAATTTCTTTTTAATATATTAAACATAATAGGAGAACGATATAATTTTTTTCAATGTCTGATACTTTACGTCTTCACAGATGCTGAAATAGAACAAAACAGTGGAACACCATCCGATATACAATCAGAAATGTATTTGTACATAGATTTTTTTAATAAATCTTTTCAAATGTCTTATATTAAATTTATGATATGTGTAGATTATTTTGATATTGGAGATGCAATATACACATGTGGATTTTGCAATTCTTTTTTCTGGTATGAGGAAAGAATGTGAAAAAGTCGTTCATCTCGAAACCCAAAATATTCTTTATGTTGCATGCAAGGCAAAGTTCAACTCCCACCAATGAGAAATCCTCCTAAAGTATTACATGATCTGTTATATTTACGTAATGATAGAAGCAAACACTTTCTCCAAAATATTCGGTCATACAATAACAAGTTCTGTTTCACTTCGATGGGAGGAAAAGTTGATAGGAGTTTGAACAATGGGAGATCTCCTCTAATATTTAGACTTCATGGTGAAAATTATCATCTTATGGGAAGTTTATTGCCAAATGAAGGTTCAGTGCCTAAATTTGTACAACTCTACATTTACGACACTGATAATGAAGTTGAAAATAGAGTTCATTCTATTAGGTGAGTTACTTAAGAAGCTGTGGTAATTATTGAGTTATTTTATCATTTTAAGTAATTTCTTCTAATTTCTTATTCCAACTGTATTAGTTATAGGGAAAGTGAAACCTTGAACAAGCTTCGTACATCTATTGTTTATGATTGAAGATGATGCTTGATGAGAATAATGTGTTGGTTAAATCATTCAGAATGGTCAGAGAAAAAATTGAAAAGGATGGTTGTTTAGATGTAAAGTTGAAGTTGATTGGTAGGAGGAATGGGGATGGAAGAAGGTATAATCTACCTACGGCTTTAGAAATTGCTGGATTAATTGTTGGGGACTTTGATGCATCATTAGGAGATAGGGATATCTTGGTTGAAGCCAAAACGGGAATGCTGAAACACATTAACCAACTCCATGCTTCATATCTTGGATTACAATATCCCATATTGTTTACTTACGGTGAAGATGGCTATAGAGAGGACATTCCGTTAACGTTGAATGGGGGAATGAAGCAGGGTGGCCTGAAGTATGTAAGTTTAACAGAGTATTTTTCATATCGTTTGCATGAAAGGAATTCAGAGTTATCAATTATATTGTCTTCCATGAGACTACTTTAACAATTTATTGTTGACGCATATACTATGGTTGAATCTTCAAGATTGACTTACATTAAGTTACATCAAAAACATTTGCGGTGTGAATTATATAGCGGACTAATAGATGCAATTTTAAGTGGTGAGACCGATCCATCAACGCAAGAAAAATGAGTTATATTACCGTCATCATTCACAGGTGGTGCTCGATATATGATTCAAAACTATCAAGATGCCATGGCAATTTATAGATGGGTTGGTTATCTAGACCTTTTTATTACATTTACTTGCAATCCTAAATGGCCAGAAATAGTTCGTTTTGTTGAAAAAAGAAGCCTTAAAGCTGATGATCGTCCGGATATTATTTGTTGTGTTTTTAAAATGAAGTTGGATTATCTCATTAAAGATCTTCACAGTAACAAGATCTTTGGAACGGTTAAATCAAGTATTATTTCATAGTTTGTGTGTGTGTGTGTGTATATATATATATTATATTTAGCATATATTCTTACTATAGTCGGTTATAAACCTTTATTTTAATTCAATTGCAGTTATATTGACTATTGAGTTCCAGAAGCGTGGGTTGCCACATGCACACATATTGTTATTTCTTGCAGCAAAAGACAAGTATCCAACAGGAAGCGATCTAGACGCAATTATTTCAGCCAAAATTTCAGATAAAAACATTGATCCTGCATATTATACAATAGTTCAAGAATTTATGGTACATGGACTATGTGGTGTTGCTGCTAAGAGCTCCCGTTGCATGTCTGCTGGCCGTTGTACAAAGCATTTTCCTAAAACGTTTGTTGAATGAACAACTATTGATGATGATAGATATCCTATCTATAGAAGAAGAGATAACGGGCAAAAAGGTGGAGAAGAACGGAGTTCGTCTTGATAATAGGTTTATTGTTCCTCACAATCATTATTTGTTGCTGAAGTATGGTGCACATTTGAATGTTGAATGGTGTAACCAATCTCACTCTATCAAGTATTTATTTAAATATGTCAACAAAGGGCATGATTGTGTTACTGCATCTTTTTATGGAAGTACAACGGATGACGAAGTAGCAAAAAAGGCAGACGAAGTTCAAATGTACTATGATTGTAGGTATATATCATCATGTGAAGCATCGTGGAGGTTATTCAAATATGATATTCAATTCAGAGATCCTCCGATTGAAAGGTTAGGTTTTCATCTTCCAAATCAACAAAGTGTTATTTTTTCTGATTATGATCTAATCGATGATGTTGTTGATCAATTATCTGTTAAGAAAAGTATGTTCTTAGCTTGGATGAAGACAAATAAAGAATATTCTGAGGCAAAGGAATTAACTTATTCTCAATTCCCTACAAAATTCATTGGGATAAGTATAATAGAGAATGGCGACCAAGGTAAAAAAGGTTATCTATTGGACGGATTTTCTATGTCCCTCTTGGCAGTGGAGAACTCTATTATTTAATATGTCTTTTTAATGTTGTGTGTGGACCTACAAGTTATGAAGACATAAGATGCATTAATGGTGAACAATATTCATCATATCGTGATGCTTGCTATGCCCTAGGTTTGTTAGGTGATGACAAGGAATACATTGATGGTATTATTGAGGCAAGTCATTGGGCTTCTGCATCTTCTTTGAGAAAATTATTTGCAACATTATTGACATCTAAATCGCTCATTCGACTTGAATTTGTTTGGAATCATTGTTAGATTTATATGACTGATGATATTTTATATAGACAACGTTTATTATTACAACATGAAGGTAACTCACCTTAGTTGTCTTATTTATTTTTTTCACATTGTTAAACTATTTATATATTCTTTCTAAACTTATTGAATTTATTTTCAGAACTTTGTTTGGAAGATGATGAGATAAAAAATTATGGCTTGGTAGATGTAGAAAAGTTGTTACGAAACCGTGGAAGAAGCTTAAGAGAGTTTGAGCCAATACCATTCCCACCATCCGAGTTTTTTTCTACTGTTGGTAATTCATTGATACGTGAGGAAATGTGTTATGATTGATCAAATTTGTCTCAAGAGCTCAATAAAAATCTATATGTTATGACCTCAGAACAAAGACATGTATACGATGAGATAATGGAGGCAACAAGGTCAAATACAGGTGGATTGTTTTTTGTGGATGAGATAATTTGTCTCAAGATCTCAATAAAAATCTATATGTTATGACCTCAGAACAAAACGTTTATATGAGGACCTTATCAGCCGCTATTAGATGCATAGGAGATATCGTGTTAAATGTGGCATCAAGTATAATAGCTTCTATTTTATTACCAGGAGGAAGAACAGATCATTCTCGATTCCAGATTCCTTTAAATCCAGCTGAAGATTCAACATGTAACATCAAATGAGGTAGTCCACTTACTGATTTGATTATAAAATGTAAAATCATAATATGGGATGAAGCTCCAATGATGCACATATATTGATTTGAAGCTTTGGATAAAACTATGAGAGATATTTTATGTATCAACAATCCATTTAGTATTGATAAGCCATTTGGAGGTAAGACAGTTGTTCTTGGCAATGATTTTAGACAAATATTACCTGTCATTCCTAAGGGTACTCGACAAGATATTGTTCATGCAATTATCAACTCCTCATACTTATGGAGAGATTGTAAGGTGTTACAATTGACAAAGAATATGAGATTACGAAATCTTACCTCAGTTGATGTATGTGCCAAGTTGAAGCAATTTTCTGACTGGGTTGCAAGCATTGGAGATGGAACAATTGGAGGTTCTAATGATGGTCATGCAACAATTGAATTTCCAAGTGATCTATGAATAAAATATTCAAATGATCTAATTGCAGCTATTGTGAAAAGCACTTATCCAGAGTTCATAAGCAATATCATTGATGATACTTATTTTGAGGGAAGATCTATCCTAGCACCAACTCTTGATATTGTAGAGTCTGTCAATGAATACATATTTTCAATTAACTCGACTGAAGAGAAAACATATTTGAATTAAGATACAACATGTAGATCTGATTCAAATAATGATTTGTTGCAAGATCTACACACTCCGGAATTTCTAAATAGTCTTAAGTGTTCTGGTGTCCTAAATCATGTCTTGCATTTGAAGATTGGTACACCTGTTATGTTATTGAGGAATATTGATCATTTAATTGGCTTATGCAACGGTACTAGGATGGTAATCACAAGGCTTGGAGCTCACATGTTGGAAGCAAAGATCTTAGGTGGAAATAATTCTGGTGAACGAGTATTGTTACCAAGAATGTCATTAACACCATCTGATCCAAGGTTGCCTTTCAAGTTTAATCAAATATAATTTCCACTGATTGTATCATATGCAATGACAATCAACAAAAGTCAAGGTCAATCACTTCATAATGTTGGTATTTTCTTAAAGAAACCTGTATTTAGTCATGGTCAGCTTTATGTTGCCATATCTTGAGTCACAAATCGTAAAGGTTTGAAAATCCTTATATGTGACAATGATGTTGCAGAGATTAATTCAACCACAAATGTTGTATTTAAAGAAGTGTTTGAAAAGATATAATTATGAAATTTCTTTGATTAGTTATTCTTCAATATCTATATTTTATTTCAATTTGTTTATAATTAATATCTTCTTATAAACTAATTATATAATACTTATTTATCCTAAATGTTTCTTTACCAAATGTTATTTATAAATAGGGATATTCATACGCTCGAATCCTCCGTGCATCGCACGGGTGCAAATCTAGTAAGTTTGAAAAGAAAGATACAAAAGTGAACTGATAAGCTTACAAAGAGTCCCTCCTTTTTCCCGAAAACCACCGGCCTTCAACTCTTAACCCGTTTTTTTTGTCTCAATCTCCATAGCTCGCTCCTTCCCCCTCTTTTCCCTCACTTTTCATTTTCCACATCCCCGACCTTCCTCCTCATCCCTTGCATAGAATTGTAGCTAGCCTACTTCCCCATCGAACTCTCCTGTTGCTGCCAACCATTCGAGCAACCCAACCCAATAGCACCATTGAGCCACCATTACACTAGCTTGGTCTCACCATACCTTAACCCAGAGCCCCATCAAGTTTCTCTGCTTGATCATCAGTGAGCAATGTGCACCACCTTCACCAAGCAACCATCACCTTCACACGATTGGATCACGCCACCATCATTGAGAACCCTTCGTGCACAACCTCCTGGAGCTCAAACTTGTCATGTACAAAACCAGTGGGCAAGCTTCTTGGCAACCATCCCAAACCCCTTGGGTTGCGTAGCCCTCATGTGAGCACCAATATGTAGCGTAATTGCCTACCTTCCTCCAGCCTTGTTTAGAGTGTTGATCCCACGAAACCAACCATCCCTTGCTTGTGTCGAATGTGAGCCTTCCCTACGTATGTGGTGCATGTTTGTGCCATGCATTCGTAGCCTTTGGCTTTAAGTTCTCTGATTTTCATTCCATAATCCCTTTTAATGTTTATTTATTTATTTTTTCTTGGTGTAGATGCTAATATATACAGGAGAAATATCTAATAAGAACCGGCTCTCTGAGTGATAACCAAAAACTAATCTTTTGAGTTGAAAAACTATCCATAATAGGTTGTCTAAACTACTACTAGTAGGAAAATAAAACTACCGTAAGTAGTTTCAGAAACTATAATAAGTAGTTTCAAGAAACTATACTATTTGAATGTTAGAAAAAGAAAACAAAGCTTTGGAATTTTTATAAATATTGTATATTGTCATTTCAGATTTGGAAACTGACTATTGTATATAGGTGGTGAAAACTACTCTAAGTAGGTAGAAAAAACTACTATAAGTCTCTCAAAAAATTATAGTTGTAACACCCCAAAATTTACAACTAAAAAATTTCGTTTTAAGTGGAAGCATATTATTAAATAGTTGGGTATTATTGTCGTAGTTGATATAAGTTTGGTTTACCATACCATCTTTACATCAACTACAAGACAAAACAATTAGGAAATAAAACATGATAAATAAAAAATAAGGAAACTTTCATAAACATTAGATAAGATTTTGGAGGTTTACTCCAAGTACAATAATCCAAAATATAAAAAGGGATACCATGGATGTAAGAGTCCAAAAAGGTATCTGGTTAGAACTAATATCTGGATAACATGATTCTACATCCAAAACCCTGATACAAAAATCACTCCTCCATATAATAAGCATCAAAGGCCGCAAACTCGTCCACTTGGTCATCATTGACCTACACAAAGATACTTGGGTCGTCTGCTCTTAGGAATGAGCAACATCCATGAAATGAATAATTAGTATGTTACGTACGCAGTTAGGTAACGGTATAGTCGAAGCAGGATTATACATAATATATGAGTTCACATCAAATAGTAAGCATATACATAATACATGAGTTCACATCAAAGAGTAAGCATACATGCGTTAATATAAAACAGTGCCAGGTAAATACTGATTTTAGGTCTCACTATATAGATATATCATATTCCAATCTTTTATTTATGTTGAGTTAAGGGACCCTACTATTCTTAAACTAGTGGAACAGTCTGAAACACCTTTCAGGGACAACACACTCGAGTCACTATTATTGTCTTGTGGAACAGACCCATAAAAACAACTCGGCTCGACTCATGTAATCTTTTACTTTAAATGATTAGTATCATATTAGAGTTGAGTATATTTGATATTATCATGCAGGTGTCATATAGATATGCAAGACATATAATTGAATGACATAATTATGACCACATAATCATTTTCAAATGACAATAATACACTTAGGTAGTTAAAATGCTCATATTCTCCCAAGCCTTATAAAACCCAATACTAATTACATACAAATCTCCAATATTCATTCGGGACATATATCCTCAATTATTTACATAAATGTATTTCTAACATTATTCTAGATACATAATTCCAAATTTCATTACTATTAAGGTATCATATCATAGAATAACATCATTCATATAACATGTCCAACATAAAAGCACATACAAATATACATATACATAAAGTCCTAGTGACAACATGTATCCTTACCAGCAAGGACACCGGGCTCGTATCCTAAACTGCCTCCTCCAAGATTTCTAGAAAATCACCTACGAACATAAGATAATACATGATTAGGCTCAAAATTATAATCAAGGAAAAATTTAAAGTAAAGAAGGGTAAAAATAGAAATAACTAGAGTCAAAGGGAAGCTTGAGCTGCGTAGAAGTGTGGTGGAATGTATGGTGGTGCTATGGTGGAGTTATGGTTGTGTTTAGGTGAGTTTTGGGTATGTAAAAAGGGGTGCACGGGCATGTGATAGGTTGTGCACACCCAAGCCATGAGCTAGGAAGTCGCACAAACAGGCTGTGTAAAGGTAGCACAACCATGCACATGCAACACATGCACAGATGAGAAAGAATGGGGGCGCACGAGCGTACATGAGGATGTGTGTTACCTGTGTGAGTATGCATGGGCATACTATGTGAGCATACACTGACATGTGATAAGGAAAAGGATGGTGCATGGCTGTGCAAGTGATTGTGTCATGCACCTCACAAAAATGTTATAGACATGCAAGAAAAGAAAGTGACAACAGTGGCAGTTGGCAACGGTGAGGGGGAGTGATGTAGTGGTCATGGTGGTTGATCTACCAAGCACACAACAACGCTTGGTGGATGTGGTGGTGCATGGATGGTGATGGGGGTGACTCAGTGAAGAAGAAGAAGAAGAAGCAGGTGGTTTTCTCGATAGAAATTAAGGTAATAAATGATGTAAATAAATGAGGGAGGGAAAGAGAAAGAGGAGAGAATATAGTATATATATGTATATGTATGGAGTGTAAAAAGGGAAAGAAGAGGAAGGCAGAGGATGACGATTGTGATGATTGATAGAGGCACAAGGGAGAGGAGAAAAATTCAACAAGAGGGATGGGAGATGATGGTGGTGTGCTATCGAAGATGAGGAAAAAACACACAAGAGAGGAGAAGGAGATAAGAAGTTAGCGCAAGAAGGAGGCAGGAAAAGGAAAAGGGGGAAAGAAAAGAAAAAGGAAAAAGGTTGAGGTTAGGACTTAGATTAGATTTCGATTAGCTAACATAGGTAAGATTAATGATTTAAATCTACTAAAATTAAGGCCGGTTAAGAACTTTAATTATCAAGGTTAAATATTAGGATTAGGTTAAAATTTTGGGACTAAGGAATTAGCGCTGTCAAAAGTTGAACCAACCCAAAAAATCAAACGAATACGGACTCGATCCACCCAAAATTTGATTTGATTTCATTTGAATAATTAAGAACCTAAAACTTATTTTACCTGATTTGATACATGTCCAATATCCTATATAACCCAAGAAATCATAAGCCTGAAATAAATCCAACCCAATCCGATACTCACTTGAAACCCAATAAAATTCAAAAAATTATAAATTTGAAATTACCCGACCCGATCTATTATTTATTCGAAATTTGATATAACCCAAAAAATTATAAATCTATAAAGATTCAATGTGGTACTACCTAAAAATTAACATTAATCCATTACTAAAATTTTCCAAAACTTCATAAAACATGAAATAGTGTAGATGTACAACTAGTCCATACTAGTACTTACATTAAACTCTAGAAATAATATTATGTGTAACAAGTCCATACTAGTACTTACATCAAAATCTAGAAACAATATACTTTCTTAAAGTTTATATCACTTCTTATGTATATACAAGCACAATATCCATTGATACCAATATTGAAGTATGAAAATAAAAGTAGAGAAAAAAGGAAAACTCTACGGTACCATCTAAATATTAGTTTACTTCCATATAGTACTATAAAATAATAATAGTGCAAATACATCCAACAACTTAAACTGAAGATACACACATACAAGCCTAAAGAGACACCATATAAGGACTTAAAAAGCATCAAAAGGTACATCTCCACACCAATAACTCAAAACACAAATATGTAAGCCTCAAAAGGCACGATATAAGCACTTCAAGTACCTATTTAACCCAAATTATAAATACGCGAGCCTTAAAAGCTACCATAAGATAATAATAATAATAATAATAATAATAATAATAATAATAATAATAATAATAATAATATATCCAACATCTATAACTCAAAACACAAAAAAGAAAGCCTCAAAAGGCACTGCATAAGTTTTGAAAAGCCTCAAAAGGTACACATCCAACACTTAGTTTACCGGGTGTACCTATACTAATCAAAAGCCCGAATTTCCTGCATGTTAGTAACTTTAGTATCAAAATACTACATAATTGACACTTCTATCCTCCTAGAAGATCAAAAAGTATTTAGCTTACCACATACTGGTAGCTTTATTAACAAAACAAAATCTATACAGCTAAACTAATTTATACTAGCTCTAATACTTAAAAGTTTCTACAATCTTGGATATGCACAAAAGGTAAGATATGATAGCTAAGAAAACATGGAATGAATGGATACAATATACATTCTACCACTGTATGCAAGATGATCAACCAAAATTTGTTTTCGGTCACTTGCTTGCCAAGCCTTGAGGGCTAACATTTTCCATAAAATATCAAAACGTAAGCTTCAACGTGAAAATATAAGAATCCACCTGATGCTAATCTACATAAATCACATAACCTAAAAATATATTATCCTACATCAAATATTGCTCTCACTTCAACAAAGAAAAGACATTAGATGATACAAATTTGTGAGATATAATTGCCGCTTTAAAAATACATAGTCTAATAGAATCATATGAATTTTAGAGAGCTTTTGCTAATTTTCTCACATATCAAGAAAGCATAATGTTTCCTCATGAAGGCCTATATTCTAGCTTATTTTGCAATAGGTACATAAGAATTAAGTATGGAATAAGAGATAATGAATTACACTGAGAAAAATAACTTAAGAGCCAAAAAAAAGAAGCATCAAGTTCATTCAATGAATTCAGTAAAACCTCAAAATACACAATCAAGTTTGCACAAATTTAAGTCGCCAAGGGCATGCAACAATCAACTCAGCAACAAATAGCTTCAAAAAATTACGTCAAACTCTTCAATTAGCCTCATTGTTTGGTTTAAACAAGTCCACAATAGAACCATCTTTTTCAAGATCTGCACAAATACTATAAATATATGTTATTTCACAAAAAAATAATAAAATAAATAAATTTACATATTTAAATTACCTCCATATCTAAATAACCAATTATGTGTTGTTACTAACACATCAACATTTTTTAGCAAAAGAGAATTTCTCCACTTCTTTAATATCCTAACGCCTATATTAAAAGTAAACTCTAAAGTAATTGTGGTGATTGGAATAGAAAGAATATATTTTCCCATGGAACTAAGTATTAAAAAACAACTAGATTTAGCCTTCTAATAAGAAAGCACATCAAGATTAATCAATCACTCTATTCTTTGAATTTCATGATAGCTCTCTAATTTTGTTTTTCTAATATTGCTAGTTTAACACCCTAATTTTTACTACTAAAAAAAATTATTTTACAATGGAATTATATAAGTAAAATATTAGGGGTTATCGCCGTAATTGATATAAGTCTTATTTGCCCAACCATCCTTACATTAATCACAAGGCTAAAATCCTTAATACCAAAACAAGGAAATTAGAAATGGGAGAAACATTTATAGTACAATATGAGTTTGGAGGTTGACTCTAAATTACAATGATGAAATACAAAGTAAGGGATACCATGGATCAAAGATTTCAAATAGGTATCTTGGTAAATACATCAACCAGATAACATAACTCTTCACCTAAACATCCAATATGTATAACAGATCAATCATCCCCATATAGTGCATTAAAAGTAGCATAATCATCTAGTGGATCTTCCAAGACCTACACATAAGAATTAGGATCTCCTACTCGTGGGAATGAATAACACCCATGAAAAGGGTGGTTAGTACGCTACATACTGAGTAAGATAACAATAATATCAAATTAGGGATATAGAAAACACATGCATTCAAAAGTGCTGATGAGTACACATTCAAACAAATAAAAAGTCTCATAAGATAAATATTGATCTAAGAACCTTTATTAGACACACCCATTTTTATTCTTTTATATACGTTGAGTCCAAGAACCTCACTATTCTTAAACTGGTAAAATGGTTTGAAGTACCTTCTTAGGGACAACAAACTTGAGCCACTATTATCATCTGGTAGAACGGATATGAAAATATCACCTTCTCATGGTAAAATGCTCCCAGTCCACTATTATCCTCTGATGGAACAGACATAAAAACATCACCTTGATCCCGACTCACATACTCTTCCACTTTAAGTAATTAGTGTCTTATTTATAGGTTATACTATTATATTTTCATTCACGATGAATAAGGCCTCCACTATTTTTATTTTAGTAGAATGAATTGAAAAACCTTTTTGGGGAAAAATGCTTCCGAGCCACTATTATCCTCTGATACAACGGATATAAAAACATCACCTTCACTGGGCAAAACCCTCTTAAGCCACTGTTATTCTCCGGTGGAACGGATATAAAAATATCACCTTAGCCCTATTCACATGATCTTTTAATTTACATGATTAATATCTTATTCATAATCGATTTACAGGTAGTGAACACATTAAGGCAGATAAGCACATAACATAATTCATAAGGTCGATCTTTAGAGTCAAGATCCTTAATTTCGTCAACCATAATATTACATTCCTAGCATAACTTATCTTATATTGATCATTCAACCACCAATTATGGTATATAATTTCTCAAATATTAACATTGTTAACACACTCAAAAATCATGGTCTAACACCCATGTTTCACACATACAATAATAAATCTATCCCAAACATTACCTTTTTTATAGCTCCCAAAACTCTAATTTCAAAATTATTCATAACTCTTCCCATAATGCTCGTATGATTACCCAAATTCAATAAACATTCTTAAAGTACCAACATTTACAACATATTCAAAGTTTGTAGTCTAACTCAAGGGTTTTACACATGGGATAAAAATATTACTATTTTAAGGTTACTATATCCTAATTAAACCATTATCTTATTTTGAGGAACCCAAACATTTAGTAAGTACTCCAAATACTTCTCTTGATATCATTATCATAATTAATCCACCTAACACATTAAAATATCAATATCTCCATATTAACCCATATTGCTTATTCCATAAGTTATATTTTTCCATAAATAAGTCTTAGCGTATTAAGATTATATCAACACATTTTTCCATTCTCACTTCCTTTATATCATATAAATCTACATTATCACAATCATACCATTAACAACATATATTCCATAATATAACAACAATATCATGATAATACACATAGCCATGCAAGCATTTAACGCAAAACCCTAAAATATTAATTAATATCCTTACCAATAAGGACATTGGGCTCTCAGCATGTAAATCTTAGACTTCATCCTCTGAGATCATCGGAATATTACCTATGAAAAATAATATGATACATGGTTAGACTCAAAGATTATAACCAAGGGAAAAGGTAAGGTAAATAAGAGTAAAAATGGAAATAACTGGAGTCAAAGGAAAACTTGAGTTGCGTGGAATTGTGGTGGAGCTATGGTGAAAATTTGGTGATGTTTGGATAAGGTTTGGGGGTGAAAAAGAGGGTGCGTGACCGAAATGGTAAGTTTGTACGGGCATGTAGCAGGCAATGCTCACCCAGGCTGTGAGCTGGGATATTAGTTTTAGATAAATCTAGATTAGCCACAGGGGTGAGAAAGAGGTTGCGATAAAAAAAGAAAAGGAGAAAGGAAAGGAAAAAGAGAAGTTATTTAATATTAGTTTTAGATAAATTTGGATTAGCCCCAAAATAGGTAGGATTAGTGATAAAATTTATCAAAATTAAGATTGGGTTATGAAATAAAAATTATTCAAGTTAAAGATTTGAATTAGGTTCAGATTTTGGGATTAAGAAATTTGGTAAAGGTTAAACTAAGATTTTCTCGAGATTAAAATCAAATTAGGGTATTAATGATATGGGACCAGGTTTAACAAAAATTTGGAGTATTATAACTAGCTCCAATAAATATTGAAGAGTCAAATTCCTAAATAAAAATAAACAAACGTAGAATAAGAATGTGTATATAATAAAAAAAGTAAACTAAATAATAGGATTAATATAAAATATATTGGTAAATTAATATCTAACAACAATAGTTTACCCCCTATATCATCATTTCTTCGACAAGTGGTGACTTCTCTTTGAGTAGACGTGATTGGAACAGAAGAATATACTTAGCAATTATCATCATAATACTTGTATAAGTCAACAAGTTGAGCATACACTTCTTTGGCCACCCGTGAAGCCTTGTCGGTTCCATACAATTTTTTGAAAGCAAATGTCATGAAGTTAAACTTATAACACAAATAAAAAATTATAGCAAAAGCTAGAATCATAGAGTAGTCTGACCAATATATCCCAAAATTTTTATATATTCGAGCCACCATTCTACTAATGTCCATATCATCATACAACATTGCCTTCTCTAGGCACCTTTGAATGATCCATACATTAAAGAGGTATATACTGAATGTCAGATACTCATTTCTAAAAAACAAATTTGCGATATCATAGAATGATTGTAACAAATCACAAACTTTTTTTTACCTTGATCCATTCCCAACTTGAAACATGTCACTTGAAATTAGGGTCATTCAATGCATAATAGTCTAAAAAATAATTATAATGTGATGCTCTATTGAGCATCAAATATGGAGAAATCCACCTGCTTGCAACATCCCATCACAACTTTGCAAAAATAGATATGTTAAACTGCACAACATATTCATAAAACTTAATTATCCTACCTTCTGATCCATCTATATACTTGATACTTTCTTGAACTTTCACCATGCATTCTTTAATGTTTTTCATTCCTTCTTTCACTATCAAATTCAAAATATGAGATAAACAAGGAATATAAAAATTTTTTCCATCACACACCAAGTTTACAAGCATCTTGTATTTCATATTCATAATCATATTGATCATATTTGATGCATCATCCACAATCATGGTAAGAACCTTTTTTCAATTCCCCAATCCACTATCAATGAATGTAACACATTATATATCTCTACCTAGTGTGGAGAGGTACATAATGGCAAAAACTTAACACCTTAGTGCTCGTTTGGTATGGGGTAATTGGGGTGGAAAAATTACCCCCATATTTTATATATCTTATATAATTTATTTAAAATTAAATATTTTTATTCTAATAAATACCCATTTTAGATCTTAATTTGATCTAAAATGGGTATTTCATTAAAAATATATTTATTATTATTAAATACTTAATATAAGAGGTACAAAATAGAGGGAAAATTTTTCCACCCCTATTACCCCCATACCAAACAAGCCCTTAGAGTTTAATTTTCAATTATCATCAACATAATGCGCCATGAGAGTAAGATAGCCACGTCTTGTGCATGTTGTGCATATGTCACAAGTTAAATAAATCTCACTAGAATTTTTTCTTAAAGTTGCTTTAAGAATTTCCTTAAATTCAGCATGCTTATTCAAACAAAATTTCTTTGTGGTATTTCTACAAATGGGTTTGACATTCAGATTCAAATACCGATGGAATTTCTCTCTCCTTCATACTCAACTTGTGAGAATGGAAACCCACATTTTATTATTAACTAAAAAAACAACTCACTATATAATTTTTGATTAAATTGAGATGCAGTCATGCAAGACCCTTCAAGATTTTTGTACTTCGAACAACTTACTAAGTGTCTCTTAAAATTAGATGTGCCATTTTTTGATTCAGCTCTACATGATACCTCTTGGCAATGCTTACATACACCATGAAAACTATTTTGAACATCTTCATAACAATCATACTCTTTCCATACCTTGGCCTTTCTCTTTAGATTTATAGAGACCCAACCATCACTAAATGGATTGGGGATTGAAGTTGGAGTTGGCACTTGATCATTTTCAATATATTTAGAATCAGGGGATGCAATTTTGAAAAGTTTGAAATTAATAAGAGAGATTATAATTCATCAAACAATAATAAGTATCAAATATTACTAATATTAAAGACTAAAGGTAAACCAATACTTCTAATAGCAGCAGATGAGAAACCGTAAATGTCAAAATGCTCTTCTTGTTGTGGAGTCCTAAAATTTTACTCCATAAATTTAACACTACAATATTACCAAGGCATAAATGAATTATCAGTTATTAACATGGGAACATATATTATTTCATACATCACAAACTTTACACAAAATGTAATATTGCATGCTTTTATTTTATGCTATAAATATAAAATTATGGGTTGGATTAAATCATGGCTACCCATTTTAATGTCCTTATATGTGGTTGTTGACAAACATAATCAAATTGTGAATTGTTTATCATTATATTGGATGTTGGAACTAGTAGGTAATACCTACAATTATGAAAACCTTTTAGCTAAATGTTCATTCATATGTACAAGTATAATAGCCACCCATGGGCCTTTATCGTTACAAAAGTTGACAAAAAAAATCATATCCTTCATTTATTTTGTCCTTAATAATGATATAAGGAAAAAGTAATGCAATGTCTTATTTAAAATTAATTAAAAAAGTAGATATACTTCTATGATTTTGGATCAATTAAGATGGTAGTCAAAAATACTAAGCCAGTTAATCAAAAGAAAATCAATATGCTAACGACAATGGCTTTAGCCTTTTACAAATCATGTAATTACGAAAAATCAAGGGTGAATTTCATTTCATACTCACATAATCAAACAATAGCTTCAAGAAAACAAATTTTCGAAACTTTTCTACAGACAATATTAGTAGGAACCTTAATTTATATCATGGATGAAAATATACATTTATATTTATAACAATTTACAGGGCATACAAATACAATGATATTTATAACAATTTACAAGATACAAAAATACAAAACAATATGAAAAATTTAAACTTATAGGAAACCAATCAGAGCTTATGCACTTATGCTCGATGCAAAGGAATAAGGGAGGGCTAGTGTTGGAAGGCTTAATAGCGGTTGGCTGTGTGGGGTGGGATGGTGTTGAGTGGAGGAGTTTGACCGAGGTGGTTCGCAAGGTAAGGGTGGGACAGTCAAGGGTCAAGAAAATTAGATAACACTTAAAGGTGGTAATTACTTTAGAATCTTTTGATATTCGAGAAGCTTCAAATACAATAGGCACACATCACAATATTGGTAGTGTTGTTGGAGTTCGAGTAGAGAGTCTCGAAGGAGAAACCAACCAAGGTAGATTGAGACCAAGGTAGAAGTGTTAGAGATGGTTGGTCAGGAAAGTTGGTAGAGATGAAGCAAGGTGATGGAAAAGGTTGAATGGTGACAACAAGTTCCGTCTGATGAGAAGCTAGATAAGGAGGTTAGAGGAGAAGCTCAACTACTAAGGCTATGGAATACGATAGAGGAGTTCGGTCCACGACGTAGGGAAGGGAGAAGAACCAAGGACCTAGGCACGGGGATGGAGGAATGAAGCAGAAAAAAAAGAAGGATAAAGGAAAGGAAGAGGGTTGTTGGTGGTCATCGACCCGTGGTGCAAATGGAGGAAGGAGTTGGATGAGGGAAGGAAAACAGAGGGGGTTAATAGAGAAGAAAAGTTCACGGGCATTCACATAGTGTGAATCACACTCATCACCATTGGCTATCAAATTCGAACATGGAAGGAGTAAAGAAAAGAAGGATGAGGAAAAGAAAGGTCAATACGAAGGGAAAAATGAAGTAGAGGTGATGGTAGAGAGTTGAATGGTGATAGTAAACAAGGAGCTCGACAGGGAGGTTCGACTAGAAGCTTGACTCTTAAGGCTATGACATGCGACAAAGGAGTTTGGTCCACGATGCAGGGAAAGGAGAAGAACCAGGGAGCTGGGCACAGGGATGGATGAATGGAGTAGAAAGAAAAAGAAGGGGAAAGGAAAGGAAGAGGGTGGTCGTGGATCTATGGTGCAAATGGAGGAAAGTGATGGATGAGGGAACAAAAATAGAGGGGGTTAGTAAAGATGAAAAATTCACGGACGTGGTGCTGCTAGAACAATTCAAACGAGAAAGTAGAGAGCAATGAAAAGAAAGAGATGGATGGTGGCGACATACAGAGTGGACGGGTTAGGGTAAGAAAGAAGAAAATAAGGGCGTAGTGATGTTGGATGAATTGCTAATGCAAATTGGGTGGTGTGGCGTGGCGTGGGTAGTGTCAGTGTTATTGAATTCATTGATGTAAAGGCTTAGGCGGTGGGCGTGGGCAGTGTTTGGTTGGGGGTTCCTTGATTTTAAACTAAGGGTGAGAATTAGTTTAGTTTCGGTTGGATTTGACATAAAATGATAATAAAAGATTTATATTAAATTAATTAATTAACAAAATAAATAAATAATATTAATTAATTTCAAGAGATTATCAAATACCAAAAATCCTACCCAATTATCATATTATTATTATTACTAACATTATTATCATCGTTGTCATCATCATCATTATTATTACTATTATGATTGTTGTTATTATTATTATTTTGATTATTATTGTTACTGTTATCCAACCTTAATTTACTTCTATACTTAACTATACATAATAATAATATTTTAATTTAGGTTATCTATATCAGGGTTTATATAAACAGAGTATTACATGCACGTATTGATTTAATACCAAACTAAAAAGTAATTTGTCTCTGGTAATGTATGTCATTATTTTGATGCTTAATTAAGAAAGTAAACTTGAATTTACTTATTAATGAAGTGATAAAGCTTATATAATTAATTTATGTGTATATATATTGTGCTTCTTCTATTTTTAATTGATCTAAGCATTAACATACAACACTAACATATAAAGTATATGAAATGACTTCATGTTTCTAATGAAACTATTGATTTCAATTTATTAAACTAAGCTACTATTTCTATACTATAAATGAAAGTACTCTAATTTCTAATTGAACTTCTCTGATAGGTTTATAAAACTACAAAACTGCTCTATGAATCTAAGGAAACTACTAGTTTCTATCTATAAAACGAATTTAACTTTATAATGAAACTACTAATTTCTATCAATAAAAGCTACTCTAAATTTATAATGAAACTACTCATTATGATAAATAAGATTACTACACAGTTCTAATGAAACTACTCATTTTAGCTTGTGAAACTAGGTTAAGATTCTAATAAAACTACATGCTTTACCTTATGAAATTATCATTTGGGCTAATGAAATAACTCGTTTTAACTTATAAAAGTATTCTAAGTTTTTAATGGAAATACTCTAAGTTTCTAATGACACTTCTCATTTCATCTTATGAAACTAGTCATTATAGCTTATGAAGTTACTCTCAATTTCTAATGAAATTACTAGTCTCAACTTATTAAACTACTTAAATTTATTAAGGAAAATACTCGTTTTAATTTATGAACCTAGTGTAATAATTTTATGAAACTACCATAATTTTTGTTATGAAACTACTGGCTCTCAATTCTCATTATAAGTAGGGGTTTTCACTAGATACACCCCCATATATATTTTTATTAAACATGGACAACACTACTCGATTTTACCAACTAAAGTGATATATTATTATCATCTATTCAACTTAGGAATGCCAAGGTATTATAAATGTTTGTAAAGCCAATATCATAATCCACTTTATCAAATATTAGAACATACTTGTAATAATATGTATGTGAATATAAAAATTTTTAATATGCTTGTAATGGTGAGGATCCTTGAAGGGGAAATCTCAAATATGGAAAAGATTAATCAAATCCAACTCACTACCAAAGTGAGTTAAGAAAAACATTGAATAATTGGAGATAAAAGGAAGAAATATCCTCAACTATAAACCTTTTTCAACTAAAGATATGGACTAATATTGAAGATAGATATATTTTTTTCAAGTATAATTGGCATTATTTCATTCACACAACATCATTTACAAAGAGACAAAGAGAAGAGAGAAGAAAAGCTAATGGTGTGTAACCTTCACTCACTAAATTGAGTGCATAACTCTACCAATTCTAAATGGAATAAGAAGAACAAAGCTTTAATATATAGATTCAATATATATTTTGGGTTGAACCAAATACATATGTGAAATGCCCCAAAAATCCTAATTCCTATTATCTATTATTAAATAAGGTTTTTATGTTGAAAGTTAATCAAATAATTTACTTTTATTAAAATAAGAGGAAGTTAATTAGGGTAAATCAAGAAGGAATTTATAAGTGTTTTAAATGGGAGGAATGGTGGTATTTTAAGCTAATTAAGAATTTTATTTTGGAAATTAATTAAATAAATTACCTTGTTTAAATTAAGAAGGATAAAATAGTTTCAAATTAATATAAAATTTATAAATAATCTAATTGGAGAAAATTAAAGTGTTTTGTTAATTAAAATGGAATTTAAGAAAATTCCTTCAAAATTCCCTAAATTAACCTAAAAATAGAATTTAATTATTATTTTGATAATTATATTTTATTAAACATCCCAAATTGCCCAAGTCATACTAATTAATCCAACCACTAATTTCTCTTCTTTTTCCTTTTTCTTTTCCTCCTTTTTCCCTCTTTTTCCTTTTCTCTCCTTTCCTTCTCTTCTTTTTTTTCTTTTTTTTTTCTATTCTCCCCCCGACTTGGGCCGGCCTGCTAGCCCAGCACCCTTGCGCGGCCCAGATCCCCAACGCACCTCCCTTCCCCTTTTCTCTCGGCCGGTTCGGCCCGCCCTTTTCTTTCCTTCTTTTCTTCTCCGCTGGACCGCCGATCCAGCCTCTTCTTCTTCTTCCCCGCGTCGTCGTCCTTTGCCGCCTGCAACACGAAAGTTTTAGCTGGGAAGAAAAGCCTGCAACGACAGCTCCAGCACCCATCATTTCCTCCATCTCCTCCTCGTTGTCTCCCCTGTAGATTGGACTAATCGATTCGGTCTTTCCCCGCACGAAACCCCTCTCTCTCTCTCCCCGACGAATCTCGGTCACGCATCCACCTAACCTCCGACCCTCCCTCGCATCCTTGTCGTTTTCCCATCCCGATTGGCCTATAAATAGCCCCGACGAATCTCGGTCTGCAACTACAATAATAGTCAATAAACATTAGTCATTATTATTTACTTTATCTAATTTTTATCTTATTTAGCTTGATATGATCTAATTAAAATAAAATAAAATAAAATAAAATAATGTTTTGTTATTATTATTATTATTGCCACAATTGATATTCATTAATTACCATTATTATTGTTATCATTATTTTTATATTATTATCATTATTATATTTATTAAAATTATATTGATATGATGGAATCAATGTGTTATAAAAATAATATGAGAAGTACAATATTAGAAGTCTTCATCTCTTATCAATTATCAGCAGTCATTGTAAGTTAATATTATGTAAGGATTGTATAAAATATAAATATAATATAAACTTAAAATAATACTCAAACTCAATATGACCAAGCTAATAATAGAGTTGAATTATAAGCTATACCTTAACATAAAAATGAAAGTGATCCTATTTGAAGACTTTTAAATTTGAAACATCAAATATATCTACAAAGAGGAAATAATGACAAAAAATTCTAAGGCTCAAAATCAATAAATATAATAATTCACTTTTAATTAAATAAGATAAATTGAAATAAAAATTCTCAAAATAATTAGATTTTAATAACATATTAGAATAAAAAAATAAAGAAAATAGCACAATCATGAATCAAATATGAAATAACCCGAATCTAATCCAAACTCGACCCACAATTATAATAATTTGAACTCATCCAAGCTTGATCTGAACCATAACTAAAATTAGAACAACCCAAATTTATCCAAATTCGAGTCCATCCAATCTTAACTCGACCTAATCCAAGAATTTAGAATGATCCGAGATTATCCGATATTAAGTTGATTTGAATCAAACCTGACAGGAACTGGGCCGACAAAATGATTCAAGATTATCTGACACCGAAATGACCCGATTATCATGTAACCCAATCCGATAGTGACCCAACTCACCCAATGGCCATCTCTACTAGTAAGATAGGTAAAATGAAAAATTAGCATGTGATTCTAGGTTAAAGCATGAATAAGTCAATAAACTAGGGGAAAAGGGTACACACGGTGGTTTTAAGTTAAAATCAATGTATACTATTTTTTATATTGAAAAAGGAAAATAAGATTATATACCCCTAAAATTTAGAACTTGAATTACAAAAGTCAAAATACAAAATGTAGGGGTGTCTTGCCACATCTAACATAAAAAAGACACTCCTTATACCTAGTCCATGTGTAGTGTATGGTAAAAGTAACTTAGTACCTAGGAATAAGTTGTGGGAATCACTTGATTACATTCCGATACATGATTCGAAATAGAGAGAAAGAAATATGTATATTGAAAACAAAGGACTAAGAATCCATAGAGAGAAAGATATATATGGATAACCATACTCTATATTAATTTGATTTAGCACTCACCAAAGGAAAGTACATTAAAAATATTAACCAATAATCACCCACAAAACATGGTGGCATTTGTTTGTGAGAATGAGTGACACCCATAAATAATATAATTAGTACGTTACATATAGAGTAAGGTAATAATACAATAATAACAATGTTACACAAAATACGTAAGGTCACATATAAGAATAATCATACATATAGATTAACATAATTTGTTGCAAATTAATCACTAATTCTAGTTCTTATTATAGGCATAGCCACAATCCATATTTTTATTTATGTTGAGTTCAGTGACCCTTGTATTCTTAATCGGTGGAATGGTATCAACAATATACAACCCTACGGTGAAATGCTTTTGGCCACTATTCTCATTCAATGGAATGGATTGGTACAACAAGTCTTGACTCATGTAATCTTTCACTTTAAATATTAATATCTTATTAATAATTATGACCATTCCACTTATTTATTTCATGTTGAGTTAAGGGACCCCACTATTTTCAACTTGTGAAATGATATCAACAACATACAACATAGGGTGAAATGCTCCTGACCACTATTCTCATCTAGTGGAACATAAAAGTACAACCTATGGATAGGTGCAACCCAAGGTGAAACACTCCTGGGCACTATTCTCATTCCGTGGAACAAATAGGTACAATTAGTCTCAAATCATGCAGCCTCTCACTTTAAATGATTAGTCTTTTATTCATTATTGGCTATCTCAAGATCATATTCTTATTTATGTTTAGCTTAGGGACCCTACTATTCTTAGCTAGTGAAATTATATGAATAATATACAACCCAAGGTAAAACATTCATGGCTATTATTCTCATCTAATGGAATGAACTGGTACAACCCCAAGGTAAAATGCTCTTGGCCACAATTCTCGTCTGGTGGATTAGACAGGTAGAACCGGTCCTAACTCATGTGATCTTTCACTTTAAATATTAATGTCTTATTAGAGTGTTGATTATTTATCTTAGGATCATCATGCAGATATATTTATAGGTATGAAAGGAACATAACTCAACTTAGCATGATTTTTTGAATCATATTAAACATAACCAAACAAAGGTCGAGACATCCCCTAAGGAAGAGACCATTTTTCTCTTGAGAAAATTCTAATTCCACAAAGTGAGAATGAATTTTCGCATAGTGCTCATTTAAGTACCAAATTTAATAAACATTCATAGAATATGATTATTTTCAAGATACTTAAAAAATCAAGTTCTAACTCCATTGGCTTACACATGTGATACAACTTGCCTCTATTGTCATCATTCTTAATTCCTTACGAAGCCTAAATTCCATAGTTTAGACGTAACTATTCTCGTAAGACTAATATGACCACAAAATTTAATACACATTCCTATAATCTCAATAGTAATAATATATTTAAAGATTAAGGCCAAAATCCAATGTTTTAAAATGTGATGATGACTTTGCTTTTAGGGTTACTATTCTCAATTTTATTAGACTTAGGTCATTCATAATTGCTCAGAATATTTCATATAATATATTTAACTATTTTGAATCAATTAACACATTAAAATACCAAATATTCCATATTATATTCATATTGACCGAATTGCCCTTAAGATAAACAAAATACACATGTTTTCACAAAAATCCTATGAGTTCCAATATGAATGGTTTCCAACCTCCAACACATATCCTCATGAACAATACTTAAATGTAAATATATATATATATATATATGAGTCAAATATCATGGCCTCCAATTTAGATACACGATTCATGTCAACCTTCTTAACTTGCAAAACCCATTTAACCAACAATATACACAATCACATGCTTTTTCATTTTCTCACTTTTTCATCATACAACATAACATATCTTATAACAACATTATCATAATAACATTATCCATATACCAATCCCAAGCATGGAATTTCATACAAATATATACATTACACATAAAAGCCCTAGCTATGCCATGTAATTTTACCAAAGAAGATTTCATTCTCTAAGCATGTATAACCTAATACTCCTTCAATACCACCATAAGATCACCTAAAAGCCAAAAATATAATAAGATTAGAACTTAGGGGAAATATTTAAAGAAAAGATGAGGCAAAGGTGGGTGGCAATAGAGATAACTGAAATAAGTAGAGGAGCTTGGGTTGTGTTGAAGTATGGTGAAATGCATGATGTAGGGGAGTGGTGCATGAAAATGATAGGGGGTGCATGAGGTATGCTAAGGTGGAGGGTTCAATTATGATTAGGAAAATATCGAAGGATGTCACAACCATGTATTAAAGGCATTCAAAGGTTGAGAAGGGAAATAACACACTGGCTGAGAGGAATGAAGTACAATGTTATGCGTAAGGTCGTGCATGTGTTGCCTGAGGACACAACCATGGGATAAGGTACATGAGCTATGCACTAAATAAAAAAGAGAGGAGATATGATGATTCAGGGATGGAGAAAAGAGATAGTGTGGGTGTTGATGGTTAGGCGATGACAAGGGAGGTTAGTGGGGTTGTAGAGGTTGTTGGCTACTATGGAAATAGTGGTGCTTGGTGGTTAGTAGTGGTGAGTGGTGTGGGTGCCGAGTGTCGGCGAAGCATAGCATTGAGAATGGAGAAGAAGGAAGAAATGAGGGAAATGTCAGAGTTGGTTTCCTTAGATGAAAATAATAGAAGGGAAGGAAATGAGAAGAGAATATATGTTTATAGGAGGTGAAGTGAGGGTATGGATGTTGGGGAGGAAGTTTCAAATGGTTCAGGGTCAGGGGAGTTTGGCTTGGGTGTAGTATAGAATGTGGTGTAGGTAGTGTAGAGGAGTAAGAATTTGGTGTTAGTACAAGGGCTGGTGCATGGTTGGGAAAGGAAAGGAAAGGGAAGGGTGTGTATGTAAGGGAAAGGTGTGTATGTAAGGGAAAGGCTTGCATGACCCAAAGGGGAAAAGGGAAAATTGACCTGGTCGAGGAGGAAGAAAATAAAAAAAAGATAAAGATAAAGAGAAAAAGAAAAAGGGAAAAGGGAAGAAGAAAGAGGAAAAAGGAAAATAGGAAAAACAGATTTTTGAGGTTAAGATTAGGATTAGATTTAGGAATAAGGAGTTAGGGTAAGATAAAAATATTGATCACCCGATATTAGATATAGGTTAAAATATTAATTGCTTAGTACTAGGGTTAGGTAAAAATTTGGGATATTATAGGTATTCACAACAATTTTGTCATATAACACTTGTGTATACTCTTTTTTTTTTTCCTTTTTTTAAATATAAAAAATAGTATACATGGTGGTTGTAACCTAGAACTACCGTGTATACCCTTACAAAGAAACTAATTTCTTGTGAAAGGGGTATAAACATTGGTTGTAAAACAATATTGTCATGTACACATTCTACTTAAAATACCAAAATGCTCCCTCTAAATTCTTTCTTATTGGGCAATGAAATACACGGCGACTCAATTTTAAATCGCCTTATATTGGTTGTCTTTTATTCCAATTTATGTACTAGTGCTACTTCTATTAAAATGGATATATGGATCCTACTAATGAATGTAAATTGTCTTAAAGTTGGATTTTGCTATCCTAATCTGATTAGTAGATGAAATTATCAATATGCTTAGATTCATATTATGAGTATTTGGTAAAACTTTAAGTTATTATTATTGGTATTAAATCATATACATCAATACTCAAACAATTTATTAAATATATGTATGTGAGAACTAATAGATACCAAGCTTTGATCCTAGGTTATCAAGTTACTAATCATCATCATTTTCCATAACATTTTTATATAGGTAGAAATATGATAATAGAATGAGCGAAGCGTAATAATAACATAACTAATATGCTAAATGTATAGCCATCGGTAGGAGAAATAATACCATCTATTTATATAGAGCTAATAGTTTTAAAATACATGTTATATATTATAGAAACCCCTTAAGTTACTGAATGACTATTTTAGCCAAAACATTGATATTGTGCCTAGATACATCCACTATTTTAACTTTACAACAAACAAAATCAATCTTCTTTGAGCATAGATTTCTATTTTTCATAGGTTTGGTACCTAAAAAATTATCAAGCAAGACCCTCTTTGTTGTATCATCCCTATGGATTATCTTTTAAAGGGAACCGTAACTTATATCCTCTTTCATATGAGCTGTCACCTTATCCCTATCTAGTTCATTATAAAATAGATTTAATAAAATATTTCATAATCATAACTTCCAATTAAGCATATATAACATAAAATATTCTCAATAAAGAATACAAACATAATAATAAGATTTTCCTCAACAAATCTATTTCACTAACCTTTATTCCCTCATCAGTACTCTTGTCAAACTTACCGAAAAACCCTTATTCCTATGCAATCACAAAGGAAAAAAATTGGTTTGACATAACTTCACTAGTCACATTAATTAGTAACATACATATGCCATAATGCAACAAAAAAACCATGATCTATACCTAACTATCAACCAGAGAACTCTTTTACCATCTAGCCATCTCTATTGGATCAATAGTTAATTTTAAAATTGGGTATGGTTTTGAATCTGGACCATTGATTGCACCAACAAATACAACCACTTTACCAAACCAATTAGAGAGTTATTCAAAAACTCTTCATTTGCATCCTAGCTAAAAAGAAAGACATGTATAATAAGTTAGAATCTAAAATAAAAAATTGTTATTTTCATGACAAATTGAGCTTCAAGATAGCTAACCTCTAACAATTTCAATTTTAGATAGTGATCAGAAACCTTTATTAGATGGTTGCACTCCTGATCCCATAAATTTATCAGGACATTATCGATCTCATCTTGAATTCTAAACTCAACCATATGCCTATTTATTAGGAAATAAGCAGTGAGTTTCATTTCATCATAATTTCTCTCTAAAAAGTGAGGATATTCTATAATCCATTGTATAGAATAAAATAATAACAAAATAGTGGATGCCACATCAGCAATGTTACATATGGTATAATAGTATTTCTTATCACACATCTTAGTTTTCCTCTTGTAGTGCATACACACAACATACCACCAATTTCCATATGCACCCACTAAGCGGATTATTACCTTGAAAAAATATTTATCGGGCTAAAAGTTTAACAAATCATAAGAAAAATAAAAAAAGCACATTGAAATATTTTAACAATGTAGAAAGATATCTTATGAAAAATTTGTATATTAACAACATAAGTCTTCAATTGGTAATTAATCTTCTTGACCTTATAATCATTATCCTCCTTATAGCAAAATTTAGAGGCTTCTAGCTAATCATAGTGCTTGAATAAACTCCTTGCAATATTAACTTGCAAGAAATGGTAAGGCATTTACTACATGAAGTAAAACAATAATACACCATAAAGGATGCAAGAAATCAATATCAACAATAATAACATGTACTTTGAATGATAATCAATAAGCTCCTCAACTTTAGAATTAATCACCATTTTGCTAATATTGTAAGTATTTGAAACCTTAACAAACACTTGCCAACAAATAGAAAGTGATTATAAAAAAAACTCATTACTTCTAAAATGTAACTAGTAAAACATAAGTTACAACTAATAGATATATACCATTGAATTAATTAGCCTTAAACAATTGAAGAAGGATAATGATAGGCTACTCATACCTCCATCAAAAAATCTTTTGAGTTTATCTACTTGATCTCTCCATAACCGATATTCCATCTTCTCTTTCCTACATGAAAACATAACAAAATATAGCGCATAAAAATGTAATTAGTATATTGTAGAATGTAAAGCCTTTCATTTTTATGTTACTGAAGGAAGAAATATATTACTCTAGATCCTCAAGCAATATGTCTATAAGCTTTGTCCAATCATTCCCTAACTCAAGCCCTTATTTAGTGACTTTACCTTGATTATCTTCCCCATCAAATCTAGGTAACACATAACAATTAGGCCCAACAATAACGAAATATCTATAGATATGAAAACAGAGGAGATCCACAACTAATCATGAAAGAATAAAAGCATATCTCAACAATAAAAAACTTATCGTCGATAAGAACATTCTTGAAATTATTTATGTTACACATAAAATATGGAAGGTTGGCATCATATAACTCAAATGAAGTAATACCACTACAAAACCTTAGTTTTTAATTTAGTGTTGATGACTTATGAAAATAGTTATATGTTTTAGCAAAAAAATCTGTTATTGAGTACACAGAACCCTCTTGGAACTTCACCTTGTACATCAATATGAACCCTTTCTTAACATATGCCTTGTTCCTTACACCCTAAAATAGATTTTATACCTTTGTAAATGTGAAAAACTTGGACAATTATGTTCCAATGTTCCTTAGGTGGGCTATGTTAGCTTAAAAGAGTGTATTAGTCATCATTGGTAATGTCTTTTCCATCGACAAATACTTTCAGGATTGATGACTATCTTCACAAATGAACACAAGTCCTTTTGAGAATGTGTTTTTATCAACTCACACATATTCTGAGAGACTTACTCTAAGTTCACTCATCCTTAAATTACTTCAAGTTAGGCATACTCAACTATAAAGTTCTCTAAGGATAAATTTTCCGAAAATAAGGTATATCTTATTGAAATAAGTAATCTTATCTATCCTTTTAAGCCTCCCCTATGTACCACTTATTTGTGGTTATTACATACATCCCCACTGAAAATACGAAGTCATCGTTAGGCCTTGACCATTGAATATCTCATTGCAGTTTTCCTAAGAATTGTCTTACTAGGTGACTAATTAGCTCATCCAAGTTCAACTTGCAATTGTGGTTTCATTCTAATGCCATTTGTAACACCGTGGCACATCAATCGTGGGTAGTTACTTGGAATGCTTTCATGATTGATAAATATCCCCATAGATCAACACGAGTCTTTTTGAACACGCATCTGGAGAAACTTTTCAGAACATCACCAATCTTTAAATTGCTCCAAGAAAAGTACAATTAACTATAAAGTTCTTTAAGAATAAATTTTATGAAAAGAATTTATACTTTGCTAATATAGATAGTCTTATTAATCCTTTTAAACCCCCACTACTAATTTGGGAATATTAAAAATATGATAACTTGTAATTTTGTATTGAAGATAAAAATAACATCTTCTCTTCATTCTCGTAGAACTTTGTATTAAGAAGTGACATCATTGTAAATGTTTTTAATCCACATTTAAAATTCCAATAATCATTAAGCTAGCCCTTTATTTATCCCAATTTTTTTATTGTAGAACTTAAAGACATATATACTTACTAAAACAACCATATATATCGTGTAATTTGTGTTTATTGTTGCAGTATCACTAAATTTAACAAAGTTAAAAGAATGACATATAAAAATCATAAAAACCTATAACCTATTTGATGTAATAAACTAATAACTTATGTCTTTATAAATCCTTAATCAATTTCACCAGCCCACATTGTGGCTCGAAGTTTATCAATTTTTATGAACCCAAACTCCAAAAATTAACTAGTTAGATATATTGACTAGATATAATATCTATTTGAATCAGTGATTAGTATATTAAACCAAAAATTGACCTAAATAAGGTATCAAGTAATGACTTAAATGGAATTTTTTTATACCTACAAAATAACATTATTATATATGATAATTATGAATTTTTTATATAGATGATAAAGAATCAATAATATAATAAAAGAACATACATTAAACACCAACAATTTTTTTATGAAAAAGAAATACTAGAAATAAAGGTAAATGGGGCCAAACTGGTTAAATTGGGTGGTATAATCGGTCCAACTCATATAATTTATCCAGGTGGTTTAAAAACTTTTTTTTTGGGTTATATATATTGGAGCCTTGTCTAGTATCCTTTGTTGTACAAAGACTCATTCACCCAACATTTTTTGTTTATTGTTTCTATTTTACCCAAACATAAAATAATGTATTTTTAACTTGTAAAAATCACATTTTTTCATTTCATTTCATGGTTCTCATACAACAATGCCCATATCAAGTCAAATTCATCAAACTATGTAGTCCGTTTGGTATTCACTAGTTTAATCTATACCAAAATTGTAACCAAATTAATATAACTTAATCAAAGTACACCCAAATCTTAATACATCTTAATTGAAATTTGAACCAATTACATAGTAAATATGATTGAAAGTGATGCAAATTACAATTGATCCAAATAATCAAATTGACACCTATTAAAGTGTATTACATATAGTCAAATATCAGCTTTTATATAGTTCAATCTTTCATTACTTTTCAATCGACATTACCAGCAAGTTATTAACTAGAATATTATGTATTGGTTAATGATATAATATATTAGACATAATTGTAATTCAGAATAAAAAGTGTTAAAGTAATTAAGGATGTTTTATATGTTCAAAAAATATCCAATAAAACCAATCTTTTAAGTATATATATATATATATATATATATATATATATATATATATGAAAATCTAGGATGATAGGTAATAAATGTTTCAATTTTGAATTGTCAATCTTATGATATTTACACCTATATAGTAATTTACTTGTCGTAAAAATTTTTATTAATTAATTAAAAAAGAAGTCTATGATTAGGGCCTATTATTTTCTTTTGATGGATAAACATTTTATTTATTTATTATCTAGGATAATGTTTTATAGATGATTTATTTTTATTGATTAAGTTATATTTTAATATTTGAGGTTGAGATTCATATATTGCATTAAGGCTTTTTTGGACGAATTTTTTTATGATAGATAAAATTTTAAATATAATAAAATTTCAAAAGCAATTCACATTAAAATTATTTTGTTATAAATTCATTAGTTGGATGAAAAATTTTAAAAGAATTTTTTTAAAACTTTCTTATATTTTTATAGATGAAATTTAAATACAATATTTATAATAGTTTTCTTATTTTCATCTATAAGATTATATAAATACACTATAAACTCAGTTAAATATTTTATTTGGTACAATTTTAACTTAGATTCTAAAACTTTCAAGTAATTAAATTCTAGTTTTGAGTTCTCAAACAAAATATTTAAATTAGAAAAATTTACAAATACTCTCGTACAATATATATATATATATATATATATATATATATATATATATAGATTTAGGCTCTTGTACAAACCATTACTTAAAATACAAATGTAGGAACCTTTAATTACCATTAGATCTAGAAGATTGAAGGGTCAAGATTAAAATAAATTCAAGTTAGTTATTTACTAAATCTTGACCATTGATCAAATACTAATCTAATGGTTATGATTGGTTCCTACAAATGTATTTTAAAAATAGTGTGTATGGGACCTTCAGCCTATATATATATATATATTTCTTTCTAAAAGTTATTCGTCCAAACGAATTACGAGCCTCCATTGTAAATATTTATTTATACATCTCTATATAAAAGCTACGGCTATCTACGTATTAAAAAATTGATTTGCTCTATTTTACTTCATTGATTAGGCAATAGCACACGGTATACTTTGTTACCCGCCGGCAAGCACCCCAAGCGAGGCCGAGACCGCGTCCCGCAAATCATGATAGGTTCTGTTGAGAACGTAGAAGATGCTAGGCCTAAGAACACATATGAATTGCGTCCAGACCGAATCTATTAACTCATAACATCACGCAGCTTCAGCCGCTACTCAACGGGCCTTCTAAGTTTCTGACAACACTAATCTCATCGCCTACTAGATACTCGTTAAATCACTCGTTATTATTCTTCATCTTTGATATCGATTTTTCATTGGCAGGCCCTATTGTCTGTAATTTTTACGATCTGCGTACTGAACTATTGATTGTTTGACCCAACCGAAGTTATGTCCTCATCTGCGTCGACGACTGGGAGCGCAAGGAAGAGGGAAAGAGAAAACCCTTGTGCGGTATGCGGGCACTATCACAAATACGAGGAGGGTGAAGTCTGTGGGATTTGTGGTCATCGGATTCCAGTGGGTACCGACCAAAATTCGATTCAAATTAGTGCTTTCCCCTCGGAGATCTTGCCCGGTTTTCTCTATCTAGGTGGCTATGATAATGCTTCGAAGTCGGAGCTCCTTAAAAGTCAGGGTATTTATCGGCTTCTCAATGTAAGCTACTTCTTTTCTTTTGGTCTTCTTGTTTTCTAGAATCCGGTCTCCCAAGTTTGTTTCCCGATATATGAATTGCAGTTTTGATTGTTTTGTGGTTTTGTTTTATTGCTAGATAACTCAGGTTATGAATAACATCATAATAATGTGATTTACGATCGGAGATGAGTTAGATTTTGTTCGTGCTATTCCAGCCGATTTTAGGGAAGGCACGCGAAACTAAGTTTAGGCTGCTAGTTCATGCCTTTCTTTATATGATTATCAAACGGAAATCATGATGCTATGTAACGAACGATGTAGCAGGCGACAGTCCATGAACATATAGTTTATTCCTCTGTGTGTAATAGTAACAGCACACTTCTCCATTGCCTAGGGAATTGGTAATCATCCTAAGGGCTAACTAATACATTGACTTCTAGGAGCTGGATCTACAAGTGTACCTGTGGATATCAAGAACACAAAGTGGGTTATAACTCTCTAAATGTCATCTCAATCAGGCTTTTGTTTAACATTCCGATAGAGACTACTAGTTGCTGCCAACTTGAAGATTTATTTATTTATTTATTTTTTACTTTTGCATTTGTTGTCAAGTTTTACGCATTTCTTCTTCAAGCGGAAGCTTGTTTTTATGATGGATCTTTTCTTGGAATGCATACAGTGGATGAACATGTTGTATTAGTGGAGCCCAATCTCAACTTTTGAAGGCGTAAATGCCATCTTCCAACTCTACACTCCGTCTTCTGTTTTCTTCTCCCATTTCCTTCTTTCTTTATTAACACTGGTAACTCTGACAAATCTCCCTTTCACAAATTGATTGATAGCTCAATCAAGCGCCCATCTCCTTAGGCATTTGTCATATCTTTCCATGAACTCGTATCCTATTTGTAATCATTTTATGTATTTCATAAGATGAAATATCTTGAGTTCTACCAAATCATGGATCCAATGGTATCTCTCATTAGTGTGCTTTATTGCAGAGTGATAAAGATGTATTCTTCAAACCGATCTCTAGTGAGAAATAATCATTGATAACACTTGAAAGGATATGTATATATATTGTGTGCCTTTGTGAAGAGAGGTTAAAAGGTATTTCCCTTGGAGGAAAAGAAAGAGGAGCATGAAAATATTTGATTGGTATGACAGTTTTTACATCTATTTTCATCTGTTTTAATTCCAAATCCCATTATGGAGCTACAAATTGTGACTTGACATTGATGGAGAGGATTAGCAATTTTCTTTTTTGGGTGATATTTGGCAATTGAAGTTGTATCCTAATTGTTAGCGGATGCCACCTTATGTCAAGATGTTGACAGAAAGGACATCTCATATGTGAAGCATATGGCAAATGCATTTGGATCACATGTACAGGTTGTGGAAAGGAAAGGTTCAGTTTAGGATCATTAACCATTAAGATGTGCAGCTATTACCATTTAGATTGTATGAAAATGCTGTATATCAGAGTAATAAGGCAGAACAGACTAGAAGCAACAATTAAGCTGAAACAATTTGTATTGATTAAATCAGGGAAACCTAATCAATTACTACTTCCTACTTTCAAGAGGTAGGAATGCTCTTCCAAAGAGTTCTCTCCAATTCTCTGAATGGATATTACCATCCTTAATCCCTTTTTTATCCTACTGCCTAAAGGAATATTCTGCATAACAAACCTCCCTTAAACCACTCCTCAATATTTATTTCCTAACTACTCTCCCTCCACCAGGGCTAATAAAACTAATGAAAAGACTTCACTACCCTTAATGAATAAAACTAATACTGCTCTCCACCAAGGCTAATAAAACTAATAAAAAGACTTCACTGCCCTTAATGAATAAAACTAATACTGCTGAGCTGCTTGTGACTTCCTTCTGTCATATGTGAATATCACCTGTGGCTTGGGATGATTCATAGCAGAAAAAGATAAAAAGGAGCATATATTATAAGGATAAATTTTGTTGGCCAAGATGCAAAGGCACAATAGATTGGCTGCAATATCAATTATGATTGAGTCAATTCTGTATCTTCATGCAGTCAAGTAAGGCCAATATTACAGAAGTGCTGTTGCTGCTGGAGCATGGATCCAAATTTTTTTACCTGAGCATTTAATAGATGCTTTGGTAATTTGCATGAAGCTATTTCATTCATCAAACAAATAACTTTGAGTGATTTATCTGTTGGCAAATGTTGGCTCTCCTGTTTTAAGTACCTTCTGTCATTAGGGATAATTTCATGGCGTCCTACTCATGTAAAGTTGACAGAATTTATGTCCTCACATTATATTTTTCATTCTTCATCAGTTAAAATTGTGGAGGTTATGGATGATGAAAGTCTCCTTGGGGTTGGGAATAGACTGTTCATTGTAGTGGTTTGTATTCCTATGTTGCTTTGGTACAAAAAGGTTTATTCAGCTTGTTGTTAAGGAAGAAAAGAAAAGACTGTTACCATATCTTGGGCTGTTCAAGTTCTTGGCTGCTCTTGTCTTGCAGTTCTTGTTGCAAGGAGTTGGTTTGGGAAGTTGATATCTTTCCATAAAAAATGCCATATTTTCACCAATCTCTGCTGATTGTGGGAGAAGGTTGCTTAATTGCTTGAAAGAAATTCATCACTCCTCCCCCCTTTATGATAATGAAACCATCATGCTCCAAAGCTGTATTTTTTTGTACATCTTTTTGTTGGACTCCAATTTTTTGTTTGCAAACACTGATATTTTTAGCATGGACTAGTAAATGGTTGTTTTTGTTCCTCTCATGCAGACTGTTCCATCGTGTCAAAATCTCTACAAGAACTCCTTCACTTACCACTGCCTTCAAGATGATAAGAGCTTACAATTTGATGAAGCAATTGATTTTTTGGGTGAGTGACCTTATTTTTAGTGATATTCATGCATCTTTGGGGTCTAATCTTCGTCATTGTTTTTCTGTTCTTAACAACCCTAGATGTGTACCCCAACATCCATCTTCTCACATTGGTGTCATGCTTCATTTGATGCCCCATATTAATGATTATTTTTGTTTTAACATGGCTCATTACTCATAGAACACGTCGTGTTCAGAGTTTATGAAACAAAGTGCCCTTTGTATTTTACTGGTACCAAGGAGGAACCCTTTGAGAAGGGTTGGTACAGATAGGAGGATGCAACCATCTATAAAGTTAATGAGATGACACTCATGTTTCTCATAAACGGCTGTGGCTTCAAATTGGTCTATAGCTAGGAAAGTTGTACTGTATTGATAAGCTACTTGTATGAAATTCTTGGTAGAATAAAATTACATAAGTTGATATTGAACTTGTCCTTAAGTTGAACCTATGCGCATACCAAGACTAGGCAAGAAACACAAGATTAGAAATTCAAGTCTTTATTACTATCCAACCAACAGTCTTAGAAGTACAAGAATTCAAAATTTTGAAAACTTAATAATGCCCACTTTGTTCCTCCCTCAATAACTTAAGCAGTCCTATTAAAGATGCTTAAGTTTAGGCAAGAAACACAAGATTAGAAAATCAAGTCTTTATTACTATCCAACCAACAGTCTTAGAAGTACAAGAATTCAAAATTTTGAAAACTTAATAATGCCCACTGTGTTCCTCCCTCAATAACTTAAGCAGTCCTATTAAAGATGCTTAAGTTGAGTCTAGAAAGTCTTCTTTAATTTGAGGATTGCATTTGCTAAAGTAGATATCCTTGGATCTATAAAGTTTTTGGCTTCTAGTCTCCTCTAAAGAAAGTGTTTTCTACTTAATAAGAAGACTTGTTATTTTTAGGGGATTCCAAAACCAAGATTTCGTTATCCTTTTCTTTAAAGGTTTCTTCCAAATTCATAGGTGATTAGTCACTTAAATGCATTTGAATGATCTTGCATGGTGCTTTATTCTACCATCTCAAGTGAGAAAAGATAACAACTTATTCATTAATGATCTTGATTATTGCATCCTCACTAGATTCTCTCAAAGTTCATTTGGATTCCTCTCCTCCAAGACTTGATTTCAGAAGAAAGGGGCAATCTAATGGTACTCATTGCATGGAGCATCATTTCTTCCCACTTATTAGATATCCATAGTTTTCTTATCCTCTAAGGTTGCATGCATAATTATTAAAATTTCGATTTGATTTTTCTATATAAAAAATACTAAACGATCTAGGATCTCAGGCAACATATTAAAATAGTAAAATCGATCCTATGTAGGATCATTAGAATCTTATGTTCTAGATAAGATCCTATGATTTTACGTGATAACTATATTTTTTATCGTTTTTAACTTTGAATCTATTTCCTCTTGTTCCAACTATATGTTTTCCGTAATCCTCTAATTATTGATTCTATATTGTTTTGCATTATATCTTAAAAATGATTTGATGCGAAGAACTTATGATTGAAATACTAGTAAGACTATGAAGTCGTTTATTGAAGTAAAATGTTAATAAAAGAGTGCAATATCTATCTAAATAGTAGAATGAATATATTATTTCTTAACTTCTAGGCTCCGTTTGGATTGGGGCGAATCGAGGGAGGGGTAAACATTAAAAATTAACCTAAGTGAAGGGAATGGAGGTGAATCGGGGTGAATATTTTAAAATGCTGTTTAGATGATATTAACCTAACTTGAGTGAATCGGGGTGAATGTTTTAAAATTTTTGTTTAAATTAAGGTGAATGAAGATTGAAATAATAAAACAAATAATGTTTATACCCTTCTATTAAATAAATAAGTCATATTGAGGGGTATTTTGGTCCTATCAAGTAAAAAATTTACTTATTCTTTCACCTTCACCTCCGTTACCCCTGAAATCCGAGGTTAATAAAAACGAAATTAATCGAGGTGAATGGAGGTGAAACATTAACCTCGATTCATCCAGGTAAAATTATTAACCTGATATCCAAACGGGGTGAATCAATTCATTCACCTCCATTAACCTTCTTCCATCCCAATCTAAACGAAGCCCTATTTAATTCAAAATTAATATATATTATGGTCATGCTGGCTTCATGATATTAACAAGCTTTAAGTTTATGGCGTATGAATTGTTCATATAGTAAGTTAACACATGTGCATATAACCCAAACTTCATTTTTATGTCGGTTCATTCAAATTTTAAAAGCCAACATAAAACTTTCTTATGCTTTATTCTCTTAGATGATAGAAAATACTCTTCACTTGTTTTCATTATTGCCTTTATTATCATTCACTTTCTTCATTTTTTATGTATATTTCTTAAGGCTAAAAATATTGTATATTTTGAACATAGTAAGTTGTATGCTTCCTTTATCCATACTTTTATTGTAAATTCTACTTTTTATTTGATAATTTATTTCTAATGTTGTTGACTTACTATAATTCATAATATGCAAAACTACTTTAACAATTTGTATTATTTGTAAATTGCTACAACTTAATCGATGACTATATGAGAGTTTCATAATATAGTTTTTGTGTTCTTTTAACTTCAAATATGTTATTTTATTTTATAGCATAAAAGTATACAATTTTTATGGTTTTTGTAGGCTACGATCTAATTCTGAGCCTCGATTCTAATTGGAATCTCGATTTTAGCAACCTGATGCATAGAGTTATTGTTAAATAAGAATACTATATAATCTGCCATAACAAAAAATTGTTCTCACAGTTAAATAGTTCTCTTCTATATGCTATCCTTTTCGGCTATATGAAAAATCTTCTATTTTAAGCATTATACTCTGATACCACTTGTAGGAATTTTTTGATGCAATAAGATAATCAATAAACACATTGTTAGAAAACTTAGAATTTTTATTATTAAGACCAACAAACTAGCAACACAAGAATTCAAGATATCGTGAACACAATACTCTTCACGGTGTTTCTCCTTATCTTCAAGAACTTATGCAATCCTAACAAATATCCTTATGTTTTATCTAGAAAGTCTTTTTAGCCTTTGGATTCCCTTCTTGATCATCCCTTTCTCTAGATCTCTCTGACCAATAATATCTAAAGGCTAATCATATGTTTGATCAAACACAAAAGAATCCCTTTTATTGGCTAATAAATTAGCCTAGTACAAATAGGACTCTACATAGAATATACTTCAAGCTCAATGAAATTAAAACAAGATTATATCTATCTTTAGCCTATGCACATAAGGCTTGATCCCAACACTATGAAATGGAGTTGTATATATTCACCGGATGAAGTCTTTTTTCGATGTTATTTTGATATGTGAATTGAAAGTTGTGATGGTGATTCTAGAGATAATAAATAATTTAGGACTCAAGATTCAATCCACGTGTTAACAGCTGTCTTTCTGGAGGGGCTTGGGAGGATGGGTATAGCCTAAGCAATAAAACTGGGGTCGTGATTATGGGTCCGGTCTTGGTGCTGCGGTATTAGGGTATTGCGAACGATATTTTATGTCGCAGCTTGATAGGCCATTAGTAAGGTATACATATGTAAAGAGGGGCAAAGGATGAGGTGTAAAATCTCAGGGGGGTGCAGGGAAGGGCTGATGTGATGCTGAGCAGGGTGTCTTTTACTTAGAGGTTGTTGGTAGGTCATGTGGCGTATCAATTCTGTTATTATCGATTCTGTTATTAGTGCTGAGTCAGCTAGTAAGAGTTGTATAAAAAGGGGTGGGGGGCAGAGAGAGAGAGGGGAGGTACAGAGGAATTGGATTGTAAAGGGAGGAGCCAGGTCCTCGAATTCCTGGTTTGGTTCTCACAATATCAATACTAATCCGTCTCTCTGCCTTCCTCTAACTTACTGCTTGTTCTAAATTCTATTTTTGAATTTTAGTTCGATCACAGCTATTGTAGCGTAATTATTTAATTCCTTTTCACAACAAATATTGACAAATACCAGCTAACATCATTAAATATCGGCTAACATCGGTAAATATCGGCAAATATTGGTTGATATCCGAAATTTCACCAATATTGCGGCGATAAATGTGTTTTTCTGAAATGGCTGCATTTCAATAATTGTGTCATGCTTGACCCAAAAACCGCGAAATTACAGCCGATGAGCAATAACAGTACCGACATTTCATTCTACAGTACATCCTAGCAATATTAGTGTGAGATTGCTTCTACATTATTGAGAAATGGCGTTGTAGTTGCATGTAAATCAGTCTTGGTATTTTGTTTATTACAGCCTACCAATCCCAGTTGCATACTTGCATGCGTTTATCTTTTGCCTTGTTCTGGTCATTCCAGACTTTATGACACTGGATGCCTATATCTGTGATGTTTGATGTCTGGTTTATTGGAATCCTATCATCCTTTTCATTATAATCAGCATAAGATATACAGATATGGGATGGAGGTTGTAAATATTAGTCACTTTGATGGCCTTCCAGTTGATAAGTGAGCTACATCGTTTCTGAGGTGCATTTATGTTCATTTGCACAAAAGGGTGGCATGAAACACACCTTGCCATGTTCTCTATGCTTCTGCGTATCTTACTACTATGAATAGATATTACGCTCTTATGGGTTTGTCTTATTGTGTAGTGCTCGTTCTCTCTCTACTATTTGGATTTGAGCTTGTTTTATGTTGTTTGTTCTTATTTTGCATCTTCAACTCAATATTTAGGACTCGAGGTCAGTGCCGGGATTTCTCAGTTTGCCTGCAGTATTGGTTTTCCTTTTATCTTTGTGCAGATATTTATGATAAAAGATATATGTATAGATATTGGTCAAGATATAACACAATGATTTGACACAAAAATTCTTTTTCATTATGGCAGAAAAATGTGAAAGAGAGAGAGCTCGTGTGCTCGTGTACTGCATGTTTGGGAAGAATAGGTGTGGCAGATCAAATCTTTTTCCGCCCTGACTCTTTTTCTCTACAGAATAGTGCTAGTTCTTTGTTTATTTAGGCATACTGGCAGCTGCTTTCTGGGTGGAATTTGTGGTCTGATATGAAGGATTGACATCCCATTCGGTGACGTCCCTGAGGGAATAACATGCACTGGCAGCCTTTTGCAGGATCTGTACCCTACAGATAAATGCCATAATGCTGCATGTTTTGTTGCTTACTTCAGTGGCTGAAAATTCACGTGATGATCTTGCAGGTCAGCAGCTATAGTTATTGCTTTCCTCATGAAGTCTAAAGGCTGGAGTCTTCCACGGAGTCATCAGTGGGTGAAAGATCGTAGATCTTCTGTGGAGTTGAATCAAGGTTTGCCTTTTTACTGTTGTCTATGAAATCTCCTGGCTTCTTATGAATGTCAAAATCGAAGAAATCATAGCCAAACTGTTGCTTGTTATTTGTTTTCCTGATCTACTGGACATTGCTGGAAGGGCTCATTTCATCTCTCCATTTGCAAATTGCGATGATATTTGTTTGTCTTCGTTCTCTCTGATCATACTTTCGATAGTACTGTACACTCATTTACGGGCGTTTGGCATGAGTTGTGGAAGTTAAGAAGATAACCCAAAATTTTCACCTCTTTGACTTAGCCCCTGTTTGGTTTTACTTATTATTAATAACTACTTTTAGATAAAAACTACTTTTATAAATCTACTTTTAAAAAAGTACTTTTATAAGTAAAATGTATGTTTGTTTTAACTTTTATTACATAAGTGATTAATGCTAAAAAACTACTTATTGTATCTTATTAGTGTTTGGTTTTCATTTTCCTACAAAATTACTTTTTTTTTTCCATCTTTAGTTTTTATCTTCCTATATATATCTTTTAATAATAATTACTATATAAATTATGTAATATTAAATATTAAAAAGCATATTAAACATTAACAAGCATAAAAAAAAATATAAAGATATTACCCATGCCGAGTAATCTTTTTTTGTTGAAGTAAAATGATTTTTCATTTGATTATAAACATACATTGTAATTATAAATTTACGACAAAAGTAATATGTATTACCTTTTAGATTATTTCGATTATAGTTAATAATTATAAACATACATTGTGCATCTCTTTTTCATTCACAAGTTCACATACGCAAGTTTCATCATCTATAGTTTTATTTTGCCATCTTTAAATTAAATATAGTTTAACTCAGCTCATGGGAACTGATATGAAGTAGTAACACCAGCCCTGTAAGTTTAATATGTTCGTCAAGGTTCATGTCATATATACGAGCTTCAATAATCAGCTGGCTATTTGACTTAAATACTCAAACCAAACCTTCCAATTCATGCTATTATTTATCTATCATCCATGCACTCGGCTTTTTATCTGCCTTCAGCTACATTTTCTCCTCAGTGCATATATCATCTAGTGGCACTAAGAGTCGATCCTGCATTTACAAGTTGTGGTAGAGGCTTTCTTGAATATCTTCTCTCCACCTTGTAACTCCTGCATTATGAAACTAGTGTACCCACCTGTTGCATATATCTATGTAAAGTGAGTTCCTTCTCATATGTTCAACACAATGGGCATCCTTTACAAGACAAGTTCAAAGTCTTGAACATAAACTTACTAATGAGAGCACTCTTGGTGAGATTGAGATTTATGAATTAAAGTGACCAATCAAGGAAACAACTGATTCATCTTAGTTTTCTCCTATTCGACTAAATCTACACAGGGACGGGGTAATTGAAATGCTTCCTCAATCTTTTGATGCAAACTATGAACAACCCACTCTGTATCACGAGTTCTCTCTCCTGTCATGAAAACATAAACTTCCCCATTTATTTCAATTGAACTGAAGCCGGGGTCTTTCTTCAATCCATTGGATCTTCGTGAGACACTGTTTATTTCTAAACTTTCATGATTTCCCAGAGATGCATACATGGTTGAAAGAGAACTAAAGTGTCCAGAATCTACCGAGTCCAACTCTCTTAGTTTTTGAAAAATCCGACTTGCAATCTTGGTATTGCCATAGACCCTACAAGCACTAAGCAGTGCACCATATATCCCAGAATGTGGCTGCACAGGTATTTCAATTAGGGATGAGTGATATCGTGATTAATTAATTAAGATCCCCGGGGTGGAGATTTGAAGATTTAATTTTACAAGTTTGCGGGGAATTAATGGATTGAAAGGGCGGAAGAGGAGCTTACTGAAAGTGCCCAAGTAGAGGTATTTGTTCCCAAACTCTTGTCCGATCCTCGCTTCCCATCTCCCATTATGGTGATGCCTGTCGATACGCACCACCATCATCATCATCAGGTAAACGTACATTATTTTAGATCAATTCGTCATAATTAACGACATGGGGACAAAAAGAAAGACTCATCCCATCAGCATATATAAGTAGTTTACCTGGCCACACCCCGATATTTGGAAACGCCTCGAGAGAAACCGCTGCTCCGACGGTGGAGGGAAGCTAAATACTCTTCCCTGGATGCATCCCGCATCTCTTCCACTTCTCTGCCGTAATTCTCTAACTACACACCCGGTACGCGGACACACCCGAAACACATTGCAGTCAGTAATGATAATCAAAATGTAGTAGTACTCAAAAAGTATTTTTTTAGTGCTGAGAACTAATTTTGTACAGAGAAATTCAAAGTCGTATCTGGACCCCAGTACTTGAGCGCCGCTAGGTCGTAAGTTCGAGTGGCATCCTCTTCGTTATCGTCTGTTCGAGCAACAATGGTGATTGCGAACGTGAGCAGCAAAAATGGAGAAGGTGAGCAGCAGATATGAAGAACTCGAGCGGGGATGTCGGCGATGGTCGAAAATTTCAACGCCGCGTAGAGCACACAAGCAGAAATGGAGAGAAAAAATGGAAGAAAACGAGCCAACGCCAAACAACGGACAGGGACGAGGACGGAAAAGTCATTTACCGTCATGAATGACTTTTTTTTAAAGCAAATATTGTGCCGCATGGGGCAAAAGTGATTTAGAAAAGTAGGTAAAAATTACTTATAGATTATTACTTTTACAAAGTAATTTTTACAAATCACTTTTTTATAATTACTTTTAAAAAGGAAAACCAAACACTTATAAAAATTTATAATTACTTTTTATAATTAATTATCTAAAAAACTACTTTTCTTAAGTAAAACCAAACAGGCTCTTAGTATATTTGGAATAAAGGGAACATTTTTTGGGAAACACTCGTTTACTTCGAACAAAGATCCAATTGGATATTTTTTTGAAAAGGCTTTCTTCTGTTAGAAGTATACTACTCCATTTGTTTAAAAAATAAGGTTATTTTAGGTAGGAAATTTTGTTCAAAGAGAAAGTCCTTTTAGAGAAATTAGTATCTATTTTTTATTTTGTTCCTTTTTATTTTTCTTTTTCTATGCATTAAGTGTTATGTTGTTTTTCTGGTGTAATTGTAATATTAGCGTCACTGCCTCCTAATATAATATATAAATTTTTAAAGGGATTTTCTTTATGAAACAGAGTGATTATACACAAGATTTAAAGTACAAATATCTCTGCGGCTTAGTTTCATACCAATCGCCCTCTTAGAGGTATGATGAGTGAACAGTGGTGGAACTATACTCCAAACTCGATTGAGTCCTATTTATCTATATATGATGGCAATGATGATAAATTTTATTTAACTATCATAATATTTGGCATACATCCATTTATATATCACAGATATTAAATAATTTCATTTATGTATTATGCGTTTTAATTTTTATTTTATTTTAGTAACATATATATATATATATATTTTAAATTAAATGATTAAAATGATACTTTTTTAATATTATTTTAAAATTTGAATTGGAATAATAAAATATTTTTTAAAATTGTACATAAATTTATAATAATTCAAAAGAAATAACATTAAAATATTCAAAAATCTATAAAATAATATTATATTTAATAATATTAAATTGTATTTTATAAAACTCCTTCCAATATATCAATCACTCTTTCATTTATTCACACAATTTCATAACTTATTTTTGATAAAATTGTAAATAAAAAGTTTAAGGCACCTATTCATAGATTAACCAAAAGTAAAGCAATTTATCAAATAATAAGAACTAATAACATGATATCTTTCAAAAACCAAAACTAAAGCAATTTACCAATTAATATATATCAAAATTTTATGTTTGTTTATAATTTTACTAATAGATACAATAAAAATAGAATAATAATGGGGTAAAAGGGACTCTAATTGGGTGTGCTGTGAATTGTGATATGTTAACAATATGGGTCAAAGAATATAAATAAAGTGAAGGAAATAAGCCACAACAAGGCCTTCATCTCGTGACCCCCAGGCATTGCAAATCTCAGCCGGGCCAGCCTATAGTGTCTGTCCTCCACTGAGCTAAATAAAACTTTTTAATATATTGTATATGAAAAATCGTAATTAATCTAAAATCTCATGGTGTCCCTCGATACCATAAAACACCCATAGCTCTGCCACTGTGAGTGAATATATTTTGGCAGTGATAATGTTGGAGGACGAGTGCATGGCAAAGTTCTCCATCACTCTTTGAAGCATCTCTACCTCGCCCCTCTATTGCTGGTCTAATCCATGCCAAGCATGCCGTCGCACTGTTGATGTTGGTGCATGTAAAAGTTACTGCCGTGACATGGCTGCTTTATGTTTTTTTTGTAGCTATCTACCAGCAACTGGAAGAGTACGGGCAGAAACTTGGATTAAATGAGAGCAGTACCGCGGTTCCTCCATCTTTTACGACCCCGACTGAACCATCGTTTAACTTTGATTTCTCAAAGAGCGATCCTGTAGCTGCGTTTAACCCCAGTGTTGCTGCTGCCTCCATCTTTGGTCGTGGACCTTTGATTGTTCCTCCTGATGGATTCACTTTTGGAGCTGGTCAGGCTGCTGGAAAGAGTGCTTGTGAAGGTACTTCGGTTGTCAGTCAAGCGAATCCAAATGGCAGCGATATTCCAATGGACGGAGCCTGATCGATAGTTATCTTCTTATTTTGTTGGCGCTGTCAAAACGTTGATAAATCGTGTTTCTTTGGCTGCTGATTTTGCATGTAAAGCGTAAAGGCGATTCCTTGATTGAATGCTTTTTAGGGTTAAACATGTTAATATATCATGGGCGACTTTTGCCGTTGCTCAAACGCAATTATCATGGCCACCCTGTTGCAATAGCAAATAGGTCAGTTGAAAGTCTGAAACATCCATTTTTTTTTGCTGTTATCATTTTGTTTAAGATGTTATTTATTTATAGAAAAAACAATATCCCAATAATTATACTCATAAATTTATTATATTAAGATAGTTATGTAATAGCAAATATAGAAAGTTAAACGTTGGATCGGTTTTTAGCTATATTTTTTTATTAAGGTTTTTAACTTTTTTGTCCATTATAGATTATCTTCTAAACTTGCATTTTCTATTTAACCGTTTTGGTTATATTATACAAAAATTTCCATTAATTGTTCATGAAAATAATTTATTATTATTTATAGGATCATGAATACTATTAAAGAAAAATATTTTTGTGATAAATGTTGCAGCTTACAAAAGTAGGAGGGCTTAAAAATGTTGAATAGTTTTGATAACTAATTAATACACTACCAAATTATTAATTTTAAAAATGATATTATATAGTTGAAAGTACATAACCAGGATAATCAATATATTATTGACAATAAATGGTAATACTATTATAGCATATCAAAGACACAAACCTTTCATAAGTATATCTTGATTTAGATATTGATACTATTTAAAAAGTTAATATATAATGATACTAGTTTAACTTACAAATATAATTATTTCATTTGATAAATATACCTTTTATTGTTTCTTCTTCTTTACCACTGCCATGTTGGTGGGTAATGAATCTCATGGACAAAACTGATATTGAGAAGTTTTTGAATTTCCTTAATAAGTTGGTTGTATTTTGGACCAAATTTCCTTTAACTTTGCTTCATTGGAGGATGATTTGGGATGATCTAGAGCTTATGAGTGCAGACCTTTAGGTTAATGTCAACTATGTTCACATGAGTTCATGCAAAGTAGTCTTGGTGCTCCTTTAGAAATTTGATCAAATATTCTTTGATGAGTCATCATAGTCCATTTTGGGTTATTAGGGTTGATTCGTATCTCATCAAGCTATTTAAACGACAACTCCCTTGGTTGTTGTAGCCATGGCTCTAACTGTAATTGCTACAAAGCAAGGGACTTCACCTTTAGCATGCCTTAGTATCAAGCTTGGATGACTCTTTGGGCACCACTGATCTCCTTTATTCCCTACTAATTTGAGAAACATATAATCTAATGGTATGGTTACACACATTTTGTGTATCCAAGGGTGCTTGAGTATAATGTTGTAACTGGAGGCACTATTGTTTATTAGGAATTCGATGTTGAGATTAACTCCTACATAAACGAAGAGTTAGATTCCTTTTATAGTGTGCTTTGATCCTTACGAAACCTAATTAGGATTGTGGGGTCCTTCTAAATATGCTATTTAGGGACCCTTGTTTCCCTGATTGTTCTAAGAAACATGATGTTGACAAAGGTGATATCGTCAACTAGAATTCATATTTTCAAGAAGTAATCAATAACTCAATCACCTAGGCATCATGGTGTAGGATGACTAGATATATAGTCTCCATATCAACAAAGGTAATGGGTTGGTCAAATAGACTAGATTGATAGTCTTTTAGGGTCTGTTGTCACAACCTAACTCTTCTTGTAGAGTCTCGTGCTTAACTTGCTTAGTCATAACTCTTGTGTAAGGCTAAGTCACCCTAACCCACATTAATGGAAATATAAGAGTGTAAGTAGTATAGAATACAAGAAAATTATAAAAAAAGAAAACTTTGTATTATAAGAGAATATGTACAAAGATAGAGATCTCACAATATTTGGGATCTCTTGGATCGTGGGAGCTAATGGGGTGCACCTTTATTTATAGTTGATGCCTCCTTAATCCCTTCCGTAAAAAAAGGGTTCTAGAATATTTGTACTATATAAGATAAGTCTAGATATTTCTTTTCTAAACTATTTTACCACCTTCCCACACTTAAGAATCTAAGACATCCTCTTAAAATATCTCCCATGTGCACGAGTACTCTAGAACATTGCACTTCATTCTCCTTTATTCTACAATGTTTCATAATATTCTAGATTATTTCATTCATATCTAGAAGTATTTATAACTTTTAAGGACACAATAGAATATCATGGAGTGTACTAGACTTCTATATTATTTTCCTACCAAGTTCAGCATCCCAAACGCATCTAGCTTGATTTCTATCCTACCAAATTACTTTAGTGAAACTCTCCTCTAACCTAAAGTTGCAACACCCTCATTGTAGGTCTTCAAATCTTGGACTTGATATCCCTTGCCTTTTCTTTATGTAACCTATCGGAGGTAGAGGGTGTTTTTTCCATGATCGTGGGGTTTTCTCAATTCAATGCGCTCCCCTTGAGTTGCATCCCATCCTTTGGATGTTGTTGACCTTCAACATGGGCTTTGTTCCTTTCATGTCTAAGTCATAAAGGAGCTCCACCATGCATGGGTCCTCTCCATCAAATAGACACATGGTTCAATCCCTAGGCATTACGTATGCTTCAATTGTGTTTAAGAAGTCTTGGCCTAATATTGTAGGATAGTCATCTAGATATATCATTGTGATGTCCATCTTCTTTTTTCAAGCACCTCCAATCTTAATGAGCACATGTTAGGGGATCCTATGTATTAGTTGTGGGCTAGATTTCATTGCCTTGATGCTAGACATATTCCCTTTAATTCTTAACTTGTGCCTTTGAGCTAACCCTAAATACATGAAATTGTTAGTTTCCCCTGTATCCACTAGTGATATAGTTGGTTTACCAAAAATGTCCATATCCATATAAGATATCTCTTCACCTTATTTTCCTTTGGGAACTAATAAATTTGTGTACAAGTGTTGCATGGCTCCCATGCATCGTAGATCCTCATCATTGGGATCATCTCCTTCCTTAGTCCTCTTGTATACTAAGGCTGTGACATTTCCTCTTTGTGGCCAATCCCAAGCATAATGTGGATTTCTGCATAGAAAACAACTCAGGTTCTTTTGACTACTTCCTTCACTAGTAACCCATTTACCCTTGTCCTTCCTTTCATGTCGACCATGGTCACCACCCAAACTTTTATCTTGCTAAGAATATTAGGGACTCTTTGAAGGGCTTTAGCTTCATCATTCTTTGGATTTGTATCCCCCATATTTTTATTTTCTACCCATGGAGCCTCCTAGGTAAGGGTGAGGCCCACAAACGATTCTTCCATGGCCATAACATCATCAATGCTAGTAACACTGCACCTCTCAACTTTATCTTAAACCTTAGATCGGAGGCCCATCATAAAGTTGAAGTACTACAAATTTCTCCACTGAACAAGTTTGTTTGAGTTTGCGCATATTTACTCGGGTCAAGATATCAATATTTCTTGGGTAAAATTGTTTCTTAGTTTTTATCTTGAACTCTACCCAAGTGGTGATGGAAAATTTTCCTAACCCCATATCATCGAACTTGTTCCACCACCATACCATAGAATTATCAACAAGGAAAAGAGAGGTGGTGCATACCTTTTTTCTTTGATCAATGATCCTCGAGTTCTAAAGGAAACATTCCTTGTGAAAAAGTAAGTTGCCAAGTACCTCAATTTCCCATATTTATGGAAAAGGCGTGGGCCTCAGTGTATCTGCCTCTTTAGGAGCCTCTGTGATGGTGTTCCATGCCACACTTCTCTTATATTAGGTAATATTCTCCTATATGGAAATAACTTCATTAGATAGCTCCTTCATTATAACTTCTAACTTTCCCATGGTTTGCTACATGACATCCTTAAAAAGGATTGTTTATTCATTCATTACCTTAGTTTTATCCTCCATCATGGTCACCGAGGTGTCACAGGCTGCCTAAAAATATCCATTTATCTTAGTTGTAATATTCATCACTTTATTAAGGTCTTCTCTTAGATCCTTGATGTCTCTCATGTGCTCTTTTACCTTTACCAACCTAGCCTTGAACCCGCATGGGACACCCTTAAACTTTCCATGACTTTCCTTTTTTGTTTTTGCATCCACCATGGTGCTAATATTAGTGTGTACACCCACCATAAAACTCCTCTTAAAATGTCATCCCTTATAACAAACTTACCTAACACGTGGTTCCCTTTGAATCAGCTCTGATACCAACTATCATGGCCTACCTTTTCTGTAGAGTTTTGTGCGACACTTGCTTAGTCACAACCCTTGTGTGAGGCTTAGTCAAGGCATCCTAATCCAAATTAATGGCAAAATAATGGCGCGAGTAGTATGAAACATAATAAAATTGTGAATGAGGAAGCTTCGTGTTATAAGAGAAAGTGTACAAATGTAGAGACCTTACAACACTTGAGACCTCTTGGATGGTTGGAGCTAATGGGGTGCACCTCTTTTTATAGTTGAGACTCCCTTATTCCTTTCTACAAAAGAGACGGTTCTAAAATTTTTGCAAAGTTCAAGATAAGTTAAGATATTTTTCTTCTTGATTATTCTACCACCTTCTCAGTCTAGGAAATTCCTTTGAAGTATCTCTTATGTACAAGAGTGATATAGAAAATTGCACTTCCTTCCTATTTATTCTACAAAATTCATGATTATTTCATATATATCTAGAAACTTTTAGGGCACGTTAGAAAATCCTAGAGTTTACTAGAATTCTCTAGTACTTTCCTACCAAATTGAGCGTCTCAAATGCATTTAGCTAGGCTTTGATCTATTTTTTGGGGTCCAAAGTTGTCATCCGATGAAACTATGCTCCATAAAGAAAGCTTCATGATCATGTATCTTAGCTTGCGAGTAGGGGTATTAAAAAATCGGTTCAGACTAGAATTTTGGTCAGGACTAACCACTTATTCTATGTTCCAATCTAAGACTGTATTGGTATTTTGGTCTCAGGTTCGGGTTTCGTTTTGAAGTAAAACATTTTTGGTCCTTAATCGGATTCAATCCAATCTAGTCCAATCTTCTAGTCTGATCCAAAATCTCATTAATATTTTAATTAAAAAAATATATTTTTAATATAAAAAATATATACCCCCTACTTGCAAGCTAACTGGTAAAAAATATAGAAAATATATACTTCACTAATTCTAGTCCTAATTGGTAATTTCGGTCTGGTCTTCAATCCTAACTTAAAAATTTCAATCCTTAACTTGGTTTTAGTTCGGTTTGGTTTTGGACCAATGCACTCCCCTACTTGGGAAATTATCAATACATTGCTTTTAGATCCTTTAATTATTACATTAATTATTTTAGTATTTTGTGGTGGCTTGGGCAAATTAGGGGCCGTGTTCTTCTTATCCCTCTAGTTATTGTTGGCCACACTTTTTTTTAACTTATTGCTAAGGTATTTTTTTAGATGGTCATTCTTGATTAGTTTGATTAATTAAAAATTTATAGCTATGCAATCATATGTAGGTGTGATGGTACTTTGCATGGAAATTTTAGCACTTGGTTGTGTTTTGTTGTGTTTCTCAATGGGACTTTACTGCCACGTGCCCAGATGTTTCGGCCTTTGTGCCCCTGGTGAGGCCAGCATTCGACACACACTCCTAGTGAGCACTATGCTGAATATTCAAAAAATGTTAAAATAATAACACATAGAGATTTATAGAAGGGACATCAAGTTTTACTTGCAATATAATATCAACATTAACAACCATTAAGCAATAAGGAAAAACCTATATTTGCATGACTCATTCGCAAGATTCTTGGGGCAAGTCAGGACCGTGATAATCTCCCCCACCCAAAATCACAAACAAACTTATTTGTACTAAAGAGGGGTCCCAACATTGCTTCCTTGTATCTCCTCTTGACAGTCCTGCAACACTCACCTAATACTAAGAAAGCACCACACAAATGCCATATGTTGCCCCACAAGGCTTAGATTCCAACTAACATCTCGTATCCAATACAACTTTTTGTGACATAGCCGACCTTCTCACATCAACTTATCAATGAGTGATCGAGATTGACTTATTACATGACCCCCAAAAACTCATTTTAATGACCTAGATTTCATACCAAACCAGGTCCACCAAAACTCCTTGTCAATGGACCCGTGTAGCATGCACAACCCCTCGAGTTCAATCCTTTGAAGGTGGTCGTGCCCCAATGCGCCACAAACCAATGGGTTACCACAATCCATTGGGGTACACGTAACATCACGACGAAATACTTGTTGACTGGCACGGGTAACGAGTTTCTCTAATACCACTTTGTCACATACTTAGAGGTTTCTACCTCACTGCCCTTGACGAGGCCAGCATCCAATACACACTCTTACTAAGCACCATATCAAATATGCCTAACATCTCAAAATAGTAGCACATAGAGATGTATAGAAGGGGCACCGAGTCATACTTACAACATAATATCAACATTAGAAACTATCAGGCAATAAGGGAGCATCCATATTCGCATCGCTCATTTGCAAGATACTTAGGGCAAATCATGGACCGTAACATCACACTTCATAAGAATAGGTCGCATAGTTAGGGGTCTCTTGAATTATCTTATTTTATATATGATTTCCTATCGACTATATAAGGCTTAAGGCTCTATTATAATGTTAGTTGTATTTTGACCTCCTCTAACTATTATATCCAAAGTTGTCCTTGGGAGGGCATATTTGATTGACTTCATCTTCTTCCTACTCGATATATGAACACGATTCGGTAAGAGTGTATAGTATGGTCTTTTAGGGATGCTTCATTAATTCCTTATATAGATAAGATTATAGTAGTCGTCTCTTTGTGAAGCCTATCACCGTAGTGTTCGGGTGATAGTTTGGCATTAGGAACTTCTATTTATTTTATATTTTCGTGTAATCCTCTAAAAACTTTTTGCATTTTTAAACTTGGTAACTACTATACAAAGATGTCTGTTAGTTGAGCAAAAATATTGAGTTATTTGGTAGAGAATTGTATCACTAGAGGGATGGGCCAAGCAATATGGTCACAAACACCTTATAGATGTTGGGTTCTCAAACCTACTTTAGTATGGTTAGTATGAATATTTTCACTTTGTAGTAAGTAATGTAGTCATATGAGTTAGTTGTTCCATCATATGACCTAATAAGGGAAGATAGAATTGCTCATTGTCTTAACCATCATGATTGCATCCACGAATAGGGAGTATGCAAAGCTTTTTTGGGAGGCTCTTTTTGATTGGTGTAGGTACTTTGGGGATCTTGTGCTTCATTTTCTCCACTTTTTCCATTTTCTTCGTAATCTCATCTTGTTTGCACTATTGTGCCATAATCATGGATGGTATGTCTGAGTGGTTAAACTAAGGGTAATAAAATTTAGTAACCATAAGCTAAGTAACTATCTAAGTGGTTGGAACAACACCATTAGTAGGGTGCCTATTTTTCTATGCCTCCGTTGGCTAAACTCCATAGGGATTTTATGTGATTTTAGGTGCATACAACATATGAGGGAGTTTTACATACGTCTATTCAAATTCCATCATAGTGGGAAACAACTCAATTGTTGTTGCAACTAGATGTGCTAGTAGTTGAGATGAAACCACCATGTTACTAATTGGCTCTTAGAAATTGGCAAGGAGCGATGAGTGTGAAGACATATCCACCTGCATAATTCTTGCTGGATAGGCCACACTTTGGTTTCTCATGAGCTGGTTCTCCTTCTCAAGAATTTCTATCTTTTTATATACCCCATCATTTTCTTAGTGAGAAGTTGGAGTTGTCGTTCTGTAGTGCTAGTCATGGATTTAAGATCGTAAACTAGATTTAGGTTTCTCTCTATTATTATCAAGTTCCTAAGTTATCATTATTCTAGTGGAGAGTAAGCCGGATCCACTATGGTTGTGTTTTCGTTAAGTATTGTATGAATTACTATAGAAAGGATCAGTAGGGCCTTATAACGGGTGCTAAATTTTAGACTCTTAAAATCTATAATTGAGGAATGAATCATAGTTAGATGGGAAACTACTAACCTACATACAAAAATATAAAGGTAACATTTCAAGCATTAGAGAGATAAAAATTAGCCTAAGTGATGTAGGAGTTGAATTAAGAGAATTGAATGTAAAGAAGATGCATCAAAGTGATTTAGTTGTGAGGCTGTTAGTGAATTCTTATTAATGATGGTGAAATTATTAATACCCTTTAGTGAAGTGACTACAGGGGTGCCTTGAGTACCGTAGCAAGATCCTATTGTGGTTTATAAGCTTATTTGAGATGATATTAGTTCTCTGTGGAGAATCGGAGAAGCTAATAGTTGGTAAGATGCATGCTTAGTGTTTTTGAGTCTATTGTGAGGGAATATGACCCCTCTATTTATCAAAGGTGGATGGAATTAATGAGGACTAGAAAAAGGTAGGGTTAGAATACCATTGGTAGTGATCATCACTAAGAAATAGGTGGGGTGTCTCCTTAAAGCTTATCCTTGTTCAAATAACTCATAAGGCTTGAGCTAAAAACAAATTTTTATATTATTATGGGTTATTCAAAGTGTATATTACTTTTGGGATACTTTTTGGTTAAACTAGGTTGTGAGGCTTGAATTTTACCCACGCATTTGCTATCAAACTCATAACCCAAAAACATAACTCAATTAGGAATCCAACATCGAGTAAACTAAACTTTAATATGATTATTAGAAGAATCATCAACAAATTTATACCTTGATGATCCATCCCCATCAAGCCAAAAATTCAAACAAATTTCATTATTATCACAACTTATAATAATAATAATAATAATAATAATAATAATAATAATAATAATAATAATAATAATAATAAACACTAAGTTCTCAACCATATGCAAGAAACTAGACACTATAACTAGAATACCTCCATTTTCATGAACTGAAAATTTTCTTTTAAAAATGTTTTATGGAAGCTAAAAATAAAAATGAGGGTTTCATTGTCGCATCCAACATAAAGAAGGTACTTTTTGTACCCAATCCATGCTGGGTGTATAGTATCCCAAAAATTGAAAACCCTAATTCTTTTATGATTTCTATGATTTCAAAATAAATTTATCATTTCTAAAAATTTGTTTACATCCACTAAAAATTAAAAACCCTCTTCATGTTTTAGAAACATTTTGTTCTCACTTCCTTAACCTTTATCATAGTTTTACATCCCATGAAGCATTTGAGCCACTTTTAGCTATCCAAAATATTATGTATCATTTTAATCTCTCCATTTTTTTTATACTTTTTTATGAGTCTCCTATCCACGTTCAAAATGATAAACAGAGATTATGATAAAAAATAGAACTATTTATGTATTGTTTTGTAGTTATTTATGTTTTAAGTCCTGAATTAGCCTTATGCTTATCATAAAATTATAAAAATTTAGGGATTGAAATAATGTTTATAATATAAAATTATGTTTTTAACTTCATTATTATTATTTGTCATTTTATGGCATAATAAATTATCAAAACTTATCTTACTTAACTTCAACCTTACCTAACCTTTGAGAGACCTAACCTAGGTCTTTTAATCCTAGCTTTTTGTCTAGCCTAGTGCAACCCTATGGTGACAATTGTCATAGGTTTAAAAATATGTTAGAAAATGTTGCTTATAATATTCTTAGATAACATATTTTTCTACCTTATATCACGTGTCAATTTTAGCTCATAGTTTCCCATTCCTTTATACCTTAACCACATCATATATTATTCTTTTTGGCCTCTATAATTTCCTATCTCAATACTTCCCCAAACACATGCTACCTTTCAAGAAAATATACTTGCAATATTCCATAAAATAACCACAACACATTTCTCAATTAATCTTCATTTTCAACATGTGTCTCATTTCCCTTCTTCTTCTTATGTGAACATCCAACTCCCCTTCATGCTTGATTATCTTGGTGTATAATACTTAATTATATCCCATCATTGGCCTCAATAGTCATAAAAACAATTATGACTTTGGAGTGCACAAATGCTATATGTTATCATAGCTATTTGTATGTATGAGTGCATGTACTTGAGTTTTGGGCCATCAACTACCCTTATGTCCTTCTCTCTTTTCTTGCATGCAACCTTAATATTATTCCTTACCTTTTTCTTCAAATATTTAAACCATTTCTCCATTTTTATTCCTTCATCAATCATTCACAAACTCAAACACAACCTTAGTTTAGCTCTTTTGTGTTTTTGAATATAGAAGGAAGAACTAATAATTTGTTTTGAGTGATATTAATCTTACCATAAGCCCTATTGATTCAAGATATTCAACTATTTCTAAATCCTCTTCAAGGGTATGGTGTATATCCCTTTCATTTGATTTCTTTTCCTTTTTAATTTGAGTTATATGTGTAATACGATTCTTATTTGGGTTTGTTATGTTTTTATGTTTTTATGATTTTCATGGGTTATTTGGGTGTTAAAACTTGATTAAGGCGGTTCTGTCATTTGATTCATTTTTTTTAACTTCTAAGGGAAGGTGAACTTTAGTTTTCTTTTTGTAACGACAACTTTTGTGATAATCACTTGTGTTGTAGTGAATCTTGGTGTTTTATGCTTGATTTGGCATACTTCTAATTCAAATATTTTAATATGGATCATATGATATTTTTATGGTTAGTGAGCCTTATATAGTCTATTAATAAGCTAATACAAAAATAGAAATTATTGTTAGTTGTTATGTGAAAGAGTTAACACAAAAATGTTTGTGAAAAGCATGAAATATGATAATTTTAAACTTGGGAATTTAATGTAGGTTTCTAGATTAACTTCTCTTAATTGGATAAGTATTTTGATGAACATAAGTTTTCATATAAAATATATGTGTTTCTAGTTTATCCAAAATTTATGATTCGTTATTTTGATTTGTATATAAGAAGTTATGATTGTTTTCTCACAAGTGCACAAAGCTATCAAGTTTTGTTGTCTTAAGATTAGCCTTGAATTTTAGATATTTTTTGATGATATGATTGTGTTTTGCTTAAATTGACAATTTCATGATGTTTCTTGGCATTTTTAAGATAATTGTTTTTGGTAATATTTTTAAGATTAACTTGAGTTATGATTGGTGAAAGTTTGGTTAAATTTAGGAAATTTTGGTTTGAATGTTCATCATATATATTCAAATTTTCTTCATTAATTTTTCACTAACCACCATAAGTCAGGTTAGTAATAAATTAATCATGTCTATGATGAATAATTAATAATTAGTTATATTAACTAGGTTTAAGTTTGAATTAATCATGATTGTACATATAATGACCAAATTAGGCTTAATATAGTAAACTGTTAGTAAACTATGTGAATAGTAAAAGTCAAATATTGACCATTGACCTTGGATGTTAACTTTGACATGGAATTATACTCCTCATATTTTTTTTGGTGAATAGAAAATCTTACGCAAATGACATACATCCTTAATATGTGATTCTATACTTATATCTAATATTTTAGCTTATTTGGCCCTAAATTGATCTTTTGGGTTATAACTAGCTATTCTAGAGTATGTTAATCAGTTCAATTATAAGCTAAGTTTGGTGTAAACTATAAATACTAACATGAATGTTTAGTTTAATCTATAAACAACTATTATGTCATACATGATGCAAGTTGGGTATTATCTATACACATCATGCATGTTTGGTGTTAGCATGTGATACACCAGTTATTTGTGAATACGTTACACATTTACAAATGATGAGGGTTAGTGTGATATAAATACCCTTGATATTGTTACATGTGATTATGTTAAATACTTTACTCTACATACTACATTAAATGTGAAGGATTAACATGGCATAAAACCCCAGGTATCATTATGTAAGAATACATTAAGCACTTAAGTCTTCAAAATAAATTAGACGTTGAGGGTTAATGCGATATCAAAATCTCAAGTATTTTTATGTGTGAATATATTCAACACCTACATATGTTGAGGGTTAACGTGATATAAAAACCCTAGGTATTGTTATGCGTGAATATATAAACATTTAATTTTATGGACTACATTGCAGGTAATCGATAAAACTAAGGAGGCTATTAACAATAGATCAATACCTTTTCTACTCTATAGATGGAAAAAGATCCTATAAGGGGTGTATGCACTTAAGGATTAAACTAGCTAGGTTGGTTTCTATCAATATGGTAGCGGAGTTGAGCATTCCCCTAAGAGCCTCTTTAGGGCTAAACATGCCTTGCAAGCTTGTTGGGGGACAAACAATCCATTATTTTTTTCAATATTATTTGGGTGCATTGTGAATAATCCTTTGCTTGAAATATCTTAATAAGATTATCTTTTGGATGTGTGTAATAATTTCCATGTGTACTCCCTTATGAGATTGCATGTTATCTGCAATGGGTTGCTCAAAAGTGTAAGTGTATACATAAAGTGATACGTGTAAACATATGATTTGATGAGTTGTATTTTAAGTGCTCGTAGGAGCTAGGTGTTAATAAGTACTTAATCACACTAATACCCTTTATGGCACATTGGGGGAACAATTTTTCTTATTTTTTTAGGTTACCTATTCTTGTGAAGTCTTGTATAAGAGAGTGTTGTTAGCACTTGTGTCGGTTATCCACACTTATTTTCCTTTACTATATCTTTATATCCATTTCATGGGTTCTATTGTGAAACCAAAAATATAACGTGTCTCTATTTATTATTTTAATTTATCTCATTTAAATAATTTTCTCGCACTCTTATTTACTATTAAGTCTTATATTAGCATCAGGTTAAGTGCCAACCACACATGGTTCATTGAGGTATGAAAGTACTTTTATCCTTGAATCCAATATGTGTTAGGTATTAGTTGTACATTCTCCATATTGAATGTGACAATTTTATCCCCATTTCATTTTAGCTTCTATATTTTTTTAAAAATGAAAATTTTTGGATGAGAAAATGGGAGTGTTAAATGTAAGTCTAAAATGTAACTTATACCTAGTAAGAAATCGTCGGAAACACTTGAAACCTAATGATAAAAATAAAAGAAAAGAAAATGAGAGACATAAATTAGGAAAATAGAGAACTAAAATTTTAGAGGAGAGATCAGGATAATTATAACACTACTCCCAAACCATAACACATCAGTCACCGGTTGCATCACAACTAAAATCATTGATATGAACAAAAACTTGTGAAAAAGCAAGGGAAACCTACTTGTTTGAATGAGCAATGACCATAACAAGGAATTCAATGGGAAAAAATATTGAATAATGTAATCATTCAAGAGATACAACATGCTTCACATAAAATACATAAGACATGGTCACCATTTAAATGTACAAATATGATAATAATTGTAATATCCCACAACTTACAAACCATAAATGGGAAATATTAGTGTAATTTATCATTTCATGTGAATTTGATCATAGAAATTATTTTAAGATATTATATGTTTTATGTGTTATTTAATGTGTGTTAATATTTGCAGTAAAGTTTATTAGATTGATATGAGTTTAAAAGGTTAAAATTTGGGCTTTAGGGTGGTAATCAATCTAGGCTGGTGGGTGGATGTTTAGAGGTGGTGGCAGGGAGGTTGCTATGCCTTGATGTTGGGTAGATTGACTGGTGTTAGTTTCTTTTTTTGTATTTTTTTGATTTATTTAGATTCCTATTAACCTTCTTTGTACAATATGTTATATGCTTAGGTTCCTAAATTCATTCCACTCATTTTATTAAATGTTTCATAATTTTTGGAATTTATTTGATATTTTACCAATTAATATCTCAAAACTTTGCTTATACCTATATTAAATTGTCCAACATTATTTTGGAGTCAACCCTTTTCCATGGGGATAAGACCCATAGCCTCTTTCATGCCTTGATCCCATCTTTTTTATTATTCTACTCTTTGAACCAAAATCTTCAATAAATCACCTCACTTTACCTTTCAACCACTCTCTTACACACCATACCCTTTCAACCAATCTTCTTCATTCACGTGTGAATCATGTAACACCAAGTCAGCTCTCTCCCTTTCTCCTGGGTAGATTTTTGAACTCCCTCCCCCTCTGTATGCTATTCTAATACATTTTATCACCTTTCAACCACATAGACAAGTTCTCCCTCCTTTTTCCTCCTTGAAGGTTTTCTAAGAGTTGAAAACTTACCTTCCTTGTTTTTATATTGGAAAATTGATCCCTTCCTCATCTATTATCCATCATTTTATTACCTTGCTCTCTTTTATTAATCCTTTGTTCAGCTCTTTTATATTTAAATAAGTATAAGAGTGTTAGGTTTAGAAGAAACTAGAATAATCTCTATCTCCTTCCATCTTTTATTGCACCATCTTGAGTAAGGGTAGAGCTATAAATGAGTCAAATTTCTTGTGAGGTAGCTCGAGCTTATCTAGTTTGTTTAGTTAAATGAGTTGAGCTAGAGTTTTAGTTTTAGGCTTATTTATTAAAGAATTCAAGTCCGAGCATGGAAAATTTTTTAGGAATGGCTTATTTATAGCACTAAGCGTGTGAGCTTGATTTGTTTAAGCACTAAGATCATAAACTTATGTCATTCATTTAGTTAAATGAGTTGATCCCGAGCCCGGGAGTGCTTAATTCAACTTGACTAATTTACAACTCAAAGTAAGGGTAATTACTCATTTTATATTGATCTTACTGTTGTTATTTTGTTATTCTTGTTATATTGATGATAATCTTTGCTAATTTTGAGTTGTATAATTGTAAATTGAAGAAGGAGATTAAGCTAATTTTGAGTTGTATAATTGTAATTGCTAATTTTTCTAATCTTTGCTAACATGTTTCACTTAAATTTTGATATATTATATGTTATGGTTTTAACATGTTTGAGCTTGGAAATGCAAGGTCTAAGTTTTGAGTGCCCTAGGGGTATGTTTGTTAATTCACATGTATACTTTGATTTTTCTAGCAAATATGCCACATATATGTTTTTTTATATTATGTATGATGAGCATGTGGAATATGGTATACTAGGTATACATGATTTGGGTTTTATATGTTAAATTAATCTTGAGGGTAGTAATGGGAAAATGCTGAAATTTCTAGAATAGTAAATTTAAGTTAAAAGGAATAATTTTATGTTATTTAGCCATGGTAGGTTTTTCATTCAATTATTTGAAGGTTTGACATTATAATAGTTAATGGTGAAGTAATAAGCTTATGATGACATTTTGATCATTTATGTAATACCCTAAATTTTTTCTAACCTTAATTTCTAGGTGATTAGTTTGTTAATATCCTATTTAACCCTTAACTATTGCTTAAGCACCTTACCCAAACCCATTAACCAATTCTCTTACCTTTTTATTCTTCAAACCTTTCAAAACCTTAGCCTTTCAAAATTACAGACATAATAACTTATCGCCCAAGGGGTCTATAGTCGATTAAGTGTTGTGCAATTTTGCATAATTTGTTTATTTTAATTGATTTAGACACCAAATAATTCCATGAACAAATACTTTTTTATACATTTGAGTTACCTATATTATTGTACAAATTTCTAATTTGTTTCATAATTTTTGGAATTTATTTGTTATTTTCTTAATAAATCCCTATTTAATTGATTATCTACACAAAAAAAATTATCTAAAAATCATTTTTGGGCAACCATTGACTTTCTTTACCAAAAAAATCATCTCTTACACAAATCATATTAGATTTTATCTTGTCATTTAGCACTCAACCACAGTTCTTGCCATAATCCTATCATCTTACTATTTCACCTAATCTCACATACTCTTACACCGCCATACTTCTTTCTCCTACACTCCACCCATTCCATGACTTGCAAGAAATATTAAAATTAGATCTCGATCCCCTCTCTATACTTTTGGTCTTCCTATATAAGATGGTTAAGGCCTTTAGCTTTTATTACCACTTAGCACTTTTCCTACAACTTCAAGTTTGCTTTTGCCTCTGTCTTATTGCTTAAAACCTATGATCTTCCTTCTCCTTGGGTCGTTCTTGATCCTTAGACAATTTATCCCTCCCCTTCTTGTCTCCTTTTTCCTTTTCACACTTTCACTTGTAAAATCTTCAGTCTTAGTTCATTAGTGTTTGCTTCAAACTTAAGTGGATTAAGATTTTTAGACTGTGAAGTTGCTCATCTTGTTCCTCAAGCCTTCATTTTTGATCTTGAGGTTCTATTTTCTCTTCTCTGTTTTTTTCTTTTCAACAATAAACATTTGTTTCATTCTCCTATCTAATTCTATTTTATTTTTGTTTAGGTGATCCTAAGGTGGTAATTAGGAGTGATTTTGTTAAAGACTAGTGTTGGTTTTGGTAAGGATACATATATATATATATATAGATTTTGACTTTTGATGATATGTGCCTTTTTATTAAATACCATGTTAACATGCTTTATTCTTGTAATCCATGATTTTGAAATTTTGTAACTTGTATTCATGTGTTATGCATGGTTTCACATATTTTATGTAATTTTATGATTTTATACGGAAGATATCATGCTTAGAATATGCTAGGATTTATTTCAAAAATTTGATGATGATGTTATAGTTGTTATCCTTGCTAAACATGTTGTTATGTATTTTGAAATTTTGACTGAGCAATATTGAAATCTTGTGTTTTGAAGTATATTTGGAATTGGTTTGGATCCAAGGAGGTTCTCGACCTTTGGGATTTTTTTTTTTCAAAATTTGAGTGTTTAAATTAGAGATAATTACATTTTAGGTGTCTAACATTATTTAGGAGATTATGTGTAAATTTAGTAAATTTTGGGTGAGTGTTGAAATTTGGGTTAATTGTGTTGTATTTGGTTATAGGTGATTTTTGTTAGATTTGTGAGGTTTTGTGGAAAATAAGCTTGTAGGTTTAATCATTAAGGTTTTGTGTAAAATTTGATAGGGTTTGGTTGTGTGTAGATTAAGTTATGTTAATTAGAATCTTTAAGGTTGTGTGTAGTTTAAGTTATGTTAATTAGAAGTTTTAAGGTGTTAGGTGAATTAGGGGTATATTTTTCACTTTGGGTTAAATATGGGAACTTGATGTTGTATGAGTAATATTGGGTTAAAATATATTAAGTGTAATATGTGAAGTGTTGGCTCATCTATGAGTAGTATAAGTATGATTTTATGAGAAAATCGATTAAATTGGGTTACAGAACCAAATTGGTAGATGAGTATTTTATGTATAAAATGTTGGAGTTAAATCCTAGTGTCTATATAAGGTATTTAATGTGATATTTTGGGACGTTGAGTTAAATTTGGCAACTTGAAGAGTTTTATGGATGGAGTTATGCATTAATTTTGAATTAGGATTTTGTGAGGACTTTATGGTATTTCAATTGGATTAGTGTTTCTTATAGTGCTTCTTGTCTTTCCTTATACCTTACTATTCCTTCGTGTGATTATAATATATTTTATTTGGTTAACCATGATGCATTTCTAAATGTTTCAAATAATTTAACAATTATTAGAATAAGTTCTGTGCTAACTGATAAGTGATGATAAGTGTTACATGATAAGATATTTTCCAATTTTTGTAACTGGTACTTTGTTGAGAACTGACTAAGTGGATAACAAGATACTAATAATGAAAGTGAAAGATTATGTGATTCATGACTGATTTATATCACTTATATTTATTATTTTGCTTAATTTTATTGGAACTAGAGGACCCTAATATACTTTATACCATTTTGTTCCACCAATCTATAGAGGATATACCTACTTAAGAATTAATGATGCCCATGAGCATTTTACCCTTAGAGTTATACGCCATAATCTATTCCATTAGATAATAATATTATCTCCTAGACACGTTTTGTCGTAGGGGAGTTTTTATGCCATATTAACATTCCATCAGTTATGTAAAGTGGGGTCCTTAATCTCAATGTGGCTAAGTAAGTGAAATATTATGATATCCTAATGTTGAACCCTTATATAGTTTTCCCTTTATTTGATAATATCTATCTTGTCTTATGATTCTTATATACTATGCATGGGTTATTTTATTGACATGCACTATTTCTTCACTCCATATGCAAGTATTAACCATTCTTTTTACGGGCGCTACTCATTTCCATGAGTAGATATTTCCCTATTTCTCAGATTTTATGCTCTTGTTGTGATTGCCTTTTGTGAGTAATTTTCTAGATTGGTACTTGAGTATGGTTATTTTGATCTCTCTCTCTTTCTTTCTTTGGTTCTATTCCTATATTTTATCTTTTATCTTTCTCTTCTCTCTTGTTATATAATCTTACACTTGATTTCTAGGTATAATTTTACTTTCTAGTCTTTCACTTGACATAGATTGAGTAAAGGGATTAATTTCTCTCTATTTATTCGATATAATACTACACTTTTATTTTTGAATTTGGCAAAACTCATTATTTAGAAAAGTTTTTAGTTCATGAAAATAGGGGTGTTACAATTTATGACTTAATATATGCAACCATTGAATAGATGGGCATAGATTGGTCTTAGTAGACCTTTAGGATTTACCTGAGTGTTTATCATTAATTTTATCTTTGACTATTAACCTTAGGGTTGACTTTTCTAATAATTGAATAAGAGGATTTAAAATGTTTAAGCATGAAGTTATGATTGTATGTGTTTTATACGAGATTGGTGATCACTTTAATTAAATATTAATATTTTAAGTGAAATATCTCAAGTTCAAGGAAGGTTTACTCTTTATGGTTAGTTATCTTGGAGATGAGTTGATAGCCCTCAATTTAAATTGGTGGTTAGTTGGGTGCCTTGGTATCTTGACTAAGTCCCTATATATACAATTTTTAGTTTTTTGGACTTCTTAAAGGGTACTAATACCTAAGGATTAGGTGACTTAAGATGAAAGGATATTGTGTTTCCTTGTGTGGTAGTATGACTAGAGTGCCTAAAATGTATTTGGTTCCCTTGTTGCTATGTGTGACAATATAACTAAGGGTATTGTTATATAGAAAACATATTTTTATTTTGTGGAAAACAATTTCCGAAAGTAACCTTAACATCGGTGATTTTTTCTGAAGCCACTCATCAGCATCGGCGATTTCAGCCGAAATAATGGACGAGATTTGACAATTTTTACCGAAACTAGCCCAGGCCATCAGCAATTATTGCCGAAGCCAGGCCAGCCCATCGGCAATAACTGCCGATTCACCAATTATTTTTTTCTTTCAATTTCGGCCGAAAAGTTTGTAAATATTTATAATTAAAAAAATCAGAATTTATATAAATATTTGATACAAAAATTTAAATTAACATATTTATAATTAAAAAAAATATAAGATAAGTTTAGTTATATATATATATATGTATTAATGTGGTTTGGTTCGGCATTTTCAACCGAATGTTACCTAAATCATAGGCAATAATTGGTTGATCCATCTCTATCATGAATAGTTGACCATCATCAATAATTTCTATATATCGGCTATAATTGCCGATACCTATCACTCCAAATTTTTTTTCTTTCAGCAATATTGAAATAATTTTTATTTATAATTTAAAAAATTCATAATCTAGATGTATAATTTAAATATTTTGTACAAAAATATAAATTAATATATTTACAATGAAATAAAAAAATTCATTAAATAACTTTAATTAAATTTATAAATTTATGTATATTATAGGAAGAGAAAAAATATAAAAAAAAATTATGACTCCATATATTCGGCAAAGATTGCCGAACATAATATAAATTAGCAATAATTGGTTGATCCATCTCTATCATGAATAGTTGGCCATCCTCAATAATTTCTATATATCGGCTATAATTGCCGATGCCTAACAACCCCATTTTTTTTCTTTCAGCAATTTTAATATAATTTTTATTTATAATTTAAAAAATTCATAATCTAGATGTATAATTTAAATATTTTGTACAAAAATATAAATTAATATATTTACAATGAAATAAAAAAATTCATTAAATAACTTTAATTAAACTTATAAATTTATGTATATTATAGGAAGAGAAAAAAAAAATTATAACCCCATATTTCGGCAAAGATTGCCGAACATAATATAAATTAGCAATAATTGGTCGATCAATCTCTATCATGAATAGTTGGCCATCCTCAATAATTTCTATATATCGGCTATAATTGTCGATGCCTATCAACCCCATTTTTTTCTTTCAGCAATTTTAAAATAATTTTTATTTATAAGTTAAAATATTCATAATCTAGATTTATAATTTAAATATTTTGTACAAAAATATAAATTAATATATTTACAATGAAATAAAAAAATTCATTAAATAACTTTAATTAAACTAATAAATTTATGCATATTATAGGAAGAGAAAAAGAATATATACAAAAATTTTATGACCCTATATCTTCGGCAAAGATTGCCGAACATAATATAAATCAGCAATAATTACCGACCCATCTCTATCATGAATAGTTGGCTCTATCCTCAATAATTTCTATATATTGGCTATAATTGCCGATGCCTAGCACCCCAATTTTTTTTTCTTTCAGTAATTTCGAAATAATTTTTATTTATAATTTAAAAAATTCATAATCTAGATGTATAATTTAAATATTTTATACAAAAATATAAATTAACATATTTACAATGAAATAAAAAAATTCATTAAATAGCTTTAAATTATTTGGAAATAAAAATAAATTTAATCAATATCCATTATAAATATACCTAAAATATATAAATTATATATACTAATGAATATTTTTAAATCAGTAATATATGATTTATTATGCAACAAACATGTTTTTGTCAAAAGTAGCAATTATTTTAGTATTTTAATACTTATTGAATTAAATTTATACATGGAGGTTAGGACAAAATATGTTTTCCATAGAGTAAAATTTTGTTTTCCAAATAACAAAAACTTTATACTATCATCTGATTCGAAAATATTTGAAACAATAAAGTAATGCGTACTTTTGACAAAAAAATATTTGCTTGACAATAAATCATATGGCAATAGATCTTGTTGTTGGTGTTTCGGCAAGTTTGACCGATAGTTATACTATCATATACAATGAATTGAAGGTTGCTGGTGGGGATAGGCAATGTGTGTGGCTTCTGTAAATAGTATTGTAGGACGGTACGTAGAATAAATATAGTGTTGCATATCTTTGTAAATAAAATAATTGTACGATGGTATGTCAAGCTCGTGAAGTTAGGAACATGAAACCTTATATATAAAGGAACAACTTATTATTCGTATTCTCCAACTCAATATTTATATTCTATAGAAACTTTGTTAGTTGAAGGTTGAGATATAATTTTTCAATATTTGTTAAACACTCACAATGAATGATGAATTTGGAATTTCTTCAAACTACGAAGAGTTTGAAACTTCGATAGGGTACGATGAGTTTGGAAGTCTGATGAATTATGAAGATGGGGTCAGAACCCCATCGTATTACAATGATAGTTTACAATACCGAGAAGCTATGGATATGCAGAAGATACGCAAATGCATTCTCCCAATATTAATTACAACTTCAACGAAGAGGTAAAATATTATTTTTTAAGTATTGTAAATTGTGGCGACAAAATTAGTTACATGAAATTTATAGTTTTTTGTTATTATATTATTAGGGTAAACTCTTTTTTTCAGGACATGGAGAATACATCTTTTACGAGTGAAAATTATTAGAGATTTTTTGTAATGGATGAAATATTTTCGGATCGGGATGAACTTGTGACATGGGTTAAGAAAATGGGTAGAAATCATAAGATGATTTTGATTATCAAAGGTTCTAGAAAAGGAAATGGTATAGGGGCGGGTAGAGTCTCGATAAGATGTGAACGAAGTGGTACGTACGTCTGTACTAGACCAACAGATACCGAAGGTGCACGTAATACTTGTTAAAAAAAATGATTGTCCTTTTTTTTATTATTGGTGTTGAAAATAATAACGGTGGATAGCAAGTGGTAGTTAGGAACGGGACACATAATCACGAATTGGCTAATTATGAGCAATGCCATGCTGTTCTTGGTAAGTTGACAGAAAATGAAGTTCAATTTGTTGATGAACTTATCACAGCTAACGTAAAGCCACGACAAATCATACCACTTCTTCAAAAACAATTTGAAGGTAATGTGAGTATGAGAAGGCATATTTATAATGCTCGACAGAAGCTTAGGTCCGAAGAAATGGATGGTCAAACAATGTTATAGCATGTCATGAGTATGTTGGTTGAGGATCATTATTTTCAGTGGCATCGAAGTGAGCCTCAATCAAACGTAATAAGTGAATATCTGTTCGCACATCCCGTATCTGTTAACATTTTACGTGCATTTCCTTTTGTTTTATAAATGGATTGCACGTATAAGACAAATAGATATGAAATGCCCTTACTTGAAGTTGTCGGACTAACACCAACACAATTGAATTTCAACGTTACATGTGCATACATGTCATGTGAGAAGGAGGAAAATTATTTCTGGGTACTTGAGAGATTAAAGAGCTTAATGGATCCATATATGCTTCCAACTACTATTATTACCGACCGAGAACTTGCTCTTATTTTAGCTGTGGAACATATTTTTCCTACTTAAAAACATTTATTATGCAGATTTCATGTGAATAAGAATGTCGAGGAAAAATTTAATAAACTTTATGGTCGTTCATCGTTCGCACGTGGTTTTATGTCACGATGGAAAAATTTGATAGATGCCACGAACGAAGAAACATATGAGGCACGATTGTTGTCAATAGAGGAAGATTACAAAAGCATGCCCAGCCTAATTTCGTATCTAAAGATGAATTGACTACAACCCTACAAACATAAAATTGTTGCAGCATTCTTTGGTAACGTGTTCCATATCCATCAACTTATAATGAATATGTATGATTTATATTTTCTTGCAACCGTGATAGCTGATTTAGCTTCTTTTATGTTGATAAAGTTAAGTAAATAAATTTTTGTAACGAACAGGGTTGAAGGAGCTCATGGATCTTTAAAAAGATTCCTGGAGACATCACGAGGCAGCTTCAATACAGTGCACAAACAAATGCACACGTTCCTCAAATTACAACATGATGAGATAAAAGCATCGCTGAAGAGGTCTCGGTTCAACACTCATCATTTTGCTACAAGTGATCTTTATGCCAATTTGAGGGGCCATGTTTCTTTATATGCAATGGAGTTGGTGAACAACGAGTGTCAGAGACTTGAGCATGTAAGTAGGAATGATGATTTATGCGGATGTTACATGCGTCGTACGCACGGGATACCGTGTACACATGAAATTAAAACATACATTCATGACTACATGTCAATCCCCCTGTCGGCTATTCATCCGTTTTGGAAGAAACTCGACATAGATGGACCCATTACTCCACGGAGACCCCAAGAACTAGTTGATGTTGCATCTCACTTACTCCATATTTCGATGGAATCTGTTATGTGCCAGCTACCAGAAATACAAAATCAGTTGGCCAGAGAGATATTTAATATTGCAGTTCCCTAGATAACACCTCTCGACGAGCCACAAGTACGATAGCACAGGGGTCGGCCAAGGAACTTCACTAGAAGGGAACAATCTAGTTGGGAGTATACAGAACAATAATTTTGTAGTCGTCCTAGATCAACTCAACGTCGGGGTCGGGGTCGGGGTCGAGGACGGCAATCGGCATTTCTATCATCAGGCCAATTTCAATTTCCATATGTGACTCAAATGAATCAACATATAGTTCCTTATATTAGTAGCTGGTGTAATGTTTTAGAAGATGAGAATTGTGGTTTCAGAGCATTGGCTTCTATTATACTAGGAGATGAAGAACGATGGGTTCAGATTCGTACCGACTTGTATCACGAGATATTGGTGAGACGACAGTTGTACGAGAATGTGTTCGTCTATGAAAGCGTTGATCAAGTTCTTAATACTATTGTCCACTAGGAAGGGCCAGCTCCGATGGCACACTGGATGGAAATTCCTGATATTGGTCATGTCATTGCAACCCGTTACTGTGTGTTGTTCGCATATTACTCATTGAATGCATGCAGCTCATTCCTACCTTTAGTGGCTATGCACGGAATTCAAGGTCCTAAAATTGAATTCACTATATTTTTCTTGCAAGACATGAGTCACTACATATCAGTGAGCACTAAGTTTAATGAAGAATTTTTTCATTTCAATATGATATGAATGGCTAACATAATAGTTTTTTTCTACAGGTATATCTTTTGGAAAGTTTTCCACTCCCACCAGTACATACCAATTGGAATAGATATCGTGATAGCAGCGTTTCAACTTGGAATACCCAATATTCTTCAAGATTCGAACAATGACGCACATTGGTACATGATGACATAGAAGACCCTCATCCTTTATCTTCGGACTGAAATGTAGAATTGTTGTAATTTTTTCTTCATTTTTTTTGTGTTTATATCCTTTGTAACACTTTATTCGAGTTGGAAAATATTGGACCTCCTAATTGTTTCTTTAATTCTCAGCTAAATGCTGACTTTTGAAATCTGAGATTTTGTGAGCTCACATAATAACACGGTTGCCATTATTATGAAGCTCAATACCACTTATAGCATATCATGTATCTTCTTTTGAAATACATCAGCAAAATCTCAAGCATCTAGAATATTCTCCAATGGTGACACATCCATAATCAGATTCTCAAGTCCACATAAATACATGAGGTAACCTCTATGTACCAAAGAATATAGCTTATGAGTATATATAACCTTCGTTGTAGGCATAGGCTTGCCTCCCTATAGGATACCCTAGCACCCTAAAGTCCGTAAAACATAATCCACTCTTGAGATCAATCTATCATGGCATAATACCTCCCTAACATATTGATCTCAAGGATTAGATCAAAGTCCCAAAAGTCCATGTTGACTAAATCTAAAAATAATTCTACCCTAGTTACCTCTAAGGTTGTGTTCAAGTAAAGCCTACAATAATCTAACATGTCCCTATAAGGTAACACTAAAGATAAAGAGACATTAGAAGATGGAGATAAGGCATCACTAATAATAAAAGTAGTAGATACAAACAAAAATATTGCACTTAAATCAAATAAATTATGCATTAGTAACAAGATGATGGAAAACATAATAGAAACCACATCCAGTTTCCAATCAAATAAATCATGCATTAGTAACAAGATGATGGGATTGAGCTTCATTTTAATGTTTTTACATAACAATACGGTAATACATGAAGTTCATTACAAATGGCCACGCCGAGGTGGAGTAACTCCTAAATCACGCACAAGGGTTTCGATACATGTAACTAACTTCTCATAATTTGGAGTTGGCTCTCCCCTCCAATACAATTGACGAATAGTTTTACGTGCTTTGTTCAGACGTTTTTCGGCTGGTATATGATGATCATCGTTCGCATGTTCAGCCAAATATTCTTCCGTCGTAGCCAATATATATCTATGCGTTCTCGGAATATACTAATCCATATAATCATCGGCCACATCCCATGGGTATTCAACAGTTGGTCCAAAAACCTCCGGGCCCAAAATATGTTCATACCTCAAGAACCATTGACCGAGCATGTGTGCATAGTATACTTTGTACTTCTTGAGGGAAGGACATCTGTATGAGTTTCTAGTTGGCTTGATGGGATCCTTAGGGATGACTTGTGTATAACCGAATTTCCGTGTCACTCTATCTGACATATGTGGTTCAACTTTCTCTAAATAGTGTATACAACTGTGATAGAATGCCATATGGAAATATCTATATGGATCAGCTACTCCGTACGGATCCCAATTGACCTTTCACAAAAACATTCAAGTGAGTATGGATATCACAAACATAATATAGTAATTTCCATAATGTTTTTAGCATACCTTTGACGTAGACATAACATCAATCTTTGCCCGAAAGTACTCGAGTGTCTCCAATTTATTTTCGAATTTCTGGCCACAAGACCACCTCATACAACGAGGATAGTCTGGATCATACCTAGATCTTTCCACCCCAAACCCAGGAAAGTATTCATATATCCACGTCTGTCATAATATTCGATTGTTAGCCATCATAATGAATATAGAGTATGTAATATATGTATATATATATATTGATTATAAAATTACCTATAATAGAGTCATGCATCCAGACATTTGAGCAGCGTCGGCTCTAGAAGCCATACCAAGTTGTCGATATAAAAAAGCAAGTGTGGTTGCACCCCATGCATAACCTTCAACCCGGCTAAGATCTTGAAGAAAAATGATAAAGTATGGATTAACTTTATCAACCGTCTTATCGACAAACAACGATAAGCCGATCAACCATAATGTATACGCGATCGCTTTTTCCTCTTCCCCTAACCAGTATGATTCACATACTTCTTGCATCCATTTAAATGGAAGCCCGCCCTTTCGAGTGACTTCATTCAGTTGCATTTCCTCCATCCCAAATAAGGCACCCATTGCACCAATTATTTTCCTATGTGTGTCTGCTATCATTTCCAAATGTAATGGATGACCATCAACTCATAGGCCTAATATACGATGTACATCTAAAAGAGTGATTGTCATCTCCCCCATGGCATATGAAAGCTATTTGTGTCTGGTTGCCATCGCTCAATAAATGCTAAAATAAGCGGCACGTTCACATGCTCAAATGTGCAGGATGGAAGGTGTGATAATCCTATTCGTCGTATCAGAGCGAACATCCTATCATTGACGCTTCCTAGAAAACTTCTTATAACCTCTTGCCTTGTGTGGATCTTGGGACAACCCCGATCCTAATCAATACAATAAGCAAATGTAATGCATATATATGATTGATTACATATAAAATAATAATTAATAAATAATGAATATGTTAAACTTACCTTTCCTAACCATAAATCTAAAGCCGCGTGACCGCCAAAGCTAGGAATCAAATCAGGAATTATTGGACCTCCAGGACATGGCCCAAGCAAGTACCATTCATCCTTTAATTGTATACTTTCTTCATCTTCACTAGCGTCACCAGCATCACCAGCATCCCTATCATAATGATCTCTATCCTCATCCTCCTCCTCCTCCTCCCATAGCAGGCTACGCCGGTGAGGTAAGAAAATCTATATATTCTGTAAGAAATGGAAAAGCACCTGACTCGGAACCTCTGTACCCTGAACCTCCAACCGCAGAACCTCCATACCCAGCACCTCCAACCCCAGTACCTCCATACCCCAAACGTCCAATCCTAGAACCTCCAACCGCATAACCTCCATGCCCAGAACCTCAAACTCCAGAACCACCATACCCAGAACCTCCAACCCTAGAACCTCCAACCCCCAAACCTCCAAACCCCGGATCTCCTGTCCCCAAACCTACGTACCCTCCAAACCCCGTAGTGCCAACATCAGCCACAAATGATGGACGGCCTGCATAGTCTGCAAATGATGGAAATTTATGACTTTGTTCACTAGACCTTGGTTCTTCGGGAACTTCTGCATATTGTTGTTGTTCTGATGCTTCTTCCGGTTCTTGTTCTCCAGATTTCTTACCTCATCGTAATCCTTTGGTAATAATCCTGCCGAAATTTCTCAAACGAGCCATCGACGCATGTAGCTCAGTAGCAGTTCTGTTACGTTATGTAGATGCAGTCACATGCCGACCATCGGTTCTATCTACTACATTGTCTTGTCTGCGACTCATCTGAATTTCAATAATAAATGCATAAAGTCAATTTTGATTATGTATATGAATTGAAGGTAATACGTGATAATATAAATAAAACCTAATTACATACATGAAATTAATATCATTAATAAATATCAACCAATATTATGATATCCAAAGAGATCTGTATACCCAACCATATAACTCAAATACAATCTCTTACATTAATCCTCTACTTTATTCATTAAATATATCAACAATATTTGTATTACTTACTAGTAGGAGTTTAGTATAATATAACATCTAAAGTATACTTAATTATGGTATGTCCTCATCTATTTTTTCAATAATCCAACCAGAATTATCCAAATATATTCCATAAAAATTAGCAACATAATTAAATATAATTCAAATATAAACATATTTTATCTATTATAAATACATTTAACAAAAATATTAAACAAATCTAACCTATTATCCTATCAATATAATTAAAAACATTCACCAATAATCCCTATCACATAATAATATTTAACATATTTAATGAAAATACAATTAAATCTAATAAACATCTAATCATATATAAATAATACAATAACATAATTAACAAAGTATTAACAAATCTATAAACATAATAAACAAATTTAATCAACTTAACCATAATTAAAATCTATAATTAACAAATATCATTAATACACCTTAATTAATATATACAAATTATACTTCAAAGATATAGCCAATACCCTAGAATAGAGAGATCATTTACCGAACCTATATTTAATTAAATTATGATAGCATAATTATTATAATTAATAAAACATAATTAATATAAATAATTACATATCCAAAAAAATAGCCAATACCCTACAATAGAGAGATAATTTACCGAACCTATATTTAGTTAAAATATTAGTGCATAATCAATATAATTAATAAACCATAATTAATATATATAATTATATATCCTACAAATAACCAAAACTATAGAATACATATATAATTTACCAAACCTATATTTCATTACAATATTCGAGTAAAATTAATATTATTAATAAACTATATTCAATATATATAATTTTACATCCTAAAAATAACCAAAATCCTATAATAGAAAGACAATTTACTAAAACCTATATTTAATTCAAATATTAGAGTATAATAAATATAAAAATATATTTTTCTAAAATTAATCAATTAACCATAATCAAAATATATTATTAACATAATTAATAATTAAAAAATTATTATTAATAAATATAATTATAATCATTAAGCTGATACCCTAACGATAGTACACGCAAACATATCTTTAATTAAATTATGAAATCATAATTAATATAATTAAAAAACCATAATTAATGCATATAATTACACATCAAATATATAGCCAATACCCTACAATAGAGAGATTATTTACCAAACCTATATTTAATTAAATTATGAGAGCATAATTATTATAATTAATATATATAATTACACTTCCAAAAAATAGCAAATACCCTACAATAGAGAGATAATTTACCTAACCTATATTTAGTTAAAATATTAGTGCATAATCAATATAATTAATAAACCATAATTAATATATATAATTATATATCCTACAAATAACCAAAACTATACAATAAAGATATAATTTACCAAATCTATATTTAATTAGAATATTGGAGTATAATTAATTTTATTAATAAATTATAATTATTATATATAATTTTACATCTTAAATTTAATCAATTTACCATAATCAAAATATATTAATTAATTAAATTGTAATTAAAAAATTATTATTAACCGAAACCCTAATCCAATTCGTCCCGGGAATCGGCACGATTTGCCGAACCGAGACCCTTACATCGGCAAAAATAGCTGAAACTAAGCCCCCTCTTTGGTCCAAGCTACCGGATCCCGCGCCTCCCATCGGCAAAATTAGCCGAAATCCCTCCCTTCCTTCGGTTGATTTTGCCGAAACCCCTCCTCCCTTCGGTCCATTTCGCCGAAATCCGCCCCGGCTTTTGGTCTAATTTGCTGAAACCTACCCAGATCTCTAAAAAAATTTTTACTTACCCGATCTAATTAATAATTTTTTTACTAGATCTAATAAAAAAATATTATACTTACAGATAATTATATATTATAAATTTTAAATTAAAAATAAAATACCAAACTTACCTTCCCGTTGCTTGAAATTTATTCTCGGGAGAGTTTCCACTGAAATTTGAGAGAGATAGAGAGAAGATAGGGAGAGAGTTCGTATGTGAGTTGAGAGAGAGAGAGCTGAAAAGTTGGTCAAATAATGCAGCTCCACCGACAGGGGTAAAATCTGTATTTACTGCGCAAATATTTTCTGTGCAGTAAATACACGATTTCCAAATAATAGCTACGTATAACTAATACATGTAAGTATTCCTAGGTTGTCATTGTATCCCCTCAAGTAATTAAAAGAAAGTAATCTATGTGGTGGCTTGGTAGTTCCTTATGCAATATCTTTGAATAATAAAGTGGATATGTAGACTTGTGGTTTAGTATGAGTTGGAATAAAGTGATTTAATATAGCTTAGTGGTTACCCTAGTGGGCTACCCTTTGGTATGAGTTGTATTAATGGAATAATTATGATTGATTAAGTGTTATATTGGCCTTCATGATGGGTAATGGCATGATGAGTATATGACTTATGGTATTGTATCAATTATTGCATGATTATTGTATTTGGTTATTGCATATATTCATTGGTATGTATTATGATATTATCATCTTGTGTTCACCCTCTATGTGCTCCATGCGTTGTCCTTTACATGCTTAGGGTAGTATTATTTACTTAATACACTTGTATAGAAGTGTTTATTTTGTGGTCAATTACTTATTCAATGAGTAATCACAATTTTTTGAGGAGTATTTTGAGGGTCCCACCTAACAGAACTAGGGTTGGGGTGAGAGTTAGGGCTATTTTTTGTTCGCCACCAACATCTTTTGATCTAGATATTCTTTAGACTCTTATTTCCCTTCCTTGTTTATTTCTTTTTGCTGTATCTTTTATTTTATCCTTTTGTTTAATATTGGACCACCAGTAGTTGATGTAATGTAATCTCTCAAGTTGCTTCTTAATTATTGTTGATGTTACTTAAGAAGAGAAATGTTAGCTTTAACACTCATATAAACAAAAAGGTAGAAGAGACCAAACTTATACTAAATATAGCAATAACACCACGCGTTTAACTGATTTAACTATCACACTTATTTTCTAAAAATAAAATTTTATAGTCCTAAAAATAAGGGTTGTTTAAATGAAAACCCATGACCATGCAAAATGTGAGAAACATGTTTACACAACCAAGTCATAATCATGTAATCACTATTGATGACAAAAAATAACAAGACTTAAATGAAAGTTGTATTAGAATCTTTACTTAGTGATTGCATAATTGTGATTACTTATTTTATATGAGAATAAGGACCCTATTTTTACTTCACTTCTTTTCCCCCACATATGGGAGAAAAATATCATTTAGGGTATAACACTATTAGGGGCCACTATGAAACACCTAATCATTAAGTATGCATACTTCCTATTAACCATTGGTTTGAACTTATGTAGAATAGATATAGGATCCTTTGGTTCCTGTATAAATAGGCGTATACCACTAATAAAACTTGCTATCAATTTCTTGGTCCTAACTATTATGATCTTCCACTTTAATCATTAATGTTTTATCTAGGTATAATTGTAACAACCCCAAAATTCACTACTGAAAAATTTCGTTAATTAAAAGAAATTTAGCGGAAGCGATTTGATAAACCGTGAATTTTGGGAGCATTACCGCCACACTTAGTACCAGACCGGTTCACTCATACCGTTCCAGTACTAAGTGCTAAGGCTAAAGGAGTAAAATAAAATTTTACAAGAACTTAAGCATCTGAATATCAGAGTAGCACAGTAAATACTTTACAAGAGAAAACATTCAACCACTGTGATTACAAAATAACAAATACGTTGAATTTAAATGAGACAATTTAAAACCCTAAAAATTTCCGGACAGTACCTTACGCTCTCCCCAAGGGCCCACTTGAATAGCACCTGAAACACAACCTGCAAGGGGTACTGCCCATTGAATAGGCAGGGGCCCCATGAAGGGAACCCTTCAGTACTACGGTACTGAGTAACCCTTTAAAAACGCACTTAAAATACAGGCACACATATTACACATGATACTACTACATTCAGATATGACCATAGGTAGAAACATGGTATTCAGATCCAATTCTTTGTACATCCAATAACTCAATCATACATTAATGGCGTATACGTAAAATTCACTTTCATATATTCCATAATCAATCAACCAATATCAAATAGGCCATGATCAGTAATCGAGATATTTTTCGGGCCTTGAGGCCATTAATCAACTGTCTCAAAGACTAGTATTTTTCCATAACTCATTCACATTAAATTTTTATTGAGCTCGGGACCTCCACTATTGTTGCCGGTGGACCGGAATATAAAATCATCATCCAGGGCACAACGCTCCTGGCCACTATTATAACCGGTGGACCGGGATATATAAAGAATCATCACCCAGGGCACAACGCTCCTGGCCACTATTATAACCGGTGGACCGGGATATATAAAGAATCATCACCCAGGGCACAACGCTCCTGGCCACTATTATAACCGGTGGATCGGTACTCAATACCATAAATCGCTGGGCCCGGCTCATTAATATTCCACTTTCAATTATAGTATCTTTCCTTTCTTAAATCAGCACATCAATCATATTTATTTGCCTCGATAGGGAGATCAAGAACCCGGGACACAAAGGTACACCGATCGCACTGGTGCATAAAAGCAACTCAGTACCCTTCAACTAGTAACCCAGGGACGCAAAGGTACCCTGGTCGTACTGGTGCATAAAGCTAACTCAGTACCCTACCGACAAGGACACCTAATCCTTAAGTATGCATACCCCCTAACTAGGTCCGTAGAGCTAGATAGAGTAGATATAGGGCCTGGCTGGGGCTCAAAGGCACACCAGCAAATACCAAACCATCGTGGACTAAACCACGTCCTTAGGGTAGCGACCCCTAAGGAGTCACCATTCCCGATCTCGAGGTCTTTCACTTTAAGTATTAATATCTTAATTAATAGTGATCACAAAAACACAACAATACGATAATTATCCTCTTTTAATCGTTTAGATATCATCAAAAATTTCTTATTCAGATGGTCATCCAAAGTAACATAGGAGAATCATTAAGGCCATCCTAAACTCATCTAATTCCGAATTAAAACTCATTCTCGCGATACTTACTAATCATCAAACATTCTTACCTCGTTAATCAACACTATTAGAGCCATGTTACGAATTCCACAATCATAATGATATACTGGATACAGCCTACTTATTTACCCTTTTACATATAAAATCACTACGTCACCCTTTCTTATTTGATAAATTACCATGTTACCCTCCTTGTTACAAAATCACCAAGTGATCCCTTATTCGATTTAGGTTACTAAATTATTTATCATACTTATTAGGACATTAATTCCCCCTTAATAATTATTACACTTAATATACTTTCCATTTAATTGGTTAGATTACCACTTTGCCCCTTTCTCCTTTATTATACTTAATAAATTATCCTTGAGTTGGTCAAATTACCAAATTACCCTCCCTTCTTGTCCAAAATTACCAAATTGCCCTTTGGTTGGTGAAATTACCAAACTACCCTTGCATATGATCATAATTACAAATTTTCCCTTCTCCGTTATTAAATATACCAAATTACCCTTTAGTTATTTAAGTTACCGAATTGCCCTTCTTAACTGTCATAATTACCAAACTACCCTACTCCATTATCCAAAATTACGAAAATACCCTCCAATCGGTTGAATTACCAACTTACCCCTCAATGTTCACCTTTACCCCTTTGATTTACATATTTACCATTTTACCCTTCTCTACTATTAAATTATCGAATTACCCTCTGGTTATTTAAATTATTATTTTACCCTTCTCAATAATCATTATTTCCAATTTACTCCTTTCCAATGTTCACCTTTACCCCTTTGATTTACACAATTACCGTTTTACCCCTCTACCTTCAAATTTACCATTTTACCCCCTTAACTCCCAAAATTATCATATCGCCCTTTTACTTATAACTTTTCCATTTATCCTTAATTATAAAATTTCTATCTTACCTCCTTTAATTTCCAAATTACCATTCCGCCCTTAGGTTGTAAAATTATCATTTCGTCCTTTAATCATGAAATTACTATTTTGCCCTTTTATTATAACATTACTAAATTGTCCTTTTATTACAATTTACTAAATTGCCATTCTTTTTAACAAGATTACCAAATTGCCCCTTTTTATTACAAGAATTACTCTTTTCTCCTTTATTCACAAAATTACAATTTTACCCCTACCTCCAAAATTACTATTTTCTCCCTTTATTAACAAATTCACCATTTTACTCTTACACACCCTTATTATTAAATTATTATTAATACTACACGAAGTATTAACCTTGAAGTCTCACCCATGACTCTTATAATTAATGTAACGCTTATTAGCACATATCCATGTATTAGGCCATACTCATATACAATATACCTTCTTTTAAAATCTCCCCCCTAATGCTAACAAAATGTTACACATGTGATAAAAATCACCATAGCATATAACAACATGGATAATAATTTATATTTTCCCTAACCACCAAATTATTACCCTAATTATTATCCCCATACACATCATCAATCCATCATGCTTCCTTTCAACAATAAACACAATAACCACATATGATAATGCCAAGCAACATATATCAAGCATAATACATATTGATAATGCCTAATGTGATAACATGCGTTAATCCATGCATTTAAGCGGGATTTAACGGTTACCTTAATCTCGCCAAAATTATCAAACCTTACCAAGCACAATTAGCAATTCAACACCTAAAATAACATCCATCATATACATGTTAGAAATAAAATCCAAGTATAAAACTTTATAAAATTTAATTAGTAAAAATACTTAATATAAAACACCATTATACCTTAGAAATTAGCCAAATCATTTCTTCTTTTTTTTTTACATAAAGGAGAGCTCACGCTGCATGAGCAGCGTGAGTTTCATGCAGAAGAAGAAAGGGGAAAGGCTCGAAGAGGGCTGAAATGGGAGGGAGGAAGGGTGGCTCGGTTTAGGGACTTTAGGCTAGAAGAAGAGATAGTTGGGGGAGGTTCTAAGGCAAGTGGATGGTGCAGAAGTGAAGAGGGGGTGTAAGAGGTGGTCGGGGATGGTTTCGCGGCGGCTAAGGGCGGCGGATACGGCGGCGGCAAGGCGGCGAAGATGGCTGTGATAAGGGGAGAAATGGGGAGAAAAGAAAGAAGGGGTGGAGAAGGGAGGAGGTGTAGGGCTAAAAGGGGCAGTGTGGGGATGCAGGGCAGTAGGGGGCGGTGGCAGGGGTCGGCACAGGGGCTGGGTGCGGCGGCCGGTGCGGCGGACGGCGGCGGCGCAAGGAGAAAACAGAAAACAAAGGAAAGAAGGAAGGAGAGAGGAGGGAGCTCGGGGGAAAGGAGATGGATCGAAAATGGGATAAGAAAATGGGCAAATGGGAGAAGAAAAGAAGAGGAGAGGTAAGGGGGCAGGCGGCAGGGCGTAGGGCGGCAGGGTGGCAGGGAGAGGGTGGCGACGGGGAAGGGGAAGTTGCAGACATGGATAGGGGTGCAGGGTAGCTCGGCTCGAAGGAGGGGAGAAGGGGACAGGGTAGAGGGAGGGAGTAGCAGGGGCTGTCGGTGGCAGCAGGTCGGCGCGGCAATTGCAGGCGGCGGCGTGCCTGTTCGAGTGTCGGGGAAGGTGATGGCTGCTGGGTCGGGACGCAGAAGAAGAAGAAAGAAGGAAGGGCTGTGGCGGCCGGTCGGGGGAAAGGAAAGCAAAGGCTGGCCGGTCCAGGGAAAGGGAAAGAAAAGGCTGGCCAGCCCAGGGGAAAAGAAAAAAGAAAGGGGAGCCGGCCGGGTTATGCACGCGGGAGAGAGGGAGGGGTGTGCTGGGCGGTGCGCGAGGGAGAGAAGGGGGAGGCGGGCCGAAGGCCCAATTCGCGGGGGACGGCTGGCCTGGCGAGGCAGCCCAAGGGAAAAGGAAGAAGAAAAAGAAAAAGGAAGGGAAGAAAGGGGGAAAAAGAAAAATGGGAATGGAAAAAAAATAGGAAAATTAGTTTAATTAAATTTATAAAATCATAAAATATAATATCTCTGGTAAATTATTTAATCTAACAATTTAATTTATTATAACCTAATATTTTAGTTTAAAAAGGGTAAAGTTGGTAAAATATTAGTTTGGGAAAATTATTTAAATGGAACAATATGATAATTAGCAAAATATTTATTTTTAACTTATTAAATACTCTTATCCAAATATACATACTCTAAAATCCATAAAATAATTAAAATAAATAATCTAAAAGCAATTCTATTCCAAATAAAAATAATTTATTAAAATATAGGTTTTCGAAATTTTTTGGGGATTACAATAATAATCAACAGTCATCACTTGACACAATATCACACACTTAACCACTTCACTTAAATTACTTATACTTGAAATGCCAATAACCATTTTCCATAAATTCTTACTTGTCATTACGACCCACTTTAATAATACAAAATCCACTTTAACACTTTTAACATTTTAAGATAATTATAACCACTCATAAAATCAAATCAATACACTAAACAATATCGTTCAGTTATAACTGAATTCATACCAATAATTGAAAAATAAACATTCAATTAGAGGTATAACAAGGTTTATTAAATGAAATAAGCCAAAATTAAAATAAGAAACCCTAACTTAATATTTAATTACACCCATCCAATTCATAATTACATTTCAGAAGTCCTTAAGGGTATTTTAAAGCCAAACAAGAACTAAGAAGATTATAAGGAAGGTGAAGAGAATAAACCACCCTAGATAACTCTAATTCCTATTTAAGTTAGAATTTCATCAATTAAGTTCATTAATTCACCAAATCCAAGACAACCCTCAAACACTTCATATTAAACATAGTTAAACCAAAAATAGAGGTTAATATCAAAATTAAGCACATAAAATGATAATTTTACCTTTAGAGTGTTCTACTCTCATTTTATATTATATTTGGCTCAATTATTATTATTATTATTATTAATTGATACTTAAACGAGAACTTAAACTCAATCAAATAAGTATATCAACATAATTATCAATTCTTTAAAAATGAGATTGGTCTGATGGTTTGATGTGGGTTGTTATGTGCTATAGGGTATGGAGATAATCACCACACTATGGACATGTATACATCATCAATCCATGTAATAAAAAGTGAGTGAGTTATCATCTCACAAAGATTGGAAGAAACCACACTACCAAGGGAGAGATATATTGTAGGGTTGAAAAATATAATTACACACTAATCACAAACTTTATTGATTAGTATGCAAAATACCAATAACAAATAATCATAGTAACAAAATACTTGAAATATGAAAATGAAAAGCAATATGACTCAAATTCCAAACAACAAATGAACGTAAATTAAAATTTTAAGGTAAGAAACAATCAAGATAAAGAACTATAGGGAGGGACTCTCCTAACACTTATTATAGCAATGCTCTACATGTCATAACGTGTCATGTCTTATAAGATATCAACAATAGGTTTCACTTAGGGTGAAGAATTCATCACCATATAAATACATGAGCCCTAATAATGTTACGCAGAAAGTATCATAGTGTTAATGATAAGGTTTGGACACATCTCTATGTTGCCTTGATACCACATAACATAATCCACCCAACTTATCTTGGTTAAGCTTATATAGGTGTTAAACATGACCATAATTGAATAATAAAAGAACCCTATGTAGGGGTGAATTGGGTTTAAGGGAATGGAAATATCAAATAAAAAATTTACGCATATCTTGTAATGGTTTAAGAGAAAACTATTCTCTACATCCACTTCCAAAAGGTTCTCCCATTTGGATTTTGAACAAGTGATGTGCTTTTATTGACTCCTAGTTTATGATCCTTATAATATCAATTACCCTTAAAGAGATGATTCACAACTTGACCTATTTATCTTCTATAGACTATCATCAAGTATCTCTAAAGAATGATAGGAAAACACTCACTAACCTCTTTGTAATGAATTTTGCAAGGTTATTGTGATTATAATTGATTCTCATAAAAAATCATTATATGAAAGTGTATAAATTTAGATGATATATAATATAGCTAGATGTAATAACAAATATTACAATTTGTATAGAAACTCTATCTAAGAGAAGTGAGAAATAAATAGTTTTTAATTAAAACTCAAGATTGGAAAGTTATGAGAGTTGTAAATGAGTAATTGAATGATTGATAGACTAGATGATTAATTGCTTAGTAACTGTAGTTGAACAGTTATTTAATAAATTTTGAGGGAGATACTTTATAAGGCTCACCTTCTTTGGGTAACCGTAAGGCACAACTATCCCAAAAAGTTGTATCATCCAATGGGTAGAAAATTAACATTTAATGCTCACTAGTTGATTAGTTTTATGATCAATCGATTAGTTGTTTAAACCAATTGACTAAATATGTGCATACATAAGGTGAAAATTTATTGTTACATAAGCCATTTGGTTGGTATTTTCTTGTACACATATGGTCCCATGAACCTATTTAAACAATACCATTGTTTATCAAAACTATTAATGTGTCATTTAGATCAATCGATTGTTTTATTCCCTAGGGAAAACCATTTTTCACTATGTATCAACCCTCATTATGGTTGGTTAGGCTAGGAAATTGGGTTACTCAAGTCAGCCAATCAATTTGGAAAAACCAATTGATGTGTTTAAATACAGGTGAATGGATTTTTGTAGGAGCAAAACCCATGGTTGTTCAAACTAGTCGATTAATATGATGAAACCTGTTGATGTGTTTAAACAGAGATGAATGGATTTCTGTAGGAGCTAAGCCAATGGGCTAGTAAGTTAAACCAATCACTTAGTTTCCAAACTAGTCGATCAGTTTGATAAAACCAGTCGATGTATTTGAATAAAGATAAAGGAGTTTCTGCAAGAGCAAAACTCATAGACTGGTTAGTTAAATAAGTAGATTTGTTTTTCAAACCATTAAATCAGTTTGATGAAATTAGACAATGTGTTTAAAGAGAGATGAATGGATTTCTACAATAGCTAAACCTATAGATTAGTTAGTCAAACTCGTTGATCAGTTTTTAAATTAGATGGCTAGTTTGCTATGCTAGTCGATCCGTTTGACATTTTATACTTTTAATACCTTAGGTTTAAACCAAACTATTTGATTGATCTTTTGACCAACTGAATGGTTCTTATTAGAACCAAACAATACCTTTTTAAAAAAAACTTGGAAAGATTTAGAAATCAAGATCAACTATGAATGCACATAAAGTGAATTCAAGGTAAGTGTTTAGAACTTTTCAAAGAGTGTAAAAAAAAAATGTAAAATTACTCAATTTAACTATTTACAAGAAAATATAAGACTTAGAAATATAACCCTTAAGCCTTAAGTCTTTGTGATCTTTATATGATCTTCTCTTGTTCTTTGAAACTTGATTGCTATTTTAAATTTTGACTTTGAGAAATGATCGAAGTAAGTATGTTTTTATCTATTTTTTTGTCAATCATAGCTCATGCATACTTAAGCAAACACAATAGTTCTCTAGACCTATTTATTATCATCAAGACAAGTACAAGGGCTTGGTTTGATCTATGAGGTCAACAATCTCCCCATTATTTATGATGATAAATAAAAAAGTGTGAACTTGCAAATGTTAAAGGATAATGAATATTGTAACACCCTTAAACTTTACTCCTAAAAAAACTCATTTAAAGGAACAATTTGGAAGCAAAATAAAAAATGAAAAATGTTACTTCCACACCTAACACAAGATAAATTTCCATCATCTATCACATGATATATGCAAGGCTAAAACCTGTATAATAAAAATTTAAACAACATCTATGGTGCAAGGATAAACTTTGAGAAGGAGATATCCACTGGCAGATGACAAGTGAACAATTTCATCGAACAAAATCATCGTTAAATAAATCTGCTAAAAATATGTGAAATAACTCCAGATTTTAAAATCTTATCAAAGTAATGGGAAATTAAAATTTAATTATAACACCCTTGAAATTTAATACAACACTTGAGAATTTGCAAAAGTAAATACAAATAAATAAAGACAAATCCCGAGGGATAAAAATCTGGGTTACCTACTCTCTCAAATCCAAGCCTTCAACCCATCAATAACGTTGATCTTAGGCCTGCACAAGAGGTCTACTCCTCACCATCAGTGGATCATCGCAGGACCTATTTAACCAAGGTAGTATCAGTATAGATCCGGTACTGATTAAATCTCGACTACCTAACTCATGGGAGGAAACATGATATGCATAAGACCTGGTAATCTTTAGCTTACAATACTCATGCTCAATTATGCATGTGATACATACACCATTCCACTCATACAATAACTCATACTTAATTATACATGTGATACATACAATAAAACATATGGTCATGGATTCATGCTTATGAATACATGAATAGACATGACAACACATAGGGTACAAGTGTATAAGAAATCATGATTGCATGTTGAATAAACACACTACCCTAAAAGATAACATTCTGCACATAAGGCCCATATGCTATTTAAATAATAGATCATGTAATAAATGGGTATGAACATGCGTCATATGGTATCATTGAAATACCCCAAAATCCTAAAATTTGAAATCTTGGCCAAATAAGGAATTAGTAGGAAATTAAACATATAAATTTAATTACTTAAAATATAGGGGATAAATTAAGGAAAATTAAGGGGGAATAATAAAGAATTTAATTGGAATGAAAATTTGGGTATTTTCCTAATTTGTATGGAGGTTAAGGAAATTTGTCTAAAATAGCCTCACTAAGTAAAAAGGAAATTTATTTAATATTTTATAAATAGTTAATATTCTAGACAACCCCAAAAATATTCTAAATAATTTATGCAAAATCCAAAATCCTAAATAAAACATTTTTCTCCTTCCTTTTCTTCCTTTTTCTTTTTTTCTTCCTTTTCCCCGTCGGTTGGGCCTCTCCCCCGCGGCCCAGCCCTTCTCTTCCTTTCCTTTCTCCCTCCCCCGCGGCCCAGCGTCGTTCTCTGGCCGACGCTTACGCGCAACGCGGCGTTTTGCCCGTCAATTCGTCGAAGCGCCGCGTCGCGATAAATGAGCCTTATAGCCGTTGCCAGCCAACGACATGACGCTGCGTCTCGACCTTCTAAATGATGAAACGACGAGTCGAGTTTATGAAGGTTATAACCGTTGCTGACCGGCCGGTTTCTCCCCCTTTCTTTTCTTCCCTGGACCGTCGGTCCAACCTACCCCGCCTGACGTCTTCTTCCTCGCGCAGGCCTGCAACTCGCAGCCTGCCGCCGCTGACAGCCCTGCCGTCCGACTGTCCTCCCTCTGCCATTTCCGTCCTCTTTCTTTCCCGATTTGTCCCAGCACACCGTCCTGCACCGCCCAGGCCCTGCCTCCTTTCCTTTCTCATCCAAACCGAGCCAGGACCTGCCAATAGAGAATCTGCAGGCCTGCCGATTGCCGCCGGACGGCGTACTGCCGTGACCTAGCGTGTCCCCTCCTCCTTTGTCGTTTTCTCCCCCCAATTGCCTATAAATACCCCCCTTCGACAACCATAACCTGTGCTGCAAAAATTACCCCGAAACTCTGCCTCTCTGTCGCCTGAAAATCAGACGCAGCTTCCGCCGCCGCCGGTGATCGCCGCCGCCACCGCTGGCCACCAAAAACACCCCTGCACCTCCCTCGACAAAACCAAACCATCGCCGTCCTCCGCCCTTCCCTGCACGGGCCACTATAGCCGTGCGAAACTCCCAGCTGAAAAAAACCCATCTTCCAGTCGCCGCCGCCCTTACGCCGCCCGTAGCCGCCACCTCCGCCGTGTTCCGCCCTCCTTCCACCTTCCAAAGTAATCTGCAGGACCTCCCCTACTTGCCCACACCCTCCTTACCCCCTGCTTCCTTCTCCACCGGCCTCCACCATTTCCACCACCTTCCTCCTCCTTCGGCCGCCGCGTCCACCACCGCGCGCCGCCTCCCTGCTCACGCCACCACCCTCATTCCACTCCCCTCTCCCTGATGTCTCCTCCCCCCCACTTAACTTCCTTTTTCCTCCTCCCATCTAACCAATTCCCCCCCCCCCCACCTTTTCTCTCTTCTCCTCCTCCATCGCCGCCGCCGCCTCGCGCCGCCGCCGGACCACCACCGTCCTCAGGTGGTCTTCCACTCATCTGAACCCTGAAACCCTTTTCTTATGCCACCCATAGTAGTTTTAATTAATATTAGTATTATTACACTTATTATTATTTTGGTTTATTATTACTATTATTATTATTATTATTACACTTATTATTACTACTATTATTATTAGCTTATTAACTAATACCACTTCTGTTGTTATCCTTAATGTTATCATACTATCACCCCTTCCAACCCTAAACCCTATTATACTTAACTTAGGGTTAGTATCATTATCTTCATTATGAACATTTCTAAAACTAGTATTATTATTACCTTTATTAGTGTTATTACCATTATTAAATTTTGTATCCTAAAGGTGTTATTTTCTTACAAACCCTAACCTCTCCCAAAACCCTAACTTTTAACATACTTAATCATTTGTGTTGGTATTATTATTTTATTAATACTATCGCTAAGATTACTACCACTATTGGTGTTTTTACTATTTAACCCAACCTTATGTGAAGTATCTTGAAACTAAAGATATATCAATGATTAATACTTAGCATAAATTAGAACAAAAACCCTAGTTTTGTACAACGCCCCTACTAGAGATAAGAACCCTAACCTTGGACTAGAATAAGGGTTAATAGTAGTTATAAGAGAAACTAATGCTTAGATTTTCCCCTTTTCATAGGTGACCCCGATCCGAGCCCTAAGGAGCTAGAGGAGCGTGCTCCGAGCCCGGTGCCTACCTAGGTAAGGACGAAGCTATGGCCTTGTGCTATGTGTAATATAATGCGTTGATGAATGATGAGTGTGCCATGTTGATGTGTATTATGCATGTGTTATGAGTAACCTGTTTTGTGTAGCGCAGCATGGATCATGAGGTACGTTGTGTGTGCCTTATATTATACGTATATGACATGTTCCATGTTTGATGTGGATGTTGATGATGTGACTTGTTATGGCCCTCTAGGACATGCATGCTAGGGTTTGAGTAGCATGAAATGATAATAAAAGAACAATGGGAAAGCGTATGTGGGGAAGTTACATGGGGGAACTAGACCTTGCATGGGCGTGATCCTTACGTGGGAAAAGTTAAATTGGATTGTAAGTAAGAGTTTTGGAGAGTCTTAGAGTGATTGGATACTCGGTATGAAAATAGTACGTGAGTTGGTGCATAAGAGACCTGATCAGGGTTTTGCGAGTAAGTGTGTGTTGGGGAGTCTGCATGGAGTATTTAAAGTCTGCATGGGGATGAATCTTACGTGAGGAAAGTTTATTTAGGAAGTAAATAAGATAATGTCAAAGTTATGGGTCCATTGGAGACTTGGGTGCAAAATTTCACGTGGGTCGGTGTAAGGGTGTCTAAGGGTTCCGATCAGGGTTTTGGGGAGGAAATGAGCGATTTGAAGGGTATATGGGTAAAAATGATAAAGGAGGGATGGAGGATGGGGTTGAGGGTGAGAACTCACTTATATAACGGATGGGTGAGGGTTTCTAAATGAGAGAAGAGATTTTGGGGTGAAAGAGGGAGGTTACTTGTTGAAGAAGTAAAGTGTTAGGGTTTGGTGCAGCCAACTAGGGTTGGCGTGGTCGATTAGGGTTGAGTGGCCAACTAGGGTTTTGTTGGTCACATGTGAACTTGGGAGATAAAGAAGTACGTTGGGGAATTTCCTAATAAAGAATGAGGTACGAGATAGAGGATGAAGTAACGTTTGGGTAAGTAAGAAAGAGTTGGGCCACATAGGTCCGATTTGGGTATCCGAGGAGGGACCTTAGAGGGATGAGAATATAAGGAGTCGATATCATATGTTTTGGGGTGGCCTAACTTCCTTGGAGATTGTACCTTACTATATACCACTAGGCCTAAGTCTACAGGGGACGGATGTCGGGTGTGAGAAGAGGTATGAGTCTCAAAATATGGGACGGTCCCTCTAGAGGGGAAGAAGTAGAGAATCAACCGCATGCATGTCAAGGGTGTGATGTGATTTAATAAGGCACGAATAAGACATTAATTACATAAAGCGAAAGATTGTTGAGCCGAGACCAGACTGGTCCACCGACAAATAATAGTGGTCAGGAGCGTTCTGCCCTGAGTGTATACTTTCCGGTCCACCGGCTATAATAGTGGGGGATTTCGTGCTCGAAAAACCAAAGTAAGTAAGTTAAACCATGGAAAATACACTAAGTACTTACAGCGAAACACCATGTGAGTCGGGGCCAGACCGGTCCACCAGCAAATAATAGTGGCCAGGAGCATCTTGCCCTGGAGACCGGTCCACCGGCAAATAATAGTGGTCAGGAGCGTTCTGCCCTGAGTGTATACTTTCCGGTCCACTGGTTATAATAGTGGGGTTCTCGCACTCACATGGACTACTAAAGAATACGTGTGGATTGGACCTATTATTAATGAGAATAATGATTAAGTCACCGGAAAAGTAACCAGACTTTATCATGCGTGCTATCCTATGTCACCTATGTGTTATGCTTGCATCATGTGTTCTATGTGTTGGCCTTTGCTCGTCTGTTACCTTACTCAGTACGTAGCGTACTGATCACCCGTTTCATGGGTGCTGCTCATTCCCATGAGCAGAAGACCCATCTGACCTTGTGCAGGTAGGAGATCATGTTTTCGATGCCTACGATACCTACGAGGCATCGGATGGGGCCGAGTGTTGAGCCTATCCTGGTTGGGGCCGAGAGTGAGTTCGCCGGACTCTTTTACTATCCTAGTTTCTGTCTATCTTGAGTTTGCCGTATTTGTATTATGTTCGTATTTTGGAGTGGAACTCTTAAGTTGTAACCTTAAACAACACACTGTCTGTGGTTGACTCTTGTTTCTTGAATGATTTATGATGGCTATGAACTATGTTTTTGGATGGTTCTTATTAACGATGGTTTGATTTAAACGAAATTTTTCAGTAGTAAATTTGGGGGTGTTACAATCACTATTGTAAGGAAGACAACCAAGAGATATACACAGGATAATGAAATATAAAGTCCATAAATGAGCAAGAATAATTGATTATTATATTTTATTATCTTGATCATAACCATTTGTTTATTTATCTTGAGGAAAGAGACTCAAAGAGATTATAAAAAATAATCTAGTACTTAAATGGTACTATCCCTAGCTAGCTCATATAGAAATGTAACCAAACCACCAATAAATAGGACACCTAATCACTTAAGTATGCATACCCTTTATAGGGCCAAAATATATCAAGACATCTATAGAGTAGAAGAGAACCTCTTAGGCCCTCGTAAGGCACTTGAGATTATAGAAGAGAAAAACACTGGAATGGTACCAAGTGAATACCAAACCTAACTCGGACAACTATCCCAAGTTGTTCAAGTCCCAAATCAAGATCTTTCACTTTAAGTGATTAATGTTTTATTTAAATATTTAACCAATCATAAACAAGGCCCATATAACAATATTTAAATCACTTCCATCAATACAATGAATTTCCGTTATTATATCAATTTCAAGTGGCATTAAAGCCGATTAATTTCAAGTAGCATTAAAGCTGATCCTTTTCAAGTGGCATTAAAGTCAAACAAGTCCAAGTGACATTAAAACGAATCAATTCCAGGTGGCATCAAAGCCAATCGGATTTAGGTGGCATTAAAGCTGATCCACTTCAAGTAGCATTAAAGTCGATTCAATTCACATGGCACTAATGCCGAATAATTTCAGGTGGCATTAGAGACGAAAAATTCAAGTGGCATTAGAGCTGAATAATTCCATAGCATAAAAATACAACATGAGGTATCATACAATTTCAATCCATACTCAACCACAGATACGGTTTACTAAACCGATTACAATTTAGACACATTAGAACATACTCTAAAATCACCCAACGTTTTATAATTAGACGAACATGTTAACCACATAATCATGCTCAACCCTTCATATACTCAAACAAATATAATATTCAAGAGGCATACTAACATGTGTTCACATTAAAGTTATAAATTCATGCATATATAGAATTGCCACACAAAAGAATAATATACACTTGATATAGTCAAATAATCATAAAGCACACACATAATATTCCACTTCAGAAAGACATACATCCCAGATTCTGCCATAACCAGAAGGTAAGTAATGACTTACCTAAATCCGATGCTAGCTAAGCAAATTGATAAAGAGAGAGATATTGAGAGCTTGTAAATCCACAACAATGGTTTCCTAGATCGCCGATAGAAATCAAAAGACTAGATTAGAAACTACCTTATTGATCAATAATTCAAATAATACAATTTACTCAATAAAGATAGCCACACACAATTTTTCTTAGATAACGTATCCAAAACTTAAGACTCGTGAGTGTAGCTCTATTAAGATTTAAAACTAAATATTAACCATATTAGGTTCAAAACATATCCCTTAGGGAACTTCAACTTGATTTGGAAAACAAAGGAAAAACAATATAGGATAAGTTAATTTTATCGAAAATGACTTACTAATTAGGTTTTATGACCAAAGAGATAAACAAACTATTTTTAGAGAACCAATCCACACCAATAAGATAAAAATATAATTTAAATGGTTTAAAATCAAAGCTCGTAATCCCCTAGGTGAAAGAAACATAAGCAAATCATTTTCTTAAATTATCTTCCCTAGGTGAAAGAAGTACAAGTAAATCATTTTCATAAACTATCTCCGAAAATTAAGGTTTTTAAGCCCAAAATGCAAACTAAATAATTAACTTGATTTCCTCAAATTGATAGCTTAAGAGTAAATTTAAACTAATTTTAAATAAATCTAGATAATCAATTCAACAATATAATCTTAGGAATAGCCAATTTATGATAATCATTTTTTTTTGAAATTAGGGTTTTTAAGACCAAGACACAAACTCGAATAATTCAAATAAATTAATTCCAATTGAAGGTGTTAGAATGCAATTACAGCTATTTCAACTATTTCTATAAATTTAATTTTTGAAAAAACAACTATACAAATGACCAATTTCATAATTTCATTTGGAATCTAATGTTTTAGGCCCAAATATGTAATTTGATTAAAATTTGTAATTTATTTCCATTAAATGTTTATAAATGCAATTAGAGATATTTATAATATATTATATAATCAACTAATCAAAACCAATAAATGAAATACCCAATTTAAGTCAATTAGGATTTTTGATTCCAAAATACAAATCTGGACAATTCTTGATAAATATTTAAATTGAAGGTTCAAAATGGCAATTAGAGTTATTCTAAAGTAAATTATATAATTAATTTAATAAAATAACTCAATTATACAATTCAATTTAGATGCGTAAAAGTTTTGACTTTAAAATCCAATTCCGATTGATTTCACACAATTTTATCTAATTGACACTTCCAACATAAAATGAAATACATTTCAATGCATAATGTAAAATTAATTGAATGAAACAACTCAATTATGCAATCTAATTTTGTCTCACACAGATTTTGACCTAGAAATCTAATTCCAATTAGTTTCGCATAAATTTTTCAATTTGATAATTCCGATATGAAATTAGATACATTTTATAGTATATTAAATAATCAATTGATCAAAAATAGCTTAATCAGATGAATCCGAAAAATTCAGACATTATCGGGTCAAACTTTTGATTTTCATAAATCAACCACATACACCACAATTGACCACACTAAATGAATCATATCACATATATATACATAATTAAACAACCAATTTAGCTTATCATAAGCTAATTGAATGAAATTTAATCAAAAGAAGAGTTAGAGTTTGGGGTAAATATACCAAATGAATTATTACGAAATTGGAGAGCGTAAGAGTTGCTGGAGCTTCACCAGTGGTTAACGACTACTCCTCAGTCATCGGTTTGGTTTGTGGTGGTCGGCGATAGCATCGATGTTTGATCAGGGTTGAGCAACCCGCCTTGCTTCACTGCTTGTACTGGCATGCTATTGTGCTACTATTGGCTAGCATCAATGACGGTGAGTGGAGGAAATGGTGCCGCGGTGGTGGTCTGTTGTGGTGAGGTGGTGTGGTGATGTTGAGTGGCGAAGGAGCAGGGAGGAAGGTTAGGGGTTGGGGTTTGGCTTTACAAAAAAAACAACGGGGGGAGAGAGAAGAGAAAGAAAAGGGGAGAGAGAAGAAAGGGAAAATGAAATGGGGTGGGGGGGGGGACTGACGGGGTATGTTATTATTATTATTATTATTATTAATTTTATTTTGTAAATACAAATGCACAAATGAAATATTAAATATCTAAGAATATTAATGGATGATTTTATCTAGAAATCATTGAACAGAAATCATTTCGTAAGGATCCAAAGGTTTAAAGTCAATATAAAAGTTATTTAAAAAATTTCAGTAAATCTTTTAGAAGAAAATACCAACGAATGCAAAGATCTATATTATTTATAAAATTATGTAATAAGACCGTAAAAAATATTTTATTGAAATCAAATTCTAAGAGACCGAGGTTAATTTAAATAATTTTCAAAAATGTTCATCCGCAAACCAAAAAGGGCAAAGCAGAATAAAATTAATTTCAGAAAGAAATTCATAAATAAGTTACAAAAATCTTCTTAATTTAAAATTTTATAAAGATCTTAACGACCTTAGAAAAATAGATAAATTCAAAGTTGAAAATATTTTCTACGAATGAAATCATTAAAATAATTTTACTATTTTAAAGGAAATTTTATAATTTATATAATTTATTTCATTAATGAACTATAACTCCAAAAAAATTTATAATCACACGATTAAGTTATAATTAAAAAGAAATATAAAATATTAAAAATAAAAATATGGGAAAGGATGGAAATATATATATATATATATATATATATATATAAACAAAAATTAAAATCATGTGAATATAATAAAATCATAGTCCTGAATGAATTTATCTAGAATGATTTGCAACCACAATGATTAATTAAATTAAAATATGAAGGTGAAATCACTGATAAATCCATAAAATGATTTGAAATTAAAATAATTAAATATTTTCATCAAATTGTACTAATAAAATAAATATGCTTAATAAAATTAACTTTTAAAAAATACGGGGTATTACAAATATGAAATGGGCAACACTTTTACCATATCCTTTTTCATGTATCAATTGCAAAACTTTTGATCTAAATTATGGTTTATCTCCCATTTATTCCATCAACAAAAGGTGAAGATAAAGGGTTGGTAATGTCATAACCTGTATGCAAAAGAAATAACAATACCAAAACCCTAAGGGGAATCTTCCCCTAAACATGTGCATATAAGTGAAAACACAACACATTAGGGAAATATGGGAAATACTCCCCTTGAAATGATGCACAAGTGAATATCATGTATCTAATTACTTGAGATAAGAGATTAGTAACAAGAATAAGAGTACAAAAGTTTAAATGATACACGATTGGGAGAAAAAAAGGTCAACATTTCACTTAATAACAAAAGCATACATAGGTACACGAAATAGAGTTCATAAACCACATCAAGTATATAAGAGTGCATACAAAAGGAGATATTAAAATACAATCAGAACCACTTGATTTTATCACATTAATGAAAAATCATATGGACTAATTTCATAGTCAAATTGATGTAAATTAAGGCCATTTTATCATGATTTTGATCAAATTTCATGAATTTGTCCACATATTTTTCATAATTTCATAATTTTGACAAATATAGCATGAATAATAAAAATTCCATTCTTAGTTCTCTCCTAATAGTTGTGAAATTTTTTTCCATTCTAGATTTTTGTGAAGATATATACCCACTGATGTAATATATCTACAAACTCTATAATAACATTTCCTTTTTCAAAATGGCCTATAATGAAGTGACCTTATTTCAATATGCATGTTAAGACTTAGAGTGTTGAATGGGGTTCTTAGTGAGGCAAATAACACTATTGTTCTTACATCTAGTTGGAATTCTTTCTATATTAAGTCCTTAATCATTTATTTGATGTTTCATCCAAATTATTTGTGCACAACAAGCATCAATTGCTATATATTCTACTTCATCTATAGATAATGCAACATAAGGCTGCTTCTTACTATGCCAACTAACTGTGAATTCTCCAAGGAATTGGCAAGTACTTGACATGCTCTTCCTATCAACCTTATATTCAGAAAAACCAGTATTAGCATAGACAATAAGGTTTACTAATGTGTCACTAAGGTAACATAGTCCTAGGTTATGAGTGTCAATAAGATATCTAAGGATCTTCTTAATTACATTCATATGAGATTCCTCAATATTACATTGCAAAACAAGCATATAAGCATGCATTGAACATAATATCATGTTTATATGCTATAATGTAAAGAAATGATCCAATCATAACTTGACATCACTTTTGATCACCTTTTTTACCTCTTTATCCGTGTTAAGTTTTTTTGGTAGTGGCCATAGGAGTGCTACAATCCTTGCTCTCGTTTATTCCAAAATTCTTGAGCAGTTACTTCATGTACTTCTTTTGGTCGGAAAATATTCCTTCCTTTAATTGCTTGTTTTGAAGTTGAAGGAAACAAGTAAACTCTCCCATCATTCTCATTTTGATCTCACTATGCATCAAATTAGAAAAGCGCTTATACATGGACTCATTAGTAGCACTGAATATTATATCATCAACATATATTTACACAACTAACAAATCATTTTTTGTTATCTTAATGAAGAGAGTTATATTAATTTTACCTATTTCAAAACCTTTTTATAAAATAAATTTACTAAACATTTCATACCAATCCTAGGGGATTATTTTAAAACATATTGTTCCATGTTGAGTTTATAAACATGATTAGGTTTTGAGTCATTTTTAGAACATGGAGGTTGCTTAAAATATATCTCTTTTTCAATCAAACCATTTACACTTTTAACATCTATTTTATGTAATGTAAAGAACATGGATGATGTAAAGGTAAGAATCATATATAGAACCTCAATTATAGATAGATGGGTAATGTTTTTTTTTTCTCTTCATAATCAAAGCCTTCCTCTTGGTTGTATACTTTGGTAACCAATCGGGCTTTATTCCTAATCACAATGCCACCCTCATCTAGCATGCTTCTAAAGACCCATTTATTTCCAATGATGGGTCTTTTTAGAGTGAAATGGACTATTTTTTAAACTTTATTTCTCTCAAATTGACTAAGCTCATATTGCATTGACATGATCTAATGTATATTGTTCATAGCTTCCAAGTAAGACTTTGGTTTCATTTGAGATAGAAATCCTAAATAATTTAAAATGTTACCTTGCAAAGATCTTATTTTAATCCCTCTTATTAGATCATCAAAGATGAGTTATTGAGGATGTCCATAGGTATATCTCCATGCATTAGGGATACCCTTTCTCACATCATCTTCTCGTTAATTAATTATATGATCATTATCCTTTTCTTCTTTTTCTTAGTTTTTCTTTTCATCATTTTCCAACATGCTTTCAACCTGGATGGAAGGACATACTTGTTCATCTTGGTTACCCTTGTTCATCCAGGTTACCCTACACACTTGAGTAATATTTATTAAAAGCAAGCTGTATGGATTATTCAACCAACAATGATTGTTTTTTGAATATTCGGCAAGCCTTTCAATGGAAGGATTAACCAATGAAGACACCTTCTTCATCTTTAGAGTCGAACTTACCCAAATTGATTTTTTCATTATTAAAGATAAAACATTTGCAACCAAATGTGCATAAATAACCAACATTTGGTTTCTTACCTTTGTAGTGCTCATAGTGAATCTTATTGAAGATGACATAGATGAGAACTTTATTCATCATGTAGTTAGCAATAGTAACATCTTAGGCCCAAAAGTATTTTGGAATCTTGGAGTCATATAGCATGGTTCTTAGAACCTCATCCAAGGTTTTATTCTTTTTTTCTAGCATACCGTATTTTTTATAGTGTCCCTAGTGCCAAAAAGTTGTGATTAATGCCATTTTGATCACAAAATCCATGAAAGTGGCATTATCAAACTCTTTGCCATTATCACTTCTTATATCATGGATAATTGTTCCCTTTTCTACTTAAATTTTCTTACCAAGCATAGGAAATGTGTAACATGTATCATCTTTAATATAAATAAATAATTTCCATGTATAATATAAGTAATCATCCACAATGACTAATTCATATCTATAATAACCCATGCTACGAGTCTTAATAGGCTCAAATAAATCCATACGCAACAACTCAAGTAGTTGAGATGATGTCACAATATTTTTGGGTTTAAATGATACCCTATGTTGTTCCCTTATTGACGTCCATTACATAATCAATCTTTTATAAAATTAAACTTTAGAAGGACACACACTAGGCCTTTCCTAGAAAGTTTGTTCAACAAATACATGCTATCATATGCAATGCACTTATGCCATATGCATAATTGTCAATTGCACTCAAACATACATTGTGCAATTTAATTGATTTAACATCAAACATATAAACATTGTTAATGAATGGGGATATAACATAATGGATTTATCTATGCCATTTGAAATCGTGTAGTGTGAATGAGAGAAATTAACTAAAAACCCTTTAACACATAAGTGACTAATGCTAATCAAGTTGCATTTAAGACCATAAACCAAATACACATCATCAATGAAAATTTTAGAGTTACCAATACTAATGCTACCAACACCAATGATCTTTCCTTTGAGTCGTCTCAAAATGTCATGCTTCCACCATCATATGGAGTTAGCTTTGAGAACATGGTTTGATCACTCATCATGTCCCTTGAGTATTCACTATCTAGGAACCATTTGCGGCATCTTATTTTAGCTTTGAAACTACCTACTATCACAAATGTCCTACTTGAGGTACCATTTCAATGGGTCCTTATCGTATTAATGTTCAATTTTTGTGGGATGGTTCCCTCAGGAATCCCCCCCTACTTGAATTTTTCAACAACCTTTAAAATTTTATTAAAGCGAAAGATGAAGCAATATGACTGGTTCTACCACACACATTGCAAAATATTTTTCTTCTATGAGTAGAGGTGGATTTTACATTCTTGGCATGCCCACACATTGAAGAAGACTGTCCAATTTTCCCATACACATTACAATCATTAGATGTAGGAGAATCATGTACTTGATGAGCCTTGGAGGTTTTCACACAAAAATTATTTAGTGTTTGGCATTTTTTGTCATATCTTTGTTACCATAGACTATGCCCTCAATGTCCTTGGAATGCCATTGAGTACCTAGAAACAAGTTTAATCCTTATTCACCCTTGGTGAAATTAACTTGTATTGAAGTTGATCTATCTTAACATTGTGATAATAACTAATAAACTCATAGTATGCATCAAATTCAATCACCTTCTCATTTAGCTTTGATTTTACATGAAGCATGCGTGATTCAAGAAGAATCTTTTCATTTAAAACAAGCATGTTGTATTCATTTATGTGATCAATCCATTTTTTCATATTGTCTCTTTCCTTTATATTAATTTATCATTATCACATAAAGAGTCATGTAAGACACATAATAAGCTATCATTGGAGTAGAGAAAACTTGATTGTACAACATTAATATTGTTTATTATAATCGAAGCTTGTAAAGGAGGTAGAGGTTGATGATTTGTCTTCTAGAACCATGATTCTTCTTTATTGAAGGGTTCACCTTCACTTTCACCAAAGGTGGCCATAACGTTTCTTTGAGCTTTCTCTCCCTTGTTGTTGTTGGTTTCCCCCTCGCTTCTTGCCATTTGCTTAGCTATTTGGTTTTTAAACTTATAGTTATCTCTGATGATATGCTTGGATTTTTTTTACAACTGTTGTATTTGATCTTGTCATCTTTGTTGGATTATCTAGGAATCCATGTGTTTCTTGATGATGGCCTTCCTATTTTTCCATTTATTCGGCCTCTAGACTAGAGGAACCTTATGAATTTTGTGGTCATGAAAGCCACTTCCTCATCATCCATGAGAGATTCCTCTTCACCTTCTTAATCTTTCTTTTCTTCCATATATTTAACTACTTCGTGGTGTCTAAAGGAAGTGGAATATTTTAGAGCAAGTTACTTCTTCTTTCTTTCATCCATTCCTTCTTCCAATTTCTATTGATATACCATGAGTCCAAAGAGTTATTAATTTTTCATCTTCATTACATCTCTTTCCTCTTAAGTAGCAGTTAATTTGAGATTCCACTCCTTTGTGAGCCATTGCAAAATCTTTATTAGTTCTTCTTCTTCTTAAATTTCCTTCCCAAAAGCCTTGAGGTTGTTGACATTAGAAGTGAATTGTTTGCTTAAGTTGTTAACTCTTTCCCCTTGCTTCATATTGAAGAGTTCATACTCTTTAGTGTGAAGTATGATTCTTTGATCTTTTACTTACCTTGTCCCTTTATGAGTGAGGAAAAGCTTATACCATATCTCCTTTATAGTAGTGCATGATTGGATGTAGTGGTACTCTCTTTTACCATGACCACATTAAATGATCATGATGACTTTATCATTGAGGGTAAGCTTTCTTTTCTCTATATTTGTGTGCCTTGTCTTTTCAACATGGTCACCATTGACCTCTTTTATAATATTGATTGGACATTCAATGATGATTGTCCATATATCATAGTCTTGTGACTTGATTAATAACATCATTATGTTCTTCCAATAAATGAACTGTTCACCATTGAAAAATGACGGTTTTGTGGTAGAGATGCCTTCATTCAAACCAATTGAAACCATTCAACTTGTATATCTTTTTTCCCTCGGATTTTTGAATCCTTTATGAAACGCCTCGGATATGATATAAATTGAAAAAAAAAACTAGATGCTATGAATAAGGTTTAAGGGAATGGGGATGACAAATAAAAAAATTACACATAGATTATAGTGGCAAAAGAGCAAATTACTCTTTACATCGACTACCAAAAATTTCTTCATTTTTGAATTAAAAAAATTAACGCGTTTATATTTTTGATCACTTTTATCCTAGTTTATGAGTCTTACAATCTCAATGATACCCAAAGATATGATTTACAACTTAACCTGTTTATTTTCTCTATACTCTCAAGAATGCTAGGCAAGCACTCACTAACCCCTTTGTAATTAATTTCATAAGGTGGTTGTGATTATAATTGATTCTCACCAAAAATTAATATATAAAAGAGCATAGCTTTGGATGAGACGTAATATAGATAGATGGAATGATATATATTATAATTTTTTTAGTAACTTTAGCTAAAAAAATCTATCAATGCACACATATTTTTTTTTTAATGTAAACTCACTATTTTAAAATTATGAGAGTCTTAAATGAACAATTGAAAGATTGAGAGAACATATGATTAATTGCTTTGTAAATGTAGTTGAGAACTTGTTTAATAATTGATGAGGGAGTTGATTTATAAGGCGCATCCTTGTTGGTAGCCCATGGGCATAAATGACCCAAAAACTAGATTGCCCAATGGTTAGAAAATCATTATTCAATGCTCACTAGTTGATTGGTTTGGGAAAACATGTTGATCAATTATATGCCCATTAAATTGGTTCTTCAAACTAGATAAAAAAATATGTTTAGACCTATGATGAAAAATTTAAAGTTACATGAACCATTCGATCAATTTTGTGTTGTACATAGTTGGTCTTATGAACATATTTGAACAATACCATGGTTTATAGTTAATGTGCTCTTTAGACCAATTGATCAATTTACTCAAATCAGCTAATCGGTTTACTCAAACTAGTCGACTATTTGACTCCCCGGGTAAAACCATTTTACTTTTTATCTCAATCCTTAACTTGGTTAGTCAAGCTAGTCCATCAATTTACTCAAACTAGTTAATTGGTTTTGGCATATTTATTCTATGTGTTTAAATAGAGACAAATAGGATTTTATAGGAGAAAAACCCATTAACTAGTTGGCAAAATAGTTAATGTATTTAAACTGAGATGAATAGATTTCTACAAGAGCAAAATCCATGGACCGGTTGATTAAACTCAGTGATCAATTTCCAAACCAGTCAATTGGTTTAATAAAACCAACTGATGTGTTTAAATATAAAAAAATTGGCTTCTTTAGAATCAAAACACATGGACTAGTTGGTCAAACTAGTCAATCTATTTTTCAAACAAGTTGATTGGTTTGATGAAACTAGTTGATGTGTTTAAACATAAATGAATGAGTTTATGCAAGAGTAAAACCCATGGATTTGTCAGTTAAACCATTTGATTGATTTCTAAACCAATCTTTGGTTTTTAACCACTCAATTAGTTTCTTACACTGGTTGATCCATATGAGTTTTTATACATTTAATGCACTGGGTTTAAACTAAACCACTCAATTGGTCTTTAAATCTGTTAACGATTTCCAACTAGAACCAACCAACAAGTTTTAAAAACACTTGGAAATATTTAGAAACCAATATCAACCATGAATACACATAAAGGGAATTTAATTTAAGAGTTTAAATAAAATTGTAAAATTTCTCAACATAAATCCTTATAAAAGAACCTAAAACTTAAAAATATAACCCTTAAACATTAAGTCTTAGTGATTTTTATATGGTCTTCTCTTGTGCTTTGAAACTTGATTATTCTTTTGAATTTTCACTTTGAGAAATGATTTGAGTAGATGAATTTTGATATTTTTGTTGTTACTCATAGTTCATGCACACTTAATTAAACACAACAGTTCTCTATACCCATTTTGTATCATCAAAACAAGGATAAAGACATTGTTTAACCTATGAGGTCAACAAACATATATAATCATGCAAATAATATAAGTGAAATACCTATTAGACATGAACAATGCTATAATATTCAAGATTTTATATTATTAGAATCTAGGTGATACTCCCCATGCTGACCTCTATTACTATCAAATAGAACTTACAACAAATAGTGGTGAGAGAAAGAATTAAATCAGGGAAAAAGGGTTGGGGCACACCTAACTCCAACTTGACTACTATTTTTTCCTCCTCTAGAATGCAATCGGCACAATACTTCCTCTGTCTATTGTTTATTTCTTACCATCATCCTTCCTCATATGTTTTAGTATACTTTTATTGATTAATAAATTCCTTCTCGTTCATAAAAATACACCTTAAAAGAGTGTTAAAATATGCACTCCCTAAGTTTAATTAACTCTCCCAAACTTAAAGTATTATTTTCACAAGGAACCTTGTAACAATCCAAATCACTTAATATACTAATATTTAGTTAATATGCACATAGAGTATGACTTTTGGCCTTTGTTTGATTCAAAAGATAACTTAAGGTACTTGAGGAGTGAAACTACAACTTGCCAAAAAAGAAGGAAATATCACCCAATTGTGTGTGTGGAACTATGTGAGTATTATCTCAAATTTTCCATGAGTAGTACATGCATCCTAAGGTCAATTAGGTAGCTCAAAACCTAACCATAAGGGTTAGAGTTAAACATTGTAGGGTGTTGGTTCCTATTAGGTAGATCATCTTATAGTATGTTTTTTTGTAGAATAGCTTCCTTAGATAGATAGGATATTTAGTTCAAGTTAACATCGAAATCTTAAACATGAATGCCATATTATGACACCCTATCACCCATTTTGGAAGTTTTTTTTCATAGATGTGTACCGTAAAACACTGTTTAATGAAAGCGTGCTCATGGGTTTCATGTAGGTACCTATAGTTACTAAGTGTTGTGGGCATAAGAGTTATTGACATTGATGCTATCATTGATAGGGTTTACCACACATTGTTTCTTTTTGTATGGGCATACTAACTCCCCCAAGCTTAGTTCCAACTTTATCCTATAAGAATCTCTACCTTAGAAGATCTAGTTCCCCTCTCAGTATCCACTACCCTATCGGGTTAGTCTTTCACTATTAATCCCTCAACTTGGTTAACCATGGGCACAATCAAGTTGAGGTCACACAAGTGATTGTGTATTGAGAGCATTATCTAGTTAATCTTTTCATACCTAAAGAAGTAGGAAAAGAAAAACTCAATTAAAAAGAATATCCTAGAGTAAAATATTTTTTTAGCCTCACTAGGTTTCCTTGAGTCATTGACCTATAAATAATTAGGGTATAACACCTATGCTCTACTGGATTATCAATTTAAGTTGGGCATAAATGGGGAAACTAGATGTTGTAACAAAAGATCATGTTATAGGGTGAGGTAGAGAAAATAAGTTATATATCTGATAAGGTGCAACAAAAGTATTTTATCTTGTGAGATTTTTTTTTATAAAAATGATACTACATACAAGAAATTTAGACTGAAATTATTAATATATTTATTAATATTGAAAGATATAGAACATGCACTAAAGTGAGAAACTTACAAAAAGAAAAAAGATAGGTAATTGCTAGTGTTTATATATTTCCCATTGAGAAAAATGTAATTGTTTGCTCACTACAAATGATTGGAGGGTGATCAAAAATAGAAGAGTAGAGTCTATACCTGTTGGGGTCTAAACAAATCTTCTCAAGGTAAGCACCACCAGATGCATGTTCTAACTTGGTAGTGAGGAATGAGAGAGCATGGCATGTTGGGTCTTGGTGCTATTCTCTGCATAAAGTTGAGCCGCCTTGCTAAGACCTTGTTATAGCTTATCTTTGATTGTCCCTCCTTATTTTTTTCATTTCCACCTCCTTATGTATAGGGTGAGTTTGTACTGGCCTAGAGCTCTCTAAGGCTAACATGAATTTGGTAATGGCCTTCTTTTCCTTGTAGGAGTGAGCCCATGCTCTTCATAATCACTACTAGGAAACTCTCCAGGATTTTAGAAGGTTCCATTGATGGAGGTGCATCATTGGTTATTAGTGGGGTCTTATTATTGGTCACCCTATATACAGTCACGTCTTTGATGAGTGTAATTTTAACCACCATCTCATCCCCATCCTTTTAGGGTGACTTCACCTTATCACATAATCCTTCAATAGATAAAAGGAAAAATATGGAATATATTGGCTTTGACAATGCAACCTCCAACTAGTCTTGCAAAAGCTTTCCTATATTCATGATTTTCTTCTTCAGTATGTATTAAGGAAGGACCATACACTTAAAGGGGATCACGTGGTTATGTGTGGTAGGGAGTAGATAGGTACATAGAAAATGGTATCACACCATGATAGGAGTGGAAGATTTGGATATGGGTAATGAAAAGCATTTGTAGAAGTGATTTTCCACTTCATTATTGGCTTAACCAACTACTTCAACATAGTGTTGGCAAGCTCATTAAAGGTATTATCAATGTAGTCAGAGAAGTTATCATGATCATAATTAGGGAGCGCATACATGGAATTAATAGTTCTAAGAAGACAAGAGAAGAGTTTAGCTCTTACTTTGATGATCTTTATCTTTTATTTAGGATCAAGGTTTGAGAACAATTCTAGCACTACTGTATAGAATAAATATCTATGGTTTTTGGAGAGGGAGTCTCATTGAGGACCGTCATGCAATTGTTGAGGTAAGGAGGGGGTTAGTTAAAGCAAAGCCATGTTCAAAGTAGAAATAAAGGATAATTAGAGTATTATCTTTTTTTTTTGGCCTAATCATTGATGAAGTTATTCAAGGAATAAGGATTGATGCCAAGGCAATTTTGAGCTTATGCGAAGGAGGGAGCTTTATCCTTCTCTTTAGCTTCTAATAACTTATCTACAAAAGAAAAGTGAGCTAGTCATTTTCTAGTGGAAGAATGTGCTCACATTGGGTGAGTTGAGGAGTGGTTTATTATCGAGAGGAAGCAAAAATGATCAAATGGGTAGTTTTTAGGGTTGGAGGTAGGGCTAAGTTATCTAATACAGAGGAGATGGCAATGGTGGGGATAGATTTTGAGGTGAAGACCTTAGTGTAGGTGGTTGCTTGACATCTAAGGGTAGAAGCAGATGGATCTTGAACAAGGTCTGCTAGGGTGCGCTCTTCATGAAGGGACATAGTGTTAGGGGTGTTTTAGGCATTGGGAACCATAGTTGCTTGTGTAGAATTTTCACACATACACACACACAGTAAGAGAGAGAGATTCAAGGAATTGAGGTGCTGGTATTGTTTATGGTGTAATGTGTTGTGAAAGAGAAGGAAAGTTGGGTTTTTAAAAAGGGAATTGAATGTTGAGAGGGAGAAGGAAACATACATGATGAAGAATGGGCTAATCAAATTAAAAGGGAATATAAAAGGGTGTGTAGGTGGGAACGGAATAAGTTAATGATGGCCTCACTACTTACTATCAGGACAAGATTAAAAAAAGTGCTCCCCTTGCTACGATGTATAATATTATATCATATCATCCCATATACATTTGTGCCACATGTCCCATCCATCCTCATGTTGCATACCTCACCCTACTTAAAATATCTCATGTCAGGATATGTATTAGGGAAATAAATAATTGTAACAAATATAAAATAGGATAAGGTAAAAAAGAAATAAAAGATAAATTTAGATTAAATAAAAAGAAAGTCCTTAAGTTGCCTCCTAAAAGTGCTTAATTTAATGTCCTCAGCCTAACTACTTGGTAGGCTTATGATGTCTACAGGGTCACAGTTTGGATGTCCTTGTCTCCCTAGTATGGATTCACCATGTAACCATTATCCTTTAGTACTCTCCTTACAATTCCATCTCTTAAGTCCAAAATTCCATAAGGATATGTGTTTACAACCTCAAAGGGTCTTAACCACCTTTACATTAGCTTCCTTGGTAACTTCTTCAACCTAGAGTTGTATAGGAGAACCAACTATTTAGAGTGTAGTTACTTAGCTTGTATTTGTTGGGAATGATTGTGTTTTCCTTATAAATCCATTAATTGGTGTTGACAAGGTGTCTTAAATCGTCCAACTCATTACTTTGCAACTTCCTTGCTTTAGTTTTCAAAACATAGTCCATTTTGACAACCTTTAGGACCCAATAAGACTTGTGTATGAGTTTGATGTGTAGGTGACATGCCCTTTCAACACTATTCTATAGTGTGACATACCTAAAGGCATCTTATAACCAATCCTGTATGCCTGCAACACATCATTTAACCTGAATACCCAATCTTTCCCACCAAGGTTCACCACCTTTTTCAGGATCGACTTGATCTCTTTATTGGAAAGATCAACTTCATCACTTTTCTATGAAAGGGATGTTGTTATAACCCAATGGTATAACCCCACACTTATTCAATTGTTGTAAGATCAGCATGTTGTAAAAGTAGATTCCTTTATCACCTATGTTTTCCTTATGAGCCCCAAACTTAGTAAAAATATTCTCTGAATGAAGCTTGTCACTATGTTGGCATCATTTGTTGGTAGGGAAGTTACTTCAATCCATTTAGACATATTATTGACTATTACCAGGATGTACTCATTCCTAAATGAGAAAGGGGAAGGTCCCATGAATTCTATACCCCATATATAAAATACCTCTACTTCCATAATTATTGTTTGGTACATTTCATTTATTAGGGAGACCTTCCCTACCCATTGACATTTATCATAGTTTTCACTACCTCCTTGGAATCCTTAAATATTGTGGGCTAGTAGTATCCCCCTTGTAGGAATTTTTCTACTGTGTGGACTCTTCCAAAGTGTCTAACATAGGGTGTAACATGGCATTCTGCCAAAGTATCTTTGACTTCTTTATTATGAACACATCTTCTAACCAATCTATTAACACATTACCTAACTAGTTAAGGTTCATCTTAGAAGTAATGCTTTGCTTCATATAAGAATCTCTAAATCTATTGCTTGCCTAACTTAGAAGGTAAAATTATGTATGCCAAATAATTTTCTATGTCTATATACCCAGGTGTTTTCCCCTACTGCAACATCAAGAGTTGCTCATAGGGAATCTTTCTCCTATATATGGGTTATCATTATTCATATGGTGTTCTTCTAATCTTGAAATATGATCTACCATATAGTTATCTTAATCCTTAATATCCATGATCTCCATGCCAATTTCCTATAACAATAGGACCCATCTTATCAATAAAGGTTTAACATCTTAATTAAAAAGTAGGTATCTTATTGCTATGCGGTTATTAAATACCGTCACTTTAGTTCGTAGGAGATAAGATTGAAACTTATCAAAATCAAATACTATTGCTAATAACTATTTTCCAGTCATAGTGTTGTTCAATTATATTTCATTTAGGGTCTCACTAGCAGAGTAAAAGTTATGAAAGATCTTGTCCTTACGTTACCCTAGCACAACCTTTATCGCATGCTCACTAGAATTTCAAATAAAATCAAAGTGCTTGTTGTAGTTAGAGCTTATGATCATAGAGGCATTAATGAGATTTTCTTTAATCTTCTCAAAAGCTACCCTATATGACTCATCAAATTCGAACATCTTATCTCGCTCTAAAAACATACAAATAGGCTTAGGAATTTAAGTTATATATATATATATATATATATATATATATAAGTATCCTGTATCACCCTGCATGGCTTAAGAAACTCCTTACACCCTTCCTAGATGTAAGTGGGGAATACTTTTTAATCACCTCAACTTTGGCCTTGTCAAATTCTAACCCTATAAGGAAAACCTTATGCCCTCGCATAATAATTTTTGTGATATAAAGTGGCACTTTTTCCAATTGAGCAATAAGTTGGTCTCTTCATAATATTTTAACACCATCCTTAGGTTTCCTAAACAACCTTCAAAGTCATCCATGAATATCTCAACAGTATCTTCCACCATATTTGAAAAGCTGGACTTCATGCACCTTTAAAATGTCTAGGCACATTACACAACCTAAAGGGCATCCTCTTAAAGGCAAATGTTCCATAAGGGCATGTAAAGGTTCTCTTGTGCCAATCCTCAAGGGCAATGAAAATTTTATCATATCCTAAATAACCATCCAAAAATAATAGAATTCTTACCTTGCAAACCTTTCCAACATATGCTCTATAAAGGGTAGAGGATAATGGTACTTGCATGTGGCTTTGTTCAACCTCCTATAATCCATACATATTCTCCGCACTATAACCTTCATAGTACAAATAAGTTCATTACTATCATTTCTAATGACTATTGTACCTCTTTTTTTAGACACACATTGGGCATGGCTTACCCATGTAGTGTTAAATATAAGATAGATCACACATGCATCAAGCTATTTGATGACTTATTTCCTCACCACCTCCTTGAGGGATCCTCTAATAAAATAATGTGCACCCATATATTGGGGTTTATTCTCTTGATGTTTTCTATGGTCCACCATATAACATGCATGTGTTGTTGTAATAACCTCACCAAATGCTCTTGCCTTTGCATTGTGAGAGATAAAGAAATTATGACTGATATGGTATTCCCTTTACCTATATAAGTTTACTTCAAATGAAAGGGTAGAGGTTTGAGATCATGCTTGGGTGGGTGTTCTATTGATGGCTTAATAAGCTTGACCTCCCTATTATTTAATCCTAGAGGTTCTCATAGATTAGCATAATTTATTTAGTTTTACCTTAATTGTTGCCATCTTCTAAGAAGGAAGATATTGGAGTGTAGCTACTAGTTAAGTATCTAGTCAAACGAATGGGTTTCCTCATTGGTTTTTCCTGTATTAAACTCACCAAATATAGTTAGATCCACATTATCAATCCTAGAGAAATATTTAACTTCATGTTTAGGAAAATTCATGAAATTGAGCACATTAAAGGTAATTTGTTCCCCATTGACCCTCATAGTGAGTTCACCTTTTTGTATGTCAATAAGAGTCTTATCTATGGCTAATAAGGACCTACCAAGAATTATGAGAACCTTCTTGTTTGCTTCATGATCCAACACTCTGAAGCTACCATTTACTAGCACAACTTTTATCTTACCCTCCAAGGGATTGTACAACCTATTAGTTAACTATAGGGCTATTGTTGTCGGTCGAGCCTCCCTTATAATGAGAATCCTAAAAATAGATAATGACATCAAACTAATACTTTCTCCTAGGTTACACAAAGCCTTACCATTGTATCTTTTACTAATAAAAAAAATAATGAAACATCCAACGTTATTAAGTTTTTATGGAAGCTTACACTATAGGATGGAGCTGCAACCTTGGACCTATGACACCATCTCATACTCACATAGTCTTCTACTCCTGGTTAATATGTATTTAATTAACTTGATATAGTTTGGAATTTGCTAAAGTTCCTCTACAAGGGGTATGTTAATATAAACTTGCTTACTACGGGTATGTTAATATACATTTGCTTAAGGATATCTAAGAACTTCACCCTTTGTAAAAGCATCTACTCTAATGACACACACTACCTTCACCCTTTGAACACTTCTAACACTGCCATATTACTAATAGTTGTAAGTTATTACTTGATGACCATCCACAAGATTTCTAGTCTATATATTAAGGCCTTGATAAAACATTTCCATTTGAAATAATCTAGGTATTCTATGATGGGGACGTTTGTGCAACAATTCCATAAGCCTTTCCTAGGTATCATGTTGGATTGCATCATCCTCCTCCACGAATAAGGTGATGTTGTGCATTAGGTTGGAATTTTTGTAGGGTGGGAAATAACACATAAGAAAATTATGGATTAGGTCATACCAAGATGCGATTGACCCTACATGAAGTGAAGTGAGCCAATCTCTAGCATGATCACTTAGGGAGTATGGAATAGTTTAAATCTAAGGGTTGTTTTAGGTACTCTTAGGATTTTAAATGTGTCACTACCTTCCCTAAAGACCTTAAGATGAATATGGGCTCCCTATCTTAGGTTAGAAAAGGGTAGGGTTTAAGTTGTCTTGTATAAGGACAGTGTAATCATAGATCACTTGGTTACATTCATTCTCATAGGGTATCATGGGTGGTGTAACTAAGTTGTTGAGTTTTGGTTGAAGGGATAAGACTACAAGAAGTTCATTTACTTGTTGGTGGTGTTGTTGTGGTTACAGTTGCTTTGATAGTACGTGTAACATCCTAAATTTTTTTATAACCTAAAATTTATAGGGTTAACCTTTTATTTAAAAAAATTAATCATTAAATTATTAATTTAATTATTTTATAAACCTTTAACTTAAAAAATAGATAAAATTATTTAATAAATTAATATAATTATTTTTATCATTTTATCTTACTCTTTTAAATAGACCTTAAACCTATAGTTTTACCAAAATTGTTTTCTTAAATTAATACCCTAATTTTTGGATAAATTAATATAGTATTTTTTTCAATATTCCAATTTTAATCTAATTTCTAATCCTAACCCTAAATATATTTTCCTTTTCCCTTTTTTCTTTTTTTCTTTCCTTTTATTTTTTTTCCTTTTCTTTCCTTCTTCCTTCTTTCCTCGGGTTAGCATGAACCGTCCTCCTTGTTCTCTTTTCATTTTTCCCTCGGGCCAGGCCAGGTCTTCTCTCCCTTCTTCCTTTTCTTTTTCTATCGAGTCAGCTCAACCACTCTCCTTTCTACTTTACCTATGCTTGGCCAAACACACCCTAGACTCACCCCTTGCACATACCTCCTCCTTCTCCTGCACATAGCCTGTACCTCTGCATTCTTCTGATGCCACCCCTATTCCTAAGCGGACACCATGCACCACTACCCTCCTACCCATCCCTTTATTTTCCTTTTTTGGCTCTATAGGTCCCCTGATCTCCTTCCCCACATACCCCTTTCCTTCCATTTTCATCCTCTGCCACTACTACCTTGCCTCAGCCTATCACTCCCTACATCGCCACCTACCTCACACGCTGAACCCCCTCTCCTCGTCCTCTTCTCCTTCCCTTCCTTTCTTCTCCCTCATGGTATGCTCTCTTCCTCGACCTTCTGTTCTCCCTTCTTTCTTCTTCTATCTGCCCCTATTTTTCCCCATTACCTCATCTGCAGCCACCTTCGGCGCTTCCACCACCAACCTAGCCTCCGTCTTTAGCTACCACCCTTTCTCCTTCCTTCCTTCCTTCCTCCTCCTCTTCCACCCTATATCTCCTTCTTTCCCCCCTATGGTAGTTTCTAATGATTCCCCCTACCACTGTCCATTCTCTCAACACAACCCCCTCCTCCACTGCAGATGTAGCCACTACCAGCTCCTCCGCCTCATAGCTCCCTGAATGACCCCAAGAAGGTAATGCCCTAGCCTCCCTTACATCCCTGCCTCGTCTCCTTCTCTCCTCTTTGACACCCCTACAACTACCACCTTCCTTCAACCACCTATCTCCTCTCTATTTCCTTCACCACTGCAGCTCCTCTCAAGTGTCCGCCTCTAGCCACAATCACCATCCACCCTTGCATCATCACCCGCAACCACTCAACACCATCTTCCCCTACCTTTCTCTCCTTCCTCTTCTTCTCCTTTTATTCCTTCCCATTCCCTTCTCTACACGACTCTCCCTATAGCCTGTGATGTTACCTCTGCCACCTTCGAGCCACCTACACCACACCCTCCTACACCTAATAACCAAAACCAGCACCTTTCCACCACCACCTATAAACCCTTACCTGAGCCACCTTTCTCCCCCATTCCACTTCATCCAATTCTACATGGCTCACACTACACATGCAATATGAGTTATGCTATGTATTTGTTATATATTTTAGATAATATTTAAAGCATAAGGATAGTTTGGTAATTTTACATTTAATAAATATTTTTAATAAAAAATATTATTTTATTTATCTAGTATTAATATGGTATTTGTGATATTATTTTTAGGTACCAAAATTTTATTAAACGGAGCTTAATTATTTTTAGCCGGATATCAATGAAGTTTGTTTTTGCTTGAAATTAGGTAACCTTTATACCCTACTAAAATATTTGGATATCATATGAGTAACACCCCCAAAATTCATCACTGAAAAATTTTATTTTATTAGAAGGTTCAACGGAAGCAAGTAAATCAAAACTTATAAATTTCGGGGATATTACCGCCGTGATCAGTACAAGCCTGGTCCCCGACTGGTCTCATACTAACTACAAGGCTAAAGAAGAATTAATAACCATCATAATTCAAAATCAAAATAAGTCTTCATAAAAGCATTGAAACATTCATAAGACAGAAATCAGAGTACGTGGAAAAGAGTTTACAATCCATAGTACATAATTAAAATTCCTCAAAAGGAATAAAGGCAATAGTACAATAAAAATTAAGTCTAGGTAAACTAGTACAAAATAAAGGAACACAAAAAGTAAATCTAGCCACATTGCTCTCGATCCCAAGGCCAAGTCCATGCTCAACTCTCAGCCTCGCCCGATGCCTCATATGCATTAAAGGCATCGAAAACAATATCACTAACCTACACAAACTCAGAGGGGCCTTCTGCTCATGATAATGAGTATCACACATGAAATAGGTGGTTAGTACGCTACGTATTGAGCAGGGTAGCCATGCATCTAAGGCCAACACATAAGGCATATAACACAAGCATGATCACATAAGTAGCATATAATCATCACAAATAAATAAAGGCCAAGTTAAAGTCTAGATAAACTAATTATTTAATTCTTTGATCAATACTCGTTTTACACTATGCACTTTATCAATCCATACGAGTATGGGAACCCCACTATTATAGCCGGTGGATTGGAAACATACTGGGTAGAACGCTTTTGACCACTATTATTGCCGGTGGTCATCTCCGAGGTAAAATGCTCTCGACCACTATTATGCTGGTGGATCTTTCTGGCCCCAACTCTCATGGTGTTCTACTATAAGTACTTAGTGTATTTTATGTGTCTTGTCAAACTTAGGGTTTGGTTTATTGAGCTCGAGATCCCCCACTATTATAGTTGGTGGATCGGTCATGTACAGAGCAGAATGCACCTGACCACTATTATATGCCAATGGATTGGTCTCTAGGGCACCCGTCACCTGGCCACTATTATGCCAGTGGATCTGACTGGGCCAGGCTTAATAAGAATCCACTTTAAATGATTAGTGTCTTATTGTGTCTTATTCAACATGCTTCACGCTAGACATGTATGTCACACTCCATCTACATTTATCTTCCCAAGAGGGCCCGCCCTATATCTTGAGACTTTTGCACCTCCTAACACACCCCAACATCCTTTCCTTATTCCACTTACTCACATTGGAGGCCCAACTCCTAAGTGTGTGGGTCAAGGCCCACTACCTTACACCTCCAACTCCATTCACTGCCTTATCCTAGGATTTTCTCCTAAAACCCTAATTTGGGCCTATGTGGCCCATCCTTCTTTGCCACATGAAACTGAGGCCATATAACACCCCACATATCACATCCCTTAGATTTAACCCTCATAATTTTACTTTACTCCCCCAAATACACATGTGACCACAAAACCCTAGTTGGCCACACCAAACCCTAGCTGGCCACACTAAACCCTAGCATCCTTCTTTTCCACATGTTACCCCTTCATTTCTCACCTTCCACTCTTACTTTCCCATGATACCCATACTCACCCTACACATGACATTCTTCCACCCTCATCTCATACTCCACTCACCCTCAATTATTTTTACTTTCACCATCATTTCAAATTAGGGTTTTCCTCCTAAACCCTAGCTAGGTCTCCTATGCACCCTTATACTAACCCACGTACTATTTTTCACCCAATGCCTCTAATTACCCAAACAACTCTTCTCTTACCTTACTTACACCCCAAGATAACTTTTCACACATAAAGTTCATCCATATGCAGGATCCATCCATCCTATGCAAACCCTTGAAGTTTCCATGCAAAACCCTAGAAGTCCCATGCAAACCCTAGAATTTCCCATGCAAACCTTGGAATTCCCATGCAAAGTTCACCCACTCTTTTATTTTATTCATAGTCCTCTCTTATTTTTACTTTGATGGATTATGGGATATTTAGGTCAATCCCATATCCCTTGGTTAATTTACATCTCTTTGGTCAATTCACTTCCTCATTTTCCTTTTTTTTCATCCTCTCACCCCATATCATTATATTAAATATCCTAGCATACACGTCCTAAAGAGGCCATATCACAACATATACATATTATACACATTCCATAAGAAAACATATTAGCATACCTCAACTCCAAGCTGCGCTACACATAAAACATTTATAATGATAATCATAAGATACATAATATATCATGGTACATGGAATACAAGGCATACAAGGCACATAACACATATAGGACCCTAGCTACATCCTTACCTAACATGTCACCGGTCTTGGAGCACTCTCCTATGCCTCCTTAGGGTTTTGACTGGGTTCACCTATAAGAAGAAAAAACTAAGGATTAATTTCCCTCCTACCAAAAATACTATTATTTCCTACTTTATTCTAATATTAGGGTTACTATTATTAAAAGAAACTTTACAAGTAAAAATAGGGTTTTTATTCTCAAGTTAGCCTACTAGGTTATTACTAGTCAAAATAAGTTCATGATAAGTATTCATAGCCATATTTATATTATTAAAGCTAATAGCATTATTACTTCTAATAATAGTAATAATACTAGTTGTAGCAAAAATAGTGATATTAATATTACTAATAATAATACTAATACTCACCGTAATAGAAACCCTAGTATTATCAAGGTTAAGGCTATTAATAGGGTTAGTAGTAAAATAATGATATAATAATAGTAGTATTAACAAAAATAATAGTATTGCTAAGGATAATACTAATAATAATAATATTAAAAATAATAATATTTATATAGGTAAGGTTTGGATTTTTTACAAAAGTAATAATTGTAATATACTAAGGCTAGAACTAATAATAATAATAATAATAATAATAATAATAATAATAATAATAATAATAATAATAATAATAATAATAATAATAATAATAATAATAATAATAATAATAATAATAATAATAATAATGATATTAATAATAATAAGGATAATTATAATAATAGTTAAAATAGGGTTTTGACCCCTTAATAATAATGGGATAAATATCCCGAGGCTACAATAATAATAATAATAATAATAATAATAATAATAATAATAATAATAATAATGATGATGATGATGATGATGATAATAATAATAAAAGTAAGAGTCATAATATCATAATAATAATAATAATAATAATAATAATAATAATAATAATAATAATAATAATGAGGATAATAACATAATATAAGTAAAAAGGGATAAAGACATCATAAGTAAGGTTTTAAGGGTTAGGGTACTACCTAAGGTTGGTGGTGACCCGCGGCACCTGCGGCGGCAACGAAGAGGAAAGAGGGAAAAAGGGTGGAAAGTGGGGTGTTTAAGGTAGGAGAGGGGGAATGAGAGGGGGATTTGAGGTGGTGGAGGATGCCTAGGTTGAGAGGGTTGAAGTGGTGGTGGTGGCGCAACCAAAGGTAATGACTCAGGCGGTGGTGATGTGGTGGCCGAGAGTGGTGGAGAGGGAGGAAGGGAGGAGAGGGAGATAGGGAAAAAGGAAGGTAGGGGAGGGTATGCTGGTGATTTTGGAGGGTAGAAGGAGTGGTGGTTACGGGAGGAGTGGCGGCAGACGACTGCACAAAGGATGGCGGTGGCTGGATTAACATTGGTCGAATGGCCAACTTTGCACAACCAAGGCGGCTTGTGTGGGGAGGATTGAGGGTGGTGAGGGGTCTAGCTCGGTGGAGGGGTAGTGTAGGGAGTGATTTGGGCAGCGATGCTGGACGGTAGCGATGCAACAGGCGGTGGTGCACAAGAGGTGTAAGTTTTTGGGTTGAGAGAAAAAAGAGTTGAATAGGGGTGGTTAAAGGGTATTTATAGGCCATGGATGAAGGAGAATAATAGAGGGGGAAGAGGGACGATCAGTGGCACGTGTGTAGGTCGCCGGCCGGTGGCGCATAACCGGTGTAAACCTATCATTTTTATAGGGTCTGATAGTTTGGGAATGGGAAAAGGAAGGGGAGAAAGGCATGCGTGAGGAGAGAGAGAGGGTGTGATTGGGTGGAGGAGAGAGAGGGGTGACGGGGAAAAGTATAGGGTTGCAGGCCAGCATGCGGTGGCGTAGAGGCCGCTTGCCTACACTAGGAAATGGAGGGGTTGAGTATCGGGGGAGAAGGAGAAAGGAAGAATAAAGGGATGGCTTGTCGATCTAGGAAGAAAATAAAGAAAAAGAAAGAAGTTGGACCCAACCAGTCGGCGCACGAGGGAGAAAGGAGGGGAACAGCGGGCTTAGGCTGTGCGGGAGGAAAGGGAGAGTCTGGGTTGTGAGGTGGGCTGGCCTAGATCGGGGAGAGAAAAGGGAAGAAAGAAAAAGATAAAGGAGAGGAAAGAAAGAAAAGAAAAGAAAAGAGAGGGGAAAAAGAAAAAAGGGAAAAAAGAAGAAGAAAAATAGGTGGGTTGGGCATTTAAAATATTTTGGTATTTTGGGATATTTTAAAAAATAATATTTTAATAGAATAATAATTAAATTCACTTTTTAGGTTAATTTAGGATTTTTGAAATATTTTTCCTAAATTCCATTTTAATTAGCAAAACACCCCAATTAAATTATTTATTAATTTCCTCTTGATTTTGCCTTAATTACTCCCTCTTATTTTAATAAAATAATTTATTTTACTTACCAAAAAAATTATTTAATTAAATTTTCTAATAAATCCTTGAGTTGTCATAATTCTCTAAATTAGGGTTTTGGGGTATTTCAATATGTTAGAACATTAGGGTTTTTAACATGTGATTTGTGTAGATATGATATATTACAAATAACCCCATGATTATTAATGTTATCTTGGAAAATGAAAAAAGAATGTATGCTATATTGTGTAAGATGTTATATGCATAAAAGGGTGATTGAGAAGGGGTCTAATGTTGGGATGTGGTGATGTATGTTATGTGTACTTAAAATGGTTGGTTAAGTATGTATTGACACTTGTATAGTAAAAATATTACTTCCATGAGCTCTAGGGGCAATTTGATTATTTAACCATATCATAATATTTAACCCGAATCAAGATGCCTAATGTGTTATAAATATCACTAAGAATGGAGATAGGAGTGTGGTGTATTATAAACACATGTGTTAGCATTAATATCAATATTTTATGGGCTAGGAGTATTTCGATAAGTTTTAATGTATGGTGGTGATCATCCTAATAAAGATGTATGCTAAGTGTTATGTGATGTTGGGAATGATAATAGGGGTTTGTGGTGTTAGTAACACATGTTTGGGAATGGATATTAATATTATATGACCTAGGTAAATTTTAGTAATTTTGAATGTGTAATGGTGGCTATTCTAATAAATATGTATGTTAAGTAATAATTGGTGCTAAGTATGAAAATGGGGGTTTGTGATGTTAGTAACATATGTTTGGACATGAATATTAATATCATATGACCTAGGGACATTTTAGTAATTTAAAATGTGCAATGATGGTTATCATAATAAATATACATGATAAGTAATAATTGGTGCTAAGTATGAAAACAGGGGTTTATAGTGTTAGTAATATATGTTTGGGTATACATATTAATATTATATAATCTAGGGGTATTTTAGTAATCTTGAATGTGCAATGGTTTTTATCCTAATAAATATGCATGATAAGTAATAATTGGTGCTAAGTATGATAATTGGGGTTTGTGGTATTAGTAACACATATTTGGGCATGAATGTTAATATTATATGGCCTAGGGGCATTTTGGTACTTTTGAATTTGCAATGGTGGTTGTCCTAATAAATATGCATGATAAGTAATAATCGGCGCTAAGTATGAAAATAGGGTTTGTGGTATTACTAACATATGTTTGGGCATGAATATTAATATTACATGGTCTGGGGGCATTTTGGTAAATTTGCATGTACTATGGTGATTAGTCTAATAAACATGCATGATAAGTATTAATTGATGTTAAATACGACAATAAGGGCTTATTGTTTTAGTATCATCTATTCAGCTGATAATCAATATTATATGGTCTAGGGACATTTTGGTAATTTTTTATATACTATGATAATTAGCCTAATAAACATGTATGATAAGTATTAATTGATGTTAAATATGAGAATAGGGGTTTATTATCTTAGTATTACCTATTTCCCCATGATTATGATTATTATAGGATCTAAGAGTATTTTGGAACTTGGGAGTGTACCATGATGAATACACTAATGAATATGCATGCATGATATATAATGTTCATTATCAAGCATGAGTATAGGGGTCTTGCTGTATTAGATATTCATGTTTCAACATAATTATTACTATTGTATGGTTTAGGGGTATTTTGGTAAAGTGGGGTATGCTATGATAATTATTCTCATAAACATGCAAGAAGTGCATTAATTGTTAATTAAACATGATAGTGTGTTTTGTTGTTCTAAAAGCGCATGTTAGAGTTTCATGTGCAGCATAGTGTATAAGGGCAAAACAGTCATTTAGTGTGTCAGGTAACTTAACTTCATGATCAATAATTTAATTATGGTGTGTTATCTTTTTTATGGCAAGTTGATAAAATAAAATGAAACTTGTGATGGGAATGTATGGCAATGAGGTAGCCTTAGCCTCAGGGTATTTTGGTCTTTTTGGCCCAAAGTGTCTAAGTGTGAGTATTTGATCCTAGGATGGCCTTGGTGGACTACTTATGTTGACATTGATAATGATCTTGATTTTGGTTACCTCATAATGTCAGAAGCATATAAAAATAGTTAAGTATAAAGGATTGATTATATATGATTAATGTGTGCCTTTTATGATCACCCTCATAAAATACTAATACTTAAAGTGAAAGACCTTGAGATTGAGAATTGTGGCTTTTTAGGGGTTGCTACCCTAAAGATGTGGTTTAGCCCATGATTATTATGGATTTTGTTAGTGTGCCTTAGTACCCCAACCAATCCCTATATCTTACTCTATTTAGTTCTATGGACCTAAGTAAGGGGTATGCATACTTATGGATTAGGTATTCTTCTCACTAGGGTACTATATACCTTCGTGTACCAATGTAATTAGGGTACCTTTGCATCCCTGAGTTAATAGTTAGTAGGATACTATGCTTTTATGCACTAATATGACCGGGGTACCTTAGTGTCTCCAGGTTCATTAATCTCCCCTTGAGTAAATAATAATGAAATTATTTAATAATTGAATAAAAATGATTATTGGGATGATTTGGTGGCAACCTTTGTGCCCACATGTGAGTTAGTAGTAGCATTTGTGCCTACTTATGAGTTGGTAGTAGCCTTTGAGCCTACTTGTAATTTGGTAGTAGCCTTTGTGCCTACTTGTAATTCGGTAGCAACCTTTGTGCCTACCTATGAGTCAGTAGTAATTCGGTAGTAGCCTTTATGCCTAATTGTGAGTTGGTGATAGCCTTTGAGCCTACCTGTGATTCAATAGCAGCCGTTGTGCCTACCTATGATTCAATAGCAGCCTTTGTGCCTACTTATAATGATGTGTGTATAGGATTGTATTGAGAATAATGGGGCTTTCTAATTATACTACAAAGAGCATCACTTGGATGTTCAATTCAGTTATTTCTAAGTGAACGAGTATTGGTAGTATATGATCTTGATGCATATGGTTATATAAATGATTATCACATTTCATTTAATATATACATAATTCAATGTTCATATGATTGATGTGATGCATATGGTGTGTTGCACATGGGCCTTGCATATTAGTTTTGTATAATGGATTACGTAAGTATATTGTACTGTAGGGTTTATTTCTTGGGCCTCTGCTTATTCAATAGGTAATGGCCTTTGTAGGTTAGCTTGCAAGCTCAACTCAAGGATTATTCATTAGGTTAAGAGTGTAGGGTTATCTGGGATTCTGACCTGTGATTTGAAGTGGGAGTTTTCTGTATTTTTTCCTTATAATCTTTTTATATTTACCTTCCAGTGACATTTTGTGTAACCATAATTAGTAGGTTTTATTTGGAAGGTGAATTAACCTCCCTAACTATTGTGCTACTCTGATTTATAATTGGATTATGGAATTTAAGTAAAGTAACATTTTAGCTTTAGAATTTGGTATTAGAATGGTGGAGGAAACTGGTCTAGTATTAAGTGTGGCGGTAGCACCCCGCAATTTACTGTCTTAACTTCCGCTTGTTACCTTTAAAAACAAAAAAATTTGGTAGTAAATTTTGGAGGTGTTACAGTATGTTGTTGAGTCCTTGTTGCTGAGGTGGATTTTTCATGTTGTTGGACTCTTTATTTTCCACTACCGCCTTTTCTTGTTATTCTGCACGTTAGAGATAGCCAGCCTTCTTTTCAGGGTGCATTCAATATTCTTATTGAATGGAAGGAGCTCTAATATGTCGGTATCACACATGTGCCTATGGATCACATAAGATAAATAATGGAAATCAATAAAAATACTAAAATGGTAAAATCAAAACATGTGAACATTACAATACTAATCTTATTCTAACAATGTAACACTTATGCCGATCTCCAGCAATAGTGTTAAAACTTAGTGTGATGCGGGTTGAAGTGTGCTATAAGGTATGGAAACAAAAACCACATTATGCGTAATTATACACAAGTCCATCTAAGTAATACAAAGTTAGTGAGTTATCATCCCACAAAGATTGGGATAAACCATTTTGTAAAGGCAGGGTTAGCAGGCCCAGCCCAAGAATTAGACGAACTAGGCTTGGGCTTTGGGCTTCAAAATTTTAAGGGCTTCAAATCTCTAATATAGTGTGTGTATATAAAAAGAGATAGAACCTTTTCTTTGGTGTGGTGATGGCCGTGTTCTCGTGTTAACTATAAGTACAAGGGTTCAATACTCTTTTATTATGTTTTGAGAGAATGTAGGCGCCGGAAATTTTGGACGTAAATTATGAACTTAGTGCCCCACTCCTATTTATTTTGACGATGTGGAAGTATTCACTTATTAGAAATATATAGAATTTTTTTTTTTAAAGGTCCATTTGCCTAGGGCCTGGCATATCGTAAGGCCAACCCTGGGTATTATAGTTATTCTCTCGCCTGTCAATTCGTTAGCTATCCGTCTCTCATCGATGAGCTAAAAACTTAAAATGTATGTGAGAAGCACCTTTTTTTTTATAAAAAAAAAAGATATATATATATATATATATATATATATATATATATATATATATATAGTGATTCTTCTGTTTGTAGCTTGTAGGAGGAACGTTTCTTCATACGCCCTTTCTAGTATTTAAGCGGGAAAATTTGTTTTCATGTGCTTTGCTATTATATAATGTCATATGATTTAAGTGATGCTATTTGCAACTTAAGTGATGCTAATATACTAATAGAGTTCATGGGCTTTTATGGAATAAATTTCTCATGTTAAGAGGGAAGGGATCAGTTTCGGAGTTTATAATAATTTCTAGGTGCGGTATCAAGTGAAGTCGTAAATATTATATGGTACATCTAGAAGTAGCATATACCTTATGCAGTTGATAGCTCCCTTTGCTTTCTGTATTTCTTTCTATTATGCAGCGCACATTTCAATGTACTCAAAGGTGCAAGATATAAGAATTGGACCTAAGTAGAAATAGATACTAGAGAGATAAACATTATTGCGTTAAATGGTATATTATGCTAGCTTGCCCTTATAAATCTAGGCTTCAACAATTCAAGGTGAGAGATATCACTAAAACCTTGTCATATTATATTGACACATATTGACGTCTATGCTACTACTATGTGTATGTTAGGAGGAGCGGTAATTAATGTCTGATAGCCGGTACTTTCAGTTGTTTTGCTATATTTAGTAAATTTATTTACTAAATATATCTATTTTTTTTTTTTTTGGAAAAACTATGATTAAAAAGTAACTGTTTAAATCTGAAATTTTATCCATGGGTTTCTCGAATCCTATCCATGGGCCATCGGTTGTTGATAATTTTTATTACTACTATGGTTGATGAACCTCATACTTTGTCCAATTAAACTTGCAGATCTGGCCTAGCATGTACAGAGGAAAGCGGCGAAGCATATAGATCGGGGCTTGCATGTACAGAAGAAAGCGAAACACATATTATCTATAGATACTATTGTCAGAAAAAAGTATTATTTAACAAAAAATCAAATAGATCGCACTATCAAACTGCATTATAAATAAATAATTATGTCAATGAAAGTAATAACTGCATAAAATGGACTACATTGTCTGGTTAATCTATTTATTTATTTATTTAATTATTCAATCATGCCCCTTCACGATCAGTCTAGGTTGTTCGTGGAGGGGAGGGTAGGTCGTTTGGCCACGGTATAGATTCTCGACCGTAGCTGGGTCCTCTCCATCATCTCTTTGGTCATCGATACACATAGTGTCTGGGTCATCTTTGCTGCATTTAGCTGTATGCGAGGGCGTAGACGTGGGCGTTGGAGAGCCACCATCATCGTCATCCTCATGATTAGGTGCTCCATCATTGGCACCGTAGGTTGGTCTCAATAAAACTAAGCAAAGTAGGAGCGTTAAGAGGCAGAATAAAATCAGTTTTTTTACTGAAGTTTTCATTCTATGTAGCGTTAAAGTTTATAGAGACAATGGTATGGGGATATCACTTGTTTAGAGGAGGAGGAGGGATTGGTGAGAAAGAGCTAGGCTTGAAATTTATTTATAGTAGCAATTAAAGGGTAAGTTTTTTTTTGGGGGGGGGGGCCTTCGTAGCCGGTTTTCAAGTTTTGAGCTATTCTTTGGGCATTTTTACGCATTAACGCCGTTGTTTTATCTAAGCTACTGATTTTAATTCTGACAAAATTAAAGAACACAACAGCGAGAAAAAAGGGGACAATAACAATAATGAGAGAGATAGAGAGAGGCCCGGGGAGGGGGGTCATAATTAGTTAAGGCCATATGTTTATTTCTTTCTTGATCATTGATCTGTATAGTATTAGTACCTTTTCATTACACAGATTAGACAGGCCATGAATTTTTTGGGGCTGAGCTTGAATGCTTGTCGAACGATACGTTGAAATTTTCAAGAAGCTCTAAGCCACAAATTCATGACATGTTCAACTACCCTACCCACCTTTATTGTTTCCATTCCAACTCCTATTTCCACATTCTCATTTAAAATTTTAAGTAATATAGCATCATAAGCCTATATTACGGTAATTTGGAAATATTTACCATTTTTTTCTGTAGTAATATTTTCCAAGAATTTGGTCATCTAGGGCACTACTGGAGTTCAAAATAGACAAATCTTTAAAATTAAATGGGTACGAAAAATATTATAAGCACGAAATAATTCATTAAGTACATACTAAATATAAAATAATAATAAAAAACACAGAATTAGTTTTATAAAGAGAATACTCTTCACCCACCTCCTATTGTATTAGCCTAACTTCGAACTATTTTCATTCCAAATTTCACTCTCCATCCCTAATTGCTTTATTAGGTGTTAAGGCTCTTATAAATAAAAAGAAAAATAATTTATACTACGGCTTCTATGAATAAAAACTAATATAGCTAGTGCTAAATATACGCATGAGTACGGAACCTAAAAACCTAAACGAATGGAAAAGAAAATAGTAGGAGATACAATACCAAGAAACATATCCCTAGTTTTTTGTATTTTTATTTTTTATGAAGTAACTTTAGACACAGAAGTTTGTATATATCTCTAAGATAACTTAATTACAAGATAAACAAATAGTAGACCCAAAATGAATAACCGTCACCTTAAACTCGTACAGTAACAAATGGCCAATGCATCAAACTGCTAAAAACCTATCTCGGCTTATCCCATTATGATACCCTATATTACGCCCTAACTCTTGCTCAAGAGATCCATGTGACACTTACTTAGTTGTAATGTAATATTTCGAGTCGATATGATCAGGCAGGGGCTACCCTAGAATATTTTTGAATTGATTGGTTGGTTCCACATATCAACATGAGTTCTTTTGGCATGCTATGTCTTTACTCATGCACTTCTCAAGAAAATTTTAGAATATCCGTAAAACTTTTCCGGAGAATCATCCATCCTAAAAATTGTTCCACGGCCAACACACTTAACTATGGAGTTCTTATAACGAAATCACTAAAATGATGGTATACCATGTTGATATAAGTAATCATATAAATCATAATACCACTCTCCTTAAATTTAGGGCGTGCCTCAATCACTAACTATCTCAATACAGTTTATTCCAAGAATTATGCCGCTAGGTGATTGACTACCTCATTCAAGTTCACGGTTTTGCTCTGATATCATTTGTAATACCTCGAGTCAATATAATCATAGAAGGGCAACCTTAGAGTACTTTTATATTGATCAGCTATCCCTATAAATTAACACGAGTCCTTTTATTGCGCTTTGTCCTCACTAACTCACTTCCCAAGATATTGTTTTTTAAATTTTACAAAATTTCCTAAGATGATCACCCATCCTAAAAATTTATCCACTACTAGAAACTGTGGAGTTCTTAAAATGGAATCACCAAATAGATGGTATACCATGTTGATATAAGTAATCATATCAATCCTTATAACACTACCATCAAATTTAGGGTATTACAGATCACCCTTTGTAAAGCTATGTTAGGTCAACCTACTTCGATTGATGACAATCTAAGGGTTTGAGTAGCAAGAAACACACAAGAATATGGAGGAGAGATTTTTATTAATGGAGAAAAACTACAAGGTAGAGAGTTATAGCTTGTTGGATGGTAGAAGCAGATAAGGCCCCCTCCTTGTACAGTTGCAGTATGTTACTCACTTTTCTATAAAATGAAAGATTCTAGAGTACCCTATAATACCCCAAAAATTTACTTAGCCTAATCTTACGTTGTTAACGCCCTAATTTGATTTTAATCCCAAGAAATATTATTCTTAGCCGTAACCTAATTTATTAATCCCGAAATTTTAACAAAACCTTGATTCGGATAAACCGTAATTTGTAAACTAAATCAAAACTCGCTAAGATTTCCACTAATTATAACTATCTTGGCTAATCCAAAATCATCTAATCTAATCCTAAACCCTAACCTCTTCTTCCTCTTTCTTTTCTTTTCTCCTTTTTTTTCTTTTCCTTCTTCTCTTGTGTCATTTTTCCTTATGGCATGAGGGAGTTCTCTTCCCCTACCTCCCACATGCACCATGACACCATCATCCCTTCCATCCCTCATAACTATCTTATTCCTTCTTCTCATCCCATCTCTACTAGTCTGTACCACCATCACTTCCCCTGCCACTCCACTTCTTTCTGTTGTTGCTCTATTTTGCCTGTCATCACCATCACCTTCCCTACTTCTCTCTTGTGTGCATGTCTCCTTCGTGCATCTCCTTCACTGACCACCAGCATCATCATCCCTCGTGCCTTTGCCCAATCTCCATCGATTTCAACCATCATCATCACCCTATTCTTTTCTTTCTTCTTCTCTATTAAGCATCATCATCATTGTTGTCAACTCCCCTTCCATTTTTCTCCTCAATGGCATGCCACCATACTAGTATATATACCCCTCCATCCCTCTATTTTATTGTTGTCCATCACCCCCGACCCTCTTCTTTCTTCTTCTTCTTCCTCTCTGTTGTTTCCCCATTTTTGGCCTTCGAACCCCCCAATCCACCACTAAGCACCACTTTAGCCACCACTTGCAGCCCTTTGGCCAATGGATCGACCACCAAGGTCGCCCTAACCTTTCCCTTCACTGTTGTCGGCTATCACTGTCGACCACAACCCCTTTTCTCTTCTTCTTCATCTCGTGTGTCGCAGCATTTTAGAGTGCACGACCTATGCACCGCCTGCTGCACAGCCGTGCAACACTTAAATTTTCTACTACACAACCGTGCAACTCTTGTACCAACTGGTCCTGCGTCTTTTTTTTTCTTGACCTATTATGCACTGTTGCTGCACAATCATGCAACTTTTGTACCGCCTGGTCATGCATCATAATTCCTCTCGGCCTGGTGCTGCACAGCCATGCAACTTTTATACCACCTGATCGTGCAACTTCTTTTTGGTTATGTACCCCTATTTTCACCCCTAAACCTTATCCGAATACCACAAAAATTTAACCATAGCCTCACCACACATTCCTCTACACTTTCATACAATTCAAGCTTCCATTTGACTCCGGTTAATTCCATTTTTACCCTCCTATACCTTAACTTCCCTCTCAATTTTAATCTTTGATCCTAATTGTATTTTATCTTATTTTTGTAGGTGATCTTCTGGTGATCTCGGAGGAGGTATAAGATTTACATGCATAGAGTTTGGTATCCTTGTTGTTAAGGATATATGTCGTAGTTAGGGATTTATGTTATACTTATATTTTTGTATATGATTTTGTGTTGAGTATGTTGTATTGAATACTTTATTTATGGAAATGATATGAAATGAAATTCTTTAGAGTAATGAAATTATGTAAGTACGTACTTGGGTGTAGTGTTGTATACAAGATATCTATGGGAAACTAAGGATATGTACTTCGGATAATGATTGTAAATTTATATGTATTAGTATTGGGTTTCATAAGACCTTTGGGAGAATATGATTGTCTTGACTACCCTGAGGGTATTATGATCATTTGAGGATAATTACGTGGTTGTACTTATGTTGTTAAGTTGTATGTCTTGTGCATTTATATGAGTTTAGCATGATAATATACAATCAAATCTGAATAAGACACTAATCATTTAAAGTGAAAGATCACGGAAGTCAGGCCAAGGTGTTTATATGGTTCCATTCCATCAGATAATAATAGTGGCTCGGGTGTGTTGTCTCCGAGAGGTGCATTAGTCTATTACACCAGATTAAGAATAGTGGGACCCTATATTCAATGTGAATGAAAATACAATGAAGAGTTAAAGTATAAATAGAAAGATTCTAATAATTTAAAGTGGAAGATTATATGATTCAGGACTTAGGTGTTGAGTCTGTTTCACTGGATAATAATAGTCGCCTGGGTGTCTTATCCCCAAGAGGTGCTTTAGACCATTCCACCGGTTTAAAAATAGTGGCTCAGGAGTATTTTACTTTAAGAGGTGTTGGCTCTGTTCCACCAGATAATAATAGTGCCTCAAGTGTGTTATTTTCGAGAGGTGTTTTAGACCGTTCTATCGGTTTAAGAATACTGGGGTCCCTGAACTCAACATAAATAAATGATTGGAATATGGTATATCTAATGAAAGACCTGAAATTAGTACTTATTTGGCATTCTTTGATTTACGCATGTATGATTTGCTTATGAGAACTCTTCTATCATGTGTTACCTTGCTAACTGTACCGTTACCTTACTTAATACATGGCGTACTGATCATCCATTTCATGGGTGTTGCTCAATCCAATGAGTAGACGATCCATATGTGTATATTCTTCTACATAACAACAATTTCATAGGATAGCTCCAATACCATAGATTCTAACATATCATCTCCTTTGAAAATTCCTAAATTTTCACAGTATTGTTCCTTATGGAAAACAAAATTTTCCAATATATTGGCTTCTTATATATATACTAATGGTGTAAGTATTGGTGATTTCACCATCTTAGGAGCATATTTGAAAGTACCTTGTTCCATATTTCACATCTATCTTGCTTATATCTTCCTACAAAACAACAATTTCAATGGATAACTCATCCACTATAGCTTCCAACTTCCCCATAATTTGTTGCATCGTATCTTTTAATAGGAACATGTCCTCAATATCGATTGCCTTTTTATTACCCTTCATCATGTTTACCAAGGTATATTGGGTTATCCCAAAGTCTCTAGTAAACTTAGAAGTAAAATATGTCACAAAGTTAAGATCATTATTTATATAATTAATCTTTCCCACATGCTTCATATTCGCCTTCAACTAACCTACTATCGTGCTAGAGAGGAATTTCTTAGACTTTCCCTAGCTTCCCCTCTTTGATTGTGCATCCACCATAGTATTATTATTGGTGTGTTCATCAACCATACTAATTTTAATAGAATTCTACCCTTTTAACTGACTTGCTTATTATGTGGTTCCCCTCAATCTCACTCTAATACCAATATTCATGGTTAGACACTTCTCAAAGAGACCCATCCAATACTTGCTTAGTCATAATCCTTTGTGAGGCTAAGTTAAGAAAACTTAATTTATTGATGAAAAGATAAGAATGTAAGTAGTAGGGAACATAATAGCTTTGTGCTTCAAGAGAGAAAGTACTGGGTATATAGCTACAACTTGTTGGGTGGTGGAATAAACTGAGACCATTCTCACTATATAGTTGAGATCCCTTACTCCACGTCCATAAAATGAAATATTCCAGAATATCCACACAATAGAAGAGTAATCTAGGGACTTTTGATCTAGACCTTTTCACCAAGTATCTAAACATGGGGGCTTCTAGAAATTTTCCCTAAAATATATTTCTCCTATGTATAAGGACACTTAAGAATACTCTTCTTTCTTCTATTAATTCTATATAACCCCTATATTATTCTAGATACCTATAGAATCTTTGAGAACACAAGTTAGTGTCTTACTAGCTTATTCTTCCTCTATACCAAAACCCAACTAACATGGACAATACATGCAATGAGATATAATATTATTCATTGGATTGATCTCATCCTGTATGAAATTGAGACCCCTATAAAGTATGTTCTTGTATTACCACATTTTCTATGAACCCTACTTGAGAACCAAAGTGCAATGTGTCATTTTATGTGAAATTGATCTTATAAATTATGAGAGGATAATTTGTGTATAATTGTAACACCCCCAAATTTACTACTAAAAAATTTCGTTTAAATCAAAAGTTTTAGCGAAAGCAAGAGAATTAAAAACCGTAAACTCGGGGGTATTACCGCCACACTTAGTACCAGATCGATCCACTTAGTACCAGATCGATCCATAACTACCGACCCGATACTAAGTGCTAAGGCTAGAAAGAATAAAACCAGAACAAATCATTCATAAAACACAAGTTTTACGAGGTCAGAGTGCGAAGGTCAAAAGTTACATTCCGAAATACAATTTAAAAGGTCCATATATCAGAATACTTAAAATAACGGAATAGCAAGGTACGATAAAACCCTCGAAACATTAAATACAACATTTGTAACCTCTAAAGACAAATACGATTAAACCACACAATTTTCGAAGGGAAATATCCGGACCGCTTACTCACTTAGATCAAGCCTTCCACCCCAAATTAGTGACAGATCAACCTGCATCAAAGGTCTGCTCCCCACCATTGGTGGATCATCACAGGACCCAGTCAATCAAGGTAGTATCAGTACGGGTTCAGTACTGAGTAAGGGCGCAGGTGCGCTAAGGCCAAGCATACAATCATACCACATAGCACACACATCACAAACATATAAGTCACATGCGATAACACACAAGATAAGGCCTGAGTACTTTTCTGGTGACTTATTCTTTATTCTCATTAATGATAATAAGTCCATTTCACACATACTCTTTAAAAACCCATGTGAGTGCGGGAGCCCCACTATTATAGCCGGTGGACCGGAAGATATCGCACAGGGCAGAACGCCTCTGATCCACTATTATAGCCGGTGGACGGAAAATAAACGCACAGGGCAAAACGCCTCTGATCCACTATTATAGCCGGTGGACCGGATCACAGCCCCGACTCACATGGTGTTTCGCTTTAAGTACTTAGTATCTTTCCCATGGATTAACTTATACGTTTGGCTTGTCGAGCACGAGATCCCCCACTATTATAGCCGGTGGACCGGAAGATATCGCACAGGGCAGAACGCCTCTGATCCACTATTATAGCCGGTGGACCGGAAATAAACGCACAGGGCAAAACGCCTCTGATCCACTATTATAGCCGGTGGACCGGATCACAGGCTCGGCTCGACATCTTTCGCTTTACATGATTAATGTCTTATTGGTGTCTTATTAATTCACACATCACCCTTGACATGCATGCGGCTAATACTCTACTACTTTCCCCTCCAAGGGTTCGTCCCATATTTTGAGACCCGTACCTCTTCTCACACCCGACATCCATTTCCCCGTAGACTTAGGTAAAGTAGCATATAGTAAGACACAAACCCCAAGGATATAGGCCATCCCAACACATATGATGTCGCCTCCGCATATTCTCATCCCTCTAGGGTTCCTCCTCGGATACCCTAATCGGACCTATGTGGCCCAACTCTTTCTTACTTACCAAACGCTACGTTATTCTCTATCGCGCACCTCATTCTTTATTAGAAAATTCCCCAAGTGTATCTCTTTATCTCCCAAGTTCACATGTGACTAACCAAACCCTGGTTGGCCACTCAAACCCTAATCGACCACGCCAACCCTAGTTGGCTGCACCTAACCCTAGCACCTTACTTCTTCAACAAGTAACCTCCCTCTTTCACCCCAAAATCTCCCCTCTCCTTTAGAAAACCCATACTCATCCTTTATCTAACTGAATTCTCACTCTCAACCCCATACTCCATCCTTCCTTGATCATTTTTACCCTTGTACCCCTCAATTTCCTCATTTTCTCCCAAAACCCTAATTGGGTCCCTTAAACACCCTTATATCGACCCACGTAAAATTTTGCACCCAAGTCTCCAATGGACCCGTAACTTTAGCATTATCTTATTTACTTCCAAAATCAACTTTCCTCCAGTAATATTCATCCCTACGCATAATTTAGATACTCCATGTAGATTCCCCAACACCCACTTACTCACAAAACCCTAATCAGATCCCTTATGCACCAACTCATGTACTATCTTTCATAATAAGTCTCCCATCACTCTAAGACTCTCTACAACTCTCACTTACAACCCAATTCAGCTTTTCCCACGTAAGGATCATGCCCATGCAAGATCTAGTTCCCCCATGCAAGCTTCCCAAATGTCCACTTTCCCGTTATTCTTTTACTATCATTTCACGCTACCGACCCTAGCATGCATGTCCTAGAGGGCCATATCATGTCACATCATCAACATCAAATATCAACATAGAACATGTCATACTCATATAATATAAGGCACACACATCATACCTCATTATCCACGCTGCGCTACACAAAACAGGTTAATCATAACACATGCATACTACACATCAACATGGCATGCTAATCATCTATAAACACATCACAAATAGCACAAGGCCATAGCTTCGTCCTTACCTAACACGACACCGGTCTTGGAGCACGCTCCTACGCCTCCTCCGGGTGTCGACTTGACTCGCCTATAAGAGGGAAAATTGGGGTTACTTTTCCTCCGACCAAAACACTATTCTTTTCTATCTTACCCCTACTCTTTACCTTACCATTAGGGCGAAGACTAGTAATATTACTTTTATAAGTGAAGTATGGTTAATATTCTCAAGGTAGTTAATCAAGATACTATTAATAAAAGTAGCTACAATAATTTTAAAGTAATTTTAATAACATTTATTATTAAGGGTAGTAGTTCAATGTTACTAATAGCAATGATAGTGGTAATAATAATAGTAATAATAATAATAATAATAATATTAATAATAATAATAATAGTAATACTAGCAATAATAATAGTGATTATGATGTTAAAATAAAATACTAAAGTTATGGGCCACTAGTATTAGTAAGACCAATAGTTATAATGTTTCAAGGTTAGGTGTAATAATAATAGTAGTAATAATAATAATAATAATAATAATAATAATAATAATAATAATCATAATAATAATAATAATAATAATAACAATAGTAATAATAATACCAATAGTAATAATAATAATGATAATGGTAATAATAATAATGATAATATTAATAATACTAGTAATAATATTAATAGTGATAATAATAATAATAATAATAGTAAAATTAATATTAATTTTGCTACTAAAATAATTAGCACTTATATAATAAAGGTTTAGGGGTTGGGGAGTTTAGAGAACTACCTAGGGTGTTGGTGGCTCAGGTGGCGACGCACGGCGCACGGCGGCGGCGGCGGCGGCTTTGGGGGGAGAAAGAGAGGTGGTGGAGGGAAAGGAAGGAAAAGGAGGGGTTGGCAGGGGAAATAGAGGCCCTAGGGGGGTTGGGGAAGTTCCCTGGGTGATTCTGGGAGGCAGAGGGGGCGCTGGGAGTGGCGGCGCGGCGGTGGGCGGCGGTGCGAAGGGTGGCGGAGCTTGGGGATTGGTTTGGTCGGGAAGGGTATTTTGCACGCTTGGGGCGGCGCGTGCAAGGTAAATCGAGGGCTGAGGGAGGCTTGGTTGGGTGGAGGGTGCTGCAGGGAAGGGTTTCGGGGGTGGTTCGGGCAGTGGCGATGGGCGGCAGTGACGGTGTGGCGATCTGAAGTAGGGGCGGCGCAAGGGTGAGTCCTGGGCTTTGGTTTCGAAAACCCCCGAAGCTGGGTCTTTGGGGGGTATTTATAGGCTCGAAATGGGGAAAATTGAGAGAGGGGGGGCAGAGGGAGGTAGGCTAGGCGGCGTTTGGGCACGCCGGCCGGCAGGGAGGTCGGCGCAGGTCTGCCATGGCAGACCTCTACGCTGGTCGGGAAAAAGGGAGGAAGAGGTGCGGGTGGCCTAGGGTGTTTGGGGGGTGTAGGTCGGTCGGGATAGGGTGGCCGGCAGGGCAGAAAAGGGGAGGCGGCGTGCAGGCGGCGCGCAGGCGGTCGGAGCAGGGGGGCGGCGTGTTGCAGGTCGCGCACGCGAGGAGGAAGAAGACGGCGGTCGGACCGGCGGTCCGGGAGAAAAGAAAAGAAGGGGGGAAAAACCGGCCGGTTCAGCGAATGTTAAAACACCCTAGTAAAACGAGGCGTTTTGGTGCTTATTTGGACAAAGCGCGGCGTCGAGTAGCTGGTAGACAACGGCTACTTCCTTAATTCGGCGCGCAGCGTTTCAGCGAAAGGAGGGGTGAAACGCTGCGTTTCACTATGCGAGGGCGGGCCGAACGGCACTAGGCCGCGGGAAGGAGGAAAGGAAAGGGGGAAAGGGCCGAGGGCTGGCCCAACGGGCGAGAAGAGGGTGGGGGAGAAGAAGGAAAAGAAAAGAAGAAAGAGAAAGAGAGAAGAAAAGGAAAAAGAAGAAGGGAAAAAGGAAAAATAATAATATGGGCTATTTAAATTATTTAAAATATTTGATGTATACAAAATAATATTTAAATTCATTTTTTTTTTGGCTAAATTAGGATTTTTGAGGGATTTTTCATAAATTCCTTTTTAATTAGCAAACACCTTAATTTTTCTCCAATTAAATTACTTATAAAAATATTAAAAATTTGAAACTATTTTCTCCTTCTTATTTCTAATAAAATAATTTATTTAATTAAATTTTTCTTTAAATAAAATGCTTAATTAGCTAAAATACCCAAATTCCTCCTAATTAAAATACTTATAAATCTCTTCTTGATTTTTCTTAATTAATACCCCTTTTATTTTAATGAAAGTACTTTATTTAAATAATTTTCTAATAACCCTCTTTTAAATATAATTTATAAATTAGGAATTTTCGGGGTATTTCAATAATATAGGGAGAACATATATTAGGTTAAATAGGTTAAAAATGATAAAAATTATGCTTTGTGGGTTTACAGTTGGCTAAGGAGCTAGGGCTTGATGACTGAGGGTGAAGGTAGAAAACAAGTAGCATTAGGGGTTGGGTAGATGATTAATTGTCAATCAGAGGTTGGCTAGTGATCAACCAGAGTTTTATTTCCATAATATTTGAATTGTTTTAGCTTTTTTGGTCAACTCTTTGACATTGGGGGGGCTGTTCTCACAACCTCTCCTCTCCATGATCATATTGTTACTTATTCACCTCCTTTAATCGAGACCTCTACTGAGAGTTACCTTAGTTTACCTCTCACCAACTCATTTACAAACCATACCCCATCCCTCAACCTTCTTAGTTCAAGTGTGAATGAAATAACTCTCTTACATGCCATATAGATTTATAATTTTGGCCAGAAACTTAATGACCACTGATAGTAATTGGATATATAGGTGCATTTGATAACAAAACATAAAAAATACTATTGAAATAACTTTGTATCACCTTAAAACCCATAATAAAATTTAAGATAATGTTTGAAAGTGAAATATGTTCATTATAGAAAATTCTCAAAGGTTTCAATAATTGGAAGTGACTTAAAGAACCTTATAAAATTTAAATCGTATAAAAGGTTTAGAATTCTTTGAAATAATTTACCAATATTTTTGACATATACAAATGAGATACTCAAATAAAATAATTTGGGGAAAATCAAATATTTAACTCACATAAAATATTGAGTTTTCATAATAAATGATTGTCATAAAACTTGAAAAAGAAAAAGAGGTGAATTGAAAAAATTCTAAATTTGAATTTCTAGTGACCACTCCATTTACACAAATGATTTTATGGTGAAACATAAAATGTCATTTCTTAAAGGTTTTACTAACTTAAATAATAATCGGATAGATACTATAAACGTATAGAAGAAATAGATAAAATATACATTTCGGAGACTCTTTTGGTTTTATAGAAATATAACATCTTATCATTTTTCACATCTTAAACAACATTATAATACCATTTTGAAGTCTTCAATTATCAAGCAAAAATTGAGAAAAAATACAAACAATTATGCTTTAACCTACATAAAAGTAGAAAATATGTAGGTAATTGTCCTTACCAACTCGATTGTAATGTGTCAAAATGTGTAGGTAATAGAAAGTAGAGGAAAATATTTTCTTTCAAATTTCAAATGTGTAGGTAATGGTTGTTAATGCGTCATCACAGTTGAATAAATGGATAGATGGTTTATTAACATAGCTAATGATGTGGATGCTTACACAGACAATGTGAATGTTAATGTGGACACTAATGTGGATGATAACATGATTAAATATGTGATATGGATGGTGACTATGATGTCAAGATGTTGCTAGCGTGGTGAGTCACATGGGAGATTAAAATTAACCATGGCTCACTCTTAGATTGACTAATGGGCCCATAAACACACAACACATATCAATCAAATTTTACATGTGTCATTTAAAAAAAATTATTTTGTTTGAAGCTAATTAACAATATGGAGGAAAGGCTCTAAATGTGTGAAGAAAAAATCCCCTTCGAATACCAGTTGGATTGAGATTGAGCATCGAGGATGAAATACTCCATGAGATTTATGAATTGTGATTTTGATTAGATGAGACTAATATTTGGGAGTCAAAAGTTGAGAGTTGAGAGAGAAAAGGAAGATGGAGGAGGAGGAGGAGTAGGAGATGGAGGAGGAGAAGGAGAAGGAGCTGAAGAAGGAGAAGGATAAGGAGTTGAAGAATAAGAAGGAGCTGAAGGAGCTAAAGAAGGAGAAGGAGCCGAAGAAGGAGAAGGAGAAGATGGAGACTCTTAGAGCCAAGCGTATTGTGATCTCCTCCTTCAATTATGGGTCCGTAGATAGAAGGAAAGTGGAGGTAATGCATAAACTAAAATAAATTTGATACTAAATAAGAATGATTGATGATTGAAAATTTAATCCAATCCTGTTAACATATAGATATGGATTTTTCACCAAATTTAGAGTGGGATTATTCTTGGATGTTGGCACCATGCATATTTCTACGGGGTGGGAGCCCTATGTTGTACCCCTAGTACGAGAAAGGGTGGAGTATAAGATGCTTTCAGCTATGCATTTATCTAAAGGACTCAAGAATTTTGAGATCACATTGTTGGCCACGTTAAAGGAAGAGTCCTCACCCATTAGGTTAGAAGTACCTAAAGAGATTAAGAGAGTCCTCAAGGAGTATGAGGACGTAATGTCGCTTGAGCATCCAAAGAAGCTACCACATAGGAGGGAGGTAGATCATGTGAGTGAGCTGAATCTAGAATCTAAGCCTCCAGCAATGGGTCCTTACAGGATGGCCCCACTAAATTTATAAGATTTGAGGAAGTAACTCAAGAAGCTATTGGATGCAGGATTCATTTGGTCATCCAAAGCTAGGTTTTGTGCCCTGGTGTTGTTTCGAAGAAAGCATAATGGAATCCTCTAGATATTTATTAACTACAAGGAACTAAACAAAGTGACGTTGAAGAACAAGTATCCCATTCCATTGGTGGCCGACATGTTTGATAAGCTTGGGAAAGCATGATGGTTCTCTAAGATGGATTTGAGGTTGGGATATCTACAAGTTTGCATATCTGAAGGGGATGCGTCCAAGACTACATGTGTGACCAGGTATGGATCTTATGAGTTCTTGGTTATTCCCTTTGGTCTTATAAATACATGCATAACTTTGTGCACTTTGATGAATAAGATCTTCCATCCTTTTCTGGATAAGTTTGTGGTGGTGTACTTGGATGATATTGTGTTTTATAGTGAGACCTTGGGTGACCAAAGCCAATGTTGTCACAGATTCATTAAGTATGAAGCAGAGTTAGCAACTTTGGGCCAACAACATTGTGATCTTATATTTCAAGTTCTAGAAGGATTGACCCAGAATCACTTAGCTAAGAACTTAATGGATATGGCTAAGGAAGGAAGGAATCAAATATTTTGGGTAGAAGATGGAATGCTCTACACCATTGGCCATCGACACTATGAGCCGAAGTGGGGTACGCTAAGGAGGGAACTACTAAAAGAATTCCATGACTTGAAGTGGGTAGGTCATCTTGGTATGAGATGGACCCTTGCAATTATTGAAAAAATTTATTATTGGCCTAACATGTATGATGATGTGGAGGCATATATGAAGGCTTGTCTTGTGCATCAGTAAGAAAATGTGGATCAAAGCAAGCATGTGTATTATCTCAACACTCCCTACTTTAGAAGGATTCGGTTCCATCATGTTGGTGGTGGATCGATTGTCTAAGTATGGAACTTTCATCATTGTCCTATGAGATTACATAACTGAGGAAGTCAGGACATTATTCTTCAACCATTTGGTGAAGTATTGGGGCATTCGTTAGAGTATTATCAGTGATTGAGACCCAATATTCACAAGAAAATTTTAGAGAAAGCTATTCAAGCTCATGGTCTCGGATCTCCACTTCTCCACAAGTTTTCACCCACAAACTGATGGGCAAATAGAATGAGTGAATCACTTGTTGGAGAGGCATTTATGAGTTCTAACCAAAATTATTGGGAAAAGTTAATAGGTATGGCCCAATTCTCCTATAATCTTCAGTGGAGTGAGACAACACAAAACAACCCATTTGAATTGGTGATGGGCCAACAACCTATATGTCCGTAGGAGCTAGTCAAGGGATACACATGACCTAGCCATATAACCTTCAAGTATGAAAGAGGGTGGGGCAAGAAGCTCAATATGGCCAAGGAAAAGTTAACCAAGGCAGCTAAGAAAATGAAGAAGTGGGTTGATGAGAAGAGACAACTTAGGGCATTCTAAGTGGGAGATGAAGTCATGGTAAAACTTCCAACCCAGTAGTTCAAGGCCTATAGGAAAGTGCATAAGGGCTTGGTAAGATAGTATAAAGGACCATACCCAATTATGAAGAAGGTTGGAAAGACTTCATATAAATTAGAATCGTCGAAGAAGCTCAGGGTCCGTCCAGTGTTCCATGCGTTTCATCTGAAGCCCTGCCACTAGGGTAAGGATGACCCAAGTAGATGTGAGTCTCATCGAGGACCACCCACAAATGTTACATCTTTTGAGAAGGAGGCTGTAGAGATTGTGGCAGATCGAGTAAAGAAGGCCAGAGGATTTCCCAAATATACTGAGTATCTCATGCTTTGGAAAGGTTTACATGATAGCGAGGCAAGTTGGGAATACGAGGAGGACTTGTGGTAGTTCTGTGACCCGAGAGAGGCTTTCAATACCACTAATAACTTGAAGAGTATGTCAAGGGTTTAGGTACTGGAGAATTTCATGGACCACTTATTTTTTTCAATTTTAATCAGAATAGTTCTAGAATACCTTAAGAGTTGTGTAGTCTCTAGTGGAATTATGCGGAACATTATGTGATATTCTAGAGACATTATATATGTTGTAAGAACTCTTTAGATATCTCAAATAAAAAAGACTCCTACATGGAAGTCTATAGAATTTTCACGTAAATATAGTAGGTTGTAGAAGATCTAGAACCTTCCACCATAAGAAAGTGGGGAGGGGGACCTCAACTATAAATAGAGGATGACTCTCATTTGCTCCCCTATCTTTCGAGTTGTAAGATCTCTCCTATATCATTAATAAAGAGTTCTCTTTATACACATACACACTCTCTCTCATATTCTGTAAGTTTCCCAAAATTCTCCAAGTTTTGGTGTTCTTACTCATCCTCAAAGGCTTTGCAATTGCCTTAGTATTAGAAATGCTGACTTAGTAAGCACTAAAGGAGTTATGTTTCTAAGTGCAGCACAAAAGAGGCTTAGGTGAAATAATTTAGCCCATGACACCTTGGACTATAAGAAAGAAAAAAATTGAGGAATTAGTCCAAATTTTGTACCATCGGTTGTTCATCGTCGATTGCCTAAAATTTACAAAGTGAAAAAGTGAGGCTTACTTGAGGCTATAATTTATTTTCTTCGAGTAGTTAAACTAAGAGGGAAAGAATTCAATGACATTCAAGTGTGAATTTGAGGGAAATATGATGTTTAAAGTTTAGGGTTAAGTATGTGTAGCTGCTAGATCAAACCCCATCCCACTTAACTTTATTTGACACATCGACATTGGGTTGTAACCAAGTCACATTCATGTGTGTGTGTGTGTAAAATAAAGAATAATGTATTGCACACCATCACTTTTACTTATTTATTTTTATGGGTAGAAAATTTTATAAGATGTGTACGTAGAAATAATTAACTACACTTTTTTTTTATAGATAAAAGACATATTTCTTGTAGTATTTTGAATTTTTATTTTAAAATGTTTAATTGATTGTAGCTGTGAAATGAGATAATTATAATTTCAAAATAGGAACTTATAAAACATAAAAATAATTCCAAACCTTACCAAAATAAAACATTTTAAACGAAATTTATTATTGCAAGACACTTTATGGTTTAAAACAGTTTGCATCCGCTAACGAAATATAATTTTAAAATAAATGTATAACTGTACAATGAATCTATAATCAAAACATAAATTTAAAATTTTAAATCCAAATGTGCTATGTAAATGAGAAAAAAAAGAATCTTACTTTAGATACAGTGACAATTATTATTAGTATTCATAATATGCTTGTAAAATAAAATTGGAAGAATTCAAAAATACTAGGTTGAACTCATAACAGGTAACAAAATTATAATTTTAAATAAAAATTACCATCATATGAGTTAATAAAGGCATATTTGTAAATAGATTTATAAGATAAAGCCGTAATGAAAAATAATAATTTTAACTCAATATAAATTTGAAATGTAAACAAATTTATAAAATGAAAACCTAGTTGTGGTTTAAATAATTAAGTTTTATTTATTTAAAATGAAAATAATAGTGAAAGGATACTTAATTTGAGTATTTTGATGAAGTCAAAAACTAGTATAAAGAGGGTTGTTTCACTAAGGAATTTGTGAAACATTAGGAAATACCCCTGAATTTCAACACCAAAAACATTCAAATTAAGAAAAGATGTGGAAGCTAAAACTGATATCGAGGGCATTACCGCCACATCTAGCGTGAGTAGACACTAATGACTTCCTTACACTAGATGTTAAAGCCAATTAAAGTAAGAAAGTACATTGAAAGGAAATTTACACCGAATGAAATGATTAGAAACTTTCAATTACAATTGAAATGATGATAATGGTCTATTGAAGTCAAAATAATAAATAAAATGATGAAAATGGCCACTGGCGTCTCTCTCTTACTCACCATTCATGTCATCAATAAGGAGTATGATCACTAACTACCTACACTAAGTCATCTACTCACCATTATAATGGACTATTGCAGCCTCATTTAAAACACTTAATAAGTTAGTTGGGGGAACAACTAAGTAACACATAAGTACAAAGGATTATAGTGCTCATACACATATACATACATATGTTACTTGATGATAATATGCAAACCAACCATGTTTTACAATATATTAAAATGTACCAATAATTCCCATTCTATTTATCTTTTTTTCCTCTAAGTGACCATTGAATATTATTTTTAATACTTGAATATGGGAAGCCAACTTATCAAGAGGGTCACCTGATAAGTAGTAAGGGCTTAGAGAATTGCAACCCAACCAAGGGTCGGTGCCAAAACTAATATAAACCAAAACCACAGGAGAAGCCAAATGTCACAGTTGGGTCTTTCCATTGGATAAAGCCAAAGAGGATTACCAATGGTTTTAGTCCTTAAGCGTGCACACCCTCTACTAAGATTGCAACCTTATATAGGGTAGATCTGAAACAAACCAAAGCGAAAAATATACAACTATAATTGACCCAATATAGATAGCCAGCACAACTAAATCAAAAGCGGAATATATACAACCGTATTTGACCCAATATAGATAATCAACACAATCAAACTTTGGGAGGCCACCCTAAAGGACCCTAGCCCATTCTTATCTTTCACTTTAAGTTATAGTGTATTACGCAAGGTGATCATGTAACTAGTGATGCAGGAGGACGGCAATCAGGTGTTGTCCCCCGCTCCGAAAACGTTTCCTCTTCCGAAAATTTTTCGGTGTCAAAATTTATATTAAAATTATTTAATTAATTTATTATTAAAAATATTATTTAACTAATTTTTTTATTAAAAAATTATCAATGATTAAAATTAACTAATAAAGGTAATAATTTTAGGAATTTTTTATTTTTCTCTCTCAATTTTAATAGATTTAATATATTTTAAATATATATACAAATTTCATTGACGTTTTTTTCGTCCCTATTTCCTAAATTTTTAAGAAATGACGTTTTTATGTTTCTTCACGTCCCTGTCCCCATATAATGCTGCATGTAACACAATTAAGACATGCAATTATATACACATTCCAATACATTCCTCAAAAATTCACATTTCCAAAATTAGAAACCTTCATTAAATTTATATATATATGGATAGAGAGAGAGAATTTGAAAGTAGTGTTACTTAGAACAAAATCCTCACAACACTAGCTTAATAGTTCGTCGGCCTTATAATAGAACTAATCTATTATTAATATTAACTAAGTACATCACATATATCTTATGTATGATAGTTAATTTACTATCCAAGGTTTATCTAATAATAATTATCTAATCTCCAAAATAGCGTTGATATTTAAATTAGTTTTTTTATAATTAACAAATTTTTATACCAAATGACCGGTCGAACAAATACTAAATCAATTAGTTTACTGCTTAAAAATATAATACGTAACATAATTAATTAATAATATTAATAATTGATGCTAACAAAGATGAGGCCTAGACAAGGTAACTAACATGTTCATGAAAATCGATTCAAGTTTTCATTACCTATAGATCAACCGCATACATACTAGACAAATCAAATAATTATTAGTATTGAAGTAAATCATTACTACTACTACGCAATCTCATCTTTAGTTGTCAAGTATGGTTTCTTTTGGCATAAAAGTTTAGTGATCTGGTAGTCCCTTTGTAGTCATCAATTTGTTAGTTGAAAACATAAACTAATTAATCTCTTTATATATATACAAGGCCCCGTACCCACGCTTGACGAAATTTTATTATATAAGTAAATTACTACTCAATTGCTCCATGAGACTACATGCATTCATGTATACTTCTCTGTGAATTAATCAAAGTACACGTTAATATGACGTCTTGTATGGAATTAAATTAAAAGTACAAAACTTGAGGAAATTTGAATAAATAAATAAAACACTATAACTATAGCTTCTTTTTTTTTTTTTTTTATGTATTCTAGAATGGAATAGATAGCTGTTATATATAGCCTTTACCTTTTTCTTTTGTCTTCTTCTGAGCCAGATACAACACACATATAGTCATTGTATCGGTCAAACAATTCAACCATCTAGCCCCTGCGGCACTCAAAGCAAACAGAAAATTTACTGGCCTACAAAATTGACGAGATTTCAAGAAAAAAATTGTTACCTTGCATCGAAACTGATTGACAATAATATGGCTCTATGACGTCCCTTTTTCTCCAATACTCTTTTTGTTTCTCTCGCTATCGTTTTGTATATACTCATAAATCATTTACCGACTTATCAATTAATATAACAAATGAAATTTGTAATGATTAATAGATGGTATATAATGGTAGGAATATAAAAGGTTATCTGTGTTATTTATAACTACAGGGATATAAAATGTTACTTAATTAATGTTAATTAACTAATTTTTTAAGTCTAAATTATTTACTAAGCTAAAGGTAAATGTTAAATTACCTAAATAAATTAAACCATGTGAGTTACCCAAAACTATTATTATTTATTATAACTTTATTCCTAACACATTATTTATTAACTACCGTTATTAATTATTAATTAATTAGATAGTTAAAATTACTAGGTATTACACATTATCCATATTTAAATACTAAAGTCTTATTTAAAGATTCGAAAGTACATAAATAAATTTGAAATCTTTGATGAAAGGATTGTCACAAAAATTGTAAGTTCAAATGATCAAAAAACTTTTGCATTTTGGAAATAGTAATTTAAATAACATAAATTAATCTTAGGAAAAAAAGGTGGAAACTAAATTCTTTTGAAGAGAAATCTTAACATACATTTAACTCATTGGTTTAAATGAAAGCCTTAAATTATGAAATGAATATATGATAAGATATACAAGTAAAATCCATTTAATTAAAATTGACAATTTATGAAAATTGTGTGTGTGTGTGTGTTTTTTTGAAAAATGGGATATTACAACATGTGTTGTTGGTTTAGTGGGAGCTAAGACAAATGATTAGTTGGTATTCCTATACACATCTTAAAAAGTGAGGGGATGATTTGATAATGATGTTGAAAAGCTTTCCATTTGTTTGCGGCTATATGTTGGAACCATTTAAAGCTATTAGATCTACTAAAAAAACACATAGACACACACACAATTTGATAAACAAATAAATAAATCACCACAACATCTTTAGTACTTTCTCATCTCTGTCCTCTCCATTATCACATCCCCCTTCCCTAAAAACCATGTGGTTATTTCTCCTCATCTTCATTATCTCTTTATTCTTCTCCTCCAGTCATCATCTGCACTCTTCCTCTAGTCATTGTCTCCTCTCTATCCTTCTACATCACACTGTTCTTACCTCTCTTCTTTAATTTAATCCCTAGATATCCATAATCTATGATGTGTTTTCCTAGTGTTAACTTGGTGATTTGCTTGTTTTAGTCAACTAATTCTAAGATTAAATCAAAGTGACCATCAATTACAGTTTGATTCATTCAATTTTAGGAACCTAATTTATTTATTTTGGACGTGTTCTCACTTGTAGTCTAAAATGAGATAAAGAAGGAGGTGGTGGATGAAGCAATAATGGTGAGATACAAAGAGGAAGAATCAATTCACAAGGCATCTCTCTGTGAGTTCGTGTGAATGTAAGGATAAAATAGGGGTGTAGTTGGTTGAAAGTGAATAAGGAAAGAAATAATTCGATTGTGGTATAGATAGGGCTTTCTACTTACAACTACGACCTATACCTTAAAAAATTGAAAAAAATAATATCATCCTCTAAGTTTTAGATGATGGTTGTGTCAAGGAATTGTTATCTAAAGTCTACAAAAAATTCATTCAACATTAGATGATGGTTATAGGTTTGAAACCACCAATTATATACATTTGTCTTTATTAAAACAACAATATATGGTTGTCGCCTACATCTACTTGTGTAGCAATGGTATAAAATAAATGTGTTAATATCTTTAAGTGCATATTATAGCAAGATGATCTATCAATGGGAAATGATTGTATCTTAGTAATTTTTTTATTTATTTAACCTTGAAATTCAATCGGTGATCAGTTTCCAACCCTTTATATACGGTTGGAAAAACGGAACACGATGATACCAATTGGTATATGGTGTAACACCATACAACATTGTCATGGTGTGTTAGGTTCCATTTTAGTAAACAAAAGAACAACTATTTAGAAATTAGCATACAATAGGCTTATATGGGGATATATATGTAAATATGTTCAACTTCTAATTTTCTTATATTTTTATAAATTAGTTTATCTTTAATGTTAGATATCAAAAAAATTAAAAAATTATATTATCATATTCCTAAGATATTTTTTTTACACATTGAGACCAATATTAATATAATTTTAACTTAATTTATTTATGTAAAATATTAATATTGATGTATGTCTCTCTATACTATTATATTCATGTTTTACTGTTATTATTTTCATCATTGATAGTGGTGATTTATTGACAAAACTAACTTATTATGTTTCACCATAGTTACATTTATATTTCACACTAGAGCTTTCATATTTTGCGATAGTCGTTTTATTTTATTGATGTTAGTTGAGGTTTTTAAGGAAATCTAATTTGTCAAGTATCATCATAATTATTTTCATCTTTCACTACTATTATGTTACGATTTGTCAATTTTATGCTTGTCTTTCACCACTATTGACTTCATGTTTTACCATAATCATTTTAATATTTTGGCATGATTATTGTTATATTTTATCAATATTAGTTGTGATTTTCTTTAAAAAAATAATTTGTTATATTTTACCATAATTAATTATCCTCATATTTTACTACTATTATCTTATATTTCATCAATGTTATACTTGTGTTTCACCTATGTTGTCTTCATATTTCACTATTATTCAATCCATAATTTACTATATTCACTATTATATTTTACTTATGGTAGTTATTATTTTGTCGAGAAACCTAAAATGCTGTTATTCACTTTAAATATAATTCTCTTCATTTTTCGCCATTATTGTTTTTATTTATGTGTTCATATTTCACTGCACTTCTTTATGTCAAAAGTATATTAATATTGATATATATTTATTAAAAAAAATCAGAAATATTATAATATATATTTTTTCTAATAGATCTAAAATATATTTCAATTTACAAAAAAAAATATTAACATTATGGTACACGGTACACACAATGCTTTAGCTTTATTTCTTAAAATTTGTTTGAACCATTATTATTTTAAAAAGGACCGAACGTACGCAAATCACAAACATGCATGGCTTTAAGCAACTTCACATGACACATGCGCGCATCGGTTGGCAGTGAATAAATAGTTGAACTTTGTTGGTCATATAAATTCAGTCACGGTTGTTTCAACCACCAATCAATTTCCTGACCCATCGAGAACTAGAAACTACCCGTTCTAGCTAGACGCACGCCTCATTGTACTTGACAGAAAGTTATACTAACTGTCGCCTTTCCACTTTCCTACTAAGCCATTAATTAACTGTGGTCTGTTAGGTAACCCTCTATTGTTCTCGCGTCCAATTCAAAACAAAAGCCATTTTACAAGAGTAATTTAATTTTGATCCCCTCACAATTATCAAAGAAATTTAGACGGTTAATATTTTTATATTAATAAAAATTAATATTATAAAAGCACTTTTAAATATGAATATAGCAACAATGTTTTATATTATACTCCATTTGTTTCATAAAAAAGTTTTTTTAGATGGAAAACTTTGTTAAGAAAATAACAGTTGTTTTTAGGTTTATTTTTTACTTTTATCCCTATTTTTTTCTCTTTCTTCTTTCATGCATTAATTGTTATATTAATTTTCAATTAAGGGTGTAATTGTAATATTATGGTTATATTTGTTCTCTCCTAAAATAATATGCAAATTTCTAAAAAGCACTCTATTTATGAAATGGAGGGAGTAATATACTATATTTTAAAAGAAATTAATAGTCAAAGTCCACATCAAAATCCATTGGGGGCTTATATTAATTTATTTTAAATACTTACTAAATAATTTTAATATTCTTATTCATCCTATATTCTCTCAACGGTCAATAACTTTATCATTTAATATTTATATCAAGCAATAAAATTATAGTTGTAGTATCGAGGTGTCATGAATAATATTTTATATGTCATGGTTGTTGTAACATAATTTTTTACCTTTTTACAATAAATATCAATAAATATCAACAAATATTGACTGATAATTGATATATTGCCAACAAGTACATTTAATTTTGAAACGATCACATATTACCAATTTTATGTTGCGACTAACCTTAAATCTAGTAAATATCAACCTATATTATATATTGAACCTGATATGTTATTTTATATACTACATATATTAACTTTGTAGACATGAAAAAAAAATACATCATAGAGTTGGTCATACGTTCAAATACAATAGCTTAGGGTCAGTATCTCATCAAAAAAGATATGGTTCTATAGACCATTTAACAAGGAGGATACAATCAATTTAGATGAATTATGTGCTAAACATAATAATCACTAATACAAACTTAAGTATGAAAAAAGGGCACCCCTTCACACGCTTATGTTAATTCTTTCCTCTATTGCTCCTTTCAATATCTCTCTATTTTCCCTATTTCCGTCCTTGATGCTACACAATCCTTTTCTAACTGACCTATTTAACCCTAAGTGAATAAAGCATATGTCGAACAGTAATTCCAGTAATGGGACAAAAGAAATCAACAATTCAAAGATGGAAGAGTTGCATAACCCTAGGTTAGAGGATGGTACCATGCCTAATATTCTTGAGGATCTTGAACCAACTAGCAATTCTTTGTGGAATAATATGTCATCCTTTAATAACATGCGTATTGGGTAGGTCTCTAAAGTGTTATATTTGATGTTTGATGATTTATAGTGGTGGAAAATTGAGGATATGGAGGATGATGGGTGCACAAATGATCTAGTGGTGGCGGATACCAATTAACCTTAGATTTGATTCATTGCGGTGGAAAAGATGGAGATGTGTTGACCCTGAAGGTGTCACCTGATCATTAAGCCATTAGGGTAGAATTTTAGACTTGAGACTCTTTCTCACAAACTTAGAGGCATCTTGAATTTGGAGTGACTGACAAATTGTTCGACATTAGCCAGAGGTTTTCATTGTTAAGTTCTAGAAGCTAGAAATTTATAATTTTGTCCTTACTGATGGCCCGTGGGTGCTTTTCTAGCATTACCTCATAGTACACAGATGAACAACTTGGTTATATGTTTCTTCTGTCTTAGTGATGTCAAACTTTTCTTGGGTCCATATCCTAGAGTTGATTATAAAGGTCTATGGGAATCTTAGTAAGTTATAGGAGATTGAAAATTACATTGGAAAATTTGTCCGATTTGACATTGCAACTATAGAGGCATCCAAGGATAAGTTTACTTGTATGGAGGTCAAGATTGACTTGAAAAAAAAAAACCTTACTTTCCAAGATTTACTTGGTTCAACACTCTTCAATATAGAATATGAAAACATCCATATGATTTGCTATTATTGTGGTGTGGTGGGCCATTTACATGAGAAGTGTCAATCCTCCCCTGAAGTTATTACTAATTGGCTAGAGGAGGAGTGTTAGGCAACATATATGATAATTAATAATTCAGTGGAGGGTGGAGCACAAGCAATAGACTCATCGTTCAATCCCTAGATGATTTTGGATAGACTAGGAAGGGTGTGAAATTCATACAACCCCTCTTTTCATGATTTGGCACGTGCGAATTCCAAGGGTGATTATGATGGGTCGACTTCCCACTTTGTAGCCCTAGAGGATTTTAGGGAGGAAATTTTTCTAGGGAATGATTCAAATTCGATAAGGAAATTGAATAATAGAGATAATTTGGGGCTCTTTAATGGCTTATAGTCAAATACTAGGCCAGCCCTGATAAAAAAATGGTTCTTCACCACGCAAAGAGGGAAAATTCCACTTTTCTTAGCAACTAGTTCCTATGATCAAGCGTCTAATAGTTACAAAAAATGTTGAGTTGGGCTAGGATAATGTCAAAGGACCAATAACTTATTCTAAATATAAGGAGGAGAATCCTGGTGTGGAACATAGCCCTTTACCATCCATCAAGAACACCTCTAATGTACATAAATTTGCTAGTGTTTATACTCCCACAGGGTTAGCCCATTTGGTCGGTAGTCAACCACAAGATTCCTTGGTTATAATAATATTTCTAAATGATATTTATTAAATATTATGAACTCACTCCAAAATTTGGTGTATGATAGACAACCTAAGGATGGGGGACATCCAAATATCTTAACTTTTCTACTATTTTTATATGGATTAGCCATTATAGCTCTTGTTATGGAATGTGAAAGGTGTTAGTAATGACAATTTTCATTGACATTTCTTGGATTTGATTTAGAAATAAAAACTTGTGTTGTGTTTGTTGGTAGAGACCAAAGTTAGTGGTTTAACAACAAATGAGGTGATTTGTAAACTAAAGTTTTTAGGTAATTCTACAGTGGAAGCTTGAGGCTTTTTTTGTGGTTGGGTGTTCAAATATGGTGATCATTTGATTTTTTGGTGCTTCTTCCAAATTTTTTGTATACTTTCCTTAACTTTGGAATGGTTATGATTTGTACTTTACTTAGGTTAATGCCTTCCCTTCTCCACTCAATGCACAATGAACTTTGGGAGGATATGAGTAGTATTATTGACTCCCTTAATGGACCATCCACCCCCATTGGGCCTTTGGATGAGACTTCAATGATACATGCTTCTGTTCTGAATGCTAAGGTGGTAGTATTAGATAATATAACTAGAGCAATCTTTTCAGTGATCTCCTTAAAAGATGGAATCTTTAGGACTTGGGTTTTTCTAGGCCTAAGTTCACTTGGCATGATAAAGTCGGAGGTTGTAATGTTACCTCACATATTAATAAGGTTTTAGCTAATGAAAATTGGAAGTTTTCCTTCCCCAAGGCATGTATAACCCACTTCCCCCACACTTACTCATACCACCATCTTGTTTTTCTCCAACTTCAATAGGCTCCTAACTGCATTTGAATTGAGAGATTCAAATTTGAAGTAGATTAGGTCCTCCACCCTTCTTTCTTGGATATCATAAAATCTTTGTGGGATCCTTTGGATAAATTTAGTGAGTCGTTGAAGGGTTGTGCTTATAAACATAGAGATTAGAAGAATGAGGTTGTTGGTGACATTTTTAGAATAGAGTGTCGAGTTCTAGTTAGACTTGAAGGAGTCCAACATGAGGCTACTATCCATCACTCTTGTAACCATTCCCCACCTTTAAGACAAGTTCCTAAACAAGTATAATTATTTTCTATCCCAAGAGATTATGCTTTATTTTTAGAAAGCCAAAGTTAACTTGGCCACCTTATAAGACAGAAACACCCAGTTTTTCCATCTTTCTGTCATTAATAGAGCCCGTCAGCCTTCTATTTCTAGCTTATGGGATTTGCATGTATTTTAGATCTTTGACTCTGGTGATTTACTAGAGTTGGTGGTGGGTATCTTAGAATATATTTTCTAGGGAGATCATAACTATGTACATAGTAGTATTTCTTACGACCTCCTAGTCTTTCTCATTGAAGTCAAACGATCATCGCTAGTCGCACTAGTGACTAGTAGTGAAGTCAAATTTGTGGTCTTCTCTATTGATCCATTTAAAATCCTAGGTTACAATGGCCTCAACCCTATCTTTTACCACAAGTATTGGGATGTGGTTGGAGGTTTATTAATTTCACTTGTACAAGGTATATTTGAAGAGGAAAATTTGCATCATCAATCAATGAAACTATATTATCTTTAATTCCTAAAGTGGAGCAACTGACTATAATGGATTTTGCAATGTGGCATATAAGATGATTACTAAGGTCCTTTCCACTTGTCTCAAGCATATTCTCATGAAGATCATCATTCTAGAGCAAATTAGTTTCTTACTCGGTCACCAAAATTAGGATAAAAAATGTTTATCAGGTTATATGGATCTTAAAATTGATCTAGAAAAAGTTTATGCTAAACTATCATGGGATTTGATTGAGGAGACCCTTACCATTGCAGGCCTTCCTCCTCTTATCATTCATTTGGTTATGTTTCCACTATAGAGTTATGACTCACTTGGAATAGAGAGCTTTCTAGAGCTTTTAAACCTACCCAAGGAATAAGACAAGGTGACCCTATATCTTAATATATTTTTTTCCTCTATATTAACTGGCTCTTTTGGTTGATTAAGGATTATCTTAGCCAAGGAGAATAGAAGCCAAATTTTATCACTAGATAAGGTATAAATCTCTCACACTTGTTCTTCATTGATGATCCTATCTTGTTTGGTAAAGCTATGGTCAATCAATTAATAATCATGGTTTCTTACCTCAAGGGTTTTGAAGAGGTTTCAGATCAAAAACTTAGCCATATGAATTCATGAGTCCTTTTTTCTCCTAATGTCTTGACGTTTATGAGGAGTGAGATTTTGATGGATTTGGGTGTTAATGTTGTCCATTCATTAGGAAAATATCTAGGGTGTTTCTGCATAATGGATGTTGGAAAAATATTTTCTATTCAAATGTAAATGCAAATATGTGCAGAAATTTATTTACATGGAGACCATAAGTATTTTCTTTAGTAGGTAGAGCCACACTCATTTCATATATTACATCTATTATCCCTTACTATACTATGCAAATCAAGGTGTTACCATTAGGGGTGATTTCAGAGATTAAGAAATTGAATCGAAGTTTTCTTTAGGAAAGTTATGTTGCCTAAAAATTTAACCTGATTAGTTAGAGTACATTTTTATGAAGTAAAGACAAAGGAGGTCTCAATTTTTACCGATTTGATGCTCTTATTATGAAAATGGCTTGGGAATTCATCTATAATTCTTAGGTTCATTGGGTGTAGCTGCTTTGGGAGACTTATATCATGTATAGGGACATTTGGTCAATCACCCCTTCTTGGGGATTCTTACCTATTTGGAGGAATATTTGTAAGGCTATCTAGCTCATTCAATGAGGAGTTAAATGGATTATTAACTCAGGAATCTCCGCTTAATTCTGGCTTGGCTAGTAGCTGGGAGATGGTCCCTAGATTGATTATATAATATCTTCATTGCCAAAAAGAGAATGTTTCAAATAGGTGCATGATTATTTCTCACCTTTATGAGGATGGATGTGGTGTTGGTTCTCATATGTTCTTCCACTAGGGAAGGTGACAGAGATAATGAGTATTTATTTTGATCCCTATTCTGAAGAGGTTGACTGCATAACTTGGGGTTTGACTAGTAATGGTGTATTCACAATAGCTTCTTCTTATATCTTGCTAATTGATGATTATACACGATAATCCACTACCTGGAATCTGATATTAGAGATGAACTTTAGATAAAGAGTAAGACTTTTTGCCCCGCTTATTAGGAATGAAAAATTATTAACCAACTCCCAATGGCTACACCATTATTTGGTGGATAGTAGTAGGTGTGAATTGTGTTACCATGTCAATGAGGATAACATCCATGTCTTATGAGACAACATTCCTAGTAGATTTATGTGGGTCAAGGTAGTTCCTTGATAAAAGCAGTAGGTGTTTTTGAACGCCTCTTTTTATGACTACATTTGGTTGAACTTAAGAAAATATAATAAATTTGAGGAAAATAATCCTATTTGGTCATTGATTTTCATCTTTAGATGTTGGAAGTTATAGGTTTGGTGACATTGCTAGTTATTTCAGCATATAAAAGTCTAGATAGAGTTAGGCACAGAGTAGGTATCTATATTTCCTAAATATGAGGCACGTGCTTGGAGTATGTTGTTGATAATCCATACAACCCAAGATAATAAGATTATTGAGGTAGGTTAGACAGCTCCTCCACCTAATTTTGTCTTGAACTAATTAATCAGTTTGAGCTAGCTAAAGTATTATTGTGCCACTTAAACCGTCCTATCAACAATCATTTGTTCATTCATTAACTTGATATTTGTTCTGGTGTTTCATATGGACCACATAATGGCACACTCCTATCATGCCATATCTTGTATTTATTTATCTCCCATGCTATTTGTATGGTTGGAAAACAAGGGTAAATAAGTAATTTATAGAATTTCCTAATATGAGTATATTATTCTAAAATGACTTATTTTTTGGATGGGGTCTAGGTATTGCATTTTTTACAAAATATATATTTCTATCACTTAGTTAAAATTGCAATCATCATAGGCTTCACTCATTGATTAATATTTTTATCAGACAAACAACCGTGATATTCAACCATTACTCCCTCTAAAATTCTTTCTTGCAAACAAATCTCTTATATGTTCATACGAGACTTAGTAAACCTATCTTCAATCAACTCTTTATAGTCATTGAAATAAGGGGATGAGATCATGCCTAATATTATAGTCAAAACGTTATTATTTTTTGTACGGGTTTATATTGATTCTAAAGCAACTTGGATACGATTGAAGTGAAAAAGTATGCAAGATCAAGGAAATAAATTTATAAAATTAGGAACTAAAAAAAAAAAGAATACACAAATTTATGCGGTTCACCAAATGTGGGCTACGTTTATGGATGATGATGAACTAACAAATTCACCATGCAAAGAAAGAATTATAGTATAAAATTCTTAATTGAATGGGGGATTAGAGATCTCACAACATCTCAATATTTTCATTCTCTAAAAAGTAATAGTAAATGTATGTGTATCATATATTTTTCTCTCTACCCAAACAATCATTTTAAACTGTAGAAAGAAGTGTCACGTGTAACAAAAAATAATAGACATCAAATATTATAATTATCCATTGGTAGACATTAAATAAGGTAATTATATATTGATGGATAGTAAATATGTTAATTGAAAATTGAAGGTTAATTCTTCAATTTATATAGTTACGTTAGGTATTACAATTCACAATAAATGCTTTCATAATAGCAATAATTCCAAAAAGCAATTTAGAAATCTTAATCTTTGACTTAAATCACCTAAAAAATCAATTTCTTGAATCTTGAAGGGTAATAAAATGTTGTGAGTGCCAACTAATCCCAATAAATGCTCAAACATAGCTATAGGAAGTGGCTTCATAAGCATGTCGAAGGATTCTCTAATTTATGAACTTTCTTTAGTGTAATATCTGCTACAACAACATCTATGATAAAATTTGCATGGTCTTCAAATAATATACATTGTTATTAGTCAAATTAAATAACACTTTAACTATTTGAAAAAACAGTAGTAGTATCATATGCAAAACCAAGCTTGATAATTAGACTTCACTACCAAATGGTCTCTTTTGCACCTTCTATAGCTGCAACATATGTTGCTTCTGTAGTAGATAAGGTAGAAATATATTGTAGTGATGCTTTCCAACTAATAGAACTATAACACAGTGTGAAGATATAACTAGACATAGACTTACATCTATCTAAGTTAGCAATATAATCATAGTCAACAAAACAACCAACATCATTGGTTTGGTGTCTTACTCTTGTCAAACATCAAAATATTATGTAAGGAGCCCTTCAAATGACTCAATATCCACTTAAATATATTCCAATGGCCCTTTTCAGGGTTGTTCATAAATTTTATCACAATATTCACCACATTCAAGCTACCCATTACACTAGAAGAAATAGTGTTATACATTCACTCCTTCTCTTCTTCTTTCTCGAGAAAAATCTTGGATGGAAATTTGAAGTGAGCAGCCAGAGGTACAGAAATGGGATTATTTTTAACTTATCTAACACCTTCTCAATATAATTATTTTATGACAGAAACAAATTCCCAACCTTACAATCTCTAATAATCTCTATGCCAAGAATCTTTCTAGTTGCATCAAGATCCTTCACTGTGAACTCTTTTTCATGTTGTGCCATCAACTTGTTAATCAAGGACTTTTCCTCAAAAGTAATCAACATATCATCAACAAATAGCAAGAAATGAACCAAGAAACCATTTTCAAATTCTATAAAATAGATATAGCTATCAAACTTGCTTCTTCTATAACCTAAGATAATAATAAAGGAATCAAATCTTATATACTATAGTTTTAAAAACTAGACCGATAATTGAACTAATATCATAAGTGTTTCACTAGTTTATTGGTCGGACCAATTGTTTGGACTGTTCAGACTAATGGTACATATTAAGTCAAAAAATGTGAAATACATAAAAAAGTTAAGTTACACATAAATTTGAACAGTCCCTAACTAGTTCATTTGACCAGGTTTTTAACTAGTTCACCTGTGTTCACTAGTTCGACTGATTTTTATTGGTTTTGAGATCCTGAGAACTGGTACATGTAATATGGCCATTGACCTGACCAGTTAACCAATCAAATTTACTATTATGTCCATTTTTAAAACTATGTTATATACCATTTTCTTGGAGCTTATTTCAAACTATATAGACTTATACCACTGCCATATATTGCTCTCCTTGTTAAGAGCAACAAAATCTTTAGGTTGATGCATATAAATCTCGTCTCTTAGCTGTTCACGTTAAAATTTTGTCTTAACATCTAGTTGCTCTAAATCAAGAACAAAAAAAGAAAAAAAGAGAGCTAGGAGAATGTAAATGGAGGTATGATGAATAATTAGTGAGAATACCTCATAAAAATCAATACCTTCATGCTTACTAAAACCTTTAACAACAAGGCATGCCTACCATCTAGCATCTTCAACACCTAGTATGTTTTATTTTCATTTAAAGATTCATTTACAACTCAATGATATTCAACACTTGGGTAGCTAAACCAAATCTCAAGTACCATTCTTATGAAATTTCTCAATTTCTTCTTTCATGGCAATTAACCATTTATAAGGGTGAAGATTAGATACCACCTTCAAATAAGTAGAAGGTTCAACTATAACTCTCCAATTTCTACAAACTATTTTTTTTCTTAAAATAAGTTTTGCATAAGCTAAAATAAAAGTGCCTGAGTATTACAACATATTCAACATAGGACTAAAAGTAACTCATACCTAGATATCAGGCGTAGGGCTCACTTAATTCTATAACGATATAAGATTATGAAATAGGAGGTCAAATATAGAGACAAGAGAAAATAAAGGGCTAAAAAGTCTAGAGAGAGGGATATTTGGATAACCATCACTAATACTAATTCCAATAAATGTTCACCATAGGAAATCACATCAAGAGCATCAAATCAATAAATACCTATAAAAAAGTATAAAATATTTTTTTGAAAATGAGAAACACCCATAAAAAGAATGATCAGTAACACTATGAACCAAGTAGGATAATAATACTCATCAAGAGCATAAGGCATGCATAATACATAGGAATTATAATAAAACATGGAAATTATACATACATAAATTCTCATAATACGAGATAGATAAAGAGAAAACTACATTAAGGTTCGACATTAGGTGATCTTAATACATCATTTACTTAGTCTTATTGAGATCTTGAACCACTTGTATTATATACTTTCCTCTTTCTTCCACAACCGGGAGAAAGATAGTTAACCTCCCTAATGTTGTATTATTTACTCTTCTTTTTTCTTTCAATTAGAAGAAAGATAGCTAAGCTCACTTATGCTCTCACATCCAAAGTAAAAATAGGCTTAATAAATCACAAATCCTTAAGTATGCATACCTCTATAAGCTAATGGATCATACTAGTATAGATTATATTAGGGTTCTTTGTATCTAACAAAATTAGGCCATTTTCATTATAACATTTACAACGCTTGGAATCAATTAGTACTGACCCATTTGATCTTTCAATTTAAGCATTGAATTCTTATTAATTCATAAATAAATACTTATTACATAAATATGTATCAATTAACTTACTTATACCCATAGCAATTTCACTTATATTACATTTGTCTAATCACATGGGGTAATATAGTTATTGTTACATGAAATGTCAGTTATCACTGAATTCATTTGAACTATTATTATTGTTATTATTTAAAAAACTTAGAAATGCATCATGGTTAATTAAATCAATAATTTTATAATCACATGAAGCAATGATAAGAAAGAAAGAAAAACAATAGGAAAAATTGGAAGCATTACCCAAATAAAAATACTATATAATCATCACCAAAGTGTGTTATAACTCTACCTCGAAGACTCACCAATGCACCAAATTCAACATAGCACTCCAATATATCACACTTAACAACATGTCTAAAAGTTAGGTTAAATCTCCAATATTTTATTCATAAAATAAGAATTATACTCCTAGGGTTGTTAATCCCATTTTATGCCTTTTTCTCTTAAGATTAAAACTTATAAAACTATAAGTAACCCAAATGAACATGTAACATACTTAAAATATTTAAACTAAAATAATTATTATATAAATTTGAATATCATAATTTAACTCAAATTGACTAAAATACTCATATGTTACGTAACCTCCATACTTCACCAACTCTATCATATTATGTACAAAATTTTGTGTGAAAACCTCAAGGGATACAGTGACATACCTAGTTTCCAACAAAAAAAAACTCACTATTTTTGCCCAAAATGTGCTTAGGACAATTTATACCAAAACTCATTCAATTTCCAACATTTGCCAAACTTCACCAAACTTACATATACTTTGTCAAATATAATTGGGCACCTAAAAACATAATTATCTTAAATGAAAACAATCCACAAACCCACCATAAAAATCTCAATTCTCAACGTAAATCTAAAAAAAATGATTAACTACATATTAACACACATAACAATGTGCTTATAAAAATAACAAAGCATAACATGATATTTGAGAATAATGGACAAAGAGTATCGTGTCCTAACATGATTTTTTCCACATAAAGCCATAAAACTCATAAAATCATGATTTTCCTAGTAATGCATGAATATAAGTCAAAATAAAACCTAAACATAATTTCTAATACAAAAAATAATAACATGAATATGCATACCAAAAATAACCTACAATGATAAAAAAAAAACCTTAATTTAAAGTTGTACATCCTTACCACAAACCACTTCAACCTCTAAGAAATAAAATTCCTAATTTTCTCCTTCTACATCTTGATCTCCCAAATAAGAAATATCATAAAATTAGCTAAAAGAATTGGTGGGAAATTTAGAATAGAAAAGGAAAAGTTGGAATAGAAGAGAAAATAAAAGTAGAGAAAGAGAACCCTAAAAGTTGAAAGAGAAACAATATGCACGATTCTCCAACTTGATCCAACTTTATTTGATAATTAAGCACTAGTGGACTAAGTTTTAGAGTTTTAGAAGTAAGGAAAGAAGAAAACAAAGATAGAAGAGGAGGAATGGGGGTTTAATAGCTAGGGGAGAAGTAAGAATAAGCCTCAACACTCAATAATAAAGAAAGAATAAAGAGGAGGGATGATGGAGCAAAAAAATACAAGATAAGAAATTTAGCTAAGTTTAAATGAGCGGCCAAAGAGGAATATACTCATATATGGTTCTCAAAAAAGGTAGGAGAGAGTGGGACAAGTCATATGTGGTGGCAGCTTGCAAGCAAGAGAAGTGATGGGAGTGAGTAGCATGAGTGAGAGTGTGTGAGAAAGTTGGTGGGATATGATGGAGTTGATAAGGGATGAAATTTTGGTTGATTGGAAAAGGACAAGATAAAATCAAATTATGGGTTGTAAGGGAGTAGAAGGTTTAATAAATAGTTTAAAATGGAAAAATAATGAAATAATCTCTAAATATTATGAAACATTAGAGGGAGGTGTAAAAGTAATATAGGAAATCAATTATAAAAAAACTCTTAGGCATATGAATTGATTTGGAGTAAAATAAAACAATTAAAATAAATTAGTTGTGTAAAATTGCATAACATTCAATCAACCAAAAGGTGTAGCCGATTGACAATCAGACCTTAGATGATAAGACATTATCTTTGCAAGTTGGTTGAGGGAAAATTGGGTCATGGGTTTGAGTTAAAATAAAGGGTTTCAAGTTTAAGATAAGGTGATGAAAGAGTGAATGAGGGTTAGGGAAGGATTAAGAAACTAACTATCGATAAATTATGATTAGAGAAAATTTAGGGTACTAAATCAACCCCTTTAGGAATCTCTTTAGGAACCGCTAAAGTATAAGCAATCAAACCATCATCATCTTCATCTCCACATCTAGTGGGCCTACAAATATTTATCCTTTCCTATAATGAGTAATAGAATAACCATCTTATTGTTGCTAAATGAGACTAGTGGTATAAGCCAAATGGTTAACACCACTCACATTATTGCTAGACTGTGTAGATGAGGAAGAGGGAGCATTGATACCTACATTTTTGGGCTTTACCTCCAAGTTCACCTTCTTACTAGTGCTATCTTGATTACTTGTACCAAATGAGGAAACAACAAATTATTTTCCATAAGTTAACATTAAATTTTAATGAAAAGTAACATCTTAATTCAGGACACCAAAATCTATACCCTTTAGAGTTTGTGTAGCTAAGGAAAATGCATTTAATATTACTATGAGCTAATTTACCATGATTAACATGCATACGAGCAAAAAATCCAAAAGCTATAAGAATAGAGAAGTCAATAGGATTTCCTAATGAGGTTCTTCTATAATATTTAAAGTAGTGGATGGATGTGGAGATTGATTAATAATGTATCAAGTTATAAAAGTTTATTTATATCAAAACCCACCTTGATTCCACATCCAACAATGTAGAGCATACGCTCAACTATATTGAGTAGAGTCTTCCCAATTAAATTCTTGTGTCTACCAGTATCATGATATATGCAAAACTCATTAAAATCAATCTCAACAAACTTTAACACATTATCTATCATGAGCTCTGTTACCTTCTTTCAAGTGGTTCTCAAATAGAGATTTCCATTTTTATATAAAGTAGGAAATTACTCGTTTTTATGGCATAGAAAAAACTCAAACCTTTTGGGACAAATCAACACAATATCCATACCCTTCATAATGTATCTCATATCTTAATATCAAAACAAATAATATCTATACCACCACATGTAGGGCTCACAGGCACGATACAAATAAAATTCATAACACTACAAATAGAGCTCAAAGGAACTTATTGACCATAGATAGGCACGAACACTACTACCAAACCACAAGTAAACACGAAGGATGTTGAAATATAGGTAGGCACGAAGGCTACTACCAAACCATAAGTACGCATAAAGGCTACTAACAAACCATAGGTGGGCACGAAGTATCTACAACCATGGAAAGAAACCTTTGATGGTCCCCTTGTATCATAATTGATATGACCTAGAACATTCTTAGTATGGTGTGTTGTAGTAGAGAATCTAGCCTTTCCTTTCTTTCAAAATATACAATGATCACAAAACTCCAAATTTATATTACCATTACAAAGATGACCCCTCTTGCTTAGAACATTCATACATTTCTCACTCATATGGCCTAAGTGCATGTGTCATAAATGAGTGAGGTCTTCATCAGACATAGATGGGGATACTATAGTTGGAACTTTCACTATATAACCTTGTAAGGTATAAAGAACTCCATATCTATTTCCCTTCATCAAGACAAAAATAAATTTGGAGACCTTTATAACCCCACCTTCAGCTAAATTCTATAACTAAAAGACTTAAGGTTATCTATAAAAATCAAATTATGCTTTGAATTAGGAATATACCTAACATTGATCAATGTCTTAGTACTTTTTCCATGGGTATGGGTCTGCACACTACCTATTCGAGAAAGAATGCACTAGGCATCATTACCATTAAGACAACACCAGGTTCAACATGCTCACAAATGGTTAACTAATCCCTATTGTGACACATATGACAGGTACAACTAGAATCAATTTAAGTAATACTAGCTTCAACATTATTAGAATTTTGTGGTGCTTTACCTTTTTCCTCATTATTTTTTAATTTGAAAAAATAACAAATTACATGCCCAAATTTCTTATAATATCTATAAGTCACATTAGAATTATGTCCTTTAAAATTAAACCAAATCTTCTTATTTTTATCACATAAATCATTAGATCTAGTTTTATTAAGCATGCCTTTAGCTTTGTCATCATAATGAATCTCAAGGTCAAATTTATCTTTCAACAACAAATTAGATTTATCATCCTTAAAAGAAATAGTATCATTATTCCCATATTACATAGGTTTCTTGAAGTGCTAAAAGGGAGATATAAGATAGACAATCGATAGCACAACGTTATCCTTATCATTAATTTTTGCATCTAGATTCTCAAGACCAATGATAATAGAATTAAATTTATCCAAATGGGATTGAAGAAGAGTACCTTCAACCATACATAGAGTACATAAGCATTCATTGAGATGAAGAATGTTCGCTAGACTCTTCATCATATTAGGTGATTAAAGATTGAGGCAACGACCAAATGTAGTGGTCTCATGAACAACCTCAAAAAAAACCTCCTCATAAAGCGATAAATAAATTGCCACAAATGCATTTTCTTCCTATTCATCTCATTCCTCTTTCATCACAATAATAGGTTTCTTATATTTTCTATCAAAAGCCTTCTTTAGGTCATTCTAGGATAGAATGAGATTTATCTCAACTTTTCAAATACTAAAGTTGATCTTTCCATCAAACTTCTCAATGTCCAATTTGGTAACTATAAACATATCAAACCCAAAGCTCTAGGAATGGTTGATGTGAAGAAGTATGAATGATAAAGGAAATAAATTTGCAAAACTACGAAATAAAAGCAAAAAAACACAACTTTACATAGTCCATCCAATGTGGGTTATGTCTAAAATAGCTAGGGGTGTGCAAAACTAGATAGCTATATTCAATTAGATATTTTTTTGAATATCTACTTCATGTCTTTTAAACGGAATATTTAAATTCAAAATACTCAAAAAATACATACCAGATATAAACCAGATTTAAATATATCTAATATTCATATGAAAATATTATTTTACCAATTTTAATAACTTTTGCAATAAGAATTTTTAAAATAATGGATTCATATTACTTAATATTCAAATTTATATTTATATATTTATATTATTTTATATAAAATATTTATGAAAATATTATTATAAAATTTTAAACTACATAATATAGACATGGTTAACTAGCATACTAAATTGTAATAGCAACATACCGCTAACCTATATAACACATGAATCAAACATAAAACTATTACCAAAAAAAAATATGTCTAATTTTTACATGGAAATAATTGACAAGAGTCCTAATTTATATAAAAATGATAACTAGCTCTCCTTAACTTGTAATTTTGACTTCCATGCATAATAGCTTCCTTTGACTTGTAATAAATTTAACACACAAAATTTAACATATGTTGACATCTTGAAGTGCATTAATCTTTTCTTGCAAATATATTACATGCCTACAAGAATTACTACAAGTACACTTGTGAGGGCTAGTCACATTATTAATATTATTATCAAAGATAAATAATGTGATTGGCTCCAAAACTAAGTATGCCAAATCTTCTTTGTCTTGAGAATCCATGGATGTTCATGCATCATTTTCCTTAACTTGAGAATAATTTTTTCTTAAATTAACATTACTATAGTAAAGAGACAAATCACCAATATTAAATTTCCTAGAAACACTGCCATAATATTTTGGAAGTTCAAGTTTATAAAAACTTTCTACAAATTATTTAAGGATTTTAAATGGCTCATCTACTCATGGCATTAGTTTATATTTTCTTAGATTAGGAAACTGTACCTTTTGCAAATATAACTAAACTAAATCACAAGGAGAAAATACCTTTGGATTGTAATGCTTGTTAGCTTTCTTTTGGTATCTTTTATTAGCTCGTTATATATTCCCCTTGATTTGTTGATGAAGCTTTTGAAAGAACTTGTATCATTACTTGGCCTAATATATTTTAAACTCGCCTTTATTCAAGGGTGTCATATCCACTGGCATGTATGGATTCACCCTATACACAACCTCAAATGGACTTCAGCAAGTAGTACTTAAAGGACTTTGATTATAACAAAAATCTACATAAGATAACTTAATAACCCAATCTTTATTACTTTCACGTACCAATCCTCTCAATAAAGATTCAAGAGTGTGATTTGTAACTTTAGTTTGTCCATCAATTTGTGGATGAAGTGAGGTACTTATTGACCTCATAGGTTAACCAACCTTATTTTTAATGACAACAAACTTAATGATGAATTTGACTTATATTTTTAAGTGTACATGTGTATCATAATAAAAAATGAAGTATTCAACATTTAACTAAGTCAAGGAATGCTAAGGAAATCAAGTTTATAAATCATATCTCAAGCACATGCCAAAGATTTAAAAAAAATGAAAGAAAAAGAATACTCTTTCTTCAAGAAATTCAATTTCATATGTATAACAAACAAACAATGAAGGGATAACACAAGTGTGCTCAAATAAACCAAGAATCTAGCTTCAAAGAGGATTTTATAGTCTTAGGTTTTATGTACATAGAATTTACACATTGAGCACTTAGATTTTTTAATGATTTGATATTTATAATCTTATTCAAAAATTATTATAAAAGATCTTAAAGTGATTTCATACATCAAAAATATTTTCAAGTATTTGCGCAAAATGTTGTCTTAAATTGAATTTATTTTAATTAGTTTTACATATGATCTAACTTGTAAAATTCACTATAAAATCCATATTAAATATTTTTGGGAGAATAATATTTCTTTGGAAATATTAAGATGTCTAATTTACATCAGAAAAATACTTAATACAATTTTGAACTCTGTAGCTCGAGTTATTATTTTTTTTTTAAAGGTTTGTAGTGCTAAAAATGGTTCCATCAATTGACTAATTTCTTAAAACCGGTTGACTAGTTTTTCAAAACTGATTGATTGGTTTGAAAATTGATTAGTTGGTTTTCTTCCCAAAAAAAAAATGTGTTTCAACTTCTGCTTAAACCCATCAGCGGTGTAGTTAAAATCAATCAAATATTCTATCAAAATCGATAGACCGATTTAAATACCGATCGACTGGTCTAGGTATTTATGATATTTCATGCACATTATAATTAGACTGTTAGAGTACTTGATATTTGTGGGAGGATGTAACTAACGGTTCAAATGGAGTTGGATAAGATGATAAAGGTTCTGATATGGTGAGTTAAAATACTAGAGCTTCAAAAGTGATGTATATAAGATGATGGTGATTCGAATTATGGTAGAAGAATGATGATGGTGATTCAGTGATGGTGGTTTGTTAATGATGATGGTTCGAATGGTGTGTGCTAATTAATCTATGCAATCAATGATGGATTGATGATGATGCTTAATGTCCAAAGTTAGGGTTTGGATGTAGGTTGTAATCATAGCTTAGGGTTAGGGTTAGGGTTTGGTTCGAAAAGAGTAAATAAAGTGGTGTTTGGTTGGTATGGATGGTATGGGTTTTAAATGATTTATTAGGGTTTCAGTTTTGGTATACTGATTTAGAGTTTTGTTTAACCATGAAATAGAGTAGGAATTTGATGTTAATTAGGGAAGGAAAATATTAATTAAGAATAGTAGGAAAGATATGGATTAATCTCTAATTCACACAGACAAAGAGATTAAAACTTTTAAGCCAAACCGTTCACACATATTCGAATTGCTTGAACTTGAGCTCACACAGAATTCATTCAATATTGATATTCAAATTCAATTCTTCATAATACATCCAATATGCTCGAAATTAATGAATAATATAACCATTCTACCACTAGATAAAGCATATTCCAAAATATTCTAAGTTAGAAGATATTATGATACCTTTATGCTAACTTTATTCTCTTACTTTATTAATTAATTAATAAATTAGCTAAATCACTTAATAATGCTCAAAAATCCTGCTACCATACTCCTTATGCACGTACTTACTCCCTCCTTGCATGTCATGCACATGCACGTAGGCATTTAATTGTTTTGAACAACATAACCATCCATTGGTTTTCAAATTTACAAGAGACACTTTTCAAATAAAGAATAATTGGTTCCATAACTATGAAATCCATTTCTCAAGTGTTTGCTCCTGCATCATTCTTCCCTTATTGAATTGAATTTACCCTCAAACTTGTATTGTTATAATAATGGGCTAATATCTCCAACGTTGAATGTCCTTGACACCCCACCATATATATCTGGCAAATAGAGCTCATAAGCACTTTCTTCAAACTTCCAAATTACTTTGAAAGGAACATCAAACCTTCTTCAAGTGTAACCACACCAAATCTCTTGGATGAAAAACATGTAGGCTCCTGTACTTGTTTGCTATTGTCTTGTACACTTCATTTTCCTTCTTAATATTATGCTTGATTTGTTGATGTAGTTTTTGAAAGAACTCCACTCTCTCTTGTGTATCATAACTCTTCACTTCACCCTTCTTCAATAGCACCATATCAATCGGCACATATGGATTAGTACCATATACTATCTCGAACGGAATAGATCGTATTGTAATAAAAGGGCTTAGATTGTAAGAAAACTCCGCATGTGCTAGCTTGACATCCCAATCCATAGCACTCTTACTCACCAATCCCCTTAGCAAAGTACCCAAATTCCTATTAGTAACTTCATTTTGTCCATCTGATTGAAGATGATGCGATGTGCTAAATAGAAGCTTCATTCCTAGCATGTGCCATAAATTCTTCCAAAAATAGCTTAGGAACTTCACTTCTCTATCTGAAACAATACTTCTTGGAATTCCATACAACCTCATGATCTCCTTAAAGTATAAATCCACAACATGTGTAGCATCATCGGTCATGCGATACATAATAAAATAATCTATTTTAGAAAGTCAATCCACTACAACCATAATAGAATCCTTACCTCATTGTGTCCTATGAATTCCCAAAATAAAATCCATACTAACACCTTCCCATGGTTGAGCAAGCATAGGTAAAGGTACATATAACCCTTTGTAAAAGAAACATTTGCTCTTTTGACATGTAGCACACCTAGCAACTATAGCTTGTACTCCTTTTTGCATTCTCGGCCAATAGAAATGTTCTTACAGTAATTCCAAAGTCTTGTGAACTATAAAGTGTCCTACAATTCCACCTTCATGCACCTATTTGATTAGCAAGTCTCGAACTGAAGTCTTCGGCACACATAATTTTTTGTGCTTGAATAAGAACCCATCTTGAATAACATAAGCTCTAGAACTCCCTTGTTTCTTGCACTCTTTAATGATCATAAAAAAACATCATCCATGGCATATTGACTCTTTAACATATCGAACCCCAAAAGCTTTTCATCCATCATCATAAGTACCATGGTCCTCCTCGATAATGCATCCGCCAAGACATTTTCTTTGCCATCCGCATGCCTTGTAGAGAACATAAATTTCTATAAGAAGCTTATCCACTTAGCATGTTTCGGACTCACCTTCTTCTAACCATGAAAATACTTTAAACTCTCATGATCCAAATGAAGTACAATAGGCTTAGGTCTCAAGTAATGACTCCATGTCTCTCAAAAAGGCACAATATCATAGAACTCTTTGTTAGGTTGAATAATTGAGTCTTACGACATTAAACTTCTCACTAAAGAAAGCAATCAGATTCTTTTCTTGTGAAAGTACACCCCCAATGCTTACACCACTCACATCACATGTTACTTCAAATAATTTATCGAAATAAGGTAAAGATAATACCGGTACATTTGAGAGCTTTGTCTTCAAATCTTCAAAAGCCCTTATTACTTGATCATTCCAATGGAACTCTCTTTTTTTCATTAACTGTGTAATAAGTATTGTAACGGTAGAGAATTCTTTGATAAACCTCCTATAGAATGAGGCCAACCCATGAATACTTTGAACTTCATGGACATTAGTAGGAATAGACGATGATTGTATAGCTTCCACCTTCGACGGATCAACTCGAATATCATCCCCACTCACAATATAACCAAGAAAGATCATCCTTTCCATCTTGAAATCACACTTCTCCATCTTACCATAGAGCTTCACCTCTCTAAGCTTATCAAATATTATCTTCAAGTGTTATATTTGCTCAAACTCACTCTTGCTATATACCAAGATATTATCGAGGTAAATAACAATAAAGACCCCAAGAAATGGTCTAAGTACCTCCGTCATCAACCTCATAAAGGAACTGTGTGCATTAAATAGCCCAAATGGTATCACCAACCACTCATATAACCCGTACTTAGTCTTGAAAGTTGTATTCCACTCGTCCCCTTCTCATATCCTCAATTGATGATAGCCACTTCTGAGATCAATCTTCGAGAACACCTTTTCAGCATGCAACTCATATAACATGTCATCCAATCTTGGCATCAAAAATCTATACTTGATTGTGATGTTGTTGATAGATCTTGAATCAATACACATCCTCCACGTACCATCCTTCTTAGGCACTAACAAAGCTGGAACATCCCAGGGACTCATACTTTCCCGAATATAACCATGATCTAGCAACTCTTGCACTTGTTTCTATAACTCTTTAGCCTCTTCCAGATTGCATCTATAAGATAGTTTGTTTAGTAATGGATATCTTGACATAAGATTAATAGCATACTCAATACCACTCAAAGGAGGTAGCCCACTTAACAACTCTTCCGAAAACACATCAGCATACTCTTTCAATACTTGTTGCAATTTCATATCCATATTAGCATTCTCCCCTCGTTGGACCTCTTTTACAAATAAGGCATAGCATACTTCTCATTTATAATGGCTTCATTCATCTCACACTCCTTAAGGATCAAAAACTCCATATTACTCTTCTTGTTTCCCTTCCTAAACTTGACTTCTACCTTCTTTTTATCTTCCTTTACACTCCTCAAAACTGAATCCTTCCCATCTAGATTAGGTTTGAGCCTAAAATTCTTTAGACCCTTGTATACCAAATACTCATTAAGGACCTCATCATGTATAACCTTCCTATCAAATTTTTGCGGCCTCCCCAACAAAATGTGACAAGCATCCATAGTCAAAATATCACATAAAACATCATTAAAATAATTTCCAATCTTAAAAGAGATAAAAGTTTGTTTGATTACCCTTACGCCTTTATTTTTTGTTGAGCCATTGGAGTGAATATGGTCTTGGATGACCCTTGGTCTCTAAAATGAGCTTGTTCACCATCTTCTCACTAGCAACATTAGTGCGTGAGCCACTATCAACGATGACTTCACACACTTTATCACTAATTCTACATTTGGCCTTGAAAATCTTCTCTTGTTGAGTAAGTAAAGGTTGTGGTTGTACTTGGAGCACCATTTGCAACACATAGCAATCCACTTGGCCTTCTTCCAAAGCATCCTCTGAGATATCACTCTCCTCTTCTAGTTCTTCATTCTCTTCACAAGCATCCATATTTGTTATCTCCTTCAAAGTCAACACCCTTTGGTTTGGACAATCCCGAGTGAAGTGGCCATAACCTCTACATGTGAAGCATTGCTTGGTCACCTTATCAACCGCTTGATCTTTTCCCTTCGCCCTTCTCTTAATGAGTGAACTTCCTATAATGGTATTGATTTGTGGCTTTAGAAATTGGTGGCTTCGACACACCCTTGAAAGTTAAACCATATGGAGCGTTGGTTGACTTTCTTGGTATCTTTGTCCTCTTTAATTGTTTCTCAAACATGATGGCTAACTTGGCTAGGTCTTCAAACACTTCATAATGGTACAACTCTACCTTCTCCCAAAGATTCATATTTAAACACCTAATGAATTGTGCACACCTTTGCTCTTCTTGTTCGTGGACATCACATATTAGGGCTAACCTCTCTAACTCCCGAATATATTCTTCAACTTCAAGTAACCCTTGCCTCAACGTAGTTATTTTTATAAAATTTTCTTGTTCATATTCCCGAGGCACAAACTTCTTCTTCAAATGTTTCTTTAATTTTTTCCATGAGCTAATCTTCAATTTTACTTCTCTCAATTCATTGATATGTATATGTTTTGAACTGACAATCTCATAAATATCCGCCATCGTAGGAAAAGGAGCCACACCAATAGATGATGGGGTATTGGTCTTTGAAGGTAGAGGGCGACTACAAACAAAAGATGAGGAAGATCCTCCTGATAGTATGCCCCCAAACCCTTCCTAAATTCTCTTTGATGATGAAGAATCTCATTTACTATTGCATTCTTATCGATCATTGATGGATATATAGAACCAGTAGATGGGACCTCTCTCATCCTCTTACACTACCACACAAGCCTCATCACGTAGCCTCACCATGTCATCCTACAAAAATAAAGATATTATGCTAATAAAAAAATTCAAAAAATTTATTTCATAAAACAAAATATAACATTAAATAACTTATATAATTTTCTCTCACATACTCGGTGATCCACTACCCAACCCTCATGTGTAGATCCTTATAGGTTTCAATTCTGGATGGTAATTGTTGAGCCTATTTATCAACCTGTCATATTGGTTAAAAAAATAAGTTAAGAATATTAACACTAGATTAAAAATATTAAATAGAAATTATATATGATATAAGATTGATACACACACGCGTACACACACACACACATACATATCTCTTTGTATATTGATAAGCTGAAATAGATCTAGACCCATGGAGATGAGGATCTATCATATTAGAACTATTTTTATTATCTTTCTTAGACCTTGACTACACATATAAAATGAAGTCAATAACTGATTAAAAATTTTCAAGATGTATAGTAGCAAACTTAAATTTTTACCTTTGCCTCATTTGAAGACTAGTAGTCTACACACTTATTCTATATTTCTTAGTCAATGTTATCCAAATTCTAGTTATTATCCTTTAGATATTTTATCTTCATCTTATTCTTCATTTTGTTATATTGGTCCTACAACAACCTTATAATATCAATTTTAATTTGATCCTATACACGATTGTGTCTCTAGTAATCGAGATCAAAATATTGTTATAAAATTAATGTATACCATATTAGTAATTTATAAAATAATATTATTCACAAATTTACACCAACAATATATACATACCTCAACCCATGGAAGAATCTTAAAACATAAATTTTTAGGGACATGAGCCCATGATTTATACATTTATGGAATGAACTCTGTGATTATATTTTTGACACATCAAGAAAATTTTAGCCTATACTCCCCTATAGAATTATACGTGTCATATTTTTTTTAGAAATATCTATGTGTAGTGTCTTTTTTGCGTTTGACAACCAAAAATTATAGATATCAAGATCATTTCATTTACCTCTGCCCTTAATTTTTTGTAATGTTGGAAGAATAAATTTCAAAGTTAACATTATCACTTTAAATATATATTCATATATTCAAATGGTCAACAAGTTTTATGTGTATATTTTATCACCAGACTTGAATCTAGAGGGAAATCTATGAGGTCTAAGAGGGGTTTCACCCACTCCATCTCCACCTTGATATGTAGCATTGACTTTAGCCATAACTATATATTATAGTGGAAATTAAAATAGTAATATAAAAAATCAATTATATCAAATTAGTATATCACAAGATAATAAATCATTGTCATTGTAAAACTATATTACATATGTCCAGTTTAATGATAATAATTGATGTAAAAATTACACCAAATACACACTAGTTAGAACAAAAACTACAATTATCAATATAGTCTTCTTCCTTGGTATTGTTCATATCTAAATCCAAATAACCTAAGCCCTTGTCTTTCATGCCATGTTCTAGAATCTCGTCACCATCAATGCCATCAATGGTCTCAATGGCATCTTTATATTCAATTCTAATGTTCAATGCTTGGTAGTGAAGTCAACCTATTGACCACCTCCACCACACCGATCTCCTCCTCATCATCATCATTCACATCCTAAATGTGGCAATGCTTCACTTCCTAAACCATTTGTACCTGATATGCACATTTTTACTATTGTTTTCTTGCTTGGTTATTTTCTTTCTTATACTAGTGTCAAACCATTTGAATAATGCAAAAATTCAATTATTAAAGTAAGAAAATTTGATATGTTCCGGTAGTTTTCTATAAAAAAAATTATCATCAATTCCAAAGACGCACACACCATAGGTTTGAAGTATTCCATTTATATCTCTATGGCGTGTTAAATATTTGAATCCATTAATCACACAAACATGATAAGTTTAAACAAAAATAAATGGACAACAAGACAAGGTAATACATTTAGATAATCTACATTCCTATAACTTGTACATTTGTAAATAAAGTTATGTTATAAAAACATTTTAACTAGTATTATAATAACTAAATGTACATGAAGCCATAACATTTTACCTTGTATTCAAACCAAGATGCAAATTATTTATTTTTAATATTAGCCAAATTACCACCATAGAGGCTAATTTAAGTCATGTGTTTGCTAAAAAAAATTTAAAAACCAATTTTGCCTTTGTAGATAATGTAATTAAAAAAAGTATGTGATGAGAAGTTGATACTTACTCTAAAAATTCTTGTGTCTCGGGACAATTGTGGACAATGTACCAATGGAGATAATTTAGTTTATCAATATTTAAGCTCACCTTAGCACTCTTACTAATATGATGAAAGTGAGATTAGAAAATAGATAGCTGACAACTTACCATCGCATCCCTATTTCTTTTTGCTCTATTAAACCTTGTCTCAACTCCTTACATGCACATGGAAAAGAAAGCCAACACCTTATGAGATATATAACCTTTAGTAATATAACCATTTTACCAAGCACAATTTATAGTATACTCTTTCAAGTCTTTCAATTTTCTCTCAATATAATACATCTATCTGCCATGTACGAGACCACCTAATTGTGCTTATTTTGGTAGGTGCATTATTAGATGAACCATGGTACTAAAGAATGATAAAATTAATATTCGTTAAGCTTAAAAATGAGCACAACAAAATTATCTTCTACCTTCTCCAAATATAACAATTGAAGTGTCCTCAAAAAAGCTGACTAAAGAAGTTACATATTTCTATGATAATATTCCTATTTGTGAGTTCAAGAATCGACAAACTCCAGCTGATAATAGGCATTATATAATTACATGATGATCATATGAAATTAGGCCTCTAATAACATTCTTCTTGATATTTTCAGCAAACCCATTCAAAAACTTCACTTCCTTCAAAAACCTCAAAAACTTTCTTCAATCATCATAATCAAAAGTAAATTATGCCTCATGTTTGATAAAATTGATGCCCTTATAATATAGCCATAACTCATTTTTTATGTTTTTTTCATCTAAATCAAAATTTTCATTTTTAGTGTATTTTTATTTCTCATCATCATAGACTATCGTCCCAAGCAAATTTGAATAAACCTTTTTTTCAACATGCATTACATTCAAATTATGTTTCAACAAATGAGATGGTTAATAGGGAAACTCAAAGAAGATCCTATTATTTTTCTAATTCAATTCATAAACACCTCACTTTCTCTTTAGATGGTATAAATTCTTACAAAGTTGATATTCTATAACACAACTCAAGTACATTAAAATGTCAATAGATGACAATATCCTCAGAGGTTCCCTTTTTTGAGTTTTCCATTAAATTGACATTTTTTTATAAATTAATGATTGGTGGGGAGGAAGTGTTGATTTCAAAAAATACTAAATATTATTACTCAATCTCATGGAATTAGTGTCTTTATTTCAATTAGGACATGCTAAATACCCGTGACCACACTAACCTAACAAAGATGACAGGGTTGGGAATCATTAATGGTCCAAAGTAGTGTTACAAGCATTCTAAACACCATGTTATAGGCCCCATCCCATGTATTAACTCCTAACACTAATATATCTTTCAATTTTCCAACCAATGGCCGAAGTAACATATCAATATCCATATTTAGAGAACTCATATTGAGAATCAACAACATCAACATTAAAAATCATCATCCATTGTTTTGGGGTAAGTTGTATGTGGTCAATATAAATGGCCACATACCATATCTAGAACTTATGCCGAAGGAATTAAAATCATCTAATGTTAGTTCCAATCATTCATTTCATGGATTGAATGCAAAATCTAAATGATTTGCATAAAAATACTTACATGCTTCAGCATCAATAACATAGCATAATATCCCTGAGTTTGTTGACTAGCCTTTCAAATGTCACCTCATGTCCCAAGTTATGTGTATGTAAGTGTACCACATCTTCCTCCTCGACTTTAGAGGGGGTACTACATAACGTAATTATATGTAATACCCCACATTTTTGTAAAATGGTTGAATGAGAAATTTTACCAATTTTGGGCCTTTGATTTTGATTTAATGCTATGATTTGGTTTGGGATAAAGTTGGATTTGAAACAATGTTGAAAAATGGAGTTTATTGAATTATTCAGGTAAACTGATCGACGGGTTCCATAAAAAAATCAACTGGTTTGTCATTTTAACTTATTTGGGCTTCTCGATTGAATAGATCGTTTGGTCGTAGAACAGGTAACTAGTAGACCCAAACCCATCGACTAATTTGTCGAGCTGGTCATATTTTTGAGCTTGATTTTGTGAAAAATCCTTTACACTAAAATGGAACCTTACCAACCAATGCAAATTTGTCCCTAAGAGATTCTTAACCATTTTTATGATACATTTAACCTGAATTATTACCTTGATTCTATCTGGAGGTTGAATTATTACCTCACCATTATATTATTCATCCTCTATCCTCTACACTATTCTAATATCGAATGCTTTGATCTCAGGCACACTTTTGAGTAGCTGAAAGATTGCTTCCGCAATAACTTTCTATTACTTTATTTGTAAATGCTAATTCTAGTCTAATTGATCCGAATTCTCCAAAGACACCATTTGAGCTCTAGAGAATAGGTTAGCAAATCCTGGATCAAATCCATTTGTTTTAATCAAATTCAAATAGTCAATGGTAGGGTTTCGGGTCAATTTTAGAGCCCTCAATGTTTTCCTTCGATTGGTTGGCTATAAATATCCCAAATCATCCCTGCTATGCACCTTTCCTTCAGCCACTGAATCCTCTAGATCTTATATTCACTCTCCATTCTTCCTACACTTTCAGTATTACCAGTCAATCCTTTTAGAGTCTTTTGATCATGTATCTATCTCCCTCTTGTTTTGATTGTTAAGTAAGGCAGAGTTAGATTTTAGGAAAAAGATTGAGTGGTCCAGTTAGTTCCTCCCTATTTTTGTCCCAAGTGGTATGTTCTCATTCTTTATGTTTTTAAGTTCAAAAATTTAATAAGTTTTGGTGTAATTCTTGACTTGAGATTTTACTTTTTAACGTTTTCAAAGCAAAGATTTTCTACAGTTGGAATTTCTATTTTTAAGGAGATTTTTCCTGCATCAAGTACGTGGTTCTTGCTTCTAAAATATTTAGTAAGTATTTCTGTATATTAAATGTTACCTTTAGTTGAAATATGCATGTTGGCATGAAAGAATGCAATTGTATATGTAATTTGGATGATTAGATGACATAATTTGAGTAAAAAGCATAAAAATGAGTAAAAATAGGCTATGGTGATTCCATGTTGAGAAATGCATGTTAACTTGGTTGGAAATATGTTAGTTCATGATGATATATGTTTTAATGTGGTTAAGAATAATGTATGTATAAGAATATGCATGAAATTTAATGGTTGATGATGTGTTTGGGTAAACCGATTGACTAGTTAGGTCAAATCGATCGAATGGTTACTTAAACAGTCGATTGGTTGACCTAACCCATCAAATGGTAAGCCTACAAAGACCTTGGTCTTACTCTACTTAAACACATCTTCTGGTTGGGAAAATTGATCAACTAGTCTATGAATAGTGGACTAGTTTGCCTAAACTGATCGAATGGTTTGAGGAAATCATGGTCTGGTTGAGACAAATTGGTCAACCTAAATCGATCAATTGGTTGGTGCAATCAATCGACTGTTCAACTGGTTTGCATGCTTTGTTTCTTTTTTGTTTGATTATGATTTGAAGTTATGTTCGGGACTATACCATGGTTATCAATGGGATGAAATATAGATTTTATCATGGATTATTGGTCTAATGAAAGGATTAAAATGGGATAATAAATTATGGTATACATTATGAGTAATATTATGGCTATTTGAGTATTTCACTTATGACAAAAGATAATATTGAGAAAAGAGTAATGAGAATCAACATAGGCTTGAATTAAACAATATGGTGGATATGAATAATGTTAGCCAAGGACAAATGAAAAATCCACATGATTTGGAAAATGGAAAGAAAAAGATTAATATGGAAATTTGACTTGCTTGCTTTGTATGGGTCTTATATGATCACCCATCTTTATGAATATAATAATAATCACGTAAAGAGAAAGAAATTTGAGTTGAGTATGGGTATGGGTCTGGATTACCTGATCCTCAATTAGCTATCGAGGGTTAGTCTACCTTCGGGCATTTTTGGTGCCTTCAAAAGGGATCCTGAGAGGTCTCGGTGCCTTACCTACTCTAAACAGCGATGATATACTAGGGGGTATTGATACTAAAGGATCCAGCTACCTAGGAGGTTGGATTCAGCCTAGACTTTTGTCCATATTTGTTGGCATTGCCCTGAAATTATGTCCATTCTAGTGATTGGATTCATCCTAGACTTATGTCTATAGTGGTTGGCTTTGGCCTAGACTTATGTCCATTTTAGTGATTGGCTTCAGCCTGGACTTATGTCCCTTCTAGTGATTGGCTTTGGTCTAGACTTTATGTCCCTTATTTAGATAGTCTTCCATGGTATGCGAGATGATGGGGTGTTGCATAGTCCATCGCTTAATGATAATAAAATATAGATGGTAAATATTTGTTGAAATTTATGAATAATGACCAAGTGAATGGTTGATGATTGGTTAAGAAATAGAAGTAATGGTATGATTGACCAAAATGAATAAAGTTGGTTTATGTACTTGGCTAATAGTCAAAATGATTAACTGGTTATCGAATGGAATATTCACTAAGTGATTGACCTATCTTATATATGAATAAGTGAGTAGTATAACCTAAGGAATTGGATAAGTAAAAATAAACCCTAGAGGTTACTTGGATGCTCCTTGCTGGTACTTAAGTAAGTATTTATGTGAGAACATTGTGAATCTAAGCATAATGTATTATGCTGCACTGGAATTGTATATGATAGCATGTTTTCATGCACTTCTACCTTGATTGTCGTTTATGAGAAATTGTTTATGTACATCAGACAAAAGCATTTTAAACTAAAAACACTATGGACCTTAATTAAAAATTAAAGAATAATCATTATACATCAAAAAGGTACTATAATAAAAAAAAAAGGTACTCATTATTATACTTATTTTTATAATAAATTATTTAATCACAACAATATTATCTTATTTTTAATTTTTATTATCTTATTATTCCACTTAAATAATAATAAGCTATATCATCCTTTTCTTTTGTTACATAAATTAGTTACTTTCAAATCCTTATGTTATTACTATAGCTATATATAGTTATGGATTACCATACAAGTAATTTATTAAGATTTAATGCTTATGTTTAGAGTTACAGTTAGAAGTATTCCACATATTTAATAATAAACTATTTAAGGCCAATAATATTTTATAATTTTAAATTTTGATTATATTATTATTCCAATTATATACTAATACTTTATTGAAGGTTAAAAATAATTTATTATCTAAAAGTATTATTATATTATTATTCTACATATTGGTTAACATTATTTTATCCTAGGCTAATAATAATTTATTGTCTCATAGTTTTATATTCAATTGGTTATAATTTTTTAATAATAAATTATTTAATCACAACAATATTTTTTTTATTTTCAATTTTTATTATAATATAATTCCACTTATTTAATAATAAGTTATATCTTTTTATATTATTATTACAACTATATATAGTAATGGATTACCATATTAGTAATTTATTACGGTTTAATGATTATGGTTAGAGTTTGGATTTAGAAGTATTCCACATATGTAACAGTAAATTATTTAAGGCTAATATTTTGCAATTTTAAATTTTCATTATGTTATTATTACATCTATATAATAATACTTTGTCCAAGGTTAAAAATAATTTATTTTCTAAAAGTATTATTATGTTATTATTCTACACGTTGATTAACAATATTTTATCCTAGTCTAATAATAATTTATTTTTTCATAATTTCATATTCTAATTTTTTTTACATTTTTTATAATAGATTATTTAATCACAACAATATTATGTTATTTTCAATTTAATTATCTTATTATGTTAGTTATTTAATAATAAGTTATATAATTCTTTTTTTGTTACATAAATTAATTACTTTTAAATATGTATATTATTATCACAACTATATATAGTAATGGATTACCATATTAGTAATTTATTAGGATTTAATGCTTATGCTTAGAGTTAGGTTTAGAAGTATTTCATATATTTGATGATAAATTATTTAATATCAATAATATTTTATGATTTTAATTTGTTATGAACTTATTATTCCACTTTTATAATAATAATTTATCTAAGTTTTAAAAAAATTATTATCTAAAATTATTGTTATATGATTATTCTACGTATTGCTTAATACTGTTTTTATCTAAGGCTAATAATAATTTATTACTTAATAATTTTGCATTCTGGTTGTTATACCTTTTTAATAATAAATTATTTAATCACATCAAAATTATCTTGTTTTCAATATTTATTATCTTATTATTATACTTATTTAATAATAAGTTATATATTTTTTAAGAATTTTTCTACAAAATATAATTTTCTAATTTTATAGTAGTTTGGAATTTGGATGGGGCTTATGCCGAAAACTTTATGACGACATTGTTGTCGCTAATAATCCTTAGGGACATATATTTTCCTTCTATTTTTCGGTTTCTAAAATTATTTTTTGTGACTCTTTACCGTTACTAATAGAAAATTTTAGCTACCACAAAGTGTCATCCCTAATAGCATTGTCACAAATTTATATTTAATGTTTCTCTAAAACAAAGTTTTAAAATAATAAATTTGAGGGTGTTGTACAATATAATTCTCCATTGATGACCAGTTCTTCAGCTATTTCAATTACTTTAAGTACTTCAACTTTTATAGCAAATGCTTCCACGATAATATTGATTTAAAGCAACAATTCAACATTTTCATAATTAAAATGGTATCTTTTTGTTTTTATACATAAAAAAGCAGAACTGTAAATTTAATTATACTATATATTATTTTGATAATTGATAGGAGATGGATCTAGTAATACACTTATTTTGATGTATTCATGATCATAATTAAGTTCCTCGTCTTGCGTCACTACTTAATTCCGAAAACATATTTTCCTACGACCATAATGTAATCACTTCGGCAAAAGGAAAATAACAATAATGTAACTTAATTTTACAATTTGAGCCGTATAACCCACCCAAGCCTAGTGGTTGTACATAATGGATTGGGCATAGGTGGTTGGTAGTTGATCATCAGGGACGTCCTATGTACTTTGTATTAATTGCCAAAAGGCATGGAAAATAAGACCAGGCAAGGAAGAATAGCCATAATTAAAGGTGTCAATTGGGTCGGATATGTAGGATTTATAACGCCCCTAGTTTTTTTTTAACAAAAACATTTTATTTTATAGACAATATGGAAGTATTTAAAAAGCAAAACTATAGAATACTATTGCTATATCAATCATGAGAGATGTGTGATCATCACTTAATCCGTATCTGATGCAAGTTAAAATAAAATAACGAATGAAAAGATGTATACTTATAATAATAATGCAATAGTACTAATGACAATGAGAATAATAATATAGATAGGAAGAGTTTGAGAGTTTATAAAATCCAAATACAGAAAATCAATGCCAAGATTTTAAATAACCGAAAGAACAAAAAAATTCTAATGCAGTGGGCAAAACACCTTTAACCGATTAACCTAACTCTTAAGTATTAAATATAAGTCTTCAACCCCAAGCAATGGCCAAATACTGGCTCACGTCATCATCCTTAGTATACTCTAACCGAGAATCATACTTCTATAAATCACCTTCTACTCCTCAGACCGGAAGTCGGATCATCACAGTGACCACACAACTATAGTATCGATACGGTAAAGTACTGGTAAAACAAACTACCAGAAACATTGTAAGACTCATGCAACACATTGAAGTCACATATTATCATGGTCATAAGCATACCGATATAAATAAACACTTAAGCTCATGGTAGTTGTAGCGCCCCCATTGTTACTGCTAAAAATTTTCATTTTGCGGAAGCGTTAATTACAAAATCAATGGGTGTTATTGCCACACTTAGTACAAGTCTGGCATCTTCTACCATTTTTATACTAAGTGCTAAGGCTAAAATATTACTTTACTTAAATAACATTAAAACAAGGGTAGGATAGAATTTCATTACAAATTACGTTGTCTTGATAAATATAAAAAGATTAGGCAAAGAGTTGTAATATAACAAAAGGGAAATAGTAGGGGACTTAAGAGTTCACGAAATATCCGAACCAAAAGAAGTCGAGGCAAACATCGGATAGTCCTAACTCTCAACCCTCTATTTGAAGTCATCAGACCCTACCCTCAAAGTAATCCTGCAAGGTAAAAACTGCCAATTGAATAGGTAGGGGACCATGAAACGGAACCATTCCGTACTACAGTACTGAATAACCCTTTATACCAAAATGATATGAAAAACTAGTATGAAACACATGCAAGGCATATAACTAATAGGTGCAAGACATTTAAGTATTCATACGAGGATTGATATACAATAATTATTTAGATGGTCAAATTCTATTAAAGCCACATGCTACTCATTTTCATTTGTCTAAAACAACCGAAAGCTTACCAGACTAACATGCCAGAGATGCTCTCAGAAGTAATAATTAGAACCTAAACTCCAACATAACAATTCTAACATCCACAGCATGACTCATGTCTCAACATAACTCCCAACCAAATTTATAAAATCACATGTATATTCACAGGTGAGCTATAACAAAAATCCACAACATTAGATGTATACTTACAGGTAGAATATGATAAAATATATAACATCACATGTGTACTTACAGATACAGGATAATAAAATCTGTAATCTCACAAGTATAGTAAATTAAAATACATAGCCTCAATGGTATAGTTACAAATATAGTATAATAATAAACATAACGTCACAAACATACTTAAAAACATAATACCCACATAGGTAGGCCCGAAGGCTACCACCTAAACCACAGGTAGGTGTAACAGCTGCTACCCAAAACCATAGGTAGGCAAAACAGCCACTACCAAACCAATCAAATATCTAATAACAATCATTCTAAATCAACTCATATTATTTTCATTTTTATTTACTCGAGGGGGATACAATAATACCTCAGAGACATAACAGTACACCGGTCATACCGGCGCACAAGGCAACACGATACCCACCAACCATCCAACCCAAAGGCATAACAACACTCTAGTCATACTAATGCACAAGGCACACAGTACCCTCCTCATCGTGGAAACCTAATCCTTAAGTATCGATACCCCCTACAGGGCCCGTAGGTCACCTATAGAGTAGACTAGGACCTTATTGGGGCACAACCAGCACACCAGAAATCCAAACAAATTGAGGACTCCTACCTTGTCTCTAGGGTAGCTACCCCTAGAGAGAAATCATTCCCAAACTCAAGGTCTTCCACTTTACGTATTAGTATTTTTATAAAGTGATCACAAATAGCACACATTTGAGCGCACTAGGCTGAAAATGACCAAAATGCCCATGAGGCTAATAATTATCGAACTATCAACCATTTAAATATTAAATCTATTTTATTTATTAATCTGTCGTGAAAAGGTTAAAACAAAGTAATTTAATTATTTATTATACAATTTAAATCATCAATCATGTAAAAAAAACATTTTGCCCTTACACAGATTTCTGCATATGAAAACCTATCATATACTTTTGAAACGTACAAAACACATGATCGCAAAATCAACAACAGATAATGTATGTTAGACATGATTTTCAGGATACATATCATAATATACAAAAATGACTAAATTACCCCTAGGGCACACATTCCTAATAATTTTTCCATAATTATTTTTAAACATGATAAACTAATAATTATATACATAATTATCATACCAAATATTTTCCCGCCATTACAATCATTTTTAAATCATACTTTTGTACCCAAAATATTTTATATCAGATAACATGCTTGTTTTATCCATTTTCATAATACTAATAATTAATACATAATTATATTGAAATAAATCATGCTTAACATATTCCATACCCCCAAAATCCTAATGTGCTATCACATAATATTTAACATTTTAGTAAAGTATAACGGTTACCTGAATTCCAGCAAAAACGTAAAATTTGCGGTATCCACTAAAATTTATTAGGTTCTGCTAATTAAAATTTCATACCTAAAAATAATACCACAAATACAGAATTAATATCTATCGGATAAAATAATAGTCATAGTATAAAAATATTTATTTTTCTAAAATTACCAAAATACCCTTACAATTAATATGGTACCAAATAGGGCTGTGTAGAAAAATCAGAATCAGAAAAATAGATCCAGTATCTAAAAAAATCTATCCGAAATTTTAGATATCCAATCTGATTTTTGAAAAGTGGAGCGGATATCCAATCCGGTCAAATATAAGTTTGACCGGAGCGGATATCCAATCCGGTTTTTTTAGTGTATAATCTGATCCTTAAAAAATATCCGGTTTTAAGAATAAGCCAGTTATATTTAGGCATAATTTAATTTATAATCTGATTTTTTTTCTTTCAATCTTCAAGTTTGGATCATTTTTTTACTATAGTACATAATTCCAAAAATAATTTACTAAACTAAAATCTAAAATAAACATCCACGCTCTATAAGCAGTCAAATA